>JARWLC010000009.1:110644728-111844728 GCA_033318265.1 Phyllotis vaccarum | reverse complement strand
AACCTGGGGCAGGGTCTCAATATTGTCTTTACAGGAAAACGGATACAACTGTTTTTAAGACATTGACTAGACATTGAATAATTACTCACCTGCAATCGAGGAGAGATCGATGATGAAGGAATATAAACAAAGGACTATGGGACCAACTGATACACAAATGCACTACTGGGTAATCTCTCAATTCTTACTGCTTTGCATCTTGCATCTACACCTCAAAAAAAAAAAAGGTGGTCCTAATTTGACTATTAATAGGGCTAGATTTGGATTGGGAGCAAGTGGCTTTCTCCCTCTCTAAACCCAAGCATATTGATAAAGAAAATGTGAAGAATTCTGTCTTTTATCAGAAAGGCCACCTGGTGTGAGACAGAAGACAGAATGTTTGGGGACAAATATTAGTGTGACTTCATCTTAAACCTTGTTTCTCTCTGTATCTGTACCTTCCAAACATCCTGTCTGTATACAATCTCCTGAAGTCATAGAAGAGACAGACAGAAGCAAAAATAGAAAAATCAAGAACCTGGTGTGCACCAATCAATGATTGTTTTCAGAAAATAGATTATTCAAAAACGGCTGCAAGATAGCTCTCTATGATTATCCTTCAGATCACACCTCTAATTAGAATTCCAGATGGAGTTAAACACTATTCTGAGAATGGTTATAGATGTATATAGTCAGTCCATTAAGATCTAACCATTGTTTTAACTTTTACAGCATCCAAAAGAGATGCCATCACCCTTAAGTCAGCAGGAAGCAACCTTATGAAAGACTATGCCCCTTTTCCCAATAAGTTTTGTGCTCTGAGGGTTGTGGGTAATTATTATTCTAATAGAATAGTTATAAGTTAAAATTGGGTGAAGGACAGAACTATAATATAGCATCAAAGATCTCTTTTGAAGAAGAGAAAGGGGATAGATTGGATAGATAAAGGTAGATTGTTCTACCTACCTATACACAATTCTAGCTGAATGTATGGGCTAAGCTAAAGACAATTTGCACTGACATAGATATTTGTATATTGATTCAAATGTGAAATCATTTTATGTTTAATTGTGATAATTTGTACATTGGTACAAAGTTTAATCTGAAATTGCTTTATATAACCAAAGCAACTTATACTTCGATATAAATCTGAATCTGTAACTATTATGTAAAATTGAATCTGTAATTGCTATATTTTATATATGCTTCTACCTCTGTTTAAAATATTTGCACATTATTGTCATGTACACTATGCAATTACTACCTTCATTTAACTATACTAGATATAATGTATGATTACACTAGTTATGATAAATGAACAAGATGTTTTATATGCCTCTGTTTAGATGATATATATGTATATACATGTCTAAAATGCTGTGGCCACTTTACATGTTAGTATACCCCTGGCTAATGTTTGATAGTCATACTAAAAGTTCAGAGATTGTACACTTCTTATATAGGTATTCTAATTTTTAGTACAGGGTTTATTCCTTAAGATGATAAAAACTGCAGTCAACATTACTTAAGTTGCCATATCCCAATCATCTCAGATACAGGTTAGAATATCGTAGATAGACAGGAATCTTCAACCATTTCATAGACCCAGTGAATATGGCATTTAACATTTGAAATTCGGCCACAAGAAACAAGATAACTCCTGGTGTCACTGCTCCTTTCCCGAGATGGTGTTGAGCATCAAAGATACTCCTTTGTCCTTATGGCAGAGAATGGCCGGTTGGGTAAGAAACTGCCCTTACCTTGATTGCTGACAGTACACACGTGATGTCCAAGCTGGATGAACAAGTTGATGGATGGAGACTGACAAAACCTGCCTGGACAGGATAAGACAGTCCCTCCAAAATTGCCCTGCTTATGAAAAGATCTGTCAGATACCATAGGCCTGTAGCCAATATGATAGATGCTCCAACAGTACACAAATCCAGAGGTGATTGTCCAGGTAGCTGTGTTGCTGTCCTCTCTCAAATTTTGGAAGCCACTGCTTCCATGTACTTCTGACTTTCAGGTGATACATCTTCCTTCTCAGGTCTTGAAGGTTTTGAAGAATAGGTATTTAAGGTTACTACTCTATTATCCCTTAGAAAGGAACATTCAGGTGTTAAATTTTCACTTTCCCAGATTAACCTTTTGAAGTAATTTATACACCCTACCATCTACCAATATTCTAGAAATATATGATGTACTTTATATAGGTTAGGTTTTGATTGTAATTTGTACTTTATCCTCTCCTAGATACTACCTCATAATAATTTCTATTGTACATAGTCTTAGTTTAGAACCTTCTTAGTTACACAAAACGGGGAGATGTGGTGGGATTCGGGTGTCAGCTAAGATCCGAGGATGCTTACCCAGGGTCCCGGGCCCCTGAAGGGGGCGTGGCCAACCCCATTGATAAGGAACTGCTGGGACCCCCGAAAGCTGTTTGCCTGGTTCCTGAATGCTGGAGAGACTGGTTTGGAATCCATTGTCCATCGTTCTAGACTCCAGTCCCTGTTCAGGCTCCACTACAAGCTGTTACCTGTATCGTGAGTGTTGGTTTATATTTTAATAAATATCAAACTTGGACTGGTGCCTTCTAAGTAAAACTCTGCCTACACACATATGTATATATATCTTGAGAATACATATGATAGGATATAGGAAAAATAGAAATCAAGTTGTTAAGACCAGTAGGACATAGTGTCATCAAGAGATGACATTAAAAGATGTCATTTAACATAAAATGTGGGTCCAGTGTGGTGGTGCATGCCTTTAATCCCAGCACTCAGAAGACAGAGGCAGGCAGGTTTCTATGTGCTCAAAGTCACCCTGGTCTAAAAAACAAGTTCCAGGCTAGCCAAGGAGACTATCTCAAAAATCTACTAACTAAGATAAAATAGAGGGCAAGTTATCTGGTCAAATACATCTTTCCCGCTGCTACCTTTCCCTTGGGATTATGTTGTATTTTAAAATTCTCTAAATTGTGACTTGACACATTTAAAGTCGGGTATATATAGCCTGTTTACAGTTTTAATCAAAGGAAAGCAAGTCCCTGTGAACCCACCACTGGAGGAATAGACATGCTGGATGTCCCATTGTCTAGGAATTCCTCCCTAGCCTTATAGTCTCATTCCCTTGCTCCTACAGAGTTCTCTAGATCTTGTGTGATCTTTCCATTGTAAAGAGACACAACTTTACTTCTGTTCTAAACTGTTGAGCAGTTCATAGTATCCAGTTATTTTATTAAACTATTCTACCTAACTTTTCAACATATAAAATATGCCACAGTTGGTTTAATCACTGGCTGGTTGGTAGAAATTTAAGTCTTCTCCAGCTTGGGGCATTGCTGATAACATTCTAAGCATTTGATGACCACCCCACATCACATAGCAACAGTAGCACTCTTAGGCTGATATATAGAAGAAAGTGTGCCAGTTCCCAGACTACACACACGCTCAGTTTTATAGACTAATGCCAAATTGTTTTCTAAGGCGCTGGTTCCAATTTTTACAGTCAGTGGCAGTGAATAAAGGTTCCTATCGCTCCATGCCATGTCTGATATCATGCAGGGTTAGTTTTCCTCATGTTCCTCTTATGATGGTGTTATAAGGCGGTGTTTGTGTGCAATTATTTTGAGTCAGTCATGAAAGTGAGCACTTTCTTGTGGTGGCCCGGCTTCTTTTGTGGAAGACCTTTCTCATTTCCTTATGCTGAGTTTTGTTCTTAGTTACTAATTCAGAGGAGTTTTCCAACAAGAATGAAACAATAAATGCATCTGTGGAATCAATTTTATAGTAGAAACATTAATAAATAAAGTATGAACTGTTGGCTGACATTATTTATCTATCTACACCTAGGCAAATATCATTAAATATTAAATTAATATTTAGTATTTGTTAGCATCATTAATATTAAAATTATTAATGGGTACTTTGAAATACGGTGAGGACTTCATACTCATTCAGATCTCTATTTGTGGCAGCCACATTTCAATGCATCAAAGGCCATTAGTGTTTCCTGGCTACTAATATTGAAGTTCAGAGACTATTTTGACAGTATTATTTTTAACTCTTACATATAGACTGCTTTTTTGCCTTTGTTCATTGTTGCTTCTAATTCTCAATTTTTATTAACATTTGTTAATTGTACAAGATGGGTCTATTAAGACTATACTTTTCAGGGATTATTTATATAGTTTTTTTTTTCATCAAGATGAGTTTATTAGGATATTTCATATACATGCTTTAATCATTTTAATCACCTATCCTGCTCTTCTCCCACTATTCACCCCCTTTTACTCCAAATCTTCCTTCTATTCTCATGAATTATCTCTGTTTTCCATTAGTTATTATTGTTGCATGTATACATAATTGTAATATATAAATCAATCTACTGTGGCCATTTAGTATTGCTCCCATATGTATATATTTAAGGGTGACTACTTGGTGTTAGATAACCAATTAGGGCCTCGTCTCCAGGGAATACTGATTCTCCCTCTCTTGGGAGTCACTAGTCATCTAAAGCTCTTTATCTAGAAGTGGGGCCTTGTGAAATTTCCACCATTTGCATTGGCATGTCTACTGATATTGTCATTGTTTGGGCTACTGTATTGTTAAGATTTCACAAGTACAGCTTCCTTGTCACCTTTTAGAGGCACAGTCTTATAAAAAGGTCCTTGTTATCTGGCTCTTACGAACTTGCCAATAACTCTTCAAAGATGCTCCCCAAGCTTTGGGCATAAAGATTGTGTTGCTGGTCAATCAGTTAGTACTGGGCACGTCATGTTCCCTTGTCTACATTTGAATCAGTTGTGGATTTCTTTGGTGAGGGTTGGGAAATATATTTTTCTATGGGTGTAAAGATTAGTGTTTAGAATGTAGTTAGTATTATACTGGCTTAGGAAAGAGGCAGAAATAGATTCTTCTCTAAAACCCATCACTTCACTAGTCATGGGTTGTTTATAGTACTAGGTATAAATTCCTTCCTATTGAGTGGCCCTTAAGTTCAGCTAGACAGCTGTTGGTTACCCCCAGGATAGAAGTACCACTATTGCACCTTTGAAGATACGTTGCTGTGCTGATCATTGTTGTGTTTTATTGGTATCACAACTGAGTAGTGCTGCTGATAGCTTTTTTCTCTTAGCAAATTTGATAGCACTTTCCAATACTTTGGGGGCTGGTCCTTAGAGAGGACTCTTCCAGGTCAGTTCCAATTTAATTTCTCCAAGTTCTTTGTACAAAGTACATAGGTTCTTCATCAATAAGGATTTACCTTCAATTTCTGGTAGACAACAAAATGGCAGTAGCTTATATTGCTTTGGAATTCTTTTTGACACCCCTGACCAACATCTGGAAAGGAGGTTTCAATTTTTGTTGAAAGGACTATGGCTCTTGGGAGAAGTGTTATCACTCAGATTACCTAATAATTTAAAACTCTTTCTCTCTTGATAAATAAATATATATATATATATGTGTGTGTGTGTATTAATGATATATAAAAATATATATTATTACAAATACACATATATATATGTATAACGTACATATTTGTTCCATTTGCCTACCTGTCTGCCTCTTTTGAATACCATGCTGTCTTAAGTACTTTATCTTTGAAGTAGAATTTATCATAAGTCCCTTGATTACATTGGTCACACATGTCTGTGAATGCACAATATATATAATGTGTATGTATAATGCAATGTCCTTGTTGAGTCTGCCTTGTTGTTTGTGTACATATGGTTTCCAGGCTAACCAGCCTTCATTGGACAACCAATAAGGGAACTCATCCCCATGAAAAGCTAACTTTCCTTCTCCATATCAGGTCATTTTAATTGAGATATTAGAAAGGTTAGTCATCCACTCAGCCACATAGCTGACAACCATAAAAACTGATGCACGAATAAGTGAAACTCAGGGATAGCTCTCTGAGAAAGTCGGAGATATTAGAAAGAGTAAACACCACAGTCAGCTGTCTTCCAGCTTCCTCAGTCTGGCTTCTCTTGGCCTCTTCTGTCTTTCTATGCCCATCTTAAATACTCTCTTTGTAAATTAAGGCATGGCCCCATCACTGCCTTCCTGGTAGCCTGGAACTCCTTCTCTAAACTAAGATGACCTCAACTCAGTTTGGATTAAGGGCTTAGATCACCACTCCCCGTATACTTCCTGCGCTGGGATTAAAGGTGTGAATCACCACTCTCTGATCCTCCTAGACTGATTGTGGTTAGATTCCTCTTATATCTCTGAAACTTTTGGAGCTTTTATTAAATCCCCATCTATCCCCTTCGTGTCAAATTTTTAAAAAAAGAAGGTGATAGCTAACATAAGGAAAACCATGTACAATAGGTACAATAATTATATACAATATAGATAATCAATGAATAAGTAATGTCCAGTCCATTAACAATTGACAATTCAAAGAAAATATTTCATTAATTATCATATTTTGATGAGTCCAAAGGATTATACCTAATTCACTTCCTTTCTAACTTGTATTAGTAACTAAAAGCTATTATTTTGATGTCTCTTAAACTTATACATTTTAACTTCAAAGTTTCCTTTACATTTGTTAATATTTCCCAAAATATTACTGCAGGATCTTTGCCAAGGTTCACTTTCTACCCATAATTGGTAAATTTCTTCATTAGTTAAAGGTACAACAATTTCTGCTGGGTCCATTTCTGTCAATTGACAAAGTCTTAATTTTCCTTTAAAAATAAGTTCAGAAATATTTTCCACATAAGTCTTTAATTTCTTACTCAATTTATGTGGAAGAAATATCCATTCCAATGTAACATTTTTCCTTTGCATTAAAATTCCTGTAGGAGAATGCTCAGAGGGGAAGATAACTAGAATGCAATTAAGGTCTGGATCCACATGATCTACATGTGCCTTCTGTAATTTTTTTTTCCACCAAAGCCAATTCTTTCTCAGCTTCAGGTGACAGCTCTCTCAAACTGTTTAAGTCCTTGTCACCATTTAAGGTTTTAAACAAATTATCTAGTTCATTATTTTTAATTCCAATAGTGGGTCGTAAGTTGACAATGTCTCCTAGTAGTCTTTGAAAATCATTAAATGTCTTAAGTGTCTTCAATTTATCTCTCCTGATTTGTTTTGGGGTCTTATTTTTTGTTGGCCTATTTCATAGCCTAAATAATTAATGGAATCCCCTCTTTGTATATTTTTCTAGGGCAATCTGTAATCCTCAAGCAAGCAAAATTCTTTTCACTTCTTCAAAAATTTTTCTAAGGTATCAATATTTGAATCGGCCAACAAGATGTCATCCATGTAATGATAAGTTAAAATTGTGGGAATTTGTTTCATATTTGTTCTACTGGCTTTTGTACAAAATACTGGCACAGAGTAGGGCTTTTCAGCATTCCTTGAGGGAGGACCCTCCACTGGTATCTCTTTACAGGCTGAGAATTATAAATGGGCACTGTAAAAGCAAATTTTTCTTTGTCTTGTTCTTGTAAAGGTATTGTAAAAAACAAAACAAAACAGTATTTTAAAGCAAAAACTATAATAGGCCATTCTTTAGGTAACAGAGAAGGCAAAGTAATCCTATATTGTAGAGAGCCCATTGGCTGGATCACCTTGTTTATCACCCTTAGGTCTGTGACCATTCTCCACTTTCCAGATTTCTTTTTAATAAAAAAAAAAGAAGGTGAATTCCAAGGGCTGGTTGATTCTTCTATATGCTGAGCATTTAACTGCTCCTGAACCACCTGCTCTAAGGCCTGAAATTTCTCTTTTGTTAGAGATCATTGATAAACCCATATAGGCTTCTCTGTTAGCAATTTTAGAGGTAGTGCTGTGGGTGTTTTTGAAAAATCAGCAGCTGTTTTGACTTGTTTCTCTATAACCTGAATGGTCTGTAACTTTTTTTCATAATACCTTCTAATGTTTCTTCCAGAACCATGTGCTAGTTTATGGCTTATTTCTGTGTTTGGAGGAATATTAATCTGTGTGTTCAACTGTTGTAGTAAATCTCTTCCCTATAAATTTATAACAATGTCAGCCACATATGGCTTCAATATTCCTCTCTGTCCTTCTGGTCCTATACACTCAAGCCATCTAGCACTCTGTTTTACCTGGGATATTGACCCAATACCCAAAAACTGAACAATTACCTCCTGAAGGGGCCAACTAGGATGCCATGACTCTGGTGAAAGCATTGATACATCCGTGCCTGTTTCCAATAAGTCTTCAATAATAACATCATTTATTTGTACCTTTAATTTTGGCCTTTGTTAATTAATAGAAACTTGCAAAATATTCACTTTATAATTGTTCCTGATTTTTTTCTTTTTCTGTAGATTTTCTATTATTCTGGGTAGTATGTCTTTTTAAAATAGATTTTAATCTTTTTAATTGCTCTGGGAAGGTGTTTCCTCCACAATGGCAGGGTAAGACTGGATTGTATTTGATATGGGGGCTTTTGAAAGACTCTTGGGGCATTTCCCAAGGGTAGAAAGTCATCTTGTTGATCTCTACTCATTTGTCCAGTATCTTCCTTTTTCACACCTTCTGCATAGTCCAGAAGGGAAGGGTGTTTTCTTGGGATTATTCCTATCAAAAGCATTGTTTTTGGGAATGAATGCTTTGTTTACAATATCTTTTTATGTGACCTTGCCTTCTACAGTTGTAACATTTAACATTTTAATTTTTCTTATATCTCTTGAAATAAGCTCTCCTACCCAGTTATCATCACTGTCATAAGACTCTACGTTAATTGTCTCATGAATCCAATTTTCCAAAGGTGCTGACCTTGCTTTTAAAGGTCTAAGTATTTTTCTACATTGTGCATTTGCATTCTCAAAAGCCAGTGATTCAATGATTATTTGCCTGGCTTCTGAGTCTGGTACCATTCTGTTTACTGCTGCAGTTAGTCTGTGCAAAAAGGCTGTAAAAGTTTCTTTTGGCTTTGAATTACTTTATGAATGATTCAGTTTTCTTTCCTATTTCTTCAGTTTGATCCCAGGCATTTAGAGTTGTCATGTGACATAAATCCAGAGTATGTTCTTTGTATAAAGACTGCCTGTCAATATCAGCTTAATCTCCCTCCCCAAGAAGTTGGTTTTGGGAGACTTCTATGCCTCTAGCCCTGTTTCTTTGTTCTATTGTTTTAGCCTCCTCTCTCCACCATGATTTCCATTGTATAAGTGGCTCGGCCTCTAGCACAACTGTAACCATATCTAACCAATTTTTAGGGCTGACCAGGAGTTCAACATTTGTTTTACAAATGGTGACTGCATCCCATATGTTACAATTGCTTCTTTTGCTCTCTATAATTCTAACATTTGTACTGGAGCCCAGCTAACTTCTCTATCATTTCTATTATTCTTCATTTTTTTAAAGGTTACTGGGCATATTAATGTTGCCTGTTTTTGTCTAATTTTAGATGACCTTGCTGAAATTGGTTCTTTATATTCCTCTGCTTGAATTTGAGCATCTTTGTGTTCTCTCTCAACAGGCTTTTTAAAGACCTTTTTCTTTGAATTTATATTAATCAACTTTTTAAGTGATAACAAAGAAATCAAACAAAAAATATTCATAATATACGGTATGATAAACATTATGATATTTCCATCTACCTGATTTATGTTTTCCTTCACTGGTTTTAATACCAAATCATCTACCAAGAGATTGCAGTTTGACCAAGCATCCTCCATTGCTTTAATCAAATTCCTTTCTTTTAAAAAAAATTTATTTACTCACCAATTTTTGTCTGTTGATGATTCAATTGATTATGAAGTGGGGCAGCTACCTAGTGTGATAGCAACCCAAGGAGGGGTCCAAAAAAAAAAAGAAACAACCCACCAGGAGAAAGAAGCCGCTGTCTGAAAGACTTACCCAGATGAGAGTGAAACAGAAACACGTGTGGCCGGTCTGCCTAAAGCTGGAGGCTAACTAGGAACAGAAAGCCTAGCCTCCAATAATTACTCCTCTGGCCACGTGTTGTTCTGGCCAGCAAGTGCGGTTTTTTTTTTTTGGGGGGGGGGGGTAGGGCGGGGAGTAATTCATACCCCAAAGTTGGACACCAATTGTTGCACAAATAAATGAAACTCAGGAATAGATTTCTGAGAAAGTTGGAGATATTAAAGAGAGTAAACACCACAGTCAGATCTTATCCAGCTGTCTTCCAGCTTCCTCAGCCTGGCTTCTCTTGGCCTCTTCTTCTTCTGTCTTTCTATGCCCACCTTAAATACTCTCTTGGTAAATTAAGGCGTGGCCCCACCACTGTCTGCCTGGGAGCCTGGAAATCATTCTGTAAACTAAGATGACCTCGAACTTAGTTTGGATTAAGTGCATAGGTCACCACTCCTGGGATACTCCCTGTGTTGGGATTAAAGGTGTGAATCACCACTCTCTGATCCTCCTAGACTGACTGTGGTTAGATCCCTCTTATATCTCTAAAACTTTTAGAACTTTTATTAAATTCCCACAAATTAGCAAATGAGCTAACATTTCAAAGTAGGAATGAATTGTGGTTACCAGATGAATACAGGGCACATCAGCTTAATCCCTCTTTTTCCCTCCCCTTGCCTCTCTCTCCTCTCTCTTCAGTTTCCATTTAGTCATCCTCTCTTCTTTCCTAATTTCATTTCTTTCTCACCCTTCTGCCCCTACCCCCACCTCTCTCTGTGTATTTCTTCTTTGCTACATTTCTTTCTTAAAGCAACAGCCTATTTCCATGTTGGTCAGGGACATCTTAAAGAATTGAGCTCAAATGACACTGATGTTTAGTCTCCTAAGTATCTGGGACTATAGTAAGAAAGCATTAGGCTCATCTTAGAAGTTAAATTTCAGCCTCAGAGGAAAAAAAATAAAATTTTTGAGGAGGTAGAAGAACTGTATTTCAATGATTACATGGAATAAAGTTATACTACAAAACATTGATTTATTTGCAATCCCAACATAACTGACTCCTTGTGTGTATTTTCATTTTATCAATCTGGTAATCCTATGCAGGGTTTTCAGTATTCTCCAAACTAGAATTGTATAGATATCCTTATCTTACATCTTGAATATATCATGACATTCAGCCAGTTCTTCTTAATGGAACATTACCTCCCAGACCTCAAAGATTTATTGAGTGATTATCTATCTAACATAGTCCTTCAGGTTTCTGCTTTACAGAAAAAACTGCCATGCATTCTGAAAGACACAGAGGAAAATGACTGATGAACTTTGCCAGTAGGCAAAGCAGTCCTTCAAATTTCTTGCTTCACTGAAAAGTCTGCCAGACTCTAGGCTGAATATATATGCTCCAACATTGCAGAGGAATTTTTGGTGACTGTCCAGTTTGCCAGATGTATCTGTCATTTGTAGAATTTTAGAAGTTGTTTACAATGACCTTCCTGTTTATAGAGAAAATATATTCTTCTGAAGTCTTTGATGAGTTAAAGAATAGATAGTTATAATTATGGTTTTACTTAGTTATAATAAAAGTAAATTAGATATGAAACTTTAGACTTAAAAATAGGATAGATAATAGAGTTTTTTTAATTTAGACAAATAAAATAGACTAGATACTATAACTGTAATTGTTGATTAATAACTGTTTTGTTATATGTAATTTTACTATGTTAAAAGTAAAATCTTCCTTTTTGATTAGAGAAAAAAGGGGAAGTTCTGTGGGATGGTCTTCCTACATGCTGTGAAGGTGTGTTGCTACTAATGGCTAATATAGAAGCTGTTTTGGTCAATGGAATTACAGGATTATGCCAAGTGGTAAATCCAAAGAGTTACATGGAGAATAAAGGTAAGATCAGGGCAGATGTTGTAGGCTGCCAGGGGATCAAGATACAATGGAACACAGGTAAATCCATGAGACATGTAGCAACATGTAGATTAATAGAAATGGGTTAATTTAAGATAAAGAGCTTGTTAACAGTAATTCTGAGCTGTAACATGTGGTTTCTGGCCTGTCTGGCCAGAAATCCAGACCTGCCTGCCACTGCTCAGCCCCCCACCCCAAATGACTGAAATGCTTATATTAATTTCATGCTGTTTGGTCTATGACTCAGGCATATTGATAGCTTGCTCTTTCATCTTAATTCAACCCAGTTCCATTAATCTGTCCTGCCATGTGGCCTGTGGCTTACCTATTTCATTACATCTTGCTTCATGGGCGGCTGAATTGTGTCTCTGTCTGACTCTGCCCTATCTATTCTTCAACTTACCAACCTACTTCTAAGATGCCTGCCACAGGCCAAAACAGTCCCTTTATTTCACAGCATCCAGAAAGGCATTCCCACATCACTGAACCATAGACAAAACAGTTTCTAACTAATATTAAGCATCTGAGTGATTATTTTATAAGTGGCTGAGGGACCATGGGAACAGAGCAAGATGGAGAGTAACTTCCATCTATAGATGATTATGCAAATACTCACAGACTTGATCATGTCTTAAATGCTCAAAATTATAGAATATTTCCTTCTGTACTAGAGTTGAAGGCCATAAGGATAAGCAGCAACCTTCACGGGCTCCTGATAAAATGGTGTGCTTGTCAAAGCCTTCAGTTACTATGGTGACATAGAACAGAGAAGCAGACAAAAAAGCATAGAAATCTTCAGATTAACAAAGAATAAAAGGCAATGGGGAGAAAGAAGAGAGTAATTGATGAGGAAAGCCATTGCCACTCCCTGGAATCAGTAGGGACTGAAGGGCATAAATGCAGGGGAGAAGAAAGGGCCCATTGGGAGAGGCACGTGGTGTAACAAGACTTCATATCAGAATATGTTTTCTAAAATGAGGACTCTGAGGCTGAGCCCAGGCTCCCATGGGCCTCTTAGATTGACAAAGAGTCCCATTGCTGGAGTCATTTAAAACCAGAAGTGAACAAAGCAACTGAGAGAGAACTTCAGGGAGCTCTCCTTAGATATCTGTTGGGACAAGCTTGGTAATCTGATAGGTCTCTGCTTTCTCCTGATGCCTATGAACCACTTGTTAATTTGAAAGCATAATGATTAAAACTCTCAGGGAACCAGAACTTGAGAATTCAATTGAAAATAATTTTTATAGAAGTGAATCATGGTCTAGAAATTCATTGTGTGAGGAGTGGAGGTGGTACACCCACACACCACCCAGAATAAGGTAAGTACATAGTCTCAAATCCTTGCCAGCATAAGATTTGTTACAACCATTATAAACGTTATTCCTAACCTGTAGTTTCAGATTATTTTTATGACACTTGGATGATTATATGTATTTGGTTTCAGTTTCTTAACTAGTCTGTTCAGGAAAATAGATTTTACTTCAAAGCTCCAAACACACATCTTAAGTATCTGTGCTCTGAAAATAGCTCCACAATGATGTCTATTCAAGGCATGGAAATTGCCCTCCTGGTACTCCACACCAAGCGTGGATGACCTTCCCAATTTTTCTACTGAAAACATGAAAAACAAATGCAGCTATTCTGAAGAAACGCTGGGGTGGGATGCACATTAAATAAATGTTCATGCAGCCTCATGGGAGATGAATTACATAAGTGTTCTACCTGTTACAGGCCTTAATTCCTGCCCCATTATTTTGCTACATCAGTTCTAATATTCCTGGTAATAGATGTTTTTAAAGGCAATTTTGCTGACAGCTGTTATCTTCTGCTCCATATCATGCTTGCCTTTGGTGCAGTGAATTCTTAACTCTTGGTTCTATTTTTTTTCTGCCTGAACTCTTTCCACTCTGTCCCTGCCTCTCCAGTATTAGAGGCTCGGCCTGCTGAACTTCACCTCCCATCTCTATCTGTTCTTTATACTGAAAGTACATTAAACTGCCCAAGCAGAGCATTGATCCTATCACTCTTTTGCTGAGAACCTGTCAGCTGCAGCCTGTTCTCCATAAGGCTTTCTCAAACATTAGTCATCACACCTCTACTATCTTTGCTATTCCCCCTTTCATCCGTGCTGTTGTTTACTTCATATTTATCTTTAAATGAATTCACTTTTAAAACTTAAATGTATTCTGAAAGGGAACTTTATCTTTAAGTAAATGGAAAACTAGTACAATCTATCATAATAGAAGCTCAATATGGAAACACACACACACTGAAAACAAAACAGAGTATGTATCTACACCTGAGATTTTATCTCTCCATGTTTATAAATGTGTGAAACGATTTAGTCTTCATCCATTTGTCTCTCCAGATCTATGACCCTCTTCTCTTTGGCTTAAGCCCAAGAAGCCAAGCCTTGTGAATAAAGCAGGTTGCCTTAACTTCCAGTTTTCAGTTGAGTTCTGTCTACAACAGCCCAGCAATGTACACAGAAGTGATGACTCAAGGCCTTTGCTCCTGACTTCTCCATTGGAGGGTCACCATAGATTGTCAATGTCCACAAACAAAGATTACTGCTTACTTCAGGGTAATTTATGGCATGCAGGTCTCTCCTCATGGCTAACTCCTGAGAGTGATGATAGGGGTACTTTTAATCTGCCACTGTACCCACCTTTGTAATTTTCCTGTACCCAAGCCTTTGTCATTACTTCCTTTATGACAACCCTTTGACTGGCCAGTTTGTAGAGACCAGGACAAATATAGCACTCATCAGTTGGATTCATAACAGATAAGACTCTCTATTTTACTTCATCTAGATCAAAGAAAATAGATATATAGACTATTTCTCTAGTTCTTGCATTATGTGCAAATACTAAAAGTTGTGTCCAGCATTTAACTTTCTGAAAGGACATAGTCATCTACAGAGTACTATTCTTGAAAACCATGCCCTTGAATTATAAAAAGAAAATCAAAAAAAAATATGCAATGTTTTAAGTAAGTTTCTACCTTTGTACTTGGCACATGCATAGCAATCTTTTGCATCATATAGCCATATGCTCCTCATGTAAAGAGTACCTTTCCTGTGCAATAAATACCAAAATCACATGGCTAAGATCAGGCTGGGTGGAGTCATAGACATCCTTTGAGCTCAGTTTCTTTCCATACACCCTGGTTCCAGACAAATGAACCTCATTCCCCTTGTGCTGCCCCTTAATGCTTCACACTTGTATTTAGAATAAACAACCTGTCACCATAGTAGGGTCACAGTTCTAATGCTGTCATCTCCGCAATGCCTGGACTGATGCATTTGGCTCTGTTAATAATGTCCCCAAATCCTGCATCATTTGCAAAGTGCAGAAAGTTAAATTCACTTAGACACCTGGCAGAATCTTAGCTTGCATGCAAGCCTCTTGGCCTTTTGATCTACTTCTAATACCTCATGCTTTTCCTCAACTTGTTTCTGCTGGTTCATTCATCCATCTAACAAATACAATGAAACCAATAAAGTATATGCATAGTTGGCATTAAAAATTTTGCTATATATAAAACAATAGAATTTCTGGCCGTTTGAGTTAGCAGCCTAAATAAAACGATAATATCTTTTGTAACAAAAACTTTTGTAAGAGAGTCCCAACCTCTGGTGTTCTTATTCATAATTTATATTTGCAACACAATTATATAACAATCACTGTCTACCTTTTTGGATAAGATTGCCCTACGTTTCTGATAGGTAACTTTCATGACGGGGAGTATCGGACAATAAGGAAGAGGTATCCCCAAGCTGCCTTAGAAGCTACCCTGACTGCTCATGTGATCCTTAATCTTGATTGTCAGCTGACTGGATTAGGAGATTCATAAAGGACACCTAGGAGTTCTTATTTCCAAACACGATTAGATCATGATATCTTTGACATGTTCATGGTTTAACCAATTAGTGGATTCAGATTACAAGTAGACCACCGGAGGTAGTGAACGCCATAAATGGTGGACACAACTGAAACGAAACACTGGCTATCTTTGAAGGTTGTCCTGCTTTGGTTTTCTGTTGTTAGGATAAAACACACACCATCAGCAACTTGGAAAAAGGGATTTATTTGACTTACACATCCGATCACATCATTGAAGTCATGACAAAAACTCAAGTAGCTGCAGAGGTAGGATGAATACTGTTTATTGGCTTGCTTGGCCTGCTTCCTTATAAACCTCAGGACCGTTTTCTCTGGAGTGGCACTAACCACAGTGGACCAGGCCCTCCCACATCAATCATTAATTAAGAAAAACCATACAGGTCAGCCTTATGGGGAATTTTCTCACCTGGAGTTCCTCTTCCCAATGATTCCATCAGGTCTCACACTGATACAAGGCTAACCAGCCCAAAGGTCCATGTCTGGCCTCACTGCGCTTCTTGTCTGCCACAGGTCGAGCAGCTTTTATCTATCTTTTCTTCCCCACTATAACAATGAAGCCTCTGGAACTATTGAACAACAACAGAAATAAACTGATGTGGGAATATCTTCCTGTATGCAATTTATTATTTTATTAGTGTAGATTTGATTTTTAAAGGCAAAAGTTTTTTTATATTTTAGATTAGTATGGTTAAAGGCTAGAGAAAGTATTATTTGTTTTTTAATTTTTGGATTTGGTATTGTTTTATGTATAGTTTTGGTATACTAATTGTAGAAAGTTAGTATAAGGTTTTTAAGTTTTGTTTGACTTTGATATAAGATTTAATTATTTAATAGGGTTTATAATTTTTTAAGTGTTTAATGTAGTAGTATGGTATAGTAATAATGTATGTTTATTTTAAGTAGTTTGCGTCTTTATATTAGGTTAAAATTGCATCTTTATTAATGATTAGGTTTTGAGAAATATAAAAGTTCTTAATTTTTTGATGTTTTAAGGCCTTAGTTTTTTTTAATTAATTTTTTTACTGTAAATGTTGGCTACAGTTTAATATGGTGGCAGTGAGTTGTATTTAATTATTAGGAATTATTTGATTTTTTTGTTGATTATGTATTTAGTATTTGTTTTATATAAGTAAAATGTATTTTACGGAGTAATATGGCTTTTTTGAAATTTTTGAAATCTTTTATATGTATTGGTTTATAATTATATTTTATAAATTTTGGGGGCTTTTTATATGTTTTTTTTTTGACTGAATAGTAATTGGAAACAATATTGGTTAGAAAGTGGGTAACTTTGTTATGTTTATTATTTTAGGGAGAGTGTTTTATTAATAGAATATTTTATTGGGGGTTAATGTGAATTGTATTGAGTAGAAATGTATTATTTTTTTATTATTTTAATATGATTTTTTTATTTTTGAAGTTTGGATATTATTGATTTTTTTAGAGATTGATTTTTTGATGAAATAGTTTTTTTTAATGACTTTATAGAATTAGTAATTTTTTGATCTATATTGTTAAGATAAGTAATAAGTATTTTGTAATTAATATTTTTGTTTTTTGTTAATATAATTAATGATTTTTATCTCTACTATTAATGTAATTAATGAGTTTTTTGTTTTTATTATTTATGTAAAATTTGTATTTTTGTATAGCTTTATATATGTTTGAAGAGGAGTTTTATTTGAAAGTTTGTTGTAATTAATTTTTAGAAAATTAATTGTATTTTTATTTTATGTTAATTGTATCTGTTATTTTGAAATTTTTATATATATATTTTAGACAGTAATTGTTGATATTTAGATTTTATGTTTTTATTAATGTTTATCATGAACTTGTTAGGTTTAATTTGAAACTTAAAATATAGAAATAAGCTAAAAAATAATAGGACTGAGGCATTGAAGTTTTTAACATTTATTTAAGAATTTTTTAGTTATGAAAAAGTATGACTTGAAGTCATAAATAGAATAATTGTTAGTTATTGTTCTAATTTATTTGTAATGACGTTTGATTAGTAGATGTTGTAATAGTGTTAATGTTTTGTCTATTGGCAATATGGTGGATGTAGGGAATTTTAGTGGCATGGGCTTATCTATAGGCTTTCTTTGGTCTTAAGTGCATAGACTGAATAAAAACTTTAGGAAAGGTAAATTTTTATATGATTAAGACAGGACGATATGACAAAATTTGTACTCGTTGTGTATGTGTAGTGTATAGAAGCCGGAGTGAAGAACTGAGGTGGCTGTTGGGGGGTGGGGTTTGGGTGGCCGCTGGGGCAGAGGTTGTGGGCTTGTTTTGTTTGTTGCACCGCAGGGAAGGTGGAGGCCTACTGGTTAGGATTTGGCATTTTTATTGTTCTGGCCAGGAAGGTGGAGCACAAGCTGCCAGGAACAGAGAACTGTGGACTGAGGGCTGCGCCTTATTATGGGGGCAGCATTTGTGGGAGTGTGCTGGGAGTGTAGAGCAGTCAGAGGCTTTGGCACAAGGGTGGGAGAGAGATTTGCATCTAACCTGTATTCGGGAGTGTAGAATTTTAGAGCTGAATAATTTGTCTGTTTTGTGGTTTTGGGCAGTGTTTAAGGCATGGAATGGGCTTGTTAGCCTGATATGCTGATGGGCTAAAGGCCCACCCAGGGACACCAGCTATTGCAATAAATCTCACTAGCAATATACTAAATACAGGATTAATACTTATTGGAGAGTATTTTAATACTCATGATTTCAAGTTAAACCTTCGGATGATTCCTTGGTGATAGGATGATCTAGGCAACGGATGATGCTGATCTAATCTCAACAAATCAAAAACAAAACAAAACAGTCAAAATCCCAACAGCCCCTTTTAAACGGGGCTGGGCATACTCCTTTCAGGTTCCTAAAACTCTGAAAGCATGCCTCCCAACCTTATCAACTAACACCTAAATCCCACCACAACAAACCCCTTTCTCCTTTAAATTGTTTGAATCTGGTTTATTATTCATGATGACATATGACTGACACTCTGACATTCAATTTTATAATTGTGTTGAAAAGAACACATCTAAGCCTCAGTGTCCTCATCTCCAAAATAGGTTATCTCTATGTATTTTTCTCATAGAGCTGTCATAATAAATTAAGATAATGTATGCAAAGGCTCATAATAAATCCCAGAGCAAATCAAACATTCTGTGTGTCACTAGTGGCTGGGAATAGAATGTTTACTAGCTAATGAAAAGCTAGATATTGATTCTCCAGAAAAAGACAAGAGTTACATTTGTTTAGGACTGTATGGATTGAAAGTTATGTAAAATTCAAGTACCAAGACTGTAATTGCACATAAGCTTTGAGGAAACATCACAGGAGGAGCCTTGGAAAGAGCTAGAAGGTATTCTGAGTAGATAAGAACACTATAGGATAATCCAAATTAGAAAATCCACATCCATGTTTCACTAAAAAACATTTTCTTTGACATTCTTCAGATGAGCTAGGGACATGGTATTATGTGGTTTGTCAACAAAATGCTTACTATGTTGAGAGCATTCTATTTTTTACAACACCTCAGACCCAGTATGAATGATAATTTTATTTTAATAAGTTACTATCATACTTGCCCTGAAATAATTTATACTAGATACATTAACATGATGACTTACTTTTTTTCTTGATTAAAGTAATGTAATTGATAAGCTGATAGTATTCTAGCCATACCTGCACCTACTCTATTATTTTCTAAGTACTAAAGGGTAGAGAATGTTAACTGATAGGGTTGTTCAGCTCATTCAACTTTGGGGACAGGACAGACCTTCATTTCAATGGGGGGAGAGAGAAGGATAAAGAAAATTCCTGGTTTACCAGAAAGAAACTGCTCCAAGGAGCCCACAGGGTGTTTTAGAATAAGAGGTGAATGATACTATAATATTTCCTTTGGAGAGAATTGTAAGTATTGCTTTGAACATCCACTTGGCATGAGCAACATTGGACTGATGGAATATTTTTACTAACATATTCTGACAAGAACTCTGAAGTAAGAATAGCTCCCCCTTACGTCATGTGAGGAAACCGAGAACCAATGAAAGCAAGTTCCTGGTCCAATGTCCAATGGATAAATAGTGGAGCCAGAGCTCAGGGTCAGATCAACCCGCATACTAGCTAGCTGCTTTTCTGCTACTTCATGTGGCCTCTTAAAATAAACCTGCTCTAGGTATTTGATAAAGTTGGTTTGACATGTAAAGAGCTGAGCATTTACCCTGAAATTTTCTCTCTAATGCTACTTCAGTGCAGTGGATAGAGATCTCAGGATACCCCAGGCTCATTGTTCTGAAGAGTCTAACATTTAGTTGTTGAGAAAAGTTTGTGTCTTGGCTTCTACTTTGTGACTGCTCTGTAGGCGATATTTTATTTGGACCCTCATGAATTTTGGATTCTAAGATAAGCAGGAAATAACAAAAGAGAAAAGGTAAAAATGGCATTTCAGTTGCCCAGAGGTAGTAAGTGCAAACCTATTGTTTATTACTCTAAATGCTATCATAGCCCTGACTCTGAGTTCACACCTGCTCAGGTAGGAGAATTTAGCCCAGCATCATGCTATGGCTGTGAACCCTCAGGCATACTTATTTCTAGTTTGAGGCACTAATAAATTTGAGGCTTCCACTACACTTTACAGTCTCCTTTTTTTCCAGAGTCACAGAAGACAAACTATAAAAAAGTCTTTTGGAGGACTTCATCGCTACCCTCTTCTTTGGCATCTACTACCTACTTTATAGAACTTTTCATATGTGTTCATTACTTGAGTGTGGTGAAAAACTGCAGACTAAGGATTGGAGTAATCATAGGAGACAAGGTTAAGAGCTTTTCTGGCAGAGCGATTAGGATCAGAATGTGCCATACCATCTAGCCATTCTTGCTCTGGTGATGGAATTCATATATGGCTGTTCTCAGCTCCTCATCAAGTCTTCCACTGCTTTTAATACCCATATTTAAATTATTTAAATAATGTGTTCTAACACAAAAAATTCAAAGTAAAATTGAGTCCAGAAGAGAATCTATTTTGTTTATAGTTTTGATTATGTGATTTGACTATGTGATTATGATGAAAGAAATATGAAACCTTAAATTCTTATACATCTTTTAAATTCACTTTTAAGCTAAACTGAGTATATCTAAGAACAAATAGGAGGGCGATAGGTGCAAATTTTAGGAGCATACGGAGACATGCCTCACAAGTCTTATTGATAAAATTTATTATACCATATGACAGCTAATCTGTCCAGGGAAGGACCTTATGTTTGTTTATAAAAGAGCAAGAGAGCATCCAAGATTTAGTTTTGATTTATTTAAAGATAGCTCTCACTGCTGTAGCCTCAGCTTGACTCTGACATCTCAGATACTAAGGATCTGGATGGTGTTTATGAAGTGCTTTCTCTGGGACTGGAAGAGAGGCATTTGTGTTCAAAGGGGCTTTTCCAATCCTCTTATAGACTATAGGGTGAAACAGCCTTAATTCTGTCCAAAGTAACTTTGCTCATTGTATAATAAACAAACATGTGCTTGCGTCACATGCACACATGTGTGCAAGTGTGTACACATGCGCACGTGTACGAGCACACACATATACACACACTCCTTCACAGATTTATGTAATACACAAATACTCAGTCTTACATATGTACACATGCATACAATATATGTATTCACACATACACAGTCTAATGTGTACACACATATACAGTCTAATGTATACACATACACACTCTCATATACATTTACAATCTTATATATTCACACACATTCAGAGTCTTATGTACACACACCCTAGGAGTCATATGTATACATGCTCACACAGTGACAGTCCTAGGTGAAAATAATCCAGTACACCGCTAAATACATAAACTAATCTTAGGAATCAATATGTGGAATGAAAGAGAATAAATCCTAAGAATATGTTAACTGAGTGTCAATGACAGACTTCCTGTAGAAAGGACATTGGAACTGATGGTGACCTTATGACTTTCAAAGTTAGAAGAAGCTGTCCAAGTGAAATTCGAAGAAGTTTCTAAGTGAAATGTTGACATGGTGTGTGGCAACTTCATTTAACAAACATATTTAATTAACTAATGTTTACTTTCTTGGTTATTTTTCCATTTTGAATTCGGTGTTGTGTGTGTGTGTGTGTGGTGTGTGTATATGTGTGTGTGGTGTATGTGTGTGTGTGATTGTAATTTTACTTTTATATAGCTCAACATCTACAGAATGAGAAATCAGATATTAGGGGTTCATTTAAAAAAAGCTTTTCCTTTTAAAAGAGGTCATGAAATTTACTAGGTAAACTAAATAATGTTGAGGGTGATAGCTTCTAGAACCTGTGTGTAAGTGTTCATGAAAACACCCACAGCTTTTAAACCTAAGATTGTCAGCAGCATCTTTTTGTGGCATAACTAAATGTCTAATCTGTTTCTTGGGCAATTAAACTGAGACTTTGGGAAGACTTTAGTCTTTTAAACCTTTTTATTCTGAAAACATTGATATTAATTTTGCCTCTAATTTTAAATATTGTCTACAAAAAGAAAATTTCCTTTAATCCAAAACAAAATGCATTTTAATAATTTATTTTGTCTGCCTCAAGAAATTTAGAAATGTTCTTTTAAACCTATATAAAAACCTATGTTGAAATAGTATTTCTATGGGAATATATTTATGAATTTTAGATTATGGATTTTTAAACTTACTGATATTTAAATCCCCAAATATTAAAGATAATGGAATTCATAATATCTCTCACTTGCGTGCACCATGTAATAGTCTCTACAGTCTGTATGAAATATTGTGTGAATTAAACTTACTTCTACACTAAATATGGTCCAAGCCAGGCCTCCATATTACCAGTCACTGCCTCATATAATTTAGATTCATTAGGATATTGGTAAAACTGGTTAACAATTATTATTTCAGGGTTCATTCCCCTGAAGTTAATCCACAGATTAATCTGTGGTTACCTCCCTTCCTTGAGTGTGATTGTCTGTCAAGATAGGTTCAGCTCCATGCTCTGCACCAGACAGCCTGACCTTTCATCATAAGACCAAGCATCACCAGTGGGCTTCAAGCAGAGCAGATGCAACCCTAGATTAACTAATGGAATCCTTGCTAGCTCATTAAACAGCTAGTTACCATTTTATAATGTGCCACAGTTAAGAAAACTTAGGTTCTAAGGAAGAAATCCTTTACCTTCTGTGAAATATGTAGTGATGGGCAGAGCTGAAATTTACCACTGTCTGACTTCAAAGGTTGTTAACATTTAAATGCCTTGCTACATAAGCACCAAGGAACTTGAACTCCTGCTGAATCAACAGAGCTCACCTAAATAGCGCTTTGATTACTGGGTTTGTTCTCCTGGCACCCTTGGTGGGTGCCTAGCCACATGGTACAAGACCTGATTGGTTCTGGCTTGCCAATGAGCTCATTTGTAAGTGCTCCCTTCTTCTTCCCCAGTCTCTCTACATTCACCTATGATCATCCTCATATGTCTAAATGAGGTCTGTCTTCAAATCTCAAGTTTGGGCACTGTTGATTTCTGAGCCTTTTGCAACTGTTTGCATTCAAAGACTCAAGTTGCTTCTGTATAGTTGGTATAATATATGATCTCAGATGACTAACTCCTGTATTTGGCTATGTCATTTGTAGCAGAGCTGCTGGTCTAAGAAAATAACTTACTTAGATTCTATAAGGTTGAAATTGGGATTTAGGAAATAGATTCCCCATCCCACAGGCCAAAGAATAGGCAGGCAGGTGGGCATACACAAAGATAGACCTGTCGGAAATCCTCAGTGGACATCATTTCTGGTGCAGGTTATCTGGCTTTGGCAGCCCATGCTGGGTAATCAGTGGATGGGTCTCAGAATATTCCTCTGGCAATGGTTAGTTTCTAAAGCCGTGTTTTCTGAGCTCTGGCGTCAAGCCCCATTTAAAGCAAGGTTCCTGCATGCATCTTCCTGTTCTCTTTGTTTCTCCTGGGGGCTCTCTCATCTCCCCTCTTCTTTCTCCTTTCTTCTTAGTTTTTTTTCCCTCTTTCTTCTTTCCTTCTCTGCTATTATGATCATAATTTCTCCGTTAATTATAATCACATTTATTTGACAATAAAGCTCTTTTCTACATAGTAACGGTGTTAAGAGTCTCCTGCTATCCTCTGGTGCCTTCTGCTGCATTCCTGTGTTCCCAGACGCATCCATAGAAATCCGCTGCCAGATAACCGGGTATATGCAAACCATGCCAAAATATGCACAAAATCCTAACATTGCAGAGATTTCTCAGGGCTGTTTGCAGAGCCGCGATTCTCTGTGAGAACCTAAAACACCAAAAGCAAGCCCTCCAAGGGAATCCATTACCATCTATGTCTTATTTTTGTTAATAATCAAAATCCTGGTTGTTTCTGGTCACTGGACTCTGTGCCTCTTACTGGCTGACTAGCTAGTGGAAAAACTAGGTCATTTCTGGACTCATGTTTTTCTCTCTGAGATGTCTGGAGAATAGGCACTGAGTCCTAACCAGTACCTCCCATGAACATAGATTCACATAACACATATCCCCCCTTCCCACTGCCCATTACAATTTTGGAGCCAGCCACTCCAAAGCACTCAACTGGGTAGCTGTTTTCTGCTGCACTTTTGCCTTCTAGACATTGCTTGCCCCTCAAAGCAGACCCAGACATACCTGAGACCCAGACCGAGGCCATCACATGTCCTGCAGCAGGACAGACCTGGTACTCCCTCCCACGTGTGCAAGACAGGCTCACAAAAGTGGGCCCTCACATGCAATAAAACCAGGCGGGCTCATGCTCACTACAAGACAGACCGGCGTGGCACCCATGTTATTACCATGCCCAAATACACATAAAATCTTAAGAGCAATAAAATGAAAGCCCATTTGGGGAGAGTTAGAGGCACAATGACAAAAGCAAACAGACAAACACAAAATTCCCCCAAAGTAAACCTCATCTAAAATTAAAATGAGGGTAGTCACGTCAGCAGGCAGAGATACGGACTACAGAGGCCAGAAGGCCAAAAAGGAAACAGAAAACAAGGAACAAAAACTCCCATCCAACAAAATCAAATAGGCACCTAGACCTAAATTCATTCCAAACCCAAACACGTGGACACCAATATAAAAAGAATCAACCATAGCTAGGGCAATATGACACCACCAAAGCTCAACAACCCTACTACATCATCTCTGAATAGTTCAACACAGCTAAAGCTAAAGAAAACAGCCTTAAAACCAACTTTATGGTGATAATAGAGAATTTTAAAGAAGAAATAAATAAATTTCTTAAAGAAATCTAAAAAAATATACAATGGCAGAAAAAGGATAAATTGCTTAAAACTTGAAAAGCAAAATGAATGTAGTAAGGAAAACAGAAACTAAGGGAACCTGCAGATGGAAAATATCTAGGTAAGCAAGCATAAACTACAGAAGTAAGCATTACAAACAGAATATAAGAATGGAAGAGAAAACTTCAAGCATAGAAGACACAGTAGAAGAAATTGTTGCATCAGTCAAAGAGAATGTTAAATCTAAAAATTTTATGACTCAAATATACAAAAGGCTGGGACACTTTGAACAAACCAAAGCTAAAAATAATAGTAATAAAAGAAGGATCATTTTAAGCTCAAAGCCCCAGAAAATATTTTCAGCAAAATTATAGAAGAAAATTTTCCTAACCTAATGAAGGACATACATATAAAGGCACAAGAAGGCTAAAAAAACACCAAATAGGTGGATCAGAAAAAAAAGTAATAATCACATAATAATCAAAACACTAAACATATAGAACAAGGAAAGATTATTCAAAGCCACAAGGGAAATAGGCCAAGTAACATATAAAGTCAGACCTATTAGAATTATACCTGACTTCTTTACAGACTCTAAAAGTCAGAAGGTCCTAGACTTTAAAGAGACCACAGATGCCAGCCCAGACTACCATATCCAGTAAAAGTTTAAATTACCATAGATGAAGAAAATAAGATATTCTATGACAAAGTCAAATTTAAGCAGTATCTAACCACAAATCCAGCTCTACAGATGGTACTAGCAGAAAACTCAAACCCAAAGAGGTTAACTACGTTTATAAAAACACAGGCAACAGATAATCTTACACTAGCAAAATCCAAAGAAGAAAACACTCACACACATACACACAGACACACACAGAGATACACATACACACACATACACACTCACACACTTAACATGCACCACCACCACCACTACCACCAAAAACAATGGCAACAACAACAAAATATTAGGAATTAGTGATGAATGGTCACTGCTATTTGTCAATGCCAATGGACTCAATTCACCAAAATGAAACACTGACTAGCAGAATGGACATTAAAACAGGATCCATCCTTCTGGGGTATACAAGAAACATGCCTCAAAATCAAAGATAAACATTATCTCAGAGTAAAATTTTGGAAATTTTTCTAAGAAAATGGATCCAATAATTGAGGTAGTGTATCTATACTAATATCTAACAAAATAGAATTCAAACCAAAATTAATAAAAAGAGATGGGGCAGGACACTTTATACTCATCAAAGCAAAAATGCACCACCATGACAACTCAGTTCTTAAAATCTGTGCCTCAAACAGAAGGACAGCCACAATTCTGAAAGAAACCTCACTTAAAGCTTAAATTACACATTGCATCTTACACATTAAATATGGGGAGACTTCAATACCCCACCCTCATCAGTGGGCAGGTCATCCAGGAAAAACTAAACAGAAAAATAATAGAGCTAACAGATATTATGACTCAAATGAACCTAACAATTATCTATAGAACATTTCAACAAAACACAAGGAATATACCTTTTCTTCGGCACCTCACAGAACCTTTTAAAAAACTAACCACATACTTGGTTACAAAGCAAGTCTCAGCAAATATAAGAAAACTGAAATAACCATGTCCTCCCCATCTCTCAGACCACCACGAATTAAAGTTCAATTTCAACAACAACAGAAAGCCTACAAACTCATGGAAACTGAACAAATCTCTACTGAATGACTACTGTTTCAAGACAGAAATAAATAAAGAAATTAAAGACTTCCTAGAATTCAATGAAAATGAGTGCATAACGTACCCAAAGTTATGGTACACAATGGAAGCAGTGCTAAGAGGAAGTTCATAGCACTAAGTGCATTCATAAAAAATTTAGAGAGATCTCATACTAAGCAACTTAACACACACCTCAAAGCTCTAGCACAAAAAGAACCAAACTCACCCAGGAGCAGTAGACAGGAGGCTGAAATCAGTAAACTACAAACAAAGAGAACTAGTCAAAGAACCAGAGAAATAAAGAGTTGGTTCTTTGTGAAAATCAATAAGATAGACAAACCCTTATCCAAACTAACTAAAACACATAAACAGAATATTCAAGTTAACAAAATCAGGAGTGAAAGGGGACATAATGACCAAAGCCAAGGAAAACCAAAGAATCATTAGGTCATTCTTCAAAAACCTATACTCCACAAAATTAGAAATCTAATAAAAAGAAATAAAATTAAATGAAATAAAAAGGAATCTAAGAGCAATTTTCTTGATGGATACCATTTACAAGAGCAGATAAACAATTTAAATAAGCCTGTAATGCCCAAGAAAATATAAGCAGTCATTACAAGTTATCCCATAAAAAAAGCCCAGAGTGAGATGGTTTAGCAAGGCATTATAGCAAACTTTGAAATATGAGTTAATATTAATATTTCTCAAATTATTCCACAAAATAGAAACAGAAGAAACATTGCCAAATTCTTTTTGTGATGTCTCAGTCACCCTGATACCGAAACCACAAAAAGACACAACAAAGAAAATTATAGACCAATTTTTCTCTTGGTCACTGATGTAAAAATACTTAATAAAATACAAACCAAAACCATGAAAACATCAAAAAGATCATCCACCATGATAAAGTAGGCTTCATCCTGGAGATATAGGGGTGGTTCAACATAATAAAATCTGTCAATAAAGTCTACTATTTAAGTAAATTGAAAGAAAAAATATGATCATATCTCATTAGATGCTGAAAAGGCCTTTGGGAAAAATTTAACAAGCCTTCTAGATAAAAGTCTTGGAGAGATCAGAGGTACAAGGAACATACCTAAACCAATAAAGGCAATTTATAGGAATTCCATAGATAACATCAAATTAGAGAGAAATTCAAAGCAATTTCACTAAAATCATGAACAAGATATCCATTTGATTGTAGTACGTGAAGTTCTAGCTAGATCAATAATACAATTAAAGAAGATCAAACAGATTCAAATTGGAAAGGAAAAACTCAAAGTAACCCTATTTGTGGTTGAAATAATAGTATATATAAGCAACCCCATAAATTCTACTAGAGGATTCTTACAACTGATAAACACCTCCAACAAAGTGTTTAGCACAAGATTAACTCAAAAAAAAAAAAATCAGTAACCCTTCTATATACAAAAGATAAAGAGCAGAGATAGAAATCACAGAAACAAGGCCCTTCATAATAGCCACAACGAACATAAAATACCTTGAGGTAATGCTAACTGAGAAGTGAAAGACCTTAATGACAGTATCATTAAGTTCCTAACGAAACTGAAGATGATATCAGAAGATGGAAAGATCTCACATGCTGATGAATCAGTAGAAATCTGCAGATTCAATGAAATCTGATATGGGAATGTCTTTCTGTATGCTGTGAATATCAATCTTTAATTTAAGGAGCTGTTTTGACCTTTGGTGAGCACTGTAGAAGAAGTAGGTAGGGAATCAGAATAGGTAGGAAAAGAAGGGCAGAGTGGAGACAGATCCAGCCAGACACCAAAAGAAGAAACATGTAAGGAACAGAGATGAGCCATCAGCCACATGGCAGACAGATTAATGAAAATTCATTGAGTTAAGATGTAAGAGCTAGCTAGCAATGTGCCTAAGCCATAGGCCAACCAGCATGAAGTTAATATAAGCGTCTGAGTCATTTATGGGGGCCTAAACAGTGGCTAGTGGCTAGGCATTCTGGGACGGCAGGTCTGTGGGCCTGGTCCTCTGGCTGGATGGGGCAGAAACCTCATTGTAACAGCAATCCCCTTCAAAATTCCAACACAATTCTTTCCAGACCTTGAAAGAACAATACTCAACTTCATATAGATGAACAACAACAAAAAAAAAAAAACACAAATAAACAAACCCAGGATAGCTAACACAATCATGTATAGTAAAACAAATTCTAGAGTTATTCCCATCTCTGATTTTAACATACACTACAGAGCTATAGTAATATAAACCTCATTTTATTGGCATTATAAAAAAACAGGTTGTTCAATGGAATTGAATCAAAGACTCAAATATAAATATGAACTCCTGAGTTTTGATAAAGAAGTCCCAAAAATACAATGGAAAAAAGACAGTATCTTCAACAAATGATGCTGGTCTAATGATGTTAGCATGTAGAAGAATGAAAACAGACCCATACCTATCACTCTGCAGAAAACTCAAGTTCAAATGAATCCATAATCTCAACATAAAAGTGCAAACGCTGACCCTGATAGAAGATCATGAAAAGGTGGTGAATAGCTTTGAATATATTCGATGTTGGATATCTTTCTGTATGCTGTGAATTGGATAATAAAGGAACTGTTTTTGGCTTATGGCAGAAATCTTAGAGATAGGCAGGAAATCCAAGCATGAATAAAGGGAAAGGAGGGCAGAGACAGAGAGAGATGCTGTGAGCTGTCACCTAGAAAACAAGATGTAAAATACAAGTAAGCTATGAGCCACCCGGAAAGACAAAAGTTAGTAGAGATGGGATGAATCAAGCTGCAAGAGCTAGCTAGCAATGAGCCTGAGCCATAGGCCAAACAGTTTGTATTAATACAAACGTTTATGTGATTATTGGGATTACACAGTTGCAGGCAGTCTGGACCTCAAGGCTAGGCCAGGCCTGAAACTTCTGGCTACACACATTGGCACAGGAGACAACTTTCTGAACAGAACACCAATAATGCAGGCACTAAGATCAGTAATTAATTAATGGAACCTCATGAAACTGAAAAGCTTCTGAAAGGCAAAAGACACTGTCAAAGGACAACATGGCAGCCTACAGAAAAGGAAATGATTTTCAACAACTATATCTGACAGAGGACTGATATCCAACATATAAAGAACTCAAGAAACAAGACATCACCAAATCAAATAATCCAATTAAATAGGAGTATAAATATAAAGAATTCTCAACAAAGAAATTTCAAATGGCTGAGAATCACTTAAAGAAATATTCAGCATCTGTATCCACCAAGGCAATATAAATCAAAACTCCTTGAAATTCCATCTTACATTTGTCAAAATGTCTCAGATCAGAAACACAAATGACAACTCATTCTTATAAGGATGTGGGACAAGGGGACCAAGCTGCAATCCTCTATTGTTGGTGGGAGTGCAAACTTGTGTAGTCACCATGGAATTCAATATGGTGGTTTCTCAGAAAATTGGGAATGTATCTACTCAAGAGCCAGCTATATCACTCTTGAGCATAAAGGATGTTCTACCCTGCAGTCAGAAGTTTCTGGCCCTTCCTAGTCTTGAGATCTGAAACCACAGTCCCAAATAAACACACAAAGGCTTATATTAATTATAATAAATGGTGATATGGTTAATAAAATTAATCTGGAATATCAAGAGAGTCAACCATAATAGCCAGAGACTGGAAACAACCAAGATATCCTTCAACTGAAAAATTGATTTAAAAAAAAAATGTAATACATTTACACAGTGGAGTATTACTCAGCTGTTAAAAAAATAACACCATGAAATTTGCAGGCAAATTGTTAGAACTAGAAAAATATCAGCCTGAGTGAAGTAACCTATACTCAGAAAGACAAACATGGTATGTACTCACTTATAAATGGATGTTAGTTGTAAGGTAAAATGATAACCATGCTACAATCCACAGACCCAGAGAGGCTAAATAACATGGGCGGCTCAAGAGGACACACATGGATCTCTCTTGGGATAGGCAATAGAACAAATTTTTCTGGTTGAATAAGAGTGGAGTGGGGATGGGGATAGGAGAGATTGAGTTTGGACATGGAGAGAAAATACTGGGAGAGATTACAGTAATTGGATGTATTTTTGGAGTAGGATAGAGACATGATGCAATGGAAACTTTGAGAAATCTAAGAGGGTTACCCTAGTAAAGAATCCTAGTAATAGGTTATATGGATCCTGAAATAGCCATCTTCTGTAATCAGGCAAGGTTTCCAGTGAAGGGACTGGAACACCAACCCACCCACAAAATCTTCCACCTGCAATTTGTCCTATGTGAAAGATATGCTGATGTAAAGGCAGCACAGAACTCATCGGAGTGGCTAATTAAAGACTGATCCAACCCAAGACCCATGCCATGAGAAGGAGCCCATGCCTGACATTGCCTGGAAGGCCAAGAACCAGAGTCTAGATAGACCAGAAACCTAGGATAGAACCCAACATAGCCAGAAATAAGCTAATGAAATTATTCCTAATGATATTCTGCTATTCTTCTGGAGCCTAGCATAATTGTCATCGAAGAGGCTTTATGCAGCAGATGATAGGAGTAGATGTAGAAACTAACAGCCAAATATTAGATGGAGTTCAGAAATCCTGTACAAGAGGGGCAGAGGAACCAAGGACACCACAGGAAAAGACCCACAGAATAAACTAGCCTGGGCTCCTAATGGCTCACAGAGACTGAATCGACAGTGGGAAGCCTGAATGAGTCTGACATAGATATTTTGCATACATGTTATGGTGATGTAGCTTGATGTAAGATGTTGTTTCTGGCCTGGACTAGCCCCAAGATCTGGACCAGCTGTCCTAAATAGACCACCCATGCCTGCTTGATCCCAAATAAACACAAAGAAACTTACATTAATATCATGCTAATTGGCCTATGGCTCAGTCATATAACTTGCTAACTCATAACTGTTAAGCTAACCCATGATTAGCCATGTAATTTGGTACCTTTTCTCAGAGTAACATTTCAACTTCTTTCCTCTGTGTCTGCTGATGTCTCTCTGGTGTCTGTCTTACTCTTCCTGTTCCCAGAGTTTGCTTGGTCTGGTAGCCCCACCCACACTTCCTATCTGCCTTATAGCCCATCTGCATTTTATTAAACCAGTAGGAGGGACAAATATTTATAGTGTACCAGAACATTATGATTATGCTTGTTTCTTGTGGAACACCTATGGGAGCAGGGGCTGTATTTGACTGTTTTGCCAGCTTTGGGACCCTTTTCCTCCTACTGGATTGCCTTGCCCAGACTTAATATGATTGGATGTGCCTAATCTTATTGTAACTTGATATGCCATGTTTTCTTGATACCTTAGGAGGTCTGCCCTTTTCTGAAGGGAAGTGGAGAAGGAGTGGATTTTGGGAAGAGGGTTTGTGGGGGAAGGGACTGGGAGAAGAGAAGGGAAGGGAAGAGTGATATAATATATGGGAGAAAAATAAAGAAAAGGTTTTCATATGAGGTCAGTATTTGGACTACTGGGTAACATAAGTTGTCCTCCCCAAGTAGGTATGGACATTTTCAGTCCTCCATAGCTGGAGTAGAGCAAAAGATATAGGAAAGAGCACTGTGCCTTTCTTTTTCCATTTTTCTTTTCCTGTCTCATTACTTAAGCTATAACATCTTATCTAATCTTATCAATGAACTGAGATTTACACCATTAACTCCCTTGCTTCTCCAGCCATTGAAACTGGGCTAAATGACATTGTAGGCTTTTCTTGATCATAGCTTTGCTGATAGCAGGTCCTGAAATATCTTAACCTCAATAGAGATGTAAGCCAAGTCCTAATAATAAATCTATATATTTGTACACACACATACATATAGGTGTATTAATGTTTTCTTCTTTGAAAAACACCACCTGCCATGCATATGTTAGAGAAAACTCTGCACATGAAGAAAACCTATATGTGGCTGCCTTGATCACATGATAATGTTTCATGGCCATGTTTTAATCTGTTATCAATCAACCTAGAAAAGTGGTTATGCTGGGGAAAAGGCATGGATAAGAGAGGGCAAATAGTTTGTGATAAGTCAAGTGTTACAATAATGTGATGTTCAATCCATTGCTCAATTATACTTGTCAAGGGAAAGTCTAAACCTCAACTAGACGACATTTCCTTAAACTTGTAGACTTAAGACTATTAAGGTCAAAAATTGAAAACGTCACACAGTATCTGCCTCTAGTCAGGAACCACAGATTTTAACTAGTATCATAAATTTGAGTATTTGTTGAAGAACATAGGGAATTTGAGACACCCTGTTTTCCTCCACTCTATATTGTAGACTGCTGAACTGCTGAATGAATTCACAGGGAAGATGAATTTGTTCTTATGTTTCAGATAAATCCAGATAACTTCAAAATTGGACTTGACTTCCGCCTTTTGGTTCTCCTCCTCCTCTATTAGTTATTCCTCTGCTGAGATTCCCCTTGTCTCAACGCAAGCTGACTGTTTGCCTCCACATTTCCTGGTAAGTTGTTTTTTTCTTTTTTTTCAATTAATTGGGACATTTTCTTTGGGCCTTGACATCGAGTGTTCTCTTACATACATAGCAGGCAACAGTGTTGAAGATTTCAGGAGAAAACTCAGTTTTCTTCCTCTTGCCTTTCTTCCATTTCTCTTCATTATAAAGTATGTCACTTACTCTTTCTAGGTAAATACTAACAATCTTGCTTCCTCTCTTATGAAACTTACCCAGTCCCCTAGTTACTCAAAGTGTGAGCTAAGAAGAAATAAAACCATCATTACCTCTAAGCCAGGTTGCACACTGTCAGCCTTCAGAGCTACTAACCAGGTGAGTTGTGCATGTTTAATTTTAGAAGTAATGCTCTCTCGAGAACTTAAACAGATGTTATGATAATATTAAAATTAAGGAAAAATCTTTATATTTTTCTATGTTCTGAGACCATTGATTACATGTGCTAAATGGATGGGTAGACTGGACATTGCTACAGTAATAATTGAGAAGAGGTCTTGATGGGATGAAATTGAGAGCTTGGGGAATGCTTCCTGTGTGATTATTTCAAAGCTCATGATGACTTAAGTTAAGGTTTGGAGAGCTATTGTGGATGTGTGTGTTCTGAGATTCATTACATGTCCAAATAAATTTCCAGTGTAAGGTTCTCAAACACTCTCTCATACTCTGTATCATCCTCCCCCGAGGCTTCTTGCTGCCTAGATAAGGAAGCCAATTGCAGTTAATAATGAAGACAAAACAAAAGATTTTCAGACCTGGGTTAAATACTGGTTTTCAAGATGGCAGTCTTGCAACTTTCATCAAACAAGACCTGTAGGAAATCCTCAGTGGGCATCACTCTCGTGTTTCTGGTGAGCTGCTTGTCTGGCTTTGACAGCCCAGGCCAAAGTCAAAATGTTTATGTATTTCATGAACTTGTAGCAATTATCTAGGATATAAAGATGGAGACCTATCTAGGGGTGCAGCTCTTCTGAACTTTATTAGTGCATATACAAGGGAAGATTAGACCCAGAGTTGACTCTGGCTTTAGAAAAATGACACACTCTGTATATTACTAGATGACTCTGGTTTCAGTAATTTGAAACATATCTTTTCCTGCCCAGAAAATTGTCAGTTCCACTTTCTTAGTGAACAGGAGAACGTCTCATGAAATTACATGATTACTTTGAGTTCCTCATAATGGCTCAGCTTTGAGAGATGAGCTAAGATGAGCATTCAGAGTAGCCCATAAGAGAGAAGGTGATGTGGGATTGATGTCATGAGGCTTTCCATCCTGCACAGAAAGAGGAAAGGAACTGTGGGCAGCAAGGACACAAACATGTCAGCGGAGCAGATGGGTTTTGTTTATTTGTTTTTATTATCACTACTCCCTCAAAGGAGCATTTGTCTGTGCTGGCACAGCTTCCCTTCTCTCCAATTTCTAAGATGAGCTTTGTGCTGATTCCATTTTTATGAATATTTTTGTGATGTGGAGCTTGAGACTGAAGGTGTTGGTGTTTATGTACACATCCATGTAACTGAGTATCTGAGTGTACATCTATACTCACATATGCACATGCCTCACGTGTATTATCTAGGACTATGTCTATGTATAGGCATATATCTCTTGTTGCCCTCTCCCATGTGGCTTTCAGTTAGAGTTTCTGGCAGAAAGCTGATGATATTTTCTAGTGTATGTGTTGGGGGATAGATTTGGAAAATAAAAGGAAAGAGGTTTGGGGAAAATATTCTGTTTTTCACTGGGGCTCCAGAGATGTTCCTTAAAGGATAAGCAGCTTCAGTTTCTCAGAATATTTCAGGTGCTTTGACTGGGGAGCCTTTATCTGTCTTGTGTGTGTCAGTAAAAATACTGAGTGCACAGAGCCACACTTTGCTTGTGTTTTTCAGAAATAAAAGTGACTTCCCCCTTGCACAGCCTCATAGATATATTTTATTTCAGTAGCTAAAGTGGCTGCTGTATAGGACCATAGGAGAAAGAAAATTTGCCCCTTTAAACCAAAACAAGTTACATCACTCAGTAATCAAGAATACTTGCGACGTTTTTAAAGGATTCAAGTTCGATTCCCAGTACCTGCATGGCAGCTCACAATCATCTATAACTCCAATTTCCTCTTCAGGCCTCTGTATGGGCATCAAGCACACATGTGGTACACATGACATTCATGCAGCCAAAACACCAATGCATGTCAAAGAACACAAAACAGTTTATTTTTTTCTAAAAATAAATTTTCTCATGGGAATTCCCAAAGATTAATCAAATGGAAACACTATTTGATGAAGAGAATAATGGAGCAACTTGCCAGACATTGCTGGTTTTGAGTATTTCTGGATTTTTTCCCTAAAACACAAAACAACAAAGAAACTGACATCAGGTACTCATCTTGGAAGTATACATGAGAGATACATTAGGAAATATCTCTGGGGTTGTTGCCATTGTGGGTGTGTGTATATACGCATGTGCTCATGCATGCGCAATCATGTATGTGAGTGAGAGTCTAAATCACCAAGTTCATGTGGAGGTGAGAGGAGCATTTCTGGTACTGGCCCTCATCCTCCACCCTGGATACAGTGGCTCTGTGGTTCATAGCTGCCTGATTCTCCTATCTCTGGTTCCATTTTGTAGTAATGCACTGGATGTGTGTGTGGAACTGTGCTAAGATGTACATGGGTTTGAGGATTCAGACTCAGGTAAAGCAAGCACTCCTCAGTCCGTAGGTCAGGAAATCCCTTTTGATGGGTTGTACTTTTGATTCAGACTCTGATTTAAATGCATCCAGCAAAAGAAGCAGGATTCTTATTATTCTTCTTCCCTCCCCTCGTTCCCACTCCTAGTTTCTACTTTCTCCTTGCCCACCCTCGGGGTATTCTAGCTCTGCTCATCAACCTTTATACTGAGAATTCGGCTAAGTTTGTAAGCAAGAACTTGTGCCTCTCCAAGAATCATTTATGAAATAAGTCTAAGGCAAATTAAAAAGTGTATTGTTTATGGTGGACCATTCAATTTAGAAGAGTATGACTGTGCATCAACTCTGTTTATGTTTTCCTTACACAGAATCCATTAGCAATCCTTTTCAGGTTCTCTTAAGTGCAAGTTTGTTCTTTAAAAAAAAAAAAAAAAAAAAAAAAAAAAAAAAAAAAAAAAAAAAAAAAAAAAAAAAAACCAAGATAAGCACTGAAAATAATTAACAAACTGGAAAATAAAAACATTGAAGAAGAAATACCTTCCCTGTGTCAGAGAAGAGTGAAAACCACATGTGATGTGCCGGAGTGCATGCCCATGTGTGTCTGTGCATATGCTATTTCAATTAGCTTCAGAGCTTTAGGGGAACTGTTCGTATCCATATTTAGGCAGAAAAGGGCCATAACGGTAAGAGAGGAAACCCAGCTGAGGGATACCTGGGTGTTTACAAAGAGGAAGAGATCACTTTATAAAGAAGGAGAGGGCTGAAATTAAGTGAATATCAAAATTGTATACCCATTCCTATGATGGACTCACTCCAGGAAATGGACTGTCAGCTGCCATCTGTGACTTCACCCTGTTACCTGGAAGCTACAGTGACAGCCAACCTGCCGGCAGCAACAAAGGAGTCTGTCTGCTGCAGCCTTGTCAAAAGCCAGCTGACATGTCTGCTCAACAAGATCCCAGCTTTTAGAATTTGAAAGACAGCTATTTGTTAGGAGCAGCCAAATATTTTATACATACTGATGTCAATTACTAACATCATCATCACCATCATCATCATCATCATCATCATCATCATCATCATCACCATCTCTGGGAAACATTGTACAGAAAAGACTTTATTGGGCCCTTACCTCAGTGTTTGCCACAGAACTGAAACACACTGGCATTTTCTACAGAAATGTCTTGGGCTACTTATCCTTCTCAAGGGTTTATGCTAATGAAGTGACTCTTGGAGGGTCCTGGGAGGCTCAGAAAGGGAAACTGGCACTTAGAGGACAAAGGGCAGGAACTTTGAGCTACAAAGGGAGTGAGCAGAAGTCTGGAAGCCCAGTTTTACCATCAGCGGCCAACCTTAAAAAATTCCTCTGTTTATAGTTTTTGTAGAAAGAATCTCAAGTTACAGCCCAGAATAGCCTCATATTCACTGCAATCCTTCTGTCTCAGCTTTCAAAATGTTGGGGCAGGTATCTCTGTCTCTCTGTCTCTGTCTCTCTGTCTCTGTCTCTGTCTCTCTCTCTCTCTCTCTCTCTCTCTCTCTCTCTCTCTCTCTCTCTCTGTGTGTGTGTGTGTGTGTGTGTGTGTGTGTGTGTGTGTGTGTGTGTGTGTGTGTGGTATGCAGGTGTATGGACCATGTAAGAAAAAGAACCATCCGACAGACAAGACAACATTACCCTCCTCTATCTCTACATTATGTTTCTGTAAGACAGGGTCTCTCACTAGGCTGGTTTGGCAGTGAATTCCAAAGATCTTGTCTGTCTCTATCTCCCACATTCTTACCCACTGAGCCATCCCCTCAGTCTGATAAATAAGTCTTAACCAGTATTTTAATCTAGAAAGTTTCATGTCAGTGAACACTGATTTTCCAGAAAGATTGTGTATCTAAATATACGTTCTGCCCTCTACCAGTCTACCTGCCCTCACACCTTACTACGTTTATTCTTATTTTGGTTTTCTTTGTTGTTTATTTGTTTGTTTTGTTTTTTCAGATAGGGTTTCTCTAAATTAATTAATTAATTTTCTGTGCATTGGAGTTTTGCCTGCAGGTATGCCTATGTGAAGGTGTTGTGTCTCCTGGGACTGGATTTACGGTTGTGAGCTGCCATGTGGGTGCTGGGAATTGAACCTGAGCCTCTGAGCTATCTCTCCAGCCCTTATTTACGTTAGGCTATCTGAGAGTTACATGCTTTATAACAAGAGTAATGGCAAGTAGAACACTTGTCTGAGTTTTCTGAGTGGTTCAACAGGTAATAATGGGAATTCTTGAATTTGTAGTTAGTCAAACAGACTGTGGAAAGCCTGGGACCCCATTTGTCACTGTCTTCTGAAATGGGGACAATGTGATGGAAATGAGTACTTAACCTGTGGAGTTAAGGGTCTTCCAAGATAGCCTTTAACCAGGGATAGCTTCCGGATTAAATTGTCACTTAGAGCTGGGGCCATAGAATTAGTTGGTATTGAAAAAAAAATACATGTAGGAAGAATGGAAGTCATCTAAATAAAGAGAAACTCGCAAAAAGATTTCTCGAAAGCAAACACTATAATTAAATTCACACTTATCACACTGAATTGTGACATCAACAAAGGCTCCTGCTGTAGTGCTGTGATAGAGATGTGCTCTCTGTATGGCTGCAGACCTACAGCTACCAAGACTCTTTTTCTTCCTGATCCCCTAGAGGAAGCCTGTTTCTTAATGCCACTGCAATAAAATTAGATTATCCTGCACCCAACCACTGTGCATCATCAATAGATTGTAGCATACTTCTCAGTTGGCCTTTGGTTCCTACAAGGCTGAAGCCATGTTCATCTTTCCAAGATGAGAAGAAATCCATTTTGTAATCATCTCCTTCAATTTAGCTTCCCAGATTTCAGATCTGGAAAGATGTACGTAAGCTGATAGTTATATGGAACAACATAGCTGCCACCAGAAAGTTCTGGAATTTTGAGAGCCTCCCTACAAGAGCTTCAAGGTGATTATTCCAAAGATACGCAGCAATTAAAGGATGAGACAGATATGCACTAAACCTCGTGCTTTGAATCTCATCATTAGTCCTTATGATTACATTACTGTATTTTTCCCTGAAGTTGCTGTCTTAGTAGCCAGTTCAGATCCTGTGCTATTACTTCCTTAAACATCTTTGTTCCCACAAAAAGTCTTTCATATGCTGGAGGCAATTCTTAGAGCTGCAGCTGACAATTCCTAGTAATTCATGATTATCTCATAGTTGCATAAATGCATCTGTAGTTTAGTGGCTCTGATAGCTATGTCCTCAGCAACCTATGGCCTCTAAAAACTTAGTGGTCAGGAAAGGGATGGAGAAAGCGTATTACCTCAGAGTCTATTCACTAAAACTACTGGTGTGGGAGAGTGGGCAGCAAGGGGTGGGGCATGGATAGCTGATGACTGACAGTGGTTGGGGAATAGGATATTCTGATTTGCTAGTAGTGACGTCATAGATCATCCCTTAGAAGCAACAATAAATCAGCATTGACTGATTCTGCTATAGCTAGTCTCTTTAATGATTGGATCCTGAAGGCAGTTCCTTTATTTAGTATGCAGAAGGCATGCCATTCATCCTAAGAGTGACAGTGATGCTGTATCATATCCATCAGTGTAACTTGGAATGCCCTAAAGTAGGATCTCAGATTTCCATATGACTTCTCTTGCTTAGAAATCTAGGTACTAGAAAGACCTGGCTATTATTATAGTACATAGGACAACACAGAGGGGTGGATGTATGGAGGGAGGAAGGGAGGGACAGAAAGAGAAACACACACAAAGAGACAGACAGACAGATAGACAGACAGACAGACAGACAGATAGACTCAAATTTTTCTACATGGATGCTGGGAATAAGAACTCAGATCCTTGTTCTCTTCCCAATGATCAAGCTTCCCAACCCTTCACATAATTTCCAGTTGTTTGGAGGGTGGGAAATAAGTTGAATAATCCTGTAGCCACTGGCTCCCAAAAATCCAGAATGTGCTGGAGAAAGATTCTTTTTCTCCTTGGTGGGGAGATACCTATTAGGCTGTGCGCAAGGGTTTCCTTTGTCAATTGTTCTCCTGGGGACTCCAACTCTGCTTGGCACTAGCTAGAGTAGGGATGGGGCAATCCTCCTGCCTCAGAGGCTGCACAGTCATCTTGACACTTGCTGTTTATGAGATATAGAGATCTTACAGTGATTGTTAGTCGTGGGCAGAGGCTTTTAGCTCTTTGCTTCTGGTTGCTTTGGGAAATGGATTTCTTTAAGAAATAACTAAACTGTTGATTACTTACTGCCAGTATGTTCCATGAATCTAAGCCATCATTGAAAATTTTGAGGGGACAGTATTCTAATGTATCTGAAGTTTATTTTCCAATATTTTCTTTGTCCAAAGTGGATGGCCATTCCCTTGGGGCTGTGCTGAATGGTGAATAGGAAACCCATATCCTACATTTTGTTTTTGCTGTGAGTCGTTGAACCCCGCAGAGGGATAAGTTGGGCAATGATACAAAGTCCTGGAAACCCCACATTTCACTATATTGTTTATTATTGTGAGCTACTTGGTTCTTTCTATAACTCATCTCTCTAGCAACATTTTACCATATGTATTGTAGCCATTGTAACCAACATCTTCTTTCAGAATGGCTACCCAGGGTCACCCTGCTAAGCTGACCAGAGGCACAAACACACAGATCATCATTGTCTCTTCCTGGAAAAGCAGCTCTTTGTTGCTTGCTGCACAGTAGCTAGTACAACTATGCATTGTTAGGAGTTTTGTTCTGATAACAACTGACTTCGGGGTTCCAATTCTGTATTAGAATAATTATCGACAAAATTCTATGTCTGAGAAGCCTTGATCATTCAGTAGATGTATTATTACCAAATGCGTTAGCAACACAGATACCTGGTTCTCCTAGTTTGCTTACCAGGATCTGATACAGGAAACAGTCCAACTGAAAAACAGAAGGTAGTGAAGCTGAAAGCCTGGAGTGTTTCTGAACCATATACACTCATGCACTTGGGCTACTCCACTGCTCACATTGTGCTCAACACCATGTCTTGTTTGTTTACCCGGAACACCTAGAACTGCCTAGCTCTTTGACTCATAGTGAACTGGCTTTGTTAATGAGGGTCACAGCATGGTACAGCAGGCAGGTCATCCTGCAGGCTCTGTGGAACTCTCCAGCCAGTCAAGAAACGTTAGATAGTCTGTTGAAGAGCCTCTTACCCTTGACTCTTCCCTTCAGAGATGGCTGTCCTGTTTCCACTCCTCTATTTTCCTTCTCACAGCTGGCTTTTCCAGTCTGCCATGCTGGAGTAAAAACAGACTCTGGTTGTATTTATTTAAACTAATAAACTGCCTTTGCCATATTTTTAAAGTAATACATTTCGAGGCAAACTTGAAAAATGCTAACTATATGAAGAATGAATCAGATCATTCACTATTTTACAACCTAAGAATGACCTCATTAACATTTCATATTATCTTTTTCATGATTTTTCTCCCAGACATTTACTTACATGTGATCGAAATGTTATTACTGTATATATCATACAATTCAACATGCAAAGTGTATATATAACTCAATGGTGGTTCATACATTCTCAGTGCTAATTATCCATTGGACTTTACTGCAGTCTTGAATGTATCTCTTGAAATCCATGTTGGTCATCCCTAGCAAAATAGGGATAGTAGATGAGGTCTTTTTGAAGATGTAAATTTAGGTGACTAGCACCCCTTATGGACAGACTAAATCACTCCACAGCAGCTTCCAGAAATGGATCCACTCTCTTCTGATATGGAGACACAATGTTCAATCTCTTTTCAAGCTCTTGTCTTCTACCATGTGAAACGCTGTAAACGGCCTACATAGTTACTAGTAGCTGGAACCAAACTTGTCAACCACTAGAATCCTGAGAAACCTATTTGTGTTCTGTATGAATTATCTTGTCTGTGGTATTCTGTAGCAGAAACTCAAAACAGACTAAGTCAGGTTCTAAACATTATTGTCTCCCCAAGGATACCACACCCACTAGATAGACTGCCCTCATTCTCTCTAGTTTCCTGAGTCTCAGAACCTAGTTGTCTGCCTTCTGCCTCTGTGGCTTTACTTAAAATTTAAGAGAAACAAAAAAGAAGGAAAAAAGAAAAGTCAGTCTCATCATGGAAGCTGTAGTGTGGCAAAGTGAGTTACATAGTAAACCTGTTTATTCATATATTCAGAAAGATTTATCCATAAAGATGTGCAAGTGTTCATTGCAAAGAGTCAATGGTCTGGTTTGAGGCCTCTGGTTTCTGCTACACTACAACTCTAGGCCCTCACTCGAACTCTTCTTGGATATCCTGTTGTTGTCCTGTATTGTGGAGATCCTGCAGCTTTGGGTCTGGAGACCAGCCCCTTTGTGTGCTGCAGCAGATCACAGATGCTGGGGTGGACCAACTCATAATCCTGATTCTAGGCCTGAGTGGCTGCAGGATTGTTCAGCCCTCCAGTTCTCTCTCCAGTCTCACCAGGGTGAGCTCTCGAGCATTGTCCAGAGATGAGCAAGGGGCAGCGCCAGTTCTCCTGCTTTCATGCCCTCAGGGTCATCTCTCCCACACCTACACCATTAGGCCTAGCTCTACTGTGTTCCCCAATATGGTGTAGGGGTCACTCTCCCGAGTGCTACAGCTGGTGAAGGGCAAGGATAGCTCTCCCATTCTTATGACCTTAGAGCCAGCTCTCCCACCTGCCACAAGTATGGAAGGTTAGGGGTAGGGCATCTCTCTCCCATCCATACCCATATGGCAGATGAGGGGAGGGACCAGATCTCCCAAACTCACATTCTCAAGGTGGTTCATCTGCACCCTGGTCAGTAGGGTCAGCTCTACTGCAGTGCCCAGCCAAGGTGCAGGGCCTGCTTTCCCAATTGCTATAGCCGGTAAGGGGGAGGGTCAATTTCCTTGTCCATCACAGGTGGTAGGAGTAAGGGACCATCTTTCCCTCACCACCTCATAGCAGATAAGTGGGATGTGGCCAGCTATTCCACTATCACACCCTCAGGGCCAGCTTACCTGTGCCTCTGCCAATGGGGTCAGTCAAACTGTGCTCCCCGCATGAGGAGAAGGGCCCACCCTGTTTTGCTGGGTGCCACATCTGTTAAGCTGCAGGGTCAGTTCCCTCATCTGTTACATCCTGACCTCAGTTTCCCTTTCCTCTACTCTTCCTAGTCCCTTGCCTCAGATTCACTCCTCTGTTTCCCTTCAATAAAAAAAAAAAAAGCAGGCCTCCCAGTGATACTAACTGAACAGGCAGTAACAAGTTACAGTAAGAGCAAGCATAAACCCTTTGGAAGCGTATTTAGGAATATATTTAGGAATAGAGTTACTAGATTATGTGGTAATGCTATGTTAAACCTTGTAAAACCAATCTGAATATTTTCTACATGGTTTTGCATTCTCCATGGTGGTGGATAAGGGTTCACTTCTGCAATCTCCTCTCTTTTTTTTCAGTTGTGATCACAATCCCCTTGGCTTTGTCTCTGCAGTTCCCAGTGACTTGGTATCATGCATATTTTCATGTGCTTCTTGGGCATTTGACCAACTTCTTTGGTCACATGTCTACTTGCTAATTTTTTTTTTAATTGGGGTTGCCTGGCTTGTTTTTGCTAAGTCTTGAAAGTTTTCTGTATGTTCTGGATGCTGCAGAAGATCATCACTAATAATCAAGTATCAGTAAGTACTAGTTAAATCATATATAAATATTTTTATCTATTTTGCAGATTGCTCTTTTTTATTTTTGATAGCACTATAAGCTACAAATTTTTAAATTTTGATGAAATATAGTCCATTTATTTTTTCTCATATATAGTTTTGTTGTCATATCTAAGATTTCATTGCCAATTTCAAGGTCATTAAGAGCTCATCCCATGTTTTCTCAAGGGAACTTTGTATTTTCATCTTTCATGTGTATCATTAGCCCAGCTTACATTCCTGTCTGAATGTGATCTGAGGTGAGGCCCTGGCTTCAGTATTTTGTATCCAGATGTCCAAGTATCATTTATTCACAAAACTCTTTTTGTCACATCAAATGACCTTGGCAACCCTGTTGAAGATCAATTGACTGGAAACATCTGAGCCCATTTCAAGACTTTTATTTTTATTACATTGATTCCTATGGTTCTTAGCATGCCAAAATCACTCTGTTTTATTTATCATAGTTTTCAAATTAGAAAAGATAACTTTTCTTTTTCTCAAGACTGTAAATATAATCTCCATAACTCAATGACATTGAATACTAGTATGCTGGCATACTTATATTTATTATCTTTTGTTTTTAAGGTTGAATATTAAATATCAACTCCTCATAGAGAAACCTCTTTATAGAGGTGGAATAGATGCATCAGTAGAAACCACACAGTGATCACATTCAAAGCTGCAGTGATGGGATGGGGTGCAAATAAAATATAAAATAAACTTGAAAAATGTAGGTGTAGGCCATGGACATTTTTATTTTCTCTACTTAATAACATGGGAAACTACCCTCAAACTAAAATTTTAAAGGAATCCCGTCTGGTCAGTTTATTTCTTATAATTGGTATAAATCAGAAAATGAATTATTTTTAAGGAAGAGCCCTGGATTAATCCGGCCACTCAGTCATATCCCCTCTTGTAGGGGTATTGTGTTGTTTCATGGTAAATAATTGTCCCACCCACTGGTTTAATAAAAAGAGCTGATTGGCCAAAGGCAGGCAGGAAGTGTATTCGGGGCTACCAGGCTAAGAAAATCTCTGAGAGCAGAGTGCCAGAAGAGCACCAGAGAGAAGCTGCAGGATGCAGAGGATAACCATGCAGCTTTAAAGAAAGGTACCGAGCCTCATGGCTGAACAAGAGACATGGGATAGCTTAAGGGTAGAGAGCTAGCAAGTGATATGCCTGGGCCTGAGGCTGATCAGCCTAAAACTATTGGAAACATCTGTGTGTTTCTGTTGGACTGCGGGACTGCGGGTCTATGGGCCTAGACCTTGATGTTAGGCCGGAAAGTCCGGGCCAGAAACCTCATACTACACCCTCTGTATTTCACACGGAAGTCCACCATCCTCTGGAAAACACAGGGAGGGCAGAGTGACATACTGTCCTAGTGGCACCAAAGCTTGTCTATATTTCTGCAAGCCTTGGTCTTTTATAACGAGAATGATGTCTTCTTGTGATTCCTAAAATAGAGAATAGAACGGGCTGTTACGATTTTTCTGTAAGGAAAAATTTTTTCTCAGACTTCTAATTACTATTGGTAGACTATCTGCAGTCTTTGATCAGCATTTGACATGTAAGTGCTTGATAATTATTGGTTATTATTTTTTACCCCATCATCCTTCTGCCACTGTGACGGAGAACAGGAGGAAAGATGTGGTGTTGAGGCAACTTTGAGTTCTCACCCCAGAGAAGGGTGTTGATTTTTTTTGGGGGGGGGGGGGTTCTGAGTTCCATAGTCATAGCTATCAGATAGCCCTGGACATTGTGACAATAAACAAGACCAAAACTTCTCATATTAACTCTTGGGCCTCAACACAGGATGACTAAAAACATTTTAAAAGATCCCAGGAAAATACACCTTTGGTACATTCTAGTCATCCAACAGAAGCCAGAGCAGGTAGTTCATGATACTCTGACCCTTAGTGGTTCCTGTTTATTGAAAAGTGACAAATCTTAAATGCCAACCACTTGGGCAGGGTGGTATTAACTGGCGACTTTTCCTTTCAATGCAGAATGAAGTAACACTGGAGTAGCCTTCCCTGCAGCTTTGCAAAGAAGCACATCCTCCTCACTACTGGGATGGTGGGCTGCCACACGGGAGCTGAAGAAGAGGGCAAAGTTTATTCCTCTCATCCATTTATTGCATCTTAACATTACCTCCTATTGCTTTCCAAACACAAGTCATACTCGTGTTTTTCTAGAGGATGTCATTTTTAAAAATAATATTTTTAATGAAAATTTAATGCATGCACACCAATTAATATTAAACACATTCACATATGTGCAATCACATGTTTTCACCCCCACACACACATAAACACACATCAATTGGAGTAATTATGTAAACAAATATAAGGACTCAAAAAAAAATTCTCCTAAACCCCTCTAGAAAGAGGTATGGATGAAGACAAACCCTATAGTCTCCATGATCCCAAGCATCAGCCCTGAGCTGGAAGAAGGCTGCTGTGCTCCCGTGACTCTCCACTACCAATTTCTCATTCCCTTAGAAGAACAAATAGATTGACTTCCAGCAAAGTGTTTCTTCTGTTCAAGGTAGAATGTGGGAAGAAAGTACATGATTTTCTCAGGTATGCACCAATCCTCTCCAGGTCTGATGGCTCAGATCTTCTTCCATCCAAAGGGTAATAAGCAATAATTCAGCCTTAAAGGATAAAGGCCCCTTCAGTTTTGGCCAGTGTCTGGTTTGGTCCAGTTGCCCCTTCCAGAGAGAGAAAGGAGAACACCTCTCAGCCTCAGTGGATAGCAATGATTCTAGTTTTCCATATTTTAAGGCAGATTTTATGGGCACGCAGGGTAGCTGGTAGGGACCTCTCTGCAGTTGCTCTTTACCTCACATCCCTTGCCCAGAATCGTGTGCATGGCATGGACATCAGACAAAGGAAGAACCAAATCAGATCTGTATTCCGTCTCATGTTTCTCTCCTAATCAAATGGGTGGGATCTGGAAACTTTGAACATAAATACCTCTTACCACTGAAGACAGAGAATGGAGGTAGGAAAGTGCTAGACACTTGAAAAGTTCTCACATTATAGCAGATCCTTCCTTCACAACTTTGAAAACTGGAAATTAGAACTTGTACATAATGTTACAGTGCCAGGCTGCACATTGAAATTCTGAAGCTAATGCCGTTCCCACACCTCTCTGCCTTCTTTCGTGTAATCCTTGTTTTAGTATGAACTCCTCAGGCCTCTCCTTTCTTTTAACTGCTCCTCTTTCTTTGCTCTGCCTGGATACCCTGTTGTCATGAAATGATCTGTTTCTGAAGACTATTCTCATTTGTTTTGACTTTTTTTCTAAACATTTGCCTACCTAACTCTCAAAACCTTTGCTTTGTATCATGCCCAACACAAGAAACCCTTACAATATTTCTTCCATGTTAAAAAAGATTTATAATAATTTTATAAACATTTTGATGTAACATTATTGTGCTGAATTGTAACTTTATATATATGAATGTTTTAAACATTTAATAATTCTTGTTTTGGAGCCATTTCTGGTTACAGAAACATTAAGCAGAAAGTTCAGATTTTCTCCATGTCCTGGTACAGGTCCCTAGGCTACCTCAAATGTCTCTTTAATCACTTTACATTAATGAGGTCCATTTGTTTCAGTTGATGAGACAACATTGTCACAAGGTTATTACATAAGGTCCACAGTTAACATTAGGTTTAATTTTTTATTTTATTTAGTGCATTCAGTGACTGGCATCCATTGATCAGATTGGATTCATTCACTAACCATATTGATTTGTGGTTCTTTTTTTTCTATTTCTTTTCAAAGCTTGAAGCACCTCCTCTGGATAAATACCCACTGAAAGGATATACCACAGTTAATTTGTTCCTTGGAGCCTTTTTATTGACTATGCAGTCTTAGAAATTTTAGCTTCCTTTACCCTAACAAGAGATTTATTTATTTTTCTATATTACAACTTTTTTTATCAGGGTGCCTTTGAAAAACTATCCCTACTTTTACATAAGTAGTAATTCTCAAGGTGCCTGGCTCACACCTACATTTGAAACTTATGAGAGGCCAAGGCAGGAGGACTTTGTACAGGTTGGAGGCTAGCCTGCACTTGTAGTGGGTTGTAAGGCAGCTTAGGCTTACTGAGTGGGAGACCCTGTCTTAGAAAGATAAACAGACAAGCAGAATGAAAGAAATGAAATTTGTGAAGGAAAATTCTGTTTGATTACCTGGAAGTCACTAGATATCCTGGACAATGCTCTGATCTGAGCAAAGACCCTCCTTTGACAAGAGTGAACATTCCTTGTGGTCTTCCTTTGGTAAATCATATTGTTCTTTATAAATAATTATTGAATTAACATTGATTCATATGTGTGCATACTGGATACTTTTTTGAGTATTCCGCAAGCTGCATTAGTCAGGGTTCTCTAGAGTAACAGAGTAGAAGGTCTGAGGATCCAGGAGTTGTTCAGTCCAGGAGGCCGATGTCTCAGCTGATCTTCAGTATACCCTGCAATCCCGAAGACACTGGCTCTAATGCCAGGGAAGAAATAGGCTTGCTAGCAAGGTGAAACCAAGGATGCAAAGACAAAAATCTTTCGTATCCCATACCTGCAGAAGGTATGGCCCAGATTAAAGGTGGGCTTCCCACCTCTAAATCGGAATTAAAGGTGTGTCTTCATATTTCATAGATCTGGATTAGAAGTAGATCTTTATCCTTCAAATTCTGTGAAAATTCCTCACAAGTATGCCCTCCATTTGGGGGTTTTAGTTAATTCCAGATGTCCTTAAGGTGACAAGCAAGAACAGCTATGAGAGGTGCCTTTTCCTATTAATTCCTGTAAAGGGATTATCTGGAATACAGCCTTCCTGTCAGCACGTAGCTGGATAGCATAGGGGAAGGGGAGTCCCACAGACATGGCTCATCATGCTGCATCCTTCCTTCAGCAAAACTCATTCATGGGGGGAATGTCAGAAGCAATCCTGCATTGAAATTGAAACACTTATGGGAAGAGCACAGGATGTGAGTCCCTAGAGGGCGTTTCCCAGTCTTGCCCTTTAGCCCTTGGAATCTAACAGCTATTGTATTGCTGTTCCTTAATGAGAACACAGTGTTCATAGCTTAGTGGAAGAGGACAGTATTTCTGTCGTGGAAAATACAAAATTAAAAATTAACTTTTCTCAAATAAGATCTGTTTTATTTATCCAAGGTGATAATTGAGGAGTGGTTGACTTCAATTTATCTCATTCAGTAAAGAACTGGATGGGGGCCTAGTAGGAGCTGGAAGCTGTGTTAGAATGTTAGTAATTGCTATCATGACTCAGCAACGGATTTCAGATCATGACTTGGGGGTGACTGGTTTATTTTCTATTTGTAGAAAGAAATCTGTGGTCTGAAAAAGGAATAATTGGCATGAAAGAAGCTGGCAGGAGAAGGAGACGGAACAGCATCAGGACTGTGCAGCAAAACTCTGTAAGAATATAAGAAGACCATGGTGCCGTCCCTGCTTGCAGAGTGTCCAGCTGTCAGGTTTTGTCTGGTTCCCTCTGCCCCACTTCTCTAGGCTTCTTCCCACTGTCTTCTTGTATTTCTTTTCTCATTTCTGTTCCTCTTTCAATCTGGCCCCTGCAAACTTAAGACTGAGTCTGTACCAGATATGTTGAGTGCTTTTCATGTTGCTGTTTGATTATTTATAGGGATGTGGCTTTTCATATTTGATTACTTATAGGGATGGAAATAGCTCTTATAGTAGGTAGAGCTTCGCTTGTCCAGTGTCTACGGAGAGGTCTGATACTGAGCTCTGTGAAGAGAAGCCTGTCTCTTCTCAGTCCCCATGTCAGCGATAACGCCTGAGATACAGTGCTGCTAAATACAACAGGCTAGCTTCCTGTGTGGAAGATGGGATTTTGTCATTTATTCAATCTTTGGCAATGGAAATAAGATTTTAAAAACATGCCTCTTTGTCTGAAGTAGGAGGCACATGATTCCCTCTTGCAGGTTATTTTAAAAGTCAGAATAAAAGTGATTTATGTACTGAGTATTGTCACCCATTCTACTGCCCAAAAGTCACATTGTCCTGCTCTGGAAAAGGCAGGGTTCAGCCATTCCAAATACATTTCCAGGTTTGCTCAAGTTCCACAATAGCACACTTCAGGACCATTTCATTTCACCAAACTCAACAACTGCTTCCTTGAATCTTTCGTTTCGACCACTGCTTCTCAATCTGCTTCCCATTCTCTTCCAAACAATCTGCCCTCCTACACAGGCTTTAGTACTCTTGGGAAATTCTACTCTGCCTGCTACACTTGACTCCAAGAGTGAGCAGGTCCTAAAATTATTTGTAAAAATGGGTCACTTAAGCTGCATATAGCTTGGTGTCAAGGAAAGAATATCCGGAAAGATTTCAAATTTCAACCCATTAGCAGGCCTTATCCCCACAAACCTTGTTAGGATCTTAAAGAAAGTGAATTTAAATGTTGCTACCCCAGTGGGAAACTGGAAAGGCAATGCTTTAGAAGGTCAGAAGATTGTGTGCCATGAACCATCTCTTCAAGCTTAACATTACGGGGAACTGGCCTCCAGGTGTCCTCTGTGTGCAAGCACATATTGTGAAATGCTTCCTCCGGGGAACTGGCCTCCGGATGTCCTTCATGTACATGCAGATTGTGAAATGCTTCCAGATAAACGAAGCAAAGAAACAATGTCTCCTTGCATTTCCAAACCCTAAAAAGAGTTGAGAGCATGAGGAAGAGGGTGGGAATACTAGAACATTCTCCACCTCAGGAACATATTTTCTTTCTAAAAATACTTAACTACTTTATATGTGCATTCTTAAGGGTATGTGTTTTTGTCATGCAAATGCAGATTCCAGCAGAGACCAGAAGAGGGAATCAGACCACCTGAAACTGGAGTTATAGACAGTTGTGAGTCACCTGACATGGGAGCTGGGAATTGAACCCAGGTCCTTTGCCAGAATAACAAGTACACTTAACTGCTGAGCCATCTCTCTAGCCACTGGGAACAAATTCTCATGAGCACATGCTAAGGTGCAAACTCTGCTGGTGCAAACAGAGAAGTCTGAACTAGCACTAAACATCATATATAGGTAGATAGCTTTTGAATTAAACAATCATGTCACACAGACCACATTATTCCAAAGCAATTGACCCATATGTGCTGATTGGTGTCGGTGTGAGCAGTATCTCTTCCCTTGTAATGACTGTTCAAGGGTTGTATTCTCATCTTAGGAAGGGAAGGTGGCCAGCCTTAGCAAAGATGCAGAAGGATATGTAAGATATTCATAAACTTACTCCAAATGACATAGCTTATCCCGGACTCTCAGCAAATTGGCATAAACAGAAGAATTTGAAGATGCGATTTCTTATGGGATGAGAGATGGGCTTCTGCATTCCATGGAGAAATACAGTAAGTAAGCAGCATGTGTACAGGTCGGTAAAAAAATGTAAAGGTGCCCAGTAAAAGTCAGGATTCTGAGTTATTATAACTTTCAACAAATAATAGATAACTTTTGTTAAAAGCATGTCTTAAATAGAACAACTTAATTTGAACTTCAGGTAAGCAAAAAAATAATTTGTATTAGCAGCTCCCAAATAGTCCAATTAGTTCTCAATTCCTATTAAACATTATAATTGACAGTCCTTCCATTTTACAAGGATGTCAGGAAGCATTTTTAAGTGAATCAGTAGTAAAAGTGAGAAAAAGTGTGTTGAAACTAAGAAAGGAAGCAGGCTCAGAGAACGGCTTCAACTTTGAAATGCTGACATTTCAGTAACTAAGTCAAACTACCTGCCACTGATTAGTTAAAATGAAATGATAATAAAGATGATCAAGATAAACATTCCGGGGCCTTAAACTAGCCTCAAAAGCAAAAGGTAAGCTGACAGCAGTAGTAAGTGGCTCTTTGTTAATATATGGCCCAACTCTTACACAAGGGGATAAAAAACCACTTAGCTATCTATCTCCTATCTCAATTTGCTCGCTCATCCCAATTCTTGATCACACAGTGCATCCCTTTACTGATTACAATAGGATGAAGTTAATTGTTTCTTCCATTGGCTCAAGGATATGGCACTGAGTTTTACACCCAGGGCTCATGACATCCTAAGCAGAGGGCAATTTTCAATAACAACAACCTCAGTAGACCACGACTTGAGGCAATTCTTTCTCTCTTTTCCTGGGTCACTTACTTTTGCTCCTTCTCACACCACTCCTCTCTCTGTATCACTGAATGCTCCCTTCATATCTCTTCTGGTTCTTTGAGAAGGTTCTGAGACCAGGGATTCTTAAACTTTTCCACTTGCAGATTGTTATCTCAGAGATCTTTTTACATGATCTTATCCATTCGGGTATAGAAAATGGGTATATTCATGTTTCCCCTGTTCCTACGATATTTCTTAAGAGCAACATAAGAATGAAAGATTATTTTGGCTCAAAATTTCAGGGCATACAGCACATCATGGTGGGGAAGGACATAGCAGCAGAAGACTGGCTTCTCGCATTGCACAGGCAAACTAGAAACAGAAAGTGAAGTCTAGATGAGGCCAGGAAGCAAAAACTCAGGGTCAGCTCCCAGTGGACCTCTCTCCTCCAGCAAACTCCTGCCTCCTAAATGTCCCACAACCTTCCCAAACAGCTCCAGCATCAGGAGACCAGGTGCTTAAACATGTGAGCCCCAGAATGTGTACAAATAAAACATTTCCTGACAAAAATGATGAAACATTTGTTAACAATCTTTTGTATCCATTTTGTTGTCTATTAAAGACAAACAAAATTTGCGTATCAATGAGGTGGATGTGCTTGCTAATTTTAACATAAAAAAATCTTTGCTAAATAGTTGACCCTATAGATATATGGCATATGGTATATTCAACCTTTTTTATTTGATAGATATTGTGTTTTTATAATGATCAGTATTGAGCTTTTATCTACTGAGCCATCTCTTCAGCCCCCAGGGGAAGTCTACCTAAGGCCAGTGCTAGTTCATTTCCATTTAACTCAAACTGTAAAAGTGTGGTGATTTGAAATCAAATGGGCGCAGGAAGAATGGCACTACTAGGAGGTGTGGCTTTGCAGGAGTAGGTGAGTTGGAGGAAGCATGTTACTGTGAGGGTGGGCTTCCTATGCTCAAGCTCCTCATAGTGTCTCAGGCTACTTCCTATTTAATGCCAGCATCACGTTTGCCTGCACATTGCTTTGTTCCCTGCCATGATGATAGTATACAGAACCTCTGATATGATAAGCCACCACCTAGATAAACTTTTTTCTTTTATAAGAGTTATAGAGGTGGTGCTGTCTCTTCACAGCAATAGAAACCCTGACTAAAGGAGAGAAATAATAAGGAATTATCTAGATCAAGTTGCCAGCGGATATGCCTATGACAGATTGTAAGAAGACCAAGTACATAGCTGGGGCACCATTCCTTGTGAAGCAGAATAACAGTTTAAGATATAAAAAAAGCCAGCTGAGAGCAATCAAGCAATAATGTGTTCACTCAATCTCTGCTCTTGGTGCCAAATGTACTATGGCCTGCTGCTTGAGTTTCTTCTGCTTTGACTTCCCTGAAATGATGGGCTGTAACTTGGAAGTATATGCAAAATAAACCCTTTTCTCGATGTGCTGTTTGCTTGTTTTGATATTTGTCATGGCAACGAAAGTTAAGACTAGGACAGGACCATTTCAGACACTGAAGTAAGGCCTGTCCACATCCCAAGCCAGATTCATTTAACTTTTTTAGTGAAACTTGCGTCAGCAACTCAGATACCAATTTTTAAAATCAAACATTCATAACATAACGCAATCAAAAGATACACTAATTTGATGCTCACACATTGAAGAATGGCAATAGGAAAATATTAAAATATCTGCTTTCTATAAACCATTATGCTTCTATAGGGACAGAAAACTTTGTATCTGCAGTAAAATATTCCAATTCATTACATAGTTTTGAATCTGAGTTGAATCCAAGTCAATGTGTTTTAGGCAACTTTCTTGGTGCTGTATCATATGATGGCATTTGCACATGCAGAGCACATATTGTGCAATCACAGCCAAAGCTGTAGGGAGGTTCTCTCAATGCGACATAAGTTAATGTCCCAAACACTTTGAGCTTTTGAGGATTTTGTTGTTCATGTTCAGAAACCTTTTACTATTGCTAAGGTTTTCATGACCCTGCTACATTCAGGTGGAAGACCTCAAGCGGTTACAAGCTACAATGTAAAGAGCTGCAAGCCCAAGGGAGAAGCCTCCCAGTCTTCAGAGTGCTTCATCCAAAGACTCAAGTAATTTTCCAGCTCTTAGGTAACAACATGACTTGAAGAAACATTGATAGTGGCATAAACCTCACAGTAACTCGAGATATAATTTTTGAAATTGGGGTAATAGAGAAAATAAGTAGTCATTTAAAACACACATGTTTCTGTTCATGCTTTAATTCCCATGTTTTAAGTGTTGGAATATAACCCAGTGCTTTGCATGCTAGGCAAGGACTACATACCTAACCCTCTACATTCTCAAACAGTTTTTATATTTACCCATTATGAGTCCTTTAATTTAGCAAAACCACACCATTTATTCTAAAACTCATTTTCTTTTTTTTGCAAAAACTAGCTAACAAATTTATTCTCATCAAGGTTTATTTCATTTGCCTTCTCCATAGTTCTAAAAATCTCTTCTGGCTCTTTACATCACATGGTAAGAAAAATTACCAGCATTTCTGCCTATAACTCAACCCATTCAAGTTTTAAATTGCACCATGTTATGCTCTTTGTGGCTTCCAAGAGAGAGCAATGACCTTTGGAGTCAGAACATAGCAGGAGTGTCCCTGTCACCCAGCTCTTCCCAAACACAGCTTTCCCTGGCTTATTCTTCTGTTGTTCAGACATAGCGTATAGCTGATTTCTGCTGCTTCCCTACCAAGCGTGAGCATGAGTCTCTGCTGGTCTTTTCCTCATCTTAGAGGGTGAAATATCTCCACTTAATAGGTTTTGAGGGTGATGGCACCTGAATAGCAACTCTACTCTTTCCCCTTCAGCTTTGGTATGAAAAGATCAATCTAGCATATAAAAGCAGGCTTAGATAAATGGCTAAACACTGTAGTACAATGAAGGCATACATCTCTAAAATGAGAATCTTGAAAATCAATAAGAATTGAAATTGAAAAAGGAAGAATTGTAGCTGTCAAGATACAGGATGTCAGTAGGACATTCACACAAGGTCCATTTGGCTTCTCTAGTGACTGGGAACATTGTCAATTAAGAAAAGTTGTCTCTGGGGTGATCTTTGTTATGTGTCTTAGAAAAACATTGCATCTAATCCCCAAGACTTGATGCCTCTTCCAAGTCAAAATTGACCTCACCCATCATGTCAGCTTCCAGTGTGAGGAGACCTTCCTCTCACCATGAGGAGGAATTACAAGCCACATTAGGATGGTTCTTGTGGATGGGGATGGATACAGTAAGGCCAGCATAGGCTAGAAAAACTCTACTTTTTAGTTCATTTTCCTCAGTTTATTCTATTGTTTTTCTGAAATTGTAAGTCTTGGAATTTTTCAGAACAACTCCCAAATCACAACAGAAGTAGACATCATTTGTTGAATACTTAGATGTGCTTGGTGTTGCAGAAGAACCTTATTGTATTTGTATACGATGGTGGCAAGAGTTATACTGACAGATAATGTTACACATTATCATGAGCTCCTGAAACTCCTTTGACATATGGGCAATCAGTATCCTATTTTACAGATAAGGAAACTGCAGCTTCTGAGAGGTTGAGCACCCTGATCTATACCACACAGCTGGAACTAGACAAACCAGACTTAATTCTACTTTGTAGGGTTCCAGAAGTTTCCTCATTTCTTATTTTGCATCTGTTCATATTGACAGTTGTCAGTTTGGTTTATGTGGGTTCTTTTGTCTGTGACTCTCCCCACTTCCTGAAGATGACTTAGTCAGAATGGTTGCCAAGTCTTTACCCCTGCCACACTCTGCCAGCCTGTACCCATATTGGCTCACGGCCATGTCTACCATTCCTTCTGAGACATGGTTCTTTTCCCATTGAAGTTATACCAACCAATTTTAGAAATCAGTGAGAAATGGTGCTGTATAATTCTGCAAATATTTTACTGTTAGCATACAACAAGAAACAAAGAGGTCACAGTCAGAGGAGGACTACAGTGAGTCCCAATGTACCCTCCTGTGATGAGGAGAAGCAAACTTCTGTTACTAGACCTGCTGGGTATGCACATGAAACAAGACACGGCGAGATAAATCTGAATTCAGCAAATGTGAGCTCATGTATCTCATCTCTTATGAAACTTTCTTTTTAATTTATTTTTTCAGGGAAAGACTATGTTCAACAGTACATTCGTGTACTTTGGTACCTTTAGCTGGCAGTTTGTCCAGTAGAAAGATTTTGCCTCTGAGATGTAAATCAAATGGTAAAATTCAAAAGAATATGACAAACTCCATTAGCAAAGTATGTTCTTAAAACATATATTAACATTTGCATGAAGACAGAGAGTCTAAAGTCCCTCTACATGTATTTTTCATGAGCTGGGTGTTTTTCTCTCTCATCTGACGCTTCACAAGTAATCTCCAAGGCTGTTCATCAAACTCTAATGGTGTTTGCCTCGCTTGGGGATCTAATACTTAAAATGCACCTTCTGGCTGGGGGTGACATCTCTGCAGGTGGAGCTCTTTCTAGAAAAGCATGAGAACCTGAGTTTGATTCCAGGATTCACTCGGAGTTGGACAAGACGGCACACATCTGCAGTTTCAATGCTACTGCTGTGAAACTGAAGACAGACCAAAAGATCCCAGGATGTTCACAGACCAGCTAGGCTGACTCAAACAAGGCTGAAAGTGAGGACTGACACCCAAGGTTGTCCTCTGACATCTGCATACTTGCCATGGAAGTACACGTCTGCACTTACCTATATGATGACACCCATACATACAGGTAACGCTTATAAGAGAGGAGATTTTGTATTCCTGGAAGCTGAGGTGGAATGCAGATTTTGTTTGTCTCCCAGGTGGTGTCAGAGTATCCTAGTTTGCAAAGCAAGCCTCTGGTGCACTGTGGGTTTTGCTACATGAAAAACATTATTGCAGAAACTTTTTTTTCTTTTTTTAATGCACCAGAGGCTACATCATTAAAATTCTTAAAAGATGAAACTGCTTTTTCTTGTTTGGTTTTGTTCCCAAGCTCTAATGGAATTTGTTTCTGAGAGGGCTCCTGCACAGCAAGGGCTCTCTTCCAGACCCTGGATTAGGCTCAAACCACATTTAAAAACCTATTTTCACAGATAGATTCTTCATTAAGTCAGGAAGAAACATTAAACTGGCTGCTGTCTGACTCAGACAGAAAACAGCAGCAAATGACCTTGTAGGAGTAATTTTTAAGAGGAGGAAAGAGGGCAGGGTTTGTTTTAGAATGGGCTAGGAAGCGGTGATCGTGGACACAGGGGATGAAGGAGAAGCTGAATGAGACCAGGGAAAGGGGACAAGGGTATTTTACCTGAAGGGACAAAGGGTCACATCGGAATAGAGAGGAGACAGACATGACACACAGGCAAATGGCTGTTTATAAAGGTAAAGGGAAAACCCCATGTTAGGATGAGATGTTTGATTTTATTTGGGAATGTTAATTAGTTGAGCCAGAAGAGGCTTTGATTGTTAGACATTGGTAGTTAGCATCAGGAGGAGGAAGTGGCCAAATAAGGGACCAGATCTTGGAGGCTAGTTTGGAAATGTAATCTAATGTAATCTTTTAGCAAGGCAGAGGAAATGAGGGAGAAGGCAAAGCATGCCCAAGCCACATGCTCAGTGGACTAATGTCTCTTCAATTATACAGAATTATATTCTCATCTCTTCAGAAGTATGAAGTCAATTTTTGTTGGCAATTGCTAATTTCAGCTTAAGCTATCTCAAGAGTTTTGAAGTGGTTGTCAGCCTACTGTGCTGCTTATAACAAATAAATGATTCCATGGCTGTGTTCTGGAAGACTGATGCTGAGTCATGTGTGACTTGTACAAAGGAGCAGCAGATTTCAGAAGAGCTTTATAAAAAGAACTTAGAAGTAAACACTTTCTTTGACTCTCTTCCCCTTTCTAACGTCCCATCTCTCCATCTCTGTGAACACTAACATAACTGCAGCACTAAATTTCCATATCATCAGATAATAATTCTCATGCCATCACAGTTTCTGTCTCAGCTGCTTTTTGTGTGTTTCTGGTGTTTTTGGAGAGAGCTCCATGCTGTTCCTTGGTGTCAGATCCAGTTTCTTTGTGTCTCAAATGAAGATCTGAGTGAGACACATGACATTAGATTGATTTATTAAATGTGAGAACAAGATAGACGATAGCCCACAACACAGGGTAATGGGGTCTAGTAAGCATGTGGCTTAAGAACTCTGGGTCACATTCCAAGAATTTTTTCTCCCCGTGGAGCGAGGAGGAGCTCTCAGAAGGGGTGACTCTTTCTTAGGTTGTCCTAGAACTGCCTACTGGTCTTGGATAACTCTTGGATAAGCCTGGGGCCATCCAAGTGATAATTTCCTTTTTCTTAGTTGCTCCTTCCCAGTTTAACTTGCTTATGAGTCACATTCACATGGGTCTGACCTATCTTCTTGCATCATTGCTAGATACCACATGGCCACTTGATCAAATCTAGCGTTGTCGGTGAGAAAATATGGTGACAACCATACTGCTCTAGAAGATGCTGCTAAAAAGAGACTTTGCCTGTAGGTATTGAGTCTAAAGCCCCAAACCAAGCTAACCAGAGAAAACTAACCTGAGTCATGAGGCAAGTCTACAAAATACCTACAAAATGTCACTGTCCCCAACAATGCCAAGGTGATTTATAAACAAAGACTGGACCAGAGGAAAGCAGGGTCCCTGAAAACCGAGTAGAGCATTTCTATGCACTAAATTTTGGAGCCTGGCCAGGTTGTAAGAGAAATACAGCTAGTTAACCAGGTGATGTTCCCTGGCTCTGACGGATACACCATAGTAATACAGTGGCACTGAAGGGTGGGGACCCCTGGTCATCAAGGGAACTGCAGAAGCCCACTGTACTGTCTTTGCAACATTTCCACATACTCAAGATTCTTCCAATATGAAATGTTCATTGGAAATGATATTGAAAACAGCTTGAGAGGGAAAGAGGAATTTAAGGAATTACTGAAGATTTGTTTGATAAATGCTCCATACACACACACACCTGCTTCATGGGGGCATATATTTTACTAGTTGTGTTCTGAGAAAATGAATACAGAAGATCAAAGACTACATCACTAAAACGCAGCAGGACACCTGGGCGCCACACTACATGTGACTTAAGGAGAGACTCCGATCTCACGAATGTAAGACGAATGCTCGACTGACATTTACCAAATTGCTTTGAAGGCAAGCATCGCCTGGGTTCGGAGGAACCGTTGAGAAATTTGCCTGGTCACTAATCCCAAGTTGGATTCCAATGGAGGAAATTGGAGAGATCCATTAGGCAGACAGGACTGTCCATTTCCTCGGAATTATCGACCATGGCAGTGCCCTTGCTCTGTGCACATGTGCCACCTCAGACGCTCCCCTGCCAGAATCGAGTTAAGTGGAAACATCACAATCAATAAAAGACACTCTATTTTCCATTTGCTCATTGTTTTTTAAGGGCTTATTTTTTTAACAGCACAGGGAAGATTCAATTCAATATCAATTCACCTTCTGGGTGGGAAGAGGACTCACGTATTGACTTTCACTGCTGGATAGTTTGTAACGAGACACTTGCTAAGGTCCTCACGAAAGAGCAACGTCAGTTTCGAGGATCCAAGGTGAGTGGACATTTGGCATCACTATATGGTGTTCGGTGCCCATTCAGTCAGCCACTAGCTTAACAGTGCTGGAAGTTCCCTGGGAACCACACTGGTCACAAATCTGCTCACAGTGGCTGGGGTCATGAAGAATCTGTGGGGGCTCATAGCTATCTCAACTGCCCCCAACACCCTCCCATCCCCTATCTAGGAAGTCTAAGGTAGCTAACATACTTAGATTAACATTAGGATTGTGGATTTTGAAATTTTGAATTTTTTAAATAATTATAGCAGGAGACGGGTGATGAAGAAGTGTTAGCCTGAGGAAGGTGTTCTCATTTAATATTCTTCTTTCCCTTCGTTCAGATCAAACCTTTTTTAAATAAAATTAATTTATCATGTGCTTTTTGAATATACATTTATTGGTTTTTAATGTAATTAGTTCCAGGGCCCCTATAGATAACAAATGGAAGATTCTCAAGACTTTATAAAAGGTAGTATCTGCATGTGATCCATGTGTATTCTCCATATGCTGTAAATCCTCTCTAGACTATTTTACCTAACACGTTACAAATGCTGCTAATAATTACCAAGTGATGATTTGTTGTTTAAACTGGCTGCTTATTATACAGATATGTGTTATGTATCATATACTATTAAGGAATAATGACAAGAACACATGTCTATACATATTCAACACAGAAATTGATCAGGTTATTATTCCCTGCTCTGTTATTCCATAATGAATAAAACAATGTTTATCAAACTGCTTTGTCCGCCCCCCCACCCAAAAAAACCTCTCTATTTTACAAGCAGTATTTGATTCTATTTTGAGGGCAGTGGCTACATTTGCACCTTGGTGGACATGGAAACAGCACCAATAAGGTACCCACAAGGTACAGAAAGATAATGACATTTCTGAAGATACCTAAGATACCTCTCCATAAAGTTACCAAATATACTGGTACTGTAGGAACACATGAGCTTATAAAAATCATATCAGGATAACCAGTCCTAAGAATTATTGGACAATCAAGATTAGGAAAAAATACAACTCTTTCATTGGACCCTGTAAAGAGAAGGATTACTAGAAATCAGGGGCAATGGTACCACTGACCTGTCATCTAATATAATACCCCATGTATCTATCAAGAACTCAACAGAAAACTTCCAACTCTCCCAGGAACTTCAGCTTTCTTCAGAACCCACAGCTGACATGAGTAGACTGTCTATCTACTTGTTCATTTATCTGAACCTGCATTCTCTGTCTATGTACCTGTCCATCTAGACCACCCTCTGCCTGTATCTCATTTCTGCAGTTCAACTCTGAGCATACAGCCCCATCTCTAGCACACAGTCATCAGGGTCAGGGGTCATTTACCATATACAATCCCTGCCCAAGACTCTGATTGCATCTATATCAACATTCCTGTCAGATGGGCCTCTTTGAATCTTTGTGGACTCTACTGCCACCTCCTAACCCTTTACAGCTATTCTGTAACCTGCATATAAATCTTTATCAGTATATTTACTACGTGGTGTCACTGTATAATCTGAGCATTACATTAGTAATTAACATTGAAATAAAAGAACTCATGTTTGTCTCAGCTAAGGCAATTGAGGAAAGCGGGGCTCTTTGATGAGTTCCTGCCAATAAAATCACTGTACCTTGTGAACTTAATGTTATTAAATGCTGACATTGTGGGAGGGTACAGACTTTTGTGTTTGTGTTTTTGATATACTGCATTCGTAATGGCCTCTTTTATTCAGCAAAGGCTTATTCATCTAATATTTATTCTTTGATATAATTGATCCTATAGGATTGCCTTATTTGTTTCCTAAATCAATTTGAGCCTTAAAAACCTTAAATCTTCAAGTGGGTTGAGTTCAAGATCAAATATTTTGCTTCTCAGAAAATTTGTCCACATGTGAACTAGAATTAATTCTCCCTTGCATGCCTCTCTCTTATATTTTATATGAGGCCGTTACAATGAGTACATTCCATGGCTTGTCCATGTCTATGGCTCACTCTTTCTCTCTAAACTGTAAGGTGTACACATTTTGGCACCTAGCCAATTCATTTCAGTTTGGTAGACACTGACATTTATTGAAACACAAGTGTCTTAGTTACTTTTCTGTGGCTGGAATAAAACACCATGCCCAAGGCAGTGTATAGAGGAAGAGCTTATTTGGGTTTATGGTTCCAGGAGGTAAGAATCCATGATGGGAATGGTATGTGGATCTGAAACCTTAAATTCCAGTGTCATACTTCCTTCTGCAAAGTCACAACTCTTAAATCTACCAAACAGAGCCAATAAATGTATTCACATATCTAAGCCTGTGGGGGGGGGCACTCTGTGGGAGGGTGGTGTACTCTAGTTCTAAAGACCATAAGAAGTGTAAAAAAAGCATTAAGCAGCTCCTTTGGTTTGTTTTGTTTTTTACTTATAAAATAAGTTTTCCCCATACCCACTCCTGCTCCCCTTCCCAGTTCTCCCCCAGCTCCCCACCACCCTCCCACCCCAGCCACTGCATCTCTCCATTCATTCCTCAGAGAGGGTAAGGTCTTCCAAGGTGAGTTAATTTGGTCTGGCATATCCAGGTTGAGGTGGGACTGAGCCTCTCCCCATCAGGATCAAGATTAAGCAGTTTGTGCTGGGGTAGTTTAGGACAGTATGTAACATGCCCTAGAGCTGTTGCTGTCTGACACACAGAGAAGAAGGGCTGCACAGGGAATCTGGCACTGGAGGAAGGAAAGCAGCCTGCCCACTTGTTGACAATGCTACATAGGTTACCACTGAATGCAGTCTTACAGGACATCCTGCCTCTCTGTCTCCTCATGTATGTTTGGTGTCCCTACCATCTCCATGTTTGTTTTGGTGTCCATGATATTTCCTAGTAATGTTAATGAGGGGTTGGTCTATCTCTCTCCCATTGTGATTGAAATCTCCTGTGGTTGAAGCCTGGCTGCCTGGCTGTTTCCGAGTTTCCAGCTGAGCTTAGCTTTCGGAGGCACCATCCTCAGAACTTGGGGCATATTTGCTCTGTGATTCTGAAGTGTTTTGACATCACCTTATTCCTGAAGTTGGTAGAAAACCCCACAGTCCTTTCACATCAGCTTCTTTATGACCCATAAAATTCATGAAAATAAGAGGATATGTATGAATATCTGCCTGTGACACCCACCTACTGTCTGATACATGGGATCCTGATTTTAACAGGCACATGCTCATCTAAGAGCAGTCAGATGCCACTGTGCTAAAAAGGGGTGATAATCACAAGTGTTTACTGCTGGTGTATTAACTTAACCGCCATCACAATTACAGTGTTTTAAAATGAATGAAGAACACAACATGTGTTGCAATGCAGTAGGAATTTTCTTGAGTTTTTGTACCTTGTATTTATAGAAACTTGCGTAGGCAAAATGCCTTTGAAGAAGTTTCTGTGAAGAAAGTTGTTCTCAGATTCTACTGGTGTGTGATACTCGTGGAAAATAGAGATTCTTGTTCCCCACTCCACTCCTCAGAACCTTGTAACTCAGGTCTGACATTGAGATGAGGGTGTAGTATCCGGTGATTAGGTTTAAGGAGTCTTCAGATCATCTTAGGGGGTCAGGGATTTTACAGTAAGAAAGAACACAAATTCTCCTCCTCCTGCCACAGCTGAAAGGCTGTCTTATATATATATATATATATATATATATATATATATATATATATATATATATATATATATATATATATAACATAGAGTCCCCAGGAATCCAGGCAATGCAGCACAACTGGTACTCCAAAAGACCAGCATAAAGTAGTCCTAGCTACTGATTGGACCCCACTCATTTTGGAGTTAGATTTCTGTTCTTCTTCAAATTAGATGTTACTGTCTGCACCCCTTAGTAGGTGAGGCCTTTGTAAAATAATTTAATCATGAGAGTAGATCCTTCAGGAATAAGATTAATGACCTTGGAAAAGAGTCTCTACAGAGTTCGTTGGGCTGCGTGAAGCACATGGAGAATCTGGCATTATGCAACTTTAGAATGGACACCTATTGGCATAGCCTGGACTCATACAAAACAGAGCTGCAGAACTATGATAAATAAACTATAAGGGCCACTTGCTTATAGCAAGCTAAGTTGACACGCCCTCTCCGTCTCTCTTGCTTGTTTGAGTCTTCATTTATGATCTCTTCTCTTTGTAAACTACCTTCCATAAAGTCCTTAGATGCTCATAAATCATATATTACCTTAGGGAAACTGGATTTGCCTTTCATGATACAGAGACTCAGAGAAAGGCAATAGGGACATTAGAGATGTCTCCACACTCAGAAACTCCTGGAATCAAAAGCACACAGATGGGGAGAGTATCTCCAGTAAGGAACGGGCTTGACCAGCAGAGTGGAGCCTTGAGCTCTTCCTAAGTCTTCCAGGACTTGGTTACACTAGGTGCCATCTTAGCTAAACTTTCCAGGTGTGCTTCAGTGACTTGGTTTTTCTCAAGTATGAGTTATTTGATGGAAATTTACTGATATCTGCTCCTGCCATACTTTAGAAGTTTAAAAAAATCCTCAGAACTTATCTCCTTGGCAAAATAATAGTCAGTTTCAATATTCTCTAAGTGTATATGCCTGAATGTATGAATGGGAAATAAGTACATTTTGAAAAAAAATAAAATAAAATATTTGCCTTAAATTCACTTCCTGTTCCTAGGTCACTAAGATTTCATTTTGGACAATGAAGTGAAACCTAAGTAATTATCCTTGTGGTTCTGTATGCCTAACAGCAAACTTTTCAGAATATCCTGTGGTTTTAGACAAGCACTTTCCTGTACCCCAACCTTTAATGTGGAAGCCATATAAACAGCATTATAGGTTCAAACCAGCCAATGAGAGAAAGCAGTATGTTTGCTCTCATACCAGGAGCTGGAGGTATAAATAAATTTCAGTGCCTTTGTGTTAGGAAACAAGGATAAGATTACAGAGAATGAAGCTTTTGTTAGGAGAGCCAACATTTGAAGTAAATAATGATTGTTGATACCTTTCATTAGCATGCAGCTTTACCCTTTGTGTTTGTAAAGAAAAGAGAACCCTGTTTGCAGCATGGCAGACTTCCCATATCTTTGTATAGAGTCCCTCCTAACCACCCCTCCTCTAAAAGGCATGCTAAGATTGATCTGACCCAGGTGCTAGGTGGAAGAAATGAATGTTACTATACAATATGTTTTGCTCTAATTATTAGAAAAGGAGACCACCGTTGCCTCGATCTGGAATGTTCCCATCATGCCGTCTCTCAGTTCTTCCCTGCCCACTCCTTGACCTTTCAGATCTGTCACTATCTGCAGCCTGACTCTGAGGCCTTACTCAGTTTTTTTCTGTTCTGCCCTCTCAAAGGTTCTCATCCTACTTTAACCACCGACAAGTATGTGTCATGGGCTCAGCGTTTATATAGACCCTTATATGTTATATCTTATGGCTCATGCTTTTCACTTGACTTTTGCCACCCACTTCCTCCTGCTAGCCTGAAATTCATTATATGGATCAGGCTAATCTCAAACCTGCAATACTTCTCCTGCCTCTGTCTCCCATGGTCTGTAGTTACAGACATGCATCACTATCTGCATCTCCCATGGTCTGCACATCCCCATGCTGTGTCTCCCATAGTCTGCAGTTTCAGATATACGTGGCCATGCTACATCTCCCATTGTCTGCAGTTAAAGACATGCATCGCCATGCTGCACCTCCCATGGTCTGCACATCGCCATGCTGTGTCTCCCATGGTCTGCAGTTACACACGTGCATCACCATGCTGTGTCTCCCATGGTCTGCAGTTATAGACATGCATTGCCATGCTGCACCTCCCATGGTCTGCAGTTACACACATGCGTCATCATGCTGTACCTCTCATGGTCTGCACATCGCCATGCTGCGTCTCCCATGGTCTACAGTTACAGGCATGTATTGCCATGTTGCACCTCCCATGGTCTGCAGTTACAGGCATGCATCACCATACTGCTTCAGATTTTTTTTTTTAAATTATCAGAGACTATAGAACCTTTAACCAGAAATGTACTTTGTGAGTTCAATATATTTCTGGATTCTTTATACGTATACATATATTAATTTTTCACATAATATAACTGATCATGTTTTCCCCTTCCAATTCCTATCAGATTGTCCCCATCTCTATAACCAAAAGACTTTACATTCTTTCTTTTTCAACTGCCCTTTCCATAAAACACAAAATGAAATCAAAGCAGATGAGCAAAAGACAAATAAGACAAAAAAAATTGACAAAACAAAACAAATTGAAGAAAAAGTTCACTAAAAATAATTGAACATGAAGTTCACTTTGTGTTGGCCAACTACTCACAGATGGGGCCTGCCCTGCAGTGTGGCTGGTGCTCAGCTGGAGGACACTGATACTCTCCTTACCAGTGGGTATCAGCTGCAAATAACTTCTTAGGTATGTGCTGGACCATCTGGCTTGAAGTCTGTAGATCTTGTGATGCTGCCACAGCCTCTGTGAGTTCATATGTGGGCATCAGTCCTCTTGTGTCTGGATGGTGCTGTTTCCTTGGCATTATTCTCCACATTTTGCTTTTACACTATTTGCTCACTTAGATCTCTGAGTCTTAAGGGGAGGGATTTAAGGAAGCCATCCCATTTAAGGCTGAGTGCTCTGAAGTCTCTCACTTTCTGAATATTGTCTTGTTGTTGGTCTGTGTTTATTCCCATCTACTTCGAGAAGAAGTTGTTCTGACCAGGGCTGTTCAAATCAATCAGAATAAAAGGAGACAAGTGAACCTCTAGTCACTGGCAAAGTTGTGATGTGTCTGATCTTCTGGCATCTTTTCTCACTGCTTGCCAGTACCTGTACCCTCTCAGTTCCTGACTCCACTTTCCCATTTGGCTCCAACACTTGCCCTTCAAGCTGGGTTGCGTGCTGGACTCCAGATTGAGTAGCTTTATACTGCCTGAAAATAACTTTGCAAGCCCTTCTGGCTCCTGATTTGGCTAAGTGACTTTCTGGAATGATCAGGGCCTGATGCATACTTGGAAATATTTTATCTTACCTCATAAATGACCAAAATCAAGGAGGGGCCACACCCTTGCCCAATCTGACCCTGCTTTACTGCTCTGGCCTTTATCCCTTCCAAATACTTCTATCTTTCCCTACCCTTTGTACACTGCCTTTTCTTTTACCTGAGTCATGTTCCCTGCAGCTAGTCACATACCTGAGTAGTCTTTTCAGAATACACCTCAATGTCACCCCCCCTTCCTTAAGTTAAACATCACCTAGTTATTCTTTCCAGTTTCTTTTATTTACCTTTACAGCATACCTTTCTAGATCTACTTCTCATTAATGTTTTGACAGTTTGCTCACTCCCATTGACAAGACATAAGCTTCTAAACAGTAAGAGCCCTGTCTGTCTTTTCTCCCATTTAGAAGACTCTATATCAAGATAGTTCTCAGCTCCTAGATGGACGATTGCATGGGCATGGAAGACAACAAATGTTCTGTTTATCTTCCTCTTGCTCTCCTCACCCCAGGATTCAGGCTCTTGCTATTATTACATATGGTGTGTTACCTAACTGAGACTGGAAAATTTTTATAGCAAAGATGTCACATCACCTTAGGAAACTGTGGCTAGCCACATACGCCATGCAATAATTAGATGCCTGGATTTTTTTCTCAGGCACAGAGAGGTATCCATTTCTAGGTGAGCATTTGCTCTTTTATCCCATGCTGTTTTATACATGAAAATGGTTTTTAAAAAAATCATTGCACAGGTATATTCCGTTTGCCCAGCTTACTCCAGCGCCCAGGTGCAGGCTTTGAGCCACAGATCCACTTATAATGTACATTAACACAACAAGTGGAAAGACCAACGCTGTTTTTAAAAAGGGGCGGGGAAAGAAATGACAGAAAATGACTAAGAAATAATTGTATTGTTCTGGTGTGATGTGGTGGCTCATGCGTGTAATCTCATCCTCAGAAGGATGACGTGAGATCATGAGCATAAGACCCTCTTGGGCTACATAGTAAGACCTGCAATAGAAAAATTTTGAAAAGACATTAACATGTGTGTAAGTTGCAGTCGGCCTGGTATATCTCCCTCCACACCACTCTCTTTCCTGCCTTTGTTCTAGTCACCTGTTACTTACAGTAGACGAAACAGAATCTCCAGGAATGTTAGCAGGTAGCCTGTGCACCAGCATACCCCAGGGTCAACAGCAGACTCCATTAACAGGCATAATCCTCGGAGAATGCCCAGAGCCTGTCTTCTTTCCCGGCACTCTAGGGCAGAGGTTGGCATTTTTGTTGTTGTAGTTGTTAAATAACTGAATGGAAATTTTGATTTGAAGCCGAAGAGGCAAAAGTGAGCTATGTAATAAAATAGCTTAGACACTAAGGCAGAAGATTAATGTCTATATTTTTTCATGAAATTTAAAATATAATGTCTCCCGTTAGCTCTAAGACCATGCAAACAGTCGGATTTGGCTTAAGGACTACAATTATATAATTCCTGCTCTAAAACAGTAGAAATATTTGGTGCAGGAATTCCAATAGAAACAGTAAATATATATGCATACAGTTAGGATATAGATGGATTGATGAATAATAATTGATAAGTAATCACTCATAATTACATGAGAATCTTTCTATCAACCTTTATACTAAGTATATACACATACTTTGAAATTTCATGAATGAAGTAAATTTTTATTTTATTTATTTTTGTTTGTTTGTTTTTACAATTGGACCACAGTTTCTCTCCCTCTACTCCTCCCAATTCCAGTTCCCCACCCTGCCCCCAATCCACTCCTCCTCATCACTTTCTCTTCAGAAGATGGCAATTCTCCCATCAATATCAACCAACCATGGTATATCAAGTTGAAGTGAGACTAGGCACTTCCTCTTCTTTTAAGGCTGGATGAGGCAACCTGAAAGGAGCAAAGGGTCCCAAAAGCAGGCAGCAGAATCAGAGAGAGGCCCTGCTTCCACTGTTAGGAAGAAGGCCAAGGGATACCAAAGTAACATATACACAGAGGACCTAGGTCAGTCCCATGCAGGCTTCTGGGCTGTTGGTTCAGTCTCTATGACCACTATGAGCTTAATATAGCTTATTTTGTGGGTCTTCTTGTGGTGTCCTTGACCCCTCTGACTCCTACAATCTTTGCTCCCCCTCTTTTGTAGGGATTCCCTGAGCTCTGCCTAGTGTTTGGCTGTGAGCCTCTACATGTGTTTCCATCCGTTGCTGGGTGCAGCTTCTCTAATGATCATTGAACTAGGCACAAATGAGTACAGCAGAATTTTATTAGGAATCATTTTACTGACTTCCTTTTTACCAGTTGTGTTTGGTTCTATCCTAGGTCTCTGGGCTATCCTGCCTGTAGGCCCTGGACCCCCAGAAAGTGTCAAAGGTAAACTTCCCCTCTTGGTATGAGTCTCAAGTTGCACATGTCATTGATTGGTCACAACTGCTGTGCCACTTTTACCTCAGCCTTCCTTGGAGGCAGGGCAGATTGTAGGTTGAAGGCTTTGTGGCTGGGTAAGTGTCCCAGTTCCTCCACGGAAGTCTTGTCTGGTTACAGAGATGCCCGTTTCAGGTTATGTATCATCCATTGCTGGGAGTCTTAGCTAGGGCACACTCACAGATTCCTGAGTCTTTCCATTGCACTAGGTTTTCAGCTCTTCTCAGAGATGCCACTCCCAACTCTAGTTGTCTCTCCCAGTCTTCTTTCCCTCTATCCCCTCCCTACCTGATCCCCCCTCTTCCCATCTCCAACTCCCATCCAGATCCCCCCCCCAACTCACCAGTGAAGCCTATTGTACTTCCCTCTTTACAGTGAGATTCATGTGTTCTCCCTTCCCCCCTGAACCCAACTTGTTACTTAGCTTCTCTGGGTTTGCAGATTATAGCACAATTGTCCTTTACTTAACAGCTAATGTGCTCTTATCAGTGGGTACATTCCATGTTTGCCTTTCTGGGTCTGGGTTACCTCACTCAAATGATCTTTTCCCAGTTCCATTGATTTGGCAGGAATTTCATGAAATAATTGTTTTCAACAATTGAGTAAAACTCCATTGTTTAAATGTACCACATTTCCTTTATCCATTCTTCAGTTGAAGGACATTTACGTGGTTTCTAGTTTGTGGTTATTATAAATAAAGCTGCTATGAACATGGTAGAGCAAATGTCTTTGTGGTTTGGTAGATCAGACTTTTGGTCTTTTGGATACATGCCCAAGAGTGGTATGGCTGAGTCTTGAAGTAGATTGATGCCCAATTTTCTAAGAAACCACCATATTTATTTCAAGAGTTGCTTTATCTCATTCCCACCAGTAATGGAGAGGTATTCCCCATGCTCCACATCCTTGCCAGTATGGTCTGTCACTTATGTTTTTGATTTTAGCCATTGTGACATGTATAAGATGGAATCTCAGAGTTGTTTGGATTTGCATTTCCCTGATGGCTAAGGATGTTGGACATTTCTTTTAAGTAATTCTCAGCCATTTGAGATTCTTCTGTTGAAAAATTTCTGTTTAGATATGTAGCCCAATTTTAAATTGAATTATTTGGTTTATGCATTTCTAGTTTCTTGAGTTCTTTATACATTTTGGATGTCAGCCCTCTCTCAGATGTAGGATTGGTAGAGATCTTTCTCCATTCTTTAGTCTGCCATTTTGTCTTTTTAATCGTGATCTTTGACTTTTGATAGCCTTTCAGTTTCATGAGATCCCATTTATTAATTGTTAATCATAGTGCCTTGTGGGGATATGTTTCAAATATAATAAAAACAGTCGGAGATAGCAGAGTGATCTACCTACAGACAGTCTAGGAGGATCAGCCAGTGGTAATTCACACCTTTAATCCCAGCACAGGGAATATCCCAGAATGGTGACCTACGCCCTTAATCCAATCTGAGTTCGAGGTCATTTTAGTTTATAGAAGGAGTTCTAGGCTCCCAGGCAGGCAGTGGTGGTGCCACGCCTTAACTGAGCAGAGAAAGTATTTAAGGCAGGATGTCGCAGGAATGAATGAATGAGACTCAGGGATAGATCTCTGCAGAAGTTGGAGATACTAGAAAGAATAATCACCACAGTCAGATCTTACCCAGCTGTCTTCCAGCTTCCTCAGGCTCGCTTCCCTTGGAATGGCTTCCCTCTGTGTTTCTATCCTGTCTTAAGTACACTTTCATAAATTAAGGTGTGGTCCCACCACTGCCTGCTTGGGAGCCTGGAATTCCTTCTATAATCTGAAGTGACCTTGACTCAGTTGGGATTAAGGATGTAGGTCACCACTCCAAGGATACTCCCTGTGCTGGGATTAAAGGTTTAAATCTCTGATTTTCCTAGACTGACTGTGGTTAGAGCTCTGGGACTTCTGGAGCTTTTACTAACCCCCCATATAGACTGTGGGTAGATTCCCTCTGATATCTCCAAAACTTCTGAAACTTTTATTGAATCCCCACAGCAGGATAGAAAGGCAAAGCAGGCAGAAGAAGCCAGAAGGAGTGAGGCTGAGGAAGCTGGAAGCCAGCTGGGTGGGATCTGACTGTGCTATTTCCTCTCTGATATCTCCACCTTTCCCAGAGATCTGGCCCTGAGTTTCCTTCATTTGCCCAACAGTGCCTGCATTCTCAGTATTCTGTTTAGGAAGGTGTCTTCTGTGCCAATGTGTTCAAGGCTATTCCGCACTTTTTATTCTATAAGGTTCAATTCAGGTTTTATGCTGAGGTCTTTGATCCCCTTGGACTTGAGTTTTGTTTAGGGTAATAGATGTGGATCTATTTGTATTCTTCTACATGCTGGTATCCAGTTAGAGCAGGACCAGTTGTTAAAGACAATTTCTTTTTTCTATTGTGTAATTTTGGCTTCTTTGTCAAAAATCAAGTGTTCATCAGTGTGTATATTTACTTTTAAGTCTTTGATTTAATTTCATTGATCAACTTGTCAGTTTTTATGCCAATACCATGAAATTTTTATTTCTATCACTCTATGGTAGAGCTTGAAATCAGGGATGATAATACTTTTAAATTTTTTGTACAAGATTGTTTTTAGCTATCCTATGGGGGTATATGTATATGTGTACACACATACAAACACACATACATGGTTTTCTCTAAACGGATTGGTTTCAAATGTGCACACACATTTTCTAGAATTTACTATGTATTCAATTCAACTATGAACCGTAAATTGAATGGTGATTTTTCTTAGATGCAACACATGGGGTTTTCTTGTAAATGTACTGATTTCAGACAACACACACTCATTGTTTTTAGAATGTCAAGCTATGATTATTCAACTTAACTAGAAAACATGAATTGAATGGTAACACACACACACACACACACACACACACACACATATGAAGTTGAGTATTGTTATTTGAAGGTCTATAAAGAATTGTGTTAAAATTTAGGTGGGAATTGTATTGGCAATTATTTTTGGTAAGATGGCCATTTGTACTACCTTAATCCTACTGATCCATTATCATGGGAGACTTTTCCATCTTCTGATATTTTCTCCAATCTCCTTCTTCAAAGACTTGAAATTTTTGTCATACAGGTCCTTCACTTGCTTTGTTAGAGTTACAGCAAGGTGTTTTATATCACTTGTGGCTATTGTAAAGGTGATGTTTCCCTGATTTCTTTTTCAGCCCATTTACTGTTTGTATATAGGAGGACTACTAATTTTTTTAAAAGTTTATTTGGTGTCCAGATACTTCACTGAAGGTGTTTATCAGCTGTAAGAGCTCCTTGGTAAAATTTTTGCAGTCACTTATGTAAACCATCATATCACCTGCAAATATTGATACTTTGACTTCTTTCTTTCCAATTTGTGTCCCCTGTGTCTCCATCATTTGTCATATCACTTTAGCTAGACCTACAACTACTATATTAAAAAGATATGGAGAGAGTGAATAGCCTTGTCTTGTTCCTGATTTTAGTGAATTGCTTTGAGTTTCTCTCCATTTAATTTAATGTTGGCTAATAGTTTGCTGTACATTGCCTTTATTATGTTTAGGTATGTCTCTTATATCCCTGATCACTCTAAAACTTTTATCATGAAGGGGTATTGAATTTTCACAATTTTTTTCAACATCTATTAAAGTGATCGTGTTTTTTTTTTCTTTTTGTTTGTTTATATGGTGGATTACATTGACAGATTTTCATATATTGTACCACTGCTTTGTCTCTGAGATAAAGCCTACTGAATCATCCTGGATAATCTGTTTTATGTGGTCTTGGATTCAGTTTGCAAGTATTTTGTTGAGTACTTTTACAATGTTAAATCTTTGTGTGGTGTGGGTATCAAGACAACCGAGGCCCCATAAAATGAATTTGGCAATGTTCCTTCTGTTTCTATTTTGTAGAATAATTTGAGGATTGTTTTACCTATATTTGAAGTCTAGTAGAATCTACATTAAAACTGTCTGGTCATGGGATTTGTTGTTGTTGTTTGGAGACTTTTAATCACTGAATCACTGTTTTTATTTCCTTGGAGGGTTGGAGTATATTTATATTTTTTATCTGCTTTTGATTTAACTTTGATATGTGGTGTCTATGAAGAGAAAATTGTCCATTTCTTTTTGATTTTCCAGTTTTGTGAAGTACAGGTTTTTGAGGTATGATAAAGTTTTAAAGTATGATTATGACTAGTAATTTTTTGGATCTTCTTAGGCATCTGTTGTTAAATCTTCATTGTGTTTCTGATTTTGTTCATTTGAATATTCTCCTTCTGCCTTTTATTTAGCTTAAGTAAGTATTTGTCTATCATGTTATTTTTCTCAAAGAACTAATTCTGTTTCATTGATTCTTTATATTGTTATGTTTCTACTTTATTGGTTTTACTTATCCATTTAGTTATTTCCTGCCTTCTATTCTTGGACATATTTGCTCCTGTTTGTTCTAGAGCTTTCAAGTGTGCTATGGAGTCTCTAGAATGAAATCACTCCCAATTTATTTATGAAGGCACTTGGTTGATAAATTTTCCTTTTAGCACAACTTTCACTGTGTCCCATAACTTTGGGTATGTTTGCATTCATTTTCATTAAATTATAAAAGTCTTTAATTTCTTTATTTCTGTCTTGATCCAGTGATAATTCACTAAAAAGTTGTTCAGTTTCTAAGACTCTACAGGTTTTCTATTGTTTCTGCAATCCAATTTTAATACATAAAATTCTGGAGTTTATTTCAATTTTTTTGTAACTGTTGAAACTTGCTTTGTGACCAAGTATACGGTCAGTTTTGGAGAATGTGCTATTGAGGTGCGAAGAAGAATATAATTTTTGTTTGTTTGTTTGTTTTAGGGTAAAATGTTCTGTAGATATCTATTGGCTCCATTTGAATCAGAACATCTGTACTTACAATATTTCTCTGTTTAATTTCTGTCTGGATGACTTGTATATTAATAAGTGTGGGGTATTAAAGTCTTCTACTATTAATATCTGGGATTCAGTATGTGATTTAAGTTTTAGTAATGTTTCTTTTACTAATTTAGCTACTCTTGCATTTGGACCATGGATGTTCAGAATTGAGATGTCATCTAGATAGCTTTCTTCTTTTAATGAATATAAAGCCTTGTTCTTCCATCTCTTTTGATTAATTTTAGTTTGAAGTCTATTTTATTAGATATTAGCATAGCTATACCTGGTTTCTTGTTACATCTGATTGAAAAATCTTTTCCAATTCTTTTATTTGCTAATATCTTTTTTATTAAAAAATGTTTTCCCCATACCCACCACTGCTTCCCCTCCTTCCCCTCATACCCCTTCTACCATTCTTCTTCCAGCCTCTCTCATTCCTCTATACACACACACACACATACACACACACACACAGAGTTTACTACTGGGAGAGGACAAGGAATCCCAAGGTGAATCCATTCGGTCTAGTATATACAGTTGAGATAGGACCAAGTACCTCCCCCCCCCCCCAGTATCAAGGCTGAAAAAGGTGTACCCACAAAGTATGGGCTCAAAGAAGACAGTTTGTATACTCTGGATAGACTCTAGTCCAAGTATAAGAAGCTCCACAAACTGCCCATGCATTTTGACTGCCATCTATATTCAGAGGGTCCAAATCCATACCATGAAGGTTCACCAGCTGGGTATTTGCCCAATAGTAGTATTGCTGGATGATTGGATAGATTGATTCTCAGTTTTCTAAGGAACCGCCATACTGATTTCCAAAGTGGCTGTACAAGTTTACCCCCCCCCCACCAACAATGGAGGAATGTTCCCCTTGCTCCACATCCCATCTAGCATAGGCTGTCACCTCTATTTTTGATCTTAGCTATTCTGATAGGTACAAGATGGAATCTAGAGTAGTTTTGATTTGCATTTCTCTAGTGGCTAAGAATGTTGAACAGTTCTTTAAGTGTCTTTCAGCAATTTGGAGTTCTTCTGTTGACAATTCTCTATTTCTGTACCTCATTTTCCAATTGGGTTATTTGGGGGGTTTTTGTTTGTTTGTTTGTTTGTTTTGACCTCTAGCTTCTTGACTTCTCTATATATTTTGGAGATTTGTCCTCTGTCAGATGTAGGGTTGGTGAAGATCTTTTCCCATTCTGTAGGTTGTTATTTTGTCTTATTGACTGTCATCTTTGTCTTACAGAAGCTTCTCAGTTTCAGGAGGTCCCACTAATTAGCACAGTGTCTGTGCTACTAATGTTATATTTAGAAAGTGGTCTCCTGTGCCAATGTGTTCAGGGTATTTTTCAGTTTTTTTCTATGAAGTTCAGTATAACTGGGCTTATGTTGAGGTCTTTCATCTACTTGGACTTGGATTTTGTGCAGGGTGACAGATATGGATCTCTGCATTTTTACATATCACCATCCAGTTATGCCAGTACCATTTGTTGAAGATGCTATCTTTTTCCATTGTATATTTTTGGCCACTTTGTCAAAAATCAGGTGTTCGTAGGTGTGAGGGTTAATGTCAGGGTCTTCAATTCGATTCCATTGATCTACAAATCTATTTCTATGCAAATACCAAGCTGTTTTTATTACTGTAGCTCTATAGTAGAGCTTTGAAGTCAGGGATGGTGATGCCTCCCAATCTCTGTTATTGAACAGGATTGTTTTGGCAATCATGGGGATTTTTGTTGTTATTCCATATGAAGTTGATTGTTGTTCTTTCAAAGTCTGTGAAAAATTGAGTTGGGATTCTGATGGGGATGGCACTGAATCTGTAGATTGCTTTTGATAAGATTTCCATTTTTACTATGTTGAACCTACCTATCCAAGAACATGGGAGATCTTTCCATTTTCTGATATCTTCTTCAATTTCTTTCTTCAGTGACTTAAAGTTCTTGTCATACAGGACTTTTATTTTTTTGGTTAGAGTTACCCCAAGATATTTGATATTAATTGCAGCTATTTTAAAGGGAGATGTTTCCCTGAAATTTTTTCAACCCTTTTATCATTTGTGTATAGGAGGGCTATTGATTTTGGTTTTTTAGCTAGTCTTGTATCCTGCCCATTGCTGAAGGTGTTTGTCAGCTGTAGGAGATCCCTGGCAGACTTTTGGGGTCACTTATGTTTACTATCATGTCATCTGCAAATAGAGATAGTTTGACATATTTCTTTCTAATGTGTATGCATTTGATCTCCTTTTGTTGTCTAATTTTCTTGATCAAATTTCAAGCACTATATTGAAAAGACATGGAGAAAGCAGCCAACCTTGTCTTGTTCCTGACTTTAGTGGTATCACTTTGAGTTTCTTTCCATTTAGTTTTATGTTGGCTGTTAACTTGCCACATATTATCTTTATTATGTTTAGTTACGTAGTTGGATTATGTTACCTTGTAAATAATTGTCCTGCCTACTAGTTTAATAAAAATTCTGATTGGCTAAAAGGCAGACAGGAACTGTGGGTGGAGCTACCAAACTGGGGAAACTCTGGGAACAGGAAGAACAGAGCAGAGTTGCCACAGAGACACCAGAGAAGCGGATGCAGAGGACAATTATGCGGCTCTGAGAAAAGGTGCCTAGCCACATGGCTGAACATGATATAAAATCATGGTTTAGTTTAAGAGTAAGAAGTTAGCAAGTTATATGCCTGGGCCCAAGGTCAATCATCATACAATTAATATACGCATCTGTGTGTCTCTGCGGGACTGCGGGATTGTGGGTCTGTGGGTCTGTGGATCTGGGGATTTGTGGATCCAAACCTCAGGGATAGGCCAGAAAGGCCAGGCTAGAAACTTAATTCTACATAGATATGTTCCTTGTATTCCTGAGCTCTCAAAGACCTTTATCATGAAGGGATGTTAAATTTTGTCAAAGGCTTTTTCAGCATCTAATGAAATCCTTGTGGTTTTTTTTTTTTCTTTCAGTTTGTTTATATGATGGACGACATTAACAGTTTTTCATATGCTGAACCGTCCCTACATCTCTGGGATGAAGCATACTTGATCATGGTGGATGATTTTTTTTGATATGTTCTTGAATTTGGTTTGCCAATATTTTATTGAGTATTTTTGCATCAATATTCATGAGGAAGATTGGTCTGTAATTCCCTTTCTTTGTCACCTCTTTGTGTGGTTTGTATATCAGGGTGACTGTAGCCTCATTAAAAAGAGTTTGGCAATGTTTCTTCTGTAACTGAAAGACCCCCGGGGGTGCAGGACCCCCAGAACGGATCTTCCCTCAGGAAGAGACCCCAGGACCCAAGGACCGAGCCGAATCCACAATTCAGATGCAATCAGCACAAGGTTTATTGAAGAAGCACAGGATCCTGTGGGCCCAGTCACTCGAGAGGATCTGAGCACCCAGGCCTTTGTTCAGGGCCTTTTTATAGTGTATAGGAAGCAGAAGCATGAGTACAAAAGCAGATGCATGGTTACAGGGTTCTGATTGGTTAGTTCAATGGGACCACCTCTGAGGGGCAGTCAGAGTCCAGGTGGCTGTTGTTGTTCTTGGCCCAGGGCCGGGGCCAAACCACATGCCAAGACCACCGGTTATTTTTCCCAAAATATTTTGTCTTGTAAGTTGTTTTCCTGGATTTGCTGGCCTCGGTCGAGGTCACCCTGTATGTTGGTTATCTCAAGGCCTTAGCTTGTTTTTCTTGGTCATGGGTTGGGGCCCACCCAAAACTATTTTTACTGCCATCCTGCATTTTTATAGTTTTTTTAGTGTAAGCCTTGCAAAATGGCGTTACTGCTATTTTAGCATTAAGGCTTTTATTAGCTTGAACCGGCCATATACTGTCAGTGTGCCCTTGTGTGAGGAATTTTTGCCATCCAGCCCCAGACCATAAGTATTTTTGGACCTGAATTTGGTGCTATTCTTAACTCCAGCCTGACTTAACATGCCTTGCTAGTATTGATTATTTATGAGGAGGGGAGGGAGAAGACAGAGGGTCTTACCAGAGGGCCCAACATTCCCCCATTTTCTTTTTTTGCCCGAGTAAAATCATTTACTCTATGAGGAGTTATTGTTAATATCTCGTTGTCTTGTAGCATGATACTGTTGAGTTAATATTAGGGCATGGACGACCGATAACCTATCTTTTACAAATTGGGTCAACCGGTTAATGATACAAGGCCCAAAAGTCAGAATCAAAAGCAGGATAATGAGGGGCCCCATAAGGGAAGATACAAGAGTGGTGAACCATGGGGATCGATTCCAGATTCCCTCATACCATGATTGTTGGGATTCAAAGTCTCTTTTGCGTTTCTCTAACCTTTCTTTTAGTTTGTCCAGGGTTTCTGTTACTAATCCGGTTTGGTCAGCGTAAAAGCAACATTCTTCTTTAAGAGCGGCACACAGACCACCTTCTTTAAGAAACAGTAAATCTAGGCCTCTTCTATTTTGTAGTACCACTTCTGACAAGGAAGATAAGGACTCCTTGAGGGCTCTCATTGACTGTTCTAGTGCCTTAAGGTCTTCGTTCATAGCTTGGTGTAAACCTATATACTGGTCAGTACGGACCAGGGCAGTTGCCCCCGTACCGACTCCCGCGGCTATTCCCCCTATCCCCAATATCATGGCTAGAGTGGTTAAAGTCACTGGTTCCCGCCTAAATCTATGGGGCTTGTCTTTATAGTATTCAAGCACTGTCTCGTCAGGGTGGTAAGAGATTCGGGGCCAGAGTTGTATCAGAACACAGTAGTCTCTAGCCTGATTCAGGACTTGAGCCGAAACACAGGGAGTGAGACCAGTGCTACAAGCCCAAAAGCTCCCATTGGTTGGGGTGAGATAGTATGAGCCCGGTGGGATTTTGATTGTAGTATTACAGAAGGGGAGTGAGGCAGGGGGCTGCCCTATGCATAGGCCTGCGCCGGATACTTGTGATAATGTGAGAGCATGATCTTTTTCTTGACAATATGGGGGAGGGGAGGTGTGGTTAGTAAAGTTGCCTAGAAAAGCTATTCCTTCATAGTAAGGGGGGCTAGGGTTCAGGCATAACCAACAATTTTGAGTCATTTCCGGTTTCGTGGCGTTAAGGGCTTGGTAGGCTCCCTTAACTAGGTTTAAGAGTCTGTCCCCAGTACCTGGTAGGGGACGTGTAGGGGAAGAGGTCAGGGTTGGAGTAGGTGTGGAGGTGTGGTTTTCTTGCCTTATAATGATCACTTTTTTGATAGAGGGTTTTCTTTGTTCAGGGAGGACAAGATTGGGGCCTATAGGTCGAGAAGTCGGCTCCCTTAGGAGGAGGCGGAGCTTGAAAGTAAGACCGGGGTCAACCCCCTCTATATAAAATCTAAGCCCCCATTGGCGCCCTCTGATCCAGTCTCGGTTATTCTTTCCTGCTTGAGTAAATGAGATGTTGAGTGGATTACAAGTAAAGCTCAGGCAAGGTCCATCTCCGTACCACCTACAGGCCTGCGGGGCCATCCAAGCTGCCGGTCCCGTTGTTCCTATAGTTTTACTGTTAAAGAGACCCTTCCAGTCTCGATGCCTGAATCTCCTTCCTACCCTGATAAGGTCCCAGGACGAGGAGGGGCCCCAATAGGTGGTTCCTCCTGTTTCACATCCCCAGGCAGAGCAATAGTAACTCTCAAGACCGCCACACTTCCGGGCTAGTTCTCGAGTTCTACCATCCCTAGGGCATATATAGAAAGGGGTTCTTGCCAGATTGTCTCTTGCGACTGGGTGACTGCACCCGACAGCCGTTTGAGCACAGCCACAGCCCGCAGAGCTTGTGCATACCTGAGAGGGGTTGAGCCCCCATGGGTTACTTGGGTCAACGGCAGGAATGTCCCATTGCTCGAGACCAGCCATCAGTTGGCATAGATCTGGGGTTAGAACTGGCCACCAAGTCCAAGCGGGGTATTTGTCAGAGGACGTTTCCCAAACTATATCCCCTGTTCCAGAAATCACCTGCCAGGTTTGACCAATTGGCTGATGTGGGGACCCTTCAGATCTTAATATACCCAGAGTAAGAATAATCCATATTAGAGCCGCGTGAGTCTTAGCTTTAGCGGATTTTGGGTGCGTTGAACTTTCCATCCTTTCTGGAGATCGGGTTCCTCTGCTGAGCCGTCTGGTCCTGGATAGGCTGGTTTCACGTGGGAGGCGTGGATCCAGGCTGCGATACCGTTGACCTTTAGCGCCGTCGGGGTGGTCAGAAGGACGGTGTAGGGTCCCTTCCACCGGGGCTCAAGAGTCTTGACCTGATGCCTACGGACCCAGACGGAGTCGCCGATCTGGAACTGGTGTGGCACAGTTGGGTTTTTCAGTTGCTCTTGGTAAGCCGCAGCCAGTGGTCTCCAGACTTCCTTCTGGACAATCTGGATTGCCTGGAGGTGAGCTTGTAGGGTAGCACGGTCAGCAAAAGAAGAAATATCAGGATCAAGGAAATTCACAATGGGAGGTGGTGCCCCATATAATATTTCAAAGGGAGTCAAACCCAGGGGCCCAGGGGTATTCCTGGCCCTATACAGGGCCAGGGGCAGGAGGAGGACCCAGTCCCTAGAGCCAGTTGCAAGCGTTAATTTGGTTAAAGTCTCCTTGATTGTCCTATTCATTCGTTCTACCTGTCCTGAACTCTGGGGTCTATATGCACAATGTAATTTCCAATCAATCCCCAACAACGTGGCCACTTTCTGACTTACCTGGGAGACGAAGGCTGGACCATTATCAGTACCCAACACTTGGGGCATCCCATACCTAGGGAAGATCTCTTCAAGTAACTTCTTGGTAACCACACTGGAGGTCTCGTGCTTGGTGGGGAAGGCTTCTACCCATCCTGAAAAGGTATCTACAAAGACTAGCAGATACTTGTAGCCATAGAGTCCAGGTTTTACTTCTGTAAAGTCAATTTCCCATTGTACACCAGGGCGATGTCCACGGGCGCGTACTCCGGGGACAGTATAAGTCTTTCTTGCGTTTACCTGTGCACAGGCTGGGCACTTTTCAGTTATTTGTTGCAGTACTTTATCTTGATTTAATAATATGCAAGACTGGTTTTCAGAATCTAGAAGGGTTTTCATTTTCTTTTTGCTCAAATGAGTCAGAGAATGTAGGAACTGAATTATATAGCGGGTATATGAGGTGGGCATTACGACCTTTTTGTTCATGATCCATGCCCCTTCCTTCGAGTCCCATGCAGCCCCCATTTTCTTTAGTAGCTCCTGATCCTCAGAACTGTACTTTATAGGTTCTTTTTCTCGTGGGGGCCGTGCATCTGCCTCTAAGGTGAGGACGGGCCCATTCTCTCCCTCTCTTAGAGCTGCCTTTCTGGCAGCCCAATCTGCTAGCTGGTTTCCTCTTGCCACTGGGCTATTGTCTTTTTGGTGACCTGGGCAATGCATAATGCTCAGCCTCCGGGGTAGGAATAAAGCTTTTAGCAAAGCCAATATTTCAGTTTTATTTTTAATTTCTTTTCCCTCAGAAGTGAGGAGCCCCCTCCTTCGGTAGATTTCACCATGCACGTGGGCTGTAGCAAAGGCATAACGGCTGTCAGTATAAACGTTCAGTTTCTTACCTTCTGCCATCCGCAGAGCCTGGGTTAAGGCGATGAGCTCTGCTCGCTGGGCTGATGTCCCAGGGGACAGCGCCTCTGACCAGATCACCTCTGTCTCACTAGTCACTGCAGCTCCTGCTCGTCGTTCTCCATTGTGCAAAAAACTACTGCCATCTGTGTACCAGGTGTAGTCCGCATTTGTGAGGGGCTGGTCCGTTAGATCTTTCCGGGTGCCATGAACTTCAGCCAGAATCTGGAGGCAGTCATGTGTTTCTACTGCCCCGGGTAGGGGAAGTAGGGTAGCAGAGTTGAGGGCCACCACAGGCCCGAACTGTACACGATCAGTGTCCAGGAGCATTGCCTGATAGTGGGTCATGCGTGCATTGGAGAGCCATCTATCTGGGGGTTGTTTGACCAGAGCTTCGACCGCATGGGGGGCTAGAATGGTCAGAGGTTGACCCAAAGTTAACTTGCCTGCATCTTTAACTAGGATGGTGATGGCTGCCACTATTCGCAGGCAGGGTGGCCAGCCAGCAGCCACTGGGTCCAATTTCTTTGACAAATAGGCCACCGGCCTTCTCCAAGGCCCCAATCTCTGGGTTAGCACTCCCTTGGCATAACCCTGTTTTTCATCTATAAACAGTTCAAAGGTCTTAGTCACATCTGGAAGTCCCAGGGCAGGAGATTCTAATAAGGCCTTTTTGATATTGCAAAAAGCCTGTTGTTGTTCTTCACCCCAGTAGAACTGAGTCCCTTGCTTAGTGAGGGGGTATAAAGGGGCCGCCATCTCTGCAAACCCAGGGATCCATAGGCGGCAGAATCCAGCAGTTCCTAGAAATTCCCTTAGTTGGCGTGGAGTGGAGGGTGCAGGTATGTTGAGGATAGCCTGCTTTCGTGCCTCAGTGAGCCATCTTTGCCCCTCTTTTAGTTGGTATCTCAAATAGGTAACTTGTTTTTGGCATATCTGGGCCTTTTTAGCTGAGGCCCGGTACCCTAGCCGCCCCAGGGTCTGCAGGAGAGCCTTGGTACCATTTAAGCAGTCCTCCTTTGTATTAGCAGCCAGGAGGAGATCATCAACATATTGAAGAAGTACCAGGGTGGGATGCTGTACTCGAAAGTCAGCTAAATCTCTGTGCAGTGCCTCATCAAACAAAGTGGGACTGTTTTTGAAGCCCTGGGGAAGTCGAGTCCAAGTTAACTGTCCTGAGAGCCCAAGATCTGAGTCCTTCCATTCAAAAGCAAAGAGTGGTTGGCTCTCTGGGTGTAACCTTAGGCAGAAAAAGGCATCCTTTAAATCTAGCACCGTGTACCATTCATGGGAGGGTGGCAGAGTGCTTAGCAAGTTATATGGGTTGGGCACAGTGGGGTGTATGTCTTCAACTCTTTTGTTAACTTCTCTTAGGTCTTGTACTGGCCTGTAGTCTCCTGTTCCTGGTTTCTTTACAGGCAGGAGAGGTGTATTCCAGGGAGACTGGCAGGGGGTTAGGATCCCTTGATCAAGAAGTCTTTTAATATGGGGTCTTATGCCTTGATAAGCTTCATGAGACATGGGGTATTGCTTTATTGACACAGGGGTAGCAGTTGCCTTAAGTTTAATCAGGAGGGGAGGTTGCCGATGAGCCATTCCCATGCCCCCAGTCTCTGCCCAAGCCATAGGGAACTCATCTAGCCATGCTTTTGTCTGAGCCTCCTGGGGTTCCTTGGATTCAGGCTCATACAGTCTGTATTCTTCTTCTAAGTGGAGAGTTAGGACCTGTAAGGGCCCTCCCTTGGGGCCTGTGATTGTTGCCCCTTTTGAGTCAAAATGAATTTGGGCCTTCAATTTGGTTAAGAGATCTCTTCCCAGTAACAGGTAAGGGCAATCAGGTACATGTAAAAACGAATGAGTCACCTTACTGGTAGCCAGCTGGACCCTGCGTTCTGTGGTCCACTGATAGCTCTTTCCTCCAGTTGCTCCTTGTACCCAGGCGGATCGATTGCTGAGTGGTCCTAGAGTCTGGGTTAGGACTGAATGCTGGGCCCCGGTGTCTACTAGAAAGGTGACCGGGTGCCCCCCGACGTTTAAGGTTACCCTGGGCTCAGGGGGGGGGCTCCTGGCCCTGACGCCCCTAGTCTTCCAGGTTAAGGAGAGGGACAGGAAAGGGTCCGGGCCTCTGTGGTCCTCGGAGCTTCTTTGGGCACTCTCGGGCCCAGTGTCCCTTCTCCTTGCAGTAAGCACATTGATCTTTGTCCAGTCTGGCCCCTTTCTGCTCCCGTTCTCTCAATCTGACTCCCTCTCTATTCTGTCCCTGAGTCACTACAGTGGCCAATACCTTGGTTAATTCTCTACTCCGCTTTTTGTCTCTCTCATCCTGCGCCTCTTTCATTCTTATCCACATTCTTTCTTCCTTCTCCTCTGGAGTTTCTCTTTTATTAAACACTTTCTCTGCTTCCTTTAACAAATCTGAGAGCGTATACCCCTGCAGCCCTTCCAACCTTTGTAACTTGCTTCGAATATCCGGGCTAGACTGCCAGATGAAGGACATTGATACACTAGTCAGTTGTCCTTCATCATCAGGATCATAAGGGGTATACATTCTATAAGCCTCTTTAAGTCTTTCTAAGAAGGCAGAAGGTGTTTCTTCCTTCCCCTGTATCACTTGCTTAACCTGAGCCAAATTAGTGGGCCGTTTCGAGGCTGTCCGGAGACCCGCTATGAGCAACTGGCGGTAAAGACGTAGGTGCTCCCTACCTGCAGGTGTAGCAAAGTCCCAATTGGGGCGGGTCAGGGGAAAAGCTGCATCAATCTCATTAGGCAGCAGAGTTGGCTGTCATCGTCACCCGGTACATTTTTCCGGGCCTCTAGGAGAACTCTCTGCTTTTCTTCCGAGGTCAGCAGGGTTTGTAATAGCTGCTGGCAATCATCCCAAGTGGGCTGGTGAGTGACTAGAATAGATTCAATCAAGTTAGTCAGAGCAATGGGGTCTTTAGAGAAAGGGGGGTTATGCTGCTTCCAGTTATAGAGGTCACTGGCGGTGAACGGCCAGTACTGAAGTCTGCCGTTAGGGCCCTCCCTCAAGGGAAAAGCTTGGGAGGCAGTTTGGCTTGGTGGTTGTTCACGCCGGTCTCTGAGTCGCGCCGCTATGGGCGATACAGGAGAATCAGGAGACTCAGGAGAACTTGGCTCTCGCTCCTCCGGGTACGGGGGAGGGGGTGGAGGAGGAAGAGGCTCTTCCATCAATAGGTCGGTGAGTGGTGATTCTGTATCCGGGGGTAGAACAGGGACAGGCTTGGGTTTGGGTTTGGGGGGCCTGTCCTGGTGTGGGGTAAGAGCAGGGTAGAGGGAAGAGGAGGTAGGAGCAGAATGGGGATGGGGAAGTTGCTCTGGGGGAAGTGGGGCAGAGGGACTAGAGGTGATGGAGGAGAAGGAGGGTTTAGGAGGGGAAACGAAGGGTTGGACCCAAGGTGGGGGGTCCAAGACCAGAGCCTTCCAGGTGGCAATATACGGCACCTGGTCGGGGTGTCCGTGAGGTCCAGGGTCTACGACTTTCGCCTCCACCTGAGAAATAATGTCAAGGTTAAAGGTGCCATCACGAGGCCATCCAACATTGAAAGTGGGCCATTCAGAGGAACAGAAAGTAATCCATCTTTTCTTCTTGACTTCTACTGACTGGTTGTTTGCCCAGTCCTGGACATCACTCCAATGGCTTAGAGTTAAACTCAAAGGGGTGGTTACTGTTTGTCCCATGATTTCTAGAACAAGTGAGGTTAGTAACACAGAGACAAAAACAAGACTTAAACACAGAACAGTCAATCGCGCTGCACGGCTTCGGCGTAGAACCGAAAGTAAAAATTCAACAGGAGATTTTGGGGTCCGGATTCCCCCTCTCCAACCAAGACCACGTATCCCTCTGATACGGGTTGAGCTCCAAAGGGACCTCCCCAAAAGCGAGCTCCAGACGCCCCGCTGCACCGGAGCCCAGATGTCCCGAAGGACCCAGATGTCCCGCCCGGCGGGACTACAGACACCTCTGGAACGTCTTCCAGGGTTGCGAGGGAGAAGTCCGAGCTCGTCAGCTCCTTCTAGCCCGTCGCCAGATACAGATGGATCCGATCGAACCCCAAACCAGACACATGCGCAAGTACACAGAAAGCAGGTTCAGATACAGCCACAGACAACAGACAAAATGCTGGCCAGCTTACCTCCTGACAGTGGGTCGGTGGTCCCTGGGTGGGGGTCTCAAATCCCGGATGAGCCCCCAAATGAAAGACCCCCGGGGGTGCAGGACCCCCAGAACGGATCTTCCCTCAGGAAGAGACCCCAGGACCCAAGGACCGAGCCGAATCCACAATTCAGATGCAATCAGCACAAGGTTTATTGAAGAAGCACAGGATCCTGTGGGCCCAGTCACTCGAGAGGATCTGAGCACCCAGGCCTTTGTTCAGGGCCTTTTTATAGTGTATAGGAAGCAGAAGCATGAGTACAAAAGCAGATGCATGGTTACAGGGTTCTGATTGGTTAGTTCAATGGGACCACCTCTGAGGGGCAGTCAGAGTCCAGGTGGCTGTTGTTGTTCTTGGCCCAGGGCCGGGGCCAAACCACATGCCAAGACCACCGGTTATTTTTCCCAAAATATTTTGTCTTGTAAGTTGTTTTCCTGGATTTGCTGGCCTCGGTCGAGGTCACCCTGTATGTTGGTTATCTCAAGGCCTTAGCTTGTTTTTCTTGGTCATGGGTTGGGGCCCACCCAAAACTATTTTTACTGCCATCCTGCATTTTTATAGTTTTTTTTAGTGTAAGCCTTGCAAAATGGCGTTACTGCTGTTTTAGCATTAAGGCTTTTATTAGCTTGAACCGGCCATATACTGTCAGTGTGCCCTTGTGTGAGGAATTTTTGCCATCCAGCCCCAGACCATAAGTATTTTTGGACCTGAATTTGGTGCTATTCTTAACTCCAGCCTGACTTAACATGCCTTGCTAGTATTGATTATTTATGAGGAGGGGAGGGAGAAGACAGAGGGTCTTACCAGAGGGCCCAACATAACTATAGTGTGGAAAAAATTTGAAGAGTATTGGTATTAGTACTCTTTTGAAATTCCAGTGAAATTCTGCACTGAAGCCATATGGACTTTTATTTATTTATTTATTTTGGCTTGAGAGACTTTTAATAATAGCTTATACTTTCTTGAGGGGTTATAGGTCCGTTTAGGTCATTTATCCATTCTTTATTTAATTTTGATAAGTAGTATCTGTCTAGAAAGTTGTCTGTTTTTTAAGGCTTTCCAACTTAGTGAAGTACAGGTTTTTGAAGTATGACCTAATGATTCTCTGGATTTCCTCAGCTTGGGCTGTATGTCCACCTCTTCATTTCTGATTTTGTTAGTTTGGATATTCTTTCTCTGCCTTTTAGTTAGTTTTATAAGGGTTTGTCTATCTTTCTCAAAGACTTCCTCAAAGAACTCTGTTTCATTGATTCTTTGTATTGTTCTCTTTGCTTCAATTTTATTGATTTCAGCCCTGAGTTTGATTATTTCCTGACTTCTACTTCTTCTGGGTGAGTTTGTTTCTAATTGTTCTAAAGCTTTCAGCTGTGCTGGTAAGTCTCTTGTGTGAGATTTCTCTTAAGTTTGATGTAGGCATCTAGTGCTATGAACTTTCCCCTTAGCACTGCTTTCACTTTGTCCTGTAAGTTTGGGTATGTTGTAGGTTCACTTTTATTGAATTCTAGGAAGTCTTTGATTTGTTTATTTACTTTTTCCTTGACCCAGAGGTGGTTCATTGAGAGACGTTCAGTTTCCATGAGTTTGTAGGCTTTCAGTGGTTTGTGTTGTTGTTGAACTCAAACTTTAGTCCATGGTGGTCTAATAAGATACAAGGAGTTATTCCCAGTTTTTTGTGTTTATTTATATTGACTTTATGACAGAGTATGTGGTCAATATTAAAGAAAGTTCCATGGAGTTCTGAGAAGGTATATTCCTTTGTGTTTGGGTAGAAAGTCCTGTATATATTAAATCTATCTGAGTTTATAACATCTGTTAAGTCCCTTATTTTTCTGTTAAGTTTCTGTCTGGTAGACCTATTCATTGGTGATAGTGGAGTGTTGAGGTCTCCCACTATAAATGTGTGGGGTTTGAGGTGAGATTTAAGCTTTAGTATTATATATGTTATATAATTATATGTTAAATATATATATGTTAAATATATATATGGGTGCTCATGTATTGGGGGCATAAATGTTCAGGATTCAAACTTCATCTTGTTGCATTTTTCCTGAGATAAATAAGTCATGCCCATCTGTGGGTCTTTGGGCCTAAACCTTGAGGATAGGCCCAAAAGTCTGGGCCAGAAACCTCTTATTAGAAATGGTAGACCAACATGGGTAAAATCTACCCTCATAAAACCATAGAAAGCTTAAAAAGTGGTCTAGAGCCCAAAGCAGCTTCTGAGTTGTGTCTCTCACCTGAGCCATGGTACAGAGACCCCTGGTGAGGCATGTGGGCTTGGGATACAATGGCGGGCTTTTGGAGTGCAGCTTAAGGTGTAAAATGGCTTGTTTCTGAAGTCTCACAGTATCCTCAATATAAGCAAAAAGTTGTAAATGATGTATTTAAGGTTTCTGTTCATAAGGACAAAAAGGGAACAGAATCAAAGATGGCTTTCTAGTGGTGGAATTTTCTTGGATCAGCTGTTTGCCCCAGGCAAAATGAGGCTTGGCTTTAAGAGAAGCTTCCTGATTCAGCCTTAGAGGCAAAACACTTGTGAGTCTTTTAAGATACCCTGTTGCCAAATACTTAAAATGTAGCTAATAAGAAGCAGATGGCAATACTTTACTTGGTGATTATATGGACCCTAAAATTCCCCAGAGTACCTGGGTTAAAAAGATAAATTCTATGAAATTAGACTAGGAGCTGGGTGGAGCCATCCATCCACCCTACCAACCTTTAATCCTTAGCCAAGGACCTTGGCAGATTAAAGGTGTATTCAGAAACAGAAAGAAATAGAAGAATCTGGGTGGAGTCAATCACCCTAGCCAAGCAATGGTGTGGTCAGAGATAGAAAAAGTTAAGAAATAAATATACAGTAAAGACAGATTTTTTTTAAAAAAGTCTAAGTGGTTTAGAGTGTGTTGAAAATATATATATATAGGCTTAGGAAAAGAAAAAAAAAAAAAGGTAGAGAAAGCCCTTAAAAGAAATAGAGTAAAATAAATAAAAATAAGCCACATGAAGATGGAAAATACAAAGAATGTCTGGATACTGTATATTTTTGTCTTATCTTTAAGCTTCATGACTGAAAATGACTTAGTAAAAGCTGCTAAAAGACACTTGACTTAAATGCTGTTGGATGAATTCAACCTATATATTTTGTAAATGAGTTGTCTTTAAAATTGAAATGTAAAGATATGCTACTTTGGAGAAGAGGTTTTCTTTTGATTTTCATAGAAAATGAGAGGCTGTGGATTTATTCCTGGATAAAGAACATAAAGTTTGATAGAGGAAGACTCCCTGAAAAATCTCGAATGGAAATGGATGGCCCAGATGATTCAGCATTTCAGAACACCTCTGTTGAAGTTTTCAGAGCTTTGTATCCAGAACAATTTCAAGGAGACTGGCTTAGATGACCCAGCCTTACAGATTACTCCACTAAAGTCTTGTGCATAATCCTGTATTTTTCTTTGGATTCTCATGAGATTGTAAGTGCCCCCATTCAGCAGGAAGTAGCCTAGAGAACAATGCCCACATTCCCAAAACATGGATTATGGATGTTTGTGTTTATTTACAGTGTTGTTTATAAGTTGTTATAGATAAGGGGGGGGGAGAATATTAGATTTGGAGTTCTTTTTTTGTTTTAAAAAGAAAAAAGGGGATATGCAGGGGGCTGTGTTGTTTCATTGTAAATAATTATCCCACCCACTGGTTTAATAAAAAGCGCTGATTGGCCAAAGGCAGACAGGAAGTGTGGGTGGGACTACCAGACTAGGAAAACTCTGGGAACTGGAAGAACAGAGCAGAATGCCAGAGAGAAGCTAGAAGAAACAGAGGACAACTATGTTGCTCTGAGAAAAGGTACTGAGCCCATATGAACAGGATATGAGTCATGGGTTAGATTAAGGGTAAAAGAGCTAGCAAGTTATATGCCTGGGCCTTAGGCCAATCAGCCTAAAACTATTGTAAGCATCTGTGTGTCTTTACAGGTCTATGGGTCTGAGGGTCTGTGGGTCTGTGGGTCTTCGGGCCTAAACCTTGAGGCTAGGCCCAAAAGTCCCAGCCAGAAACTTCTTACTACACCTATCTTGATCTGTTTTGATTGATTTTAGTTTGAAATTTATTTTGTTAGATATTAAGATAGCTACACAAACTTCTTAGGTCCATTTGATTGGAAAGTCTTTTTCCAACCCTTCACTCTAAACCAGTATCTGTCGTCAATGTTTAGGTATGTCTCTTGTGTGCAATAGAAGGATGGATTCTGTTTTTATATTCATTTTGTTAGCCTGTGTCATTTTATAGGTGAATTGAGTCTATTGATATTAAGGGATATTAGTGACCAGTGATTGTTAATTCCTGTTCTTTTATATGGTAGTGTATATTTTTTTTTCCCTTTCGGTTTTCCTTCTATGGGATTATCTATCAATTGTGGCTTCATGGGTGCATATATTTTCCTTACATTGGAATTTTCCATAGTGCTTTCTGTAGGGCTGCATTTATGAATAGGTATTATTGAAATCTGGTTTGTTGTGAAATATCTTGTTTACTCCATCTATGATGATGGATAGTTTTCCTGGGTTTAGTAGTCTGGGCTAGCAAGCATGGTCTATTCATGTCTGTATACCATCTGACCAGGATCTTCCAGCTTTCATTGTTTCCATTGTGCAGTCTGATGTTATTCTCATGGGTCTTCCTTTGCAGTAATTTGACCTTTTTCCTTTGCAGCTCTTAGTATTTTTTCTTTGTTCTGTAGGTTTAATGGCTTATTATGTGGCAAGTAACCTTTTTGGGGGGGGGGTTAGTCTTTTTGGTGTTCTGTAAGCTTCTTGTATCTTTATAGGCATTTTTTCTTTGGGCTGAGAAAGTTTTCTTCTATGATTTTGTTGAATATATTTTCTGTGCCCTTGAGTTGGTATCTTCTCCTTCTTCTATTCCTATTCTTAGGTTTGTTTGTTTTTTTTCATGGTGTTCCAGATTTCCCAGATGTTTTGTGTTATAACTTTTTGGTTTTAGCATTTTCTTTGACTGACATGACTATTTCCACTATCAAATCTTCAACACCAGAGATTCTCTCTTTCATCTTTTGCATTCTGTTGGCTATGCTTCCATCTGTAGTTCTAGTTCATTTCTTCAAATTTTCTATTTCCAGAATTTTCTTGATTTGTGTCTTTTTTATTGCTTCTATTTTTAAATCTTGAACTGTTTCCTTTACCTGTTTGATTGATTTTTCTTGTTTATTTTTTTTATTTTCTTTAAGAGATTTGTTGATCTTTTCCAGTTGTTTTGTTTTCTTTGCCTCTACTTCTTTAAGGTAGTTTTTTATTTCCTCTTTTAAGGCTTCTCTTATTTTCATAAAGTTATTTTATGGTCATTTCCTTCTGCTTCTTCTCCATGGGCGTATTTAAGTCTTTGCTGTTGTAGAACTACCAGATCTGGCAATGTCATATTTTTCTTTATGTTGTTATATGTATCCTTGCACTGGAGTCAGCCCATTGCTTCTTCAGAACTCAGGTAGCCCTTCTTTACCCAATAGGTGCTGATGAACTATGAGTCTCGGGTAGTTGCTCTTGACCCAATAGGTGCTAGCAAACTATAGGTCTCAGGTGGCTGTTGAAGTCCCTGTGTAATGGAATAAATTGGAGGTTGGGGCTAGGTTTGTAGATGGAGGTGTCCATCAAACTGAAATTTTAATGGGTAGGAGTGGTGTGTTAAGGATTGTGTCCCAAGACCTAGGTCATGAAGACTGGGTTCTCTGGCTGGGCTGGGTGAAATGTCACTCACTTCTTGATCCAATAGGTGCTGACAAACTGTGGGTCTTGGGTGGTCTCTCAAGTCCTTGGGTGATGAGACATATTGAGAGTTGGGGCAGAATTTTAGATGGGGGTGTCCAATGAACTAGGGTTTTAATGTGGAGTTCTGGCCTATAGGGATTTTCCTTGCTGGCCTGGACTTAGAGGAGCCTTTTCCAACTTTTTATTCTTTGGTAATATCTATACTTGAGGTTGAGATACGTTTTTTTGCATGCAGCAGAAGGATAGATCCTGCTTTTGTATCCATTCTGTGAGCCCAGTGTCTTCTTGTGTATTGAGTCTATTGATATTGAGAGATGTTAACAACCACGGATTGTTTATTTCTCCTATTATGTTGGTGGTGTTATTTGTGAGATGGAGGCGTGGTCTACTTCTACATAATGTCTCCCACCTAATTGTTCTTCATCTCCTTTCTTGTCAGCAGTCTCTGAAATAAGCCTCCTGTTCATCCAGTCTTCTATCTCTGCTATGGGACGCATCAGTGAACCCAAACCTCAGGCTTGATTTCCTGCTTTCAGTAATCAAGTGAGCTCTGAGTAGGAATATTGCTGTTTGGAAGAAGCAGGAACAGCTTGGCTTTGGTCAGGCTATGCAGAGTGCTTGACTGCTGTCCTAGATGGACGTCTCTCTCTTTTTTTTTATTTGAAGTTTTAAAAATCAGAACAAAATTATATTACATTCTCTATCCCTTTTCTCCTTTCAACCTCCCACCTGCCTCTCCCCTTAATCTCTTTATCTATCTCAAGTTCATCATTCTCTTTAATTATTACACACACACACACACACACCCACACACACACACACACACACACTATAAATACAACCTCCTGAGTCTGTTTAGTGTTTTGTTTTGTTTCAATTTTTTTCAGGGCTGACCATCTGGGATTGGATAACCAATTAGGTGCTCATTCCCGGGAAAGAGTAATTCTTTCTCTCCCTAGTCTGTAGTTGCCTCTACCTCCTCATCTAGAGGTAAGTACCTGTGAGAGTTCTTCCTTTTGCATTAGTGTGTCAGTTTATGTTATCATGGTTCAGGCTTTATGTAGGCAGCCATATTGTGGAGGTTTCCTCTTCTCCAATGTCTCCCAAGCCTCAGATGTGGGGACTATGTTGTAAACTATCAATTAAGGCTGGGCAACCCATCATCTTTTAAATTTTGGCCATTTGTGGCTTTGGATAATGGTTCCCATCTGCTAGAGCCTTCATAGGTACTAGTCAACATGGAAGCTGAACTGCTTGGCCATTTGAGACTAGGTCTTTGGGTCATATCTCAAGCTGTATTTTACCTATAACACATTGGTCTTCTTCTATGGGAAGTTATTCCATATGAAAGTGATCTTTAGTAGAGCTTTAAATATTGTCTAAAATTAGTGACAAAGTCACAAGCCAGGTTCACCATGTGTGGAGCTACAAAAAGGGTCATGTCCCAGTCATCACACTGTCACTTGGCCACTTTTCTGCCACATCCTTTTCAATAATCACGGTGCAGTGACTGTGACCATGCTGGCATCTCAAATGTTTATTCAAGTTGGATAATTGCATAATCAAAGTGGAAAAACACCTTCCCAGTGTCTTAAGTGAGTTTACCATTCTGTGTTGGCCCATAGCTCTCCTAAGATGTAGGCTACATACCCTTGCAAGTCTCTAGAAAGAACAGGAGCAGAATGTGATACAATCTCCTCTAGGCAGAAACAGAGTTACCAATGGAAGATACTGGAGTGTTCCCTTTCTTCCTTAGCTACAGAGACCATGTAAGACATATGCACACTCCAGTCAGATCCTGGAGTAACTGAATAAGCAACACCCACATGTGGTGATATGTTATCTATTTAATAAAACCAGTCTGGAATATCAGAGGACAGAGAGCCATATTTTCAGCCTTTTTTTTATTTTTTTAATCAAGATGGGTTTTCTGTGTAACAGTCCTGACTGTCCTGAAACTTGCTTTGTGGCCTCAAACTTCAGAGATCCCCCTGACTCTGCCTCCCGAGTGCTGGGACTAACAACATGTGCTACTTAATGCCTAGCTGGGAGTCTGGAACTCCCTCTGTAAACTAAGATGGCCTCAAACTCAGATCTGCTGGGATTAAAGGTGTTGGTCACCACTCCTGGTCTTTCCCAGTGGTGGGTTAAAGGCATGAGTTACCACTCTCTGATCCTCCTGGATTGACTGTGGGTGGATCTCTTCTCTGATATTCCAGACTGGTTTTATTATATATATAATATATTACCACACCCATAGCAAACCATACAGGGCAGAGAGTAAAGAGCAAAAAGAAATAACTGTGTTTTTTAGGCATGGAGAATGCAGGTGGTATGTGTGTCGGGGAATACTGTGCCATCATCCTGTTCTTGACTGGCAAGTGCTGTCTAGGCAGAATGGATGGAAACTAAATGAGGAAAAGCTGCATCTCTTCAGCTGTCTCTCTAGAGTGCTCACTGTTAAGAAGCACCTGCCTCCCATTTAGACAGTTTTGGAGATGCTGCCCAATACCAGTTGTTGACCCGGGACTGTGGTAGTTACATGTTGTGAAGCAGTAAATCAAACCAAGCAGGGCCTCTACATGCCAGCTGACCAAAGCCTGTGCCAGTGAATACATGGCTTTGGGTGTGTGTGTGTGTGTGTGTGTGTGTGTGTGTGTGTGTGTGTGTGTGTGTGTGTGTGTGCATTTACTGTTGCCACTTGTATCTAAGGCACTGATAGATTCTTAGACCATTTCATCAGACATTTTCTGACGTATGTTTTCTGGCTTCCTGTTTTCTTCATGGTCTTGCAGTCAGTGAGAAGGTATGTAATTGGTAGCCATTGCATTGCTCCTCAGACAATTTACAATTGATTCTCCAAAAGATAAGAAGTTAATGAGAAAAGAATCCTGTTGCCCAGCCCTGGTGAGGAAAGCCCTCCCCATTCATATTCATCCACCAACTCCATCCGTTCCTTTGGCTAAATCTGATAAGCAGGAACTCCTAGCTGCTCACATGACTTTCTTTTGACCTCTTTGAATTGAAAAGTTATTGCTAGTTTAGTCTGCCCTCCCTGCTAGCATGAGCAGATAATGTGAAGAATCAAAACTGACAGCACATTTAAATCAAACCCCTAACTCAAATTGGGTGTCTGTACATCTCAGGAATGATTTAAATCTACAGATGGGAAAGTGGGGACCATCCCTGTAATTGAGGCAGGGGTGTACCACAACTTTTTGGGCTACTGAGAACTAAATATCAGACAGATAAAGTTTTGTTTTATTATTATTATTATTATTATTATTATTATTATTATTATTATTATTAATTTCCCCATACCCACTACTGCTTTCGCTCTACCCCTTTTCCCAGTCTGTCCCTCCCACCACCCCAACCCCCACTCAGTTCACTACCAGGAGAGGGTAAGGAATCCAAAGGTAAGACCCAGTTCCTTCCCCAAGTATCGAGGCTGAGAAAGGTATTTCCCTGCTAGGTATGGGATGCAAGAAGCTAGTTCATGCACCTTGACAGACTCTGGTCCGAGTGCAAGAGGCTCCACAAACTGCCTATGCCTTTTGACTGTAATCTACATTCAGAGGATCCAGATCCATTCCATGAAGGCTTATCAGCTTTTATTTCAGTCTGTGAGCTCCTAACAGCGCAGGACTGCCTACTCCATGGGTCTCCCCATCATGATCCTGATCCCTCTGCTCATACAATCTCTCCTCCCTCTCTTCAGCTGGACCAGTAGCCAGATGCTTAGCTATGGATCTCTGCATCAGCCTCCATCAGCTGTTAGATGAAGGTTCCATAATGACAATTAGAGTTATCATTCATATGATAATAGGGAAAGGTCAGTTTAGGCTCCCTCTCCACTATTGCTTGAGGGTCTTGTGGGTTCTTTGGTGTTCCCTAGCACCAGGTTTCTCTCTAATCCCACAATGGCTCACTCACTGTTAGGATATCCACTTTACTCTCCCTCTCTGCTGCTCCCCCACCCCCACCATCCCTTCTCTCATGTTCTCTTTTCACCTCCCCTTGCCCTGCACCCATGATTGAAATTTTCTCAGGAGATCTTCTCTATTTCCCTTCCCAGGAGCATCTATGAATATCACTCCTAACTTCCTCCTGTTACCTAGCTGCAGGGGCTGGAGGTGGGGGTGGATTGTAGCCTGGTTATCCTTTGTTTTACATCTAGGCTTTACACTTAGGAGTGAGAACATACCATGTCTGTCTTTCTGGGGTCTGTGTTGCCTCACTCAGGATGATACTCTCCACATCCATCCATTTGTCTGAAAATTTCATGATGTCAATTTTTTTTTTTTTTTTTTTTTTTTTTTTTTTTTTTTTTTTTTTTTTTTACAGTTGAGTAGTGCTCCATTGTGTAAATGTGCCACAATTTTTTTTTAATCCATTCTTCAGTTGAGGGGAATCTATGTTGTTCCAGGTTCTGAGTATTACGCGTAATGCTGCTATGAGCATAGTTGAGATAATAATCTCCCTTTACTACAAAATAGTTAAATTTACTCAATAGATATGAGTCTCTATGAGACTATATATAGTTGAATAAAAACAAACAAACAAACAAACAAACAAACAAACAAACAAACAAACAAAAAAGACTATGCCTCACACTGTAATCTCTTGTCCTGGAAGTTGATTGGCCAAATAAATACATGGTGAGTTTTTCTTTGTACCATCAGACAGCTCCCAAATAATGACATGGAGACTTAATAGTAACTGTAAAATCTCATCCTTATCTTAGGCTTATTTCTATCTAGTTCTTACAACTCAAATTAAAGAATATTTTTAATCTGCATTCTCCCATAAGGCTCATAACCTCATCTCCATATCCTGCTTTTCCCATGTCTGACTGGTGATTCCCTGTTCACCTAGACATTACCTCATCTCCACATCCTGCTTCCTCCATGTCCGGCTGGCGACTCCCTGGTAATCTAGCTTTTCTTACTCTTCTGTTCTCTCCCAAGACATCACCTTATCTTCTCTCAACTTGTTATTAGCCTTTAAGCTTTTTTATTACACCAGTCATGGCAACACAAATATTCAACCACAAATAAACATGAGCACACAAAGTTTTCAGGCTTCCTCTTAAGAAATCCTGCCTGGTATAGAACACTGTTCTGAGTATAATAACATAGCCATCACCATCTTTACCACAGCAGCTATGAGCACTTAAATGAGACCCTTGCCAGCACAGACTCTCAGAATCAAATTCTCTCACAGGAAAAGAGGTTGAGGAATCTTACTGAGATTCAGGTCATCCCTCTTCTCTCTTCCTCTCTTTATCTCTTCTTTCCGTTCTCCTTCCTGGCACAGATGTCTGTAATTCAGCCCCAGCCACACACAGTCTTGGGAGGTGCTACAGTCCAGGAAGCAGGCAGTTAGTGAAGGAAGGCTCTGTCACCCATGCTAGGACATTTTAGTGATGGAAATGTTTGGTGATTACCCACAGGCTTCTATGTAATGTCTCACGCATGTTCTTCTAAGTAAGCCTCACAAAGTCACTGCTTCACCAAGTTAGACTTGAGTGGAATTGTGTCTTTAGTCTGGCAGCAGTGCCCTCTCTGGGATAAATAGACCTTTGGTCATGTCTCCCCAGGAAAAGTCATACAATACTGTGCTAAGAAACGGTGCATTCATTGGCCTCCAAGCTTTGTGCAGAAGCATGTCATTTTAGAACCACTTCAGTCTTACTGCTGTTTGGATGTTATTAGCAAACATAAAAGATCCCACTCACTTTTCCATTTCCAATATGGTTTTAGTACCAGGGGCCAGCAAACTGAAATGATCCCATTAAAATGGTCGATGACCTATTTTTTTCCTTTTGATATAGGAAAGGTCCCTTTAATGCATGTTTCTCGCCCACTGGATTGCTCCTTTGTGAACCTCATTATAAAGCCTTGACCTTCAGAGATGAAATTAAAGCATAGGGCCATTTCATGGTATTTGCCTTCATTCTGAGCATGCTTTTTGATCTTTGTGAAGTATAAACAGTCTGGGGAGCATGGTGACAAGGTCAGTATGGTACCTCAATCCTGATACATCTGATTAGCCTTGCATGCAGGAAACCCATCGTGTACCCTGAAATTGCATTGTGAGTTCTGGTGGAGCATGATATGCGTGTATGATATCGGTCACCTGGCACAGCAGATGAAAATGAGCATGTCACCCTTGCTTCCAAACACTGAAAAAAAATGACTCTGAAACACAGAACTGTATGTGATGAGGTGAACACATTTTTGTACAAAGGACTGAGTTTTTAACTGGATAAGCAAGGCTCAGGTAGGACTCACAAAGGCAGTGTTCTAGTGTTAGGAGTATGAGGATTAGAAAACATTAGGACCATTTGCCATGGGAAATGAGAAACTTTGTAAGATGCTGGGCATGAGCTAAGAAGCTTCAAGATGGGATGATGAGGCATAGTACCAAGATGAGAAGGAACTTCACTGTGTACTCCATGATACCCAAGCCATTCTAGGAAGATAGTGCTTAGGTGGAGCCCTTGCCTAAACATGGGACCTGCATGGGTACAAAGGGATGATTAGGAGGAAGCTAGTGGAACAGTCTGGCTAGCGGTGTTTTGGTGAAATGAGATAGAGATCAAGAGAAGCAGAGTGAGACATGAAGAGCATGCACCATACCCCCTGGGAATCCCGGTAGAAATGAGAGGTGTTATGTTGGTGTTTGAGGTGTTAACAGATTCATTAGTTAGAGCCTGTGCTCTGCTAGCCCTGCCCTGCCAGGCTTGCCCATCTGTCCCCAATATGCCAATTAAAGATACAATGAAAAGTGAAAAGCAGAAAAAAGAGATTTAGTCAATGTGGCACATTGGGAAAAGTGACAGAGAGATTCCCTTCAGTCCATCTTTGGGGTCCTAACATGAGAGTAAGATTTAAATGGCATATCTGAGCAGTTAAGCCAAGGTGTAGTCTCACCCATCACCATCTCAGCCCCCCATCTCTCCTGTGAAGTAATTCTCTGCTGCAAGGTCAGGACAAGATGCAAATCCTTCTCTAGGAGATAAACGTGTAATCTGGCTGCCTTCAGGGCCCTAGCCTTTCATTTTCCAAACATGAGATCCTGGTACAATTCTAATTTTACAGACCATTGTTTCAGTAGTCTGGTAGCCAAAGGGAAAAGCAAGATTGTCTCTTTAGAATATCTTCATTCCTGATGGTCAGAGAGGTTACTAGGGACACCTGTTATCCCGCTGACTCAGTTGGGACTTAGCAAGACAACATGCCGGCAGGAAGCTTTTTCTGTTTTGTCTGAGGGAAAGCCTAAGCTAAGAGCCTTTTCAGACATGACAGCATCCTCTAAAACTCAATTCTCATGGTGACTCACTTTGGCACTTTTTTCTTTGCTCCAAATAGGCTTATTCTGTAGCCACATTTCCATGGCAACATCTCATCCATTGTGGCAGGAGGTTCTACTGACCTTGAGTTTTAGAGACTGCAACTTGTATGGGTTAGCTAAGAGGAATTCTGATCTTCAAGGGAAAGTGCTGGACTTCAAGTCAGTGGCCCGGGAATATAAAGATGTTATTTTAAAGTTCGAAATGATATAATATAAAATTAATTATTTAAAGTGCTCAAGCAGAAGTTCCTAAATTTAATCAGTGAGTTCTTAATTATTCTCATGACAGTGATGCCACTATCACACAAATGATCCTGTCCTACAGGCCTGGTCACTGTTGTAACTGGAAGAACTAACCCCTTCAGTACTGTGCACAGCTCCTTATAGTACTGTATAAAGCTAGTCAGTTCTTTGTAATTTGGGCTCTTAGGGTGTGTATCCTGTGTCTCAACCAGTCTGAACAGAGAAGCAGTATTACATAGGTGACTTTTCAATACCCTGTGAGGAGTTAGCCCTTTTATATTTCAAAACTAGACAAGAACAGAAATAAGGTCTTGATTTCTTAGCCAAGAAAATAAAACATAAAAAGGAAAAATATAGTACTCAAGCATTTTGGTACACTGGTACATACCTTTAATCCCAGCCTTAAGCAAACTGAGGCAGGAGCATTGCCATCCTTGGTCCCATATCTCTAATTAATTAATTAATTAATGGCTCAAGCAGAGGCAGCATACACACTGATATTAATCACCACTTATATATAAGTGGTTCCAAAACATCTTTCTCAGCCTTGACTGAGACCCCATAGGAATAGGGTTAGATTTCCTGAGAGTCCTGGAAAAAAAAAATGACATTTTTTTGGTGAGGAGCAAGATTTTCTTTACCTCAGAAACAAATCATTCACCAGTGCTATGGCTATGAAGTGTCTCCTCAGAAGGCTCATACATTAAAGGATTGACTCCCAGCTAGTGACTGCAATCATTGGAGCTTCTCAGTATTAGAGGGAACTTTATCAAGGTCAGAACCTTACTAGTTGAATAATATAGTGATGACTCATAGTTTCTTATTTGTATGTATATGATTTGTGAGCATAAGTTCATAAGTGACTGCTAGCATGCACAGGCCACTACATGGGTGGAAGTCAGGAGGCAGTCTCGAGTATGGATTCTTGCCATCAGGGTCCCTTATTCACCTCTGCTTATGCCAAGCTAGCTAGTCCCATGAGTTTCCACAGACTTCTCCTGTCTCTACCTCCCATTACATCATAGAAGAAGCACAGATGTCAGATGTGTGCTCCCACCTGTGGGGAAGTGAGGTCTGATGGGAGGAAGAAGATTACCAGGAGCAAGACTGGAAGGATATCACATTCCTGATCCCTTTTGACCATCCTTTCCTGTTTTCTGGCTAGGCTGTGCTCAGCCACACCATGAGGTTCTCACTCGTGTTAACAGAGCCAACAGCCCATGAACTAACACCTTGGAAACTGTGAGCCTAGATAACTCTTTCCTCCTTTACTTTTATTTGCTCTGTCACAGTGATGGGAATAGCATATCATGTTTTATGTCATTTAATTTTAAATGGCATATCTTTTTGTTTTCTTCAAATTTATATAGAGAAAATTTCTCCAATGTAGAAAACACAAAAATACCTTGAAAATGCAAGGGAATAAATGCCTCTAAATACAATGCAAACATGACAAAGGTCAGAATTTGAGTCAAATTATATTAAAATTTTTGCTATACAGAACATGTTCTGTTCTGCTAAACATATTCACATCCAGGGAAGAATTTTACATGAGAATCCACGAAAGACAGTGGAGAAACATATTTTTCTTAGTCTCCTTGGTGATGTCACAAAACCTTTTGCAGCTAATTTGAGACTAGTGGGCAAGCAGTAATTAAGATTAAGTCCTATATGAGGTACATATCTTAGCCCTGCTGATAATTTTCTGATGTTCTTTCTTCATGTGGATAACATTTTTCCAAGCTTTGTTTTTCTTATCTGTAAAATGAGGACAATTTCATTACTGTAATTTTATTAAGAAAATGAAGCACTCAACATGGAGTAGGTGCTGGGTAAAAGCTACCTTTTGAAGGAGGTACGCAGGGGGGCCAGTGTCACACAGGCAAGTGTCTTTCTCTTGCATTTCTTCCTTATAGTGCATTTGGTTTCAGGCCCTGCTTCTGCAAATAGAGTAAACAGACAGGCTGAAGCTAGTAGTATGCCACACACCTACTGCTGGGTACTGTCAACTAAGGGTAGACTGTGTCTCCAAATGTCATGCAAGATCAATTTTAGCACCAAGCAATCTATATAGGGTTAACAGTAAGAGAGGATTACCTGCATGGGAGAAGGTCACTGCTTAGTACACTGAGAGATACAGACCAGGTCCCTACCATGTCTTCACACTACCAGTGCACCCGGCAGGACCTAACTGCCTGAAGTCCTGCCCACAGGAAACTCCCCGACTTTTCATTCAGTCTGAGGCCAAGCTATTTTTGTACCAGTGTATACTGCAGACGTATTCCATTTGTCGCAATGCAGATTTGAAGTAAAACCAGGCATCTTTTGCTTTGTTAGATGATGTGCCCAGCCTTGCCAGCTTATAATTTGTTCAACAGATTGTGAAGCACCTGCGAATCACATACTATTCACGGTGCTCACATAGGAAGACATAGTCCCCGCTTCACTAAAGTCCAGTCTGTAGTGGCTACTCCCTGATTGTTCCATACGTCTTTGTCTCTGAAGATGTGTCATTCATCAGGGGAATAATTTTCCCTCTTTGGGCAGGGTGAAGAAATAATTCTCAGCACCTCATGTTTTGTGGAGACCTGCTATGATGCATTGACATTTGTGACCTCTGGCTCAAGGAAAAACAAGTTCAAGGCTCCCTGTGCTTGTGTGGCATCTCTCTTTTGGTTTAGAGAAAAATCTATCACAATAGAAGATTTCTAGGCTCTTCTTCATATGAAATGCAGATCTCAGCAGAGATTGTAGAAACTACTTTAAAGGGAGCCTGTAAAGGAAGATGCCTCTCTAGCTGGATGTGTGAGCAAATTGTCTGTCTGATAAGATCATGTGCACCCACTGCCAGTCTCTTAGGTCGCTTTGTGTACTGGGAACTCACATTTCCCTGCTACCTGGCTGCTGTGTAGTGAGAATGTGGATCAGACACTTTAGGGTTTTATATCTGTTAGTAAGAAAATACGTATTTGTGTCACTCAATGTATCATACATCTTGGGGTGACCTTGGCCTTGAATTCACTATGTAGTTAAGGATGATTTGTGAGCTTCTGCTGAGTACTACAATTACATGCTAATGCCACTGTGCCCAACTTTCAGAAGTACTAGGGGTTGGAGGAAGTTTTGTGTATGCTAAAGAGATACTCTACCAACTGAGCAACAGCCCAGCCCATTAAATATGGAATGTTATAATGCTCATGTTCTTTTAATTATACAAAACATTATAATGGATCAACATAAACAATAAAAGACAAAGATAACAACTACTACGCCTATGAACTAGCCCTATTCAAGCTTTAGATTGGGAAGGCAGGCTTGAAGTATGCTCATGAACTCTCCTAGTTTTCGGTTGCTGTAAATGATGTCTTGGGGTAGATAATTTTAAGACAATAGATGCTGATTTAGCCTACAGTTCTGTAGTTCTGATGTCTGAGAGACCATGGTACTGGGAAATGCTTGACTTGGACTTTATTCTACATCCCAGAACTTCAGAGCCCAGTCCACAGCCAGCCAGCCAGAAAGTGTGTCTGTTGTTTATTCTTTTCCCAAGTACACATCCCACTGTCCTTTCCTACCTTCCACTCTATCCCTCTGTCCCCTTCTCTCCCCCAGATTTACTCCTCCTGTTTCCCTTCAAAAGAAGAGTAGGCCTCCAAGGGATAGCATCCAAACAGTAATAAGTTACAATAAGATTAGGTACAAACCCTCATATCAAAGTTGGTGGAAGTCACCAGGTAGGAAGAAAATGGTCCCAAGAGCAAGCAAGAGGCAAGAAGACACCCATTTACACTGTTAGGTGTCTCATAAGAACAGCTTCACAACCATAATTTATATGCAAATGACCTAGCTCATATCCATACAGGGTTCATGATTATCACTTCAATAGGCAATGTCTGTGATTCCCCATGTGCCCTGCTTAGTTGACTCTGTCAGGCTGTGTTCTCCTGTTCTCAATCTGCCTGACTCCTGAAATCCTACCCCTCTTGTTCTGTGAGGTTCTCTTAGCTCTCTGCCTAGTGCTTAGCTATGGGTCACTGCATCTGCTTCTATTAGTTACTGAATGACTCCTCTCTGATGACAATTTGGCTATGCAACAATTTATGAGTAGAGTATCATTAGTATTCATTCCATTGAATTTTTTCCCAGTCATGTTTGGTTCTATCCTGGGTCTCTAGGCTGTCAAGCCTCTGGTTTCTGGCCATTCAGGCAGTGTCAAGTATGGGCTTCCTCTTGTGGCATAGGCCTCAAGTTGGACCAGTCATTGGTTGGCCACTCTCCTAAATTCTGAGCTATCATTACCCCAGCACATCATCTCACAGGGGGCAGATTATATATCAAAAGTTTGATGGCTGAATTGGTTTTCAGTCCCCCTGCTAGAAGCCTTGGCTGGATAAAGAAGATAGCCAGTTTAGGCTCTTTATGCTCCATTACTAGGAATCTAGAGCCACTCTAAAAGATTCCAGAGTTTCCATTGCACCAGGTTTCCATATCACCTTCCAAATATTCCCCAATTCCTCTTGTACTTCCTAGTATTCTCTCCCCATCCATCCTACCCCCGCCCAATTCCTCCTGTCCCCATGCCCACCCTCCCTCGGTCTACTTACGACATCTATTTTCTCCTTCTCAGGAAGATCTATGCATCACCCTTGTTATTTAGCCTCTTTCTGTCTTTGAATTATAGTACAATCACCTTTTACTTATCAGCTAATGACCACGTATAAACTGAGTACATACCATGTCTGCCTTTCTGGGTTAGCTCGCTCAGGATCATTTCTCTCTAGTTCCATCCAGCTGCCTGCAAATTTCATGATGTCATTGTTTTTAATAGCTGAGTAATATTCATTCCATTGTATAAATGTACCACAGTTTCTCTATCCATTCTTCTATTAAGAGACATCTAGGTTGATTCCGATATCTTGCTATTATGAGCAGAGCAGTGATGAACATAGTTGAAAAAGTGTCCTTGTGGTAGGTTGGAGCATCCTCTGTGTATATATCTAAGAGTGGTATAGCTTGGTCTTGAAGTAGATTGATTCCCAATTTTTTGAGAAACCACTATATTGATTTCCATAGTGGCTGTACAGGTTTGCACTCCCACCAGCAATGGAGGATTGTTCCCCTTACTCTACATCCTTTCCAACATAAGCGGCCCCTTGTCTTTTTGAGTTTCGCCATTCTGACTGGTATAAGATAGAATCTCAGAATTGTTTTGATTTGCGTTTCCCTGATGGCTAAGGATCTTGAACATTTCTTTAAGTGATTCCTTCATTTGAGATTCCCTTTTGGGGAATTCTCTGTTCAGATCTGTATTCCATTTTTAACTGGATTATTTTGTTTATTGATGGTCTAATTTCTTGAGTTCTTGTGAAAATTGTTTCCAATCATGTAGGTTGCCATTTTGTCCTATGGACAGTCTTCTTTACCTTACATAAGCTTCTCAGTTTCATGAAGTTACATTCATTGATTGTTGATATTAGTGCCTGCACTATCAGTGTTCTGTTCAGGAAGTTGTCCCCTATGCCAATGTGTTTAAGGCTGTACCCCACTTTCTCTTCTATCAGGTACAGTGTGTATGGTTTTTGATGAGGTTTTGATCCACTTGAACTTAAGTTTTGTTCAGGATAATAGATTTAGATCTACTTGCACATTTCTATATACTGACATCCAGGTATGCCAGTACAAAGATGCTATTTTTTCCTCACTGTGAATTTCTTGTTTCTTTATTTAACAAAACAAAACAAGAATACAAGGTGACTATAGTTATATGAATTCATGTTTGGGTATTTGATATTATTCTCTTTATCAATCTGTCTGCTTTTGTGGCAATAACGTGCAACTTTTAATTACTATATCTCTTGAGTACAGTGTGAAATTAGGTATGGTGATACCCCCGGAAGTGTGTGATTCTTATACTGATGCCACTCTCATAATAACTCATGGATCCATGCATATAAGAATCTTCTGGATAAATCCATGCATGATTGTGTGCTATCCTCCTCATCTACTCACCCATAAGGTCCCACTTCTAAATGCCATTCACATATAATTTAAGGCATTTTATGACTTTATTACCTGTATGATTGTGATTGAAATACCTACTGGAAACAAGGTCAGAAAGATTCGGTTTGGCTTATCACTTCAGAGCTTTGCATTCCGTCCTGGTAAAAAGTCATGACAGAGCAGAACAATTTAGTCCATGGTAGTGGGCATCTGTGGCAGGGGCTCTTCATACTATGGTGAACTAGAAAGCAGAATCAAGAGCCATGGGCCAGGTGTGACTCTTAAAGCACTGGCCAAGTGACTTATGACAAGCAATTAGTCCCCACTTCTGAAAATTCCACAGCCGCCAAGTACTGTTCTACCAGCTAAGAAACGGTGTTTGAAGAATTAAATAGTAGAAGACATTTCATATTCAGACTGTAGCCCCACATGAAGTTGGGGAGACTCATGCAAGCATAGGAAGACCACTTTTCATATTAGTAAAATATCTAAAACTAAAGAAAGGGGGATTCTGTAAGGTAAATACTATGCCTATGCAATGAGTGTGCCTTCCATACATGTATGATCTGCACTTTTAACTTGGTTGACCTGTTCAGTCAGTGGCTCAGCTGACAATGTCTGCTTTCTTGGTGCACAGTCAATGGCAGCCACCCGACTGTCACAAACTCTTGGTTTGTTCTTCACTTCCTCTATTTTATTTGTTATGATTTACCTTTTTTGTTGTTGTTGTTAGAAACGTTGGAAAGCCCCAGGACATAGCCCTGAACTTCACTTCTTCCCTCTTTACATTCACTTCTATAGAATCTCAAACACCTTCTCATTAAACATACTTCACATATTGAGGTGAGCTCATTCAACTAGCCCAATTCTCCTTCCTGAAAAACATATATTTAAGTCTCGGGCCAGTTATAGTTTATAGACTTTTTGAACCTATGAGATCCAAAACAGGGAAGATTATCCCGAGCTATCAAATCCCCTCCATATGTCACCATTTTCCTCCATTTTGATAGAGTCTGTGCACTGAATGGGCTGCTCTGTCTGGCTCATCCCCCTCTTAGTCACCTTTACATCACTGTAATGAATTACCTCAGGTAGCTAATTTATGAAGAGAAGAGGTTTGGGCCCATAGTCTGGAAAGTTTCAATCTTTAGTTGCTTGGTCCCATTGCCTCTAGTAGAAGTGCAGGTAATTGCAGGAGCACATAATGGAACATACTGCTTTTATAAATATATATATAAAACCAGTAACCAAATGAGGGTGAATCTTTTGGCCCCACAATTACATCTGGGGGATCACCCTCAAGAGCCATCTTACTATGCCCCGGCTCCCAAAGGCTCTACCACTTCCCAGTAGCAGCCCTGCAGGGACCATACCTTCCACATATGAACCTTTTGTGACATTCAGGATCCAACCTGTAGCAGCTCTGCTCCCTCCCCTAGTCATGTGCCCTTCTTCTACAGAACATGTCTTTTCACATGCAACATGACTCTTTTGTTTATTATTTAGCATATATCTTCCCACTTGGAATATAAGTTCCATGGGGTAGGAATGCTGATTTGTCTTAGTGTTTCATATTTTGGATCAGGCACATAATAGATGCTCATTTAGATACCAACTGTTGAGTGGCTCAATAGCAGTTATCACTTGTAGAAATTACAGAGAGGTTTAAAAGTCTGGACACAAAAGCTCAAGTCTTAGTTTTATATTAATTACTTTGAACTATTGTTGTGAAAACAAAGCCAATCTTTACATCACATTTAGCAAATGAAAACTAAATAGTAGAGCAGGACTAACTAAGATTGACAAAATGACATCTATGCAATGTGGTGAATTGAATGAGAAATGTCCCCAGAGGCTCAGGCACTTGAACACTTGGTCACCAGTTGGTGGCACTGTTTGGAGAGGTTATGGGGAGGTGCAGGCTGGTGGAAGTATGAGAGTTTAAAGCCCACTTGCTGTTTACTCTGTCCTCGTAAGTGCTATTAAAGATGTGATCACTCAGCTGCCTGCCACCATGCTGTCCCCATCTTCTTTGTTTTCTACATTGCTTTGGTCATTGTATTTTGACACAGGAAAAGTAACTAGTCACATATGTACATACTTTTTCTAAGCAGGAATTTCATATATTATTCTATAAACCAAACATTCTAGTGGATATGATTGTTTAAATGTTTTACCAGCTGCCTGCGGGGATTCCAGTTTTAAAACTAAAATTCTAATCAGTATTTTACATCATTTCCCTCAATTGAATGGCTCATTTCCCAGTGTGTTGCTAATCTGCAGTTTTGCCCCAAAGATAGTATTTTCTAAAACATTCACACTGAGTTCCTTTGTGTATAAAAGACAAAATTATTATCAAAATTATTACTTCACGTCCTTTGTCACACAAAAAGTGTGAGTAATGTTTTTAATAATGAAAACCATTAAAAAGTGGGTGGGCTGAATTCATTGTTTCAAATCCACACGGGTAAAAAATTTTTTCTGTGCACAGAGGTATAACCTTTGATGTGTGCATAAACTTACCCTGTTCCCATTTTACACACAGAATTGAACGTGTTTTTCACTTAGTGACTCAGACCCAATGCCAACCTTTTACGCTTGTTATCTCAAGAAGGAAGCATGTTCAAAGAGCTGGTTCACTGCAAAGAACAACTTTATTTGGCAAAGATTGGTTAGAAAAACATAAAAGTCATAGAAGTTTTTCAAAGGGTGGTTGGAACTCCTCTTCAAGGGGGCTTTGGAGTAGGTTGGTAAGAGTGGAGTCATATTTTTAGGATTGGAGTTTCCCTGGACACAAGCTTTGTTATCACTGGCAAGCTAGGGAACAATCAGATAGTGCTTGGGAAGGTGTATCTATGTTTCTTCTTTGGACATCACTAAGCTTAGAGAATCTTTCCCCCCTGAGTGGCATGTTCTTGTTTCAGCATGATGCTCCAGGCACCTGCTGCTACTCAGTTTGACTTGTCATGTGAAGTTATGGTAGCAAGACAGTATTTGGAAAGAGTGGATGGTAGCATTGGGTAGAGCACTCCTTGATATCTAGAGTCAAGACCGTTCCTCTGGCTGCTTCTCTTTCCTCACCAGACTTTCTAAACTGTACGATTAGGTTCCTGCCTAGGATTTTGACCTCTGCCTGCTGATCCATGACAATTCCAAGATTCCCTAAGGTTTTAGTAGCAAAGAGATGCAATCAGAAGGACTCCTTCATGGTTCATCAAGCATTGTGTATGCTGATATATTGCATATTTAATAAAAAAAATAGTCTGAAATATCAGAGGACAAAGCCATTTCCAGCCTTTTGTCTTGTTTTGTTTTGAGGCAGGGTTTTCTGTGTAACAGTCCTGGCTATTCTGGAACTTGCTTTGTAGGCCAGGCTGGCCTTGAACTCACAAAGATCATCCTGCCTCTGCCTCCCATGTGCTGGGACTAAAGGCATGTGCAATAGTAATAACCACCTGACAGTTGGTCCTTGAACTTGCAGAGATCCAAGTGATGGAATTAAAGGCATGGATCATCACTCCCTGATCTTCATGGCTTGGCTCTGTGGATGCTTGTTCTCTGATAGTCCAGACGATTTTTATTAAATACACACTACATAACCACAACTGTGCTTTGCACATGAGGACTGCACATAGCTAATCTTCCTTACACCACTTGAATTTCCTTCTGAAGATGGTGGTGGCCTGTGACCTTAAGTAGGCTTCCAAATAACACTCATTGTTCTAGTTAAAAGAAGGGGCCAAGAGGAAAAGCCTAGGGATATAACGATGGTCAGAGAGAGAACATGTACCTTCCTTATAGTAAACTTAGAGTGCTTCCTCTGTGGCTGGAAGAAAATGTCCTTCCTTCCTTCCTTCCTTCCTTCCTTCCTTCCTTCCTTCCTTCCTTCCTTCTTTCCTTCCTTCCTTCCTTCCTTCCTTCCTTCCTTCCTTCCTTCCTTCGTTCCTTCCTTCCTTCCTTCCTTCCTCCCTCCCTCCCTCCCTTCCTCCCTCCCTCCCTCCCTCCCTCCCTCCCTCCCTTTCTCCCTTCCTTTCATTTCCTTTTTTTTTTTTTTCCTTAAAAAGATTGTGAAGAGGTCAAGATTGTGCCTGGACATTAGAGTGGCCTGATTAGGTGAGAACCAATTTCCTTTGTCTTCTGATTAAGAGCAGGGGACACCATGAGCAAGGACTGTCTCACACCCTTTGCTGCCCTGGAAGCTGTTTTATTTATCACTGCACTTCCTGTAGCACCAGGAAACTTTACAGCCATCCCAAACTTCTGCCATAAGAGCCTGAGCATTGCCTGTGGCCATTAGATTAACAAAAGGAAAAATTAACTTTCCTCCAGCTGAAAATTAACACTCTAGATTAATAAAAAAGCAAATGTAATCAAGGCCTCTGGATTTTTCTCTGAATGTCTGTCTGTGGGGGCCTGAGGATGACAGTGTATCCTTTTATCTTAGTAGGGAAGAGTTGAGTGCTTCATATAGATTAATTTATAATGTGATTTGCCCAATGTGAGTAGAGGTCTAAAGCCAGTGGGAGTCTAAAGTCTCTCTTGGTCCCTGCAGGATAGATTGCTACCATGGGGTGTTTTAGAGGAAAGAATAGGGGAGATAAGGTTATGTACATGCTTTAGATTACTAGATGCCTCACTCAGCCTGTGTGTGTGTGTGTGTGTGTGTTCTTGGGCAGGTGATCTAGCCTCTCAAGAGTTCTGGTTGATGATCAGCAGATTGGAGGCAAATAACAGCTCATGCACAACAAGGCACATAGCATAGACGTTCCTGGCACAATTTGGTGATTAGCAGCAATACTTGTAATCTAAATGACTTGATTCAATGGTGCTCACAATGTAGGTAGGGTTTGGAAGACCTTTATTTTACAAAGGACATATGAAATAATTATTACAAATTCCTTTTGATTTATTTTGATTATTTCTGTCCCTTAGAATTCCTCAAGGATACTGTTGTTGTTTTTAAGTAAACCCCACCAATGATCAATTATGCTTCTTTGGAAGTTTCTTCTACTGTATTTACACTTTTTAGTGCACATTTAGTGACCCAGCCAGGTTTGCCTACTTTCTCCTATGAGCTGTGAAATTGTCCTACCCACTTTGAAATTGTTGTCAGTTTTTAAGCTAGACATGCTTTTGTATAATCTAATCTTTGTCTCACAAAATCCCCTTTTCCTTTGTTTTTTGAGTATAGATTTTTTTCTAGGCAATCCCATCTAAATATTTATCTCCTTTATTTAAAAAGTTTTCTTCTAAACTTAGCCCAAATTGTGAGCCCACCATTATGTGCAGAAACAGTTATTCCCTGTGTAATTCATTATTTAAAAATTTTGTACCTGATGATGTCATTATTATTCAGATAGATCTTAGCATGTGGGAGAAAATTATGCAGTTTGTGGAATGGTATAGTGTGCCACGACAATGCCTAAAGCATGTGTTAGCTTTATCCCTCTATGTTTTCTAGTAACTTAAAACAAAGAACAATGATTTTCACATTGGCAAATGAGAAAACTTATCTGCAAGCCCTTGCCCCAACCATGAAATTGTGACAGAGCTGGGTCCTTAACACTGGCCAGTTTGCCTCCAATTTTCATGTTCTAAAACACAGTCTACACTCCCCACCCCCTTGCACCCATGAGTTTGATTAAATCATAATCTGTGCTCCACATATAACCTCTACTTTTTAAACTGTGGACCAAGACTCACTTGGCCTTCTATTCTCCAGGCTCAGAATAGTATGTATCTCCTTATGAGTATATAGCTTCACTGCATTTGTTCATATACAGGATAGCCCAGGCACTGAGAACAGTGGCCTGTTACTTTCTGAAATAGGATAACATTGGTTTGCAAACCAATGGCATCAAATATGTGCATCTCCTCAGCAGAGATGAATGATGGTCGCTGAGTCTCCAGGAGCATGGGAGCACGCTAAGACATGCTTCTGTTAGCCTAGCTCTTCTGACTTCCAGATGAGAATGGTGAACACAGTTTCTTTGCTCCAGTCACGTTTTGCTGCAGCAGATTCCATTCAACCTCTTGACACCAATTTGTGTGATATTTTAGCATTTAGTGTGCAGACAGGGAAATAGCGTTCCTGCCTGCGCCCTCTGGGCAGGCAGCCCACTTTCAGGTTTAGCTGTGTGATTTTCGTTTTTCTGAGTCTAGTCAACTCTATTGAAATTCCTCTTCTAAAATTCTCTCATTATACCCTCCCGTGATCCATCACTGTGAAGCTGATTATCACAGTGTTGTCTTTTACCATTATTAATCTTTGGAGCTTGATGTACTGTGCTGCTTCTGACTGACTCGCGTGATTTTGTCTATTAATCTTTATATCAATCAAATTATTTACTGCTTTAACTTGGAAGGGCTTGCAGATCCTGGGATTGAATCTTAGCTGCTCTGATGCCTTCACAGTGAATGTTATTCTTTGCATCCCATTTAAAAAAATAATTTCTACTTTGAAAATCTCCCTGTACATTGTTTTTATTTAGTTGAGTCATTTGAAACTGTATTTCCCACACTTTTAGTTGCTTCTTCTTAATGGGGCCAAAGCTGTCTAGTTCCCTAACTGTGACATTTGAAATACTCTCTAGTCACGTGTCTAATTTGCAATAATATTGACCACAAAATGGTCCTTGTTGATATCCTACTACAGAGAATCAACTGGCAAGAGTCCTAGCCATTATACTTCACAGTCTACCACAGATTTGCATCAAGGCCACATTTCCTCTGCCTGATCCTTATTAAAGGAGCATTCTGGATATGGTAGTTATTTAGCATTGATTTGACAAAATTACAGATATAAACAAAAGAATAAAGATGTGTTCCATTTCATGGTTTCAGTTCATATCATCACATACCATTGTTTTGAAGACTTTGGCAAGACAGAAACAGATGGAAGGGAAGATTGACCTCATGGAAGCTAGGAAACAGGGGGTTGGGAGTAGAGGGGAAAACTTAGTATCAAAACTATTTCATCAGGTATACCAAAGCAGAGTGATTCCTGGAGATGAGTGTCTTATCTTGCTATTAATTTTGGCTTTTACAGTCTTGCTGACAAAGGCAATGGACTAGTCTGACTGCATTATAACTTCTTGGTTCTCCAAGAGTCACTGGTTTCTTCCCAGTGACCAAGATCAGTGTGGCTCACCTGTTTGCAGAACAAGTCCTGGCTATACTTGCAGAGCTTTTCTCTAAATGACAGTCATATAAATAGGGAAACCAGTATTTTCAGAAGGAAAAACTAAGCCATCAGAACAACTTTTGGGATCAAAAGAAAATGGTGAGCTTATCGAAACAGATTTGTGGCATTTGTTTTTGGAAGGCATAATTATACTGAAAACTGCCTAATTAACCTAATTAATGTTTTGCATATTCATTAGGGTGTACTCACATACTTCTCAAGCAGTGGAAGGTCAGAGGTGGGAAAAAGATTTGATGACATAAAACAGAAATAATGCAGTTATGCTCTTCAAATTATTCTACAGAAAGTTACACGGCTTCATTCTATAACTTGAAAATGGGGGATTTTTTAAAAAACTGACTGAGAAGTGAAGCACTGTGTGCACATCTGAAGGGAAGCAGAGAAAAGAAGTAAGAACATATGCAATAAATAGAAACCAACCCCAACTCAGAGTAATTTCAGACAGTAAGTTGATATTGGTAAAGGTTCTTTGCATTCTCTGACATACTTTTGGGTGGTGTGTAGACACCAGGGGAAAAAACTTTTAAACTGAATAATGTAAGTTCATAAAGATATTCTTTGTCAATTTTTTTTGTTTAAAAAAATCACTAGAGAAAAATAAATATTTGGAAGCCAGCAACTACTAATTTTAAAGTTTATAAAATGTACCCTGTTGTCAGAGTGACCAAAGTGGAATATGTGAGCACAGCTGCTGTCTTCTGGAGAGGCTGTAGCTTATCCAGCTCACAGGTCACAGTGGTGCCGGCACTGCATAGAGCTGACAGCTGTCACTGTGATACAGTGTAACTTGTCTTGATGTAACTTCCTCTGGATGAAACATGACAGCAAAGGTGGTGGATTCAGACAAACCTGATTATAACCAAAACTGGATGCTTCAGCGTCCATCTGTCCCCAATTTTTCTGTTTCCTGAGAGCATATGACTGTGAGAGTGGAAGTGGCAAAGTCCCAAAGGAAATGATAAGAGCAGATTCCCTTGACTTCAAATTCATTTGCCACAGAATTCTTCTGATACTAGATATCTTCACATGCTTCTGGATAGCATGCTACATCCCTAGTTAATATGAACTCTACAGACATTTATGGACCAACTTCTCTATGAAAAGCGTATTCTAAATATTGTGGATAAAGATATTGGCAGCCTATAGGGGCTCATGATCAAATGGAATGTGTTTCTATCCAATTCTTCCCAATCAGCTGGGGAGATAGTTAAATCATGATACAATCATGGAGAGCTGGAGAGATGGATTTGTGGTTATGAATACACACTGTTCTTGTAGAGGATCTGAGTTTAGTTACAAGAACATATTCAAGTAGCTGACCTATAATTCCAGCTCTGGTTCCATAGGCACCTACACACATGCACATATCTAACTATATATACACAAAAATACAGACATGAAGTCCTTTCCAGGCTCCCTAAAACATTTCTGGGAATGATATGAGGATGAGAAAGGAAAGGGTATTTTGAAAACTTGAGACCTTGTGGTTTTTCTCTAACTCACACCTACACATGCCAAACCCACTATGCTGGAGCTAGCAATTGCTCAGGTGTTACAAATCTTTCCTACTCTTCCAGAGGTCTCAAGTTGGACTTAGAGCATCCAAGTGTCATGCCTTATAACCACTTACTCCAGCTCCAAGAGGATCCAACATCCTTTTCTGGACTTGACAGCCACACATACAAATCAACAAAACAAACAAACAAACAAACCACTGTGTTATCGAATAATTTCTCCTCCTGTACATGACTTAGTTTGATGATGTAAACTTACTCTTTGGGCATATGTGATCATCACCTATTAGGAGAACAGTAACTTCGCATAGGAGGAAGGAAGGCACAAAGAAGTGAATGCTACTGCCCCTGCTCTTTGCTGTCTGCTAAAGGTCTAGGTAAATGAAAGGTTAATTAAATAGAGCTAGGCATGGGAAAGGGGAATGATGGGAAAGGGAATGTCAGCAACCATTCACACCTGTTCACTGTTTCTTGTTCCTCATTTTTATGGCTACATAGGATGGGCAGGGAAAGGCAAGAGTCAGGAAATGTCAATCCTTGGAGGATAAAGGTATGTGTCCAGCAGAGAGAGCTTCCTGTGTCGCAAGCCCTACTTACAGGGAAGTTTTGCATTGCTCAGAGATGCTTATTTCTATTGGCTGGCTGGTTTAAAGTATAACAAGAGAACTAAAGAAGGAGCAGAATCCCAGTCCTTTGTGGTTTCTATGTGTGTTGGACTCTTAATTTCATCAGCTTTACTTGTGGTGTGTCTGCCATGAGTCAGGTGCCATGTTAGATATGAGCACAATTTAGAGGACTCCCCTGAAGAGGATTCTGAGGTGAGGAAGCCTGTGAGCTACAGGTTTCCAGGGACAGTTCCCTTCTGCTGGTCCATAACTACCTGAAGGTCACCCAAGTTTAGGTTTTAATCAGCCTGACATTTCACTAACCCCTTTCCCTTCTCCAGGCAACGTGGTATCATAGAAAGCCACCTAGATGTCCTAACTCTCATCAGTCAGTAGTAATGCACTGACTCTGGCTCCAGCCTCCTGACTCTCCCACCATTCCCATCCACAGATTCACTATGAGAGTAGCAGTCAATCCTAATTTATTTCTGTGTTACTCTCACAGGGAATATTGAACACACTTACTAGTATTAATTACAAAATTATTTTGATTCCCATAGAAAAAGCTGAGGAAGTATAAGAAACTCAAGGAAGAAAACCAGTATTTTCCTCTTATTTTTCTGTAGCAAACATTGTATATTTGGTTATCTTGTCTTGTTTCAGAATCAATGACTTTATTATTCACATTATGTTATAATTACTTTTTACTCAACATATATTTAAAACATTTTCTTCTGCCTTCTTTTACAGCAGGAATTTGATAGACTATACATTATTCTCTTTTTTGATATATATATATATATATATATATATATATATATATATATATATGACACCTTAGAAAAAGAATCTTATATAATCACACCCTATAGACCACAGCTTATGCAACCACATCTCACAGATGATGCCTTATATAACCACATCTTATGGAATGCACCTTATATAATTGTTCCTTATAAAACTACACATTACAGACTGCACTAAGATAACCATCCTACTATTATTTGTCTACAAGTTTTTCTGTTTTGTTTTTAACAACTAGTTTTTGTTTTTTCTTCTCTTAGGATTATATTTTCTGCTCTTTTTGCACACCAATAATTTTCTTTTAAGATGAAATTTCTCAAGTGGAATCCCTGCACCAATCAGTCATTCTAAACTGTTTTATGAGTTTATTTCTTCTGAGGCACTTGAGGAGGACCATTGAGTTAAATTCTGCCTACTGACGATGGAGGTAGTATAATAGACCATTGGTTAATCTGACAGATAAATAAGTATCCAGTGATGAAAATTCTCATAAATTTGATAATCAGAAATTTTCAAGTGTTTTTTCCTAAGTTAATTGAATTCTTGTTTCTCTTTATCAAGTTAATTTTCCTTATTTTATTATCATATTATATTGTCCTATTAATTATATGGTATCAATTTATATTCCCATAAATTAATAACCAGCAGGAAAATAATAATCTTTTGCTTATTTGACCTATTTTACAATTGTTGTATAATTTGTATTTAGTTTAGTACTTGTATAATCTTTTAAAGTTTTATCTCTTATATTTCTTTCTGGGTTTTTTTTTTTTTTTTTTTTTGAGAAAATTTCTTTTGGTTCATGGCTGACAAGTAGACTCTGTGATGGTAGAGAAGCCATGGCAGGGGGAGGATGAGGTTGCTTGCTCACATCTGCGTGAATCTGTGAACAGAGAAAGGTACCCACTTTCTTTCCCCTTTCTCTTCTCTGATGCTCAGCCTATGAGATTTTACCTCCCACTGCGAGTAAGTCCTCCCTCCTCAGCTAACGCTCTCTGGAAAGGTTTCACAAATAGCCTAGGCATTAGAAATTAACCATCACAGGTATATACCTTGTCAATTTGACACCCAAACACATCATTATAGTGTTCCGTACCTGGTCCTTATAGCCCTTCCACCAATGTTTCTTTTTATAATGTAAAGTGTATTTAGTAGGATTTCAAAAGCTCCCATAGTGTTAACAATTAATTAATATTACTCAGAAGTCTAAAGTCTCTCCTGAGAATCATACTTAAAAAAGAAAACTCAATTTCTAGGCTGGAGATATGGCTCATGAGTTAAACGCGCACACATATGCACATAAAAATCTAAAAATAATAGCAACAAAAATAACCTAAAGTTTCATACTTCCCATATACACTGTCACAGAGTTAAGACTTGTCATCCAAATGGAAAATTAAGGGCACAGTAAGAAAATCTCAAGCCGCTCGAATGAAACAGAAGTCCTGCAGAGCTAGCACTAGATCCTGTAGTTCACGTTTAGCATCCAGGGCTTTGGGTAACATCATGTGGTTCCAGTGGTATTGCTGTCCCAGTCCCCTGCCACCTCCCAGCCAGTTCTCTTGTCTCTGATAGAGGTATGCCTTGTGTACTTAGGCAAAGTCCACTTGGTTGCTGCAGCTTTTCTTAGCAAATGTCCTCATTTTATATCTGCAATATCCAGGGATTTCCACTGAAAACTGGGCTTCACTTTCTAAGCTTTAAACAAAAGCTTAGATCTTTTTTTTTTTTTTTTTTTTTTTTTTTTTTTTTTTTTTTCAGAGAATTCAAGGCTGGTACACATTTCCTAGCCACAGGGGCTTTCTGAAACCTTCATGGATTCTTCTAGGACACTTCCACTTGGTATCTCCCATGACTGAAAAGCCAGCACCCTGTAGCCAAACATTTTGTTTATAGTTCAAGATGTAGCTGCCCCTTTGGCCACAGCTACAGAGGCATCAGTGAGCCTTTCTGGCTCAATCTGGACTAGTACTGGTGTTGGACAGGCTGTTTTCTGGCAGAATACTCTGGAGGCTTTCTGCAAGGACAGCTTTCCCAACTTCCTAGAGTAATTTTTTTTTTTTTCGGTTACTGTGTCTTTCCTTTGTGTGTCTTTCTGTGCATACATACTTGCATACCTGTTTGTGTGCGGATGTTTGTGTACACATGTATTGGAAGCTGGAGCTCAATATCAAATGGCTTTCTCAATTGCTCTTCACCCTACCTTTTTAAATAAGTGATCCACTAACTCTGGAGTGTAGTAGGAGGTTTCTGTCCCTGACTTTCAAGCCTAACCTCAAAGTTTAGGCCCACAGCTCCACCGACCCACAGAGACACACAGATGCATACGATAGTGTTAGGCTGATCAACCTAAGGCCCAGGCATATCACTTTGCTAGCTCTCTACCCTTCACCTAACCCATGACTCTTATCCTGTTCAGCCATGGGGCTCAGTACCTTTTCTCACAGCAGCATAGTTGTCCTCTGCTTCTTCCACCTTCTCTCTGGCGTTCTACTCTGTTCTTCCTGTTCCTAGAGTTCTCCTAAGTCTGGTAGCCCTGCCCACACTTCCTGCCTGCCTTTGGCCAGTCAACGCTTTTTATTAAACCAGTGGGTGGGACATAATCTCCCACACTGGAGATCACAAATTCAGTTAGAGTAACCACTCTTGCAAGTTCCAGAATCACAGCGTGTGCCACAGAGCCAGGCACAGAGGCTCTAACAACGGTCTGTCCTCAAGCCTGAACAGCAAGTACTTTACTGAGTCATGTTTCTGACTCCATGATATCTTTTAATAGTACTAATCTCTTAGCAAGTGAAGAAAGTTTGTCTAAACTGTTTTGCCATAACTTTAGATTCCTTCAGACTCCTTTCCTCTAAAACATTCTGTTTTTCATATCTTTTGATTTCACTTATTGTTTACACTTTGAATCTGAAAAGAACAAGAAGTAGGAACTGTAGACAGGGTTTTCTGTGCTGCCGGCTAACTCTCAAAATAACCACACAGAGACCTAGTAATTATAAATGCTAGGCCAATTATTTAGCCTTGTTACTAACTAGCTCTTACAATTTAAATTGACCCATGTTTCTTATCTCGGTATCTTATTTTATACTAAAAAGTGGTGCTTTTCTTCAGCACAGCATGTTCAATTCCTGTTTCCTCTGTGTGATTCCCCTTCTTCCTCCCCACACTCTCTTTCTGTTTGCAAGTCCTGCCTAACCTCTACCGACCTATCTTTGGGGAACCCTGAGGAAGGATGATGATCAAGTCTGGGCTGGGATAGTCTGTGAAGCTGGACCATCTCAGCCTTGAAGTTGTTCTGAATGCAGAATTCTAAGGAAACTGCAAAAGAGTTGCTCTGAAGTGTTCAGTCATCTGGGCCATTCATTTTTATTAGTGTCTGGTCCTCTTGCTCTGAAAATACATAAACTTTAAAGGTAAGACACATATCTGCATTAATAGAAGCATAGACTATGTGTTGTACACAAGCTAGCCAAAGATAATTTTTTGTTTCATGTTTAAGTATATAAAATATATGTTACATGTCTTGCAGGTTTTCTAGGTTTATTTCTTTATGTCTGCAGCCAGGATTTTCAGGGAAGGTCTTTCTTGGTCAAACCTGATCTTTTTCAACTATGAACAAAGTCATGGCTTTTTGTTTTATGTGGGGAAAAAAAACATAATCTTTTCCACAAAGCAACATACCTTTTAACTTTCATTTTGAAGTCAAGAAATTTTTAAAATATAAAAGTTGGTTTAACTTAGAAGTTTTTCTGATCTGGTGTCTCTCAGCAGCTATTGTTCATTTGTCAGCAATTAAAAAATTTAAAGACATTACAATAACAAGATTCAGATTCCCTGTGTACTTCCAATATCTATGTGGTTTATTTTTATAATTATTACTTTACTTCTCTTTACTTTATTTTATTATTCTTAAACCATTTTTTCTATGACTATCTGTATCTTTTCTCTTTTCTTCCCCAAGCCTATTTAAAGTTTTAAACACCACTGTTAGACATCTAGAGGTTTTGGGTTTTTTCCTGTATCTGTAACTTTTTCTGTCTGCATAAACAAAGCCTTAAATCCACAATTCAGCTTAGCTCATGATTCACTGGCAGGAGTCACATTTGCAGCTCAAGCTCATAAGCCACAGCTGGAAAATGTGTTTCTGTACCAAGGCTAGAATAAGAGACATGAGACTAGAAAGCTGTGTTTATCTCTATGTTTTTGAACTTTTTAAAAATATGTATTTATTATGTGTACAGTGTTCTGCCTGTGTGTATGCCTACATACCAGAAGAGGGCACCAGATCTCATTATAAATTATTGGGAGCCACTTTATGATTGCTGGGAATTGATCTCAGGAACTTTGGAAGGTAGCCAGTGCAATTAATGTCTGGGCCATCTCTCCAACCCCCAAACTTTTAAAAAGCTTTCTCAGTCCTTATGTGCATGTAGGTGCCAGACATTGGGTGCCATATGTAGGCAGGGTTTTCTGTCCTACCAGCTAGCTCCCAAAATAACCAGAGACTTAAACATTTAATGTTCTTTCAATATCTTGGGCTTGTTATAATTAACTCTTACAATTTAAATTAACCCGTGTATTTCACATAAAATCTACCACATGGAAGTTCCTCATTTCAGCATGGCAGCTTCCTTTGCACCTGGCAATCAACTCCCCCTCTTTCTTCCCTGTTTTTGTCTTAGGTCCCATGTAACCTCTACCTGCTTAGCTATTGGCCTTTATTAAAGCAACGAGAGCAACAAACATTCACAGCGAGTAAAAAGACTTTTCCATAGCCAGTAACCAAGCCACATTCCAAATGTCATGCTGCCATGAAACTACCTCTACCCAGACCATCATGTTTAGCTCCACATGATGCCCATGACGTTGGCAAAAGGCAGTCCAATTGTTGCAGACTGAAGAATGAGTTATCTCTGCTCTAAATCCCAATAATGTCCTTGCTATCTTATGAAGTCTCATGAGCACATACTTTCTCGTTTACATTTCTGTTGACATGCTGATCTTCAGAACTTCTTCCAGAATGTCCCATTAACCCCTTTTATATTCTAGGGCTTCTTAAACTATAATTCTAGACTTTTAAATATTCTTTCTATGAACCATTTCCAAAGATCCAAGACTAACAGTTTTATTTCAGCATTCACCTTACTTATTGGCCCTATTTTGCATATCAGTTACTTTTCTGTTTCTAAGAAGTGACTTAAGGCAGAGAGGCTTCATTTGACACACGAGGGTTAACTTTATTACTGGGAAGCCATAGTTCTAGTGGAAGTATGAGGGTGGTTGCTCATGTCTGGGTAGATCGGGAAGTAAAAAGATTAGTAATTTAGTATTCCTGGTCTCCTGTTTCTAGATAGCCTCACTCTAAGAGCAGTGTTCCCATGCTTATGCATATGGTCAGTCCAATTTCCTTGTAAATTTGTTAACTTCAACTTATTTTATATGTATTATAAGTAGGTATTTAATATTTTTGAGGGAAGAAACTTATATACCATTTATGAAGTATCTCTTAAACTGATTTTGGTGTCTACTTTTTACCTATCTTTTCTATGAATTTCAAGATTCAGCTTATTTTCTATTTTGCTCTGCCATTTAGATCAATATAATCATTGTAGTTATCATTAAAATGTTAATTAGGGTTTTCCAAATGATCTTAATGCATTCTACACTCCCTCAGTTTTAGGCCTAAGTTTTAAAATTATTCCTCCATTTCTACTTTTATTTCTTTTTTTTTAATACATGCTTTAACTCTTTATCATACAGATGAATGACCGTGGAAAAGGTTCCTTGGGTACTCACCTTCCCAACAAATGTTCTACCAGCTGTCCTTCACTAACTTACACCATCTAAGGCTTCCATGCCAAGTGGATGAGCTCTGTGTAGACCCAGCTTTTCCTATTAACATGAAACACCATACATGTTAGTGTATGTTCTTTCCTCCCACTTTATCCTTTTACATTCCTATTGGATTTTTATGCTTTTCACTACTTTTATATGAACTGTGTCTTTTGACCTTATTATATAGTTAAACATCTCACTCTCGGCCAAGCTTTTCCAAGATGAAATTGCTCATCTTTCTCTTTCCATTCTTTCTTATTTGAAAACTACTTAACCTGTTCTCAAACTTTGCTTTATTCCACAAGTTGAATAATAGGTTTTACATCAAAATCAATGATAACACTGGTAACACTGGGAAATTTTAGTAAATTATTCATGCATGTTAATAAATTAACATTCACATTTTACAAGTGAGTTTTCCATAATTTGAGAGTTTCTCTTTCTTATTTGATGGGTCAGTGTTCCAAAGCATCTTGCTGGAGTCTGCAAGTTAAACCCAGAAACCTTAAGTGTGTAGCATTATAGATATTGGGTGATAATGGTAAACTTACTCTATACAAGGCATTTAGTAAACAATTTTCGTTTTAAAAGCCATAGTTTTTTTGCACTACCCAACTCTAACACTGCCATAAAGAACTAGCCATCATATGTGTGAGGGCTAATCCAGGGTCTCAACCTGACATACCTACCAGTGGACTGTAGTTAGAGGATCGCCTCCATCAGCTTGGTCTATGGCCATGTTTGTGGGGCATTTTCTTGAATGCTAACTGATATTTTAGGAGAGTCAAGGATACTGTGGTTAATACCATCCCTAAGCAGGGAGGCCTGAGATGTATAATACAGGTGAGCCCAGAAGCAAGCCTGTAAGAAATGCTCCCCAGTGGTTCCTGTCTCCAATTTCCTGCCTTGAGTTCTTGTATAGTTTCTCTCAAAGATGGGCTGGAAGTGTAAGCTGAAATAAACTCTATCTTCCCCAAGTTGCTTTTGGTGATAGTATTTACCACAGCAACAGAAAGCACACTATAAACATATGTAAAAGAAGAAGCATGGCTAAGTTCCTATAGATTCTCTACCAAAGTAGATAGCCAATTACATTACACCTGTGGGATACAATCTAGTTCATTGACCCCTAATTTGCCAGCCTCTGTTCCGCACTATCCAAGTAGTTATAAAATCTTGAAGTTTGCTACCTTCTCCATTCCCCAATAGGGCATCCATCCATAAAATGAAGATAGTTATAATGTCTGATGTAGAAAAGCAATTATAAGGACTGAGTGAATTCATTCAGCTTTAAAGCCATCAACAAAGTAAGCACCAAACTAAATGTTAATTGTGTTTATTTAAAGCCAAATGTGCTGTATAGATCGTTGATGAATCCATTGGTAGATCATTTAAACTAGTTTCAACTGTAATATTGGCACAACGCTTCCTTTATTTAATTCCCACTGCCCAGTGTTGGGTTCTTGTTCATGACTTTCCCACCTCCCAACAAAAAACCTATAAGGGAAGTAAATGAAATCTAACTGCAACATTTTCACTAATTTATCCCCAATCCATGTCTACCACCACCCAAGGAAATTAAAGTGGCCACAGTGGAAAGCTGTGCCCAGATACTAGTAACACAGAAAGCAAGCAGCCACCAAGAGGCTCTTGACTACATCTTGACTTCACTTGCTTCACTTTATCTGCAAGCTCTGTGTATGTTCTCTGGATCTTCCTGGCTAATTCTTTCCAGCAGGGCACTGATTGAGCTGTTAATAAAGTGTGAAGGTGTCTTGTGGATGTATTATGAGTCTCAAAGAAGTAGGTCTCCATCTTAAGTTGGAAGCTACTCTGTCCTCACATCCCCAATTTTTTGGAGATAGCATCTCCAATTGTAAAATTAATCAAACTTCTCTCAGTGACAGAAATGTTAATTTAAATTTTTTGTCACAATTACCAGGAGTGTTATTGCAGCTTCTGACTTGGAACTAATTTCTCCATCACTGGCTTAGACTCCTTTGTAATAGTGATAAATGAAATAGCTTCCTGGCCTCTTTTATTTAAAATAAATTGCATTACAAGAAAAAGAGAAAAAAACCACTTTATAGTAATCAACACCTTCAGAAAAACTGAGGAACATGGGACATTTGGTCCTTTATTGTTTCTCTCTAGTTTGCTTCTTTGGTGGTTGAAATGACAAGTATGCAGAGTGAAGTAAGTCACCCTTTATGGCTATATTTCCAGATGCAACTAATTTGGGTTGTTCTGTTGGCTTTTATAGGTACTAGGGAGCACCACTGGAATAAGCCTGTGAAACTAGGAGAATTTGTGAATTATAACTAAAGAACCACAAGGGGGCACAGAAGAAACAAGGTATTGTGCTTGTTTGAACAATAACTAAAAAATTTGGCGCCCCTCCCATTGTGAACCAGCCCATCTAGGGGCTGCAAGATGGTGACACCTGGGGGCTGTCTCACTAGAAATGCAGATGCCCCAGGTCCTGACCTAGTCCCTTAGAATTACATCAGATCCTCATAAAACTTGTGCATAAACTAGAATTTGGGAAACACTGAAGCCAAAGCCTGGGAGACTGAATGTCTGTTGTGTTGGTACATAAAAGGAGCCCAAGAACAATAAACAAAGTTCAGGTCCACTAGCCGGACTTATACAAAGAACAAATGGTTCAGTGTCTGTACAGATGGAGTCTGGGGTGAGAAGATACTTGTAAACAGGACCAGCTTTTTTGTACTTCCCCTGCAAGAGGGGCAACTTTGATACAATCACCAAAATCATCAGTATCAAAATTGCTCAGCTGCAGGAAACTAGAATCCACCAAACATCTTACTGAGTGGAAGGGGTGTTAGAATCTACTAGACTCTGTGAGAAAAATAAATAAATAAAATTCAACAGTTGTATGTAAAGTGCTTTTGTAGAAACCAAATACCCACTTACTGGACCCTAGATAAGAACAGGGCCTCAGCTCTGAAACAACTTCTAACATCTGAGTTGCGCAAGGGCCTGCAACTTTCCCTGGAACATGGTTACTGCCTTTGAAGTGCACTCCTTTCCTCCAATCTAGTTAGTGTATTTACACAACTTACATGTTAGCATCCAGCTCTTGTCAGAAGCAGTGCTGATGAGCAATGGTTAAGATCTCAGGCCTCATTCACCCAAGTCCAGGTCTGTTGAGTGGGACTCCATTAGTCATCAGGAGTGTGTGTCTTTGTCTCGTTATTTGTAATCAAGGTTACAAATAAGGCTGGCTGGGAAAGCTTTATCCTCTGCAGAAGCACATAATGATTACATGCCTGGTGCTTTTCTTGGAAAATACAAGACTGACTTGAAATGTTTGTTATGAAACCTCCTGTCAAAATTAATTAAGAGAATCATGTAATTACAATTTTTGCATCTAGATGGCCCCCAATGACTTGTTTCTTAGTGTGGAATTCGTTTTGAAATGTCTAAAATAGCAATGAAAAGACTAAATGGCCTTTTCAGGAAAACAATGAAGCTTTTTTAAAAAAAATCATAATTTTAATTATATCTTAATGACAATTATTGCTAAGGTGGAATCTCTCTCTATTATGAGATTTGTATTAAATCCTAACCCTAGAAACAAGTCAGTATGACTTTAAGAACTGGGTCACATCACAAATAGACTTACTACAGGTCCAAGGTTGGGAGGAGATAATTAGCAGCTCCTAGGTTCATATAGAAGCATTTGCCTCAAGTTTTACTTCCAGTGGCCCTTGATAAACTGAGTTATCACTAACATACACATGCTGGTGAATTTATTATTTTATTCACCATTCAAATGACTTTTCAATATGCCTAATTATCTTTTAAGGGTGGTGTGGAAAAACTCTAAATTGTGCTACAATCAGGCTACACAGAACCTGGTGTGAGGCGGCCTTGTTTCTTTAAAAAAAAAAAAAAAAAAAAAGTCCTTTTTGATACCTATTTTTATTATTGTCCTGCCTTTTGGATTACCCAGGAAGCAGTCTTCTGACAAATCTTTCTTCTGCCAGCCTACTGTGATCCTAATGGAGACCAAGGTCCTGTTGAAATCTCTTGCCTTCCCATTCTTCCATTGTCACTCACAATACATGCTGAGGGCTGGCCAGTCCATGTCTACTGGGTTCTGGATGTAAAACATTTCTTTTTATTTTTGTTGCCATAATATTTCAACAAGTTTGTTTCTGTTCTGTGGTATCTGCTCAGGACTGAAACAGGGGTTTCTACTATGGGACACAGACTGGAGGAGTCTGTGTGCACCTACGTGTATCTAATGATGGAACCAAGAAGGTGAAGCCCACCTTGTCCCCAGAAGGCAGATGGCACTGTCTCTGAAATTACCCTTCAAAGCTTCCTAGGAATCCTCCACTTCTACCTTATCCTCTCTTTGAGATTTCCAGAGTTTGAAAGCATTGAGACATTCCTAGCACTGGATTTTCAGGGCATTCTCCTTTGCCTGGGGTAGTACTTCGCTTTTATCTCTGGCCTCACATGCTTTGCTGATTTACCCAGCAAAGCCCTTCTGCACTTTGCTTTCCTCTTGCTTGCTTAGAAAGCTCTGAAATCTTGGGATCTCAGAGCTTTCTAAGACCTTTTTTTTTTTTTTTTTTTTTTTTTAATGACCACATCTGTTTCCATAGCATCTCACACTTGCTCTGCAGTCCCAGATGGGTTCCCAGGTTTACTGGGGATAGATTTGGTACTTTTATTTCTTACTGTTCCATCCACAACCTCTCAACACAGTGGTGAGCACACAATAAGCACTCTTTGTCCTGGTGACAAGTTGCCCCTGAACAATACCTAAGCGGATTATCAGAAGTGCGAGGTCCTGTGATTCTATTAGCAATAAAAGCTGGTGCTAGAAGAGGCTTTCTCAAGATGTATGTGAATAAGAGATTCAACAACTGTAGTGATAGAGAAATGTCTGTTCTTGGAAACTACATGATAATTCATACTAAGGCCCCCCATACTTCCTGAGTTAAGTGGAAGTCTGATATCTAAAAGCTGAGGGTCTTTGAAGTGTGTGATAAAAATGAAAAATAATATATAAGTGATGGGTATGGCTTTTCTATCTCTAAGCATCTCCTACCCCTTCCTCCACTCTCCATTCAAGAGAGTTTCAGATTTGCCTTCTGGCCTCTGCTCACTCTTCATGTGGTAGGAGATGGATGCAAGGAGTTGCTTAGAAACCTCTTCCTTAAAAAGGAAAGCTTCTGAAAGCTTTCCTTTTTAAGGTCTTAGCATATAAATAGTATTTAGTTGTCTTTCACCCTGTGGCTTTGCTCTCCAAACAATGCTTGGGAGGTCCATCTGAGAACCTATTTCATCTGCATTTCAAGGACTGTGTCTTATATTTGGAGAATGCTTTGGGAAATGGGTAGATCTATATAAGCGTGTTAAGGACCATGTCATGCATTGGGAGAATGCTTTGGGAAATGATAGTAGCCATGGTACTGCTGTCTTTTCAGTTCTATGGTCTTGGGTTCTAGGCTTTTGAGTTACATAACTTAGAGATTGTGGTTGGCTATTATTGTCTGCATCTTACTAATAGGGACATCAAAGCATAGATGAGAAAAAGAGAAAGTAACCCAGACGCATGCAATTAGTAAAAAGTAAAATTAGGATTTCAACCCAAGTTTGGATTCTTAATCAATAGATATTGTCTGTGTTTGAGTGGATCTCATTTCACAAACAAGAAGAGTGGGGTTCAAATAATTTATGTAGTTTACTGAAGACTGTATAGTTCTTATAGTTGGCAAACTAGGCTTTATTAACTCTAATTCCCAAGTCAGTGCTGGCAAGCGGCAGGCTCTTAGCTCCTAGTAGAATTCTGCTTCTGGTTTAAAACCATTTCCTTAGAAAAACTCTTGGGGTCTATTGATAGCTTCCTGCTTGGTTTGTACACATGTTTAGACATGAAACAGTTCACTCCCAGGACCTCTCTGACTCCTCATTCTCCATGAAGAAGCTGTACTGTGTTTCTCAGTGGGCATGCCTTTCAGGCGCTCTCACAAGTGTGGATAAAACAGTGGTTCTCTACCTCTGCACTGCAACCCCTTTGGTAGTTGAAGGACCCTTTCACAGGGATCAGCTAAAACCATCCTGTATAGCAGATATTTACAATGCAATTTATAACTGTTGCAAATTTAAAGTTATGAAGTATCAATGAAAATAATTGTATGGTTGGGCATCAGTAAAACATGAGGAAATATATTAAAGGGTCTCAGCATTAGGAAGGTTTAGAGCCACTGGCTAGAAGAATTAATAGGACCTCCAGAGGTCCTTTGCTAGAATCTGAATATAAAATACATCTTTGAATAGCTATTGCTTCTTTTTTAATCTTAATAAGTACAATGCCTCAGAGCTATGGAGAAAACCATGATGAACAATTTAAAGTGTTAATCCTTCTGTCAAGATCTTTGGTCTAAATCATTAAATCTGTAGGCCCAAATAAATAGATATGGCTCAAGTAGATTTGGTATGTCCTCAAACCATTTGCTAACACTGTGAGGTACTCCTGTTTCTCATAGAGTTAGTATGTCTTTAACCTGTATGTCATCACTGTGAAGTATTCCTGTTTCAAGTAGGGTTGATACATCTTAACTCATCCTCCATCACTATAGACTAGTCCTGTTTCTTGCTAATCTCTTCAAAAAGAGTTTTATGCCTATATTCAGTAGCAGAATTGCAAGCTGGGTGCTTCACATTGCAGTCAGCAATGAACCAAGTACAGGGAATAAGCAGGAGGATGAGCAGAAGGCCGAGGTCCTTGACTTGGTGGGGCAGGTCAAACACCAGGGAAAAAGTAGCCAAAAGGCTAAGAGTATATAGCTCAGCAAACATGTTCAACTCTAAGCATAACCATAAAGACAAAGAAACAAATGAATGTATTTATCCAACTAAGTGCTGTGAACACTATAAAGAAAGAATAATGAGAAAAGGGGGCAAGCTAACCATCAAGGGTCCTTCAGGGTAGTCTCCTGCAGGAATTTTAGTTTATTCATAACTTGACCATTGAGGAAAAAGAAAATTGAGCTAAAAGATGAGGGGATAGTTCAGGCAGAGGAAGCACTATATAAAAAAATGAAGTAAGAAAAATCCTGGAATGTTGTAAGATCTAAACACAGATATGGCCGCTGGAGGGTGGCAATACAAGCTGATGGCCATATAAGACACCATTAGAAAAGTAGGCAGCATGTGGGCTGAGCAGGAGCTTGGAAATATTGGTGCATTTTAAGGACGTTGGCAAAGCATTGTAAGTTTTAGGCAGAATAACTACCTGGTTTTATTGACAATTTTAAAATCTCTTTCTCTTACTCAAGGTCCAGGTTGGATTAGACTCAAAAGCTGTAAAACATTATTTTTGAAAGAAGACAAATAAATGCAAAGAAATCCATGTTCATAAATTAGAAGGTTTAATGGTGTTAATATGGTAATGGTATCCAAATAATCACCTGTTGATTAAATGTAATCATTACCAAAGTCCTGGCAATGTTTTTTTTGTTTTTTTTTTTTTTTTTTGCAAAGATAAAAAATTCATGTTGAATTTCATACAATATTCCAAGATATCCAAAATAGCCATGTCATTGTTGAAAAGCATGTATTAAGCTGGAGGACGATAACTTCTGTTTTCAGAAACTACTACAAAACTATAGAAATCAAAATAGTGTCAGCTGGATAAGTAGCTTAGTAGTAGAGTACCTGCTTGTCATGTACAAGTCCCTGGGTGTTCAGTCCCCAGTAGCAACGATATGGCAATGGCATAATGGTAGACATATATCTAACTCTCTCTCTCTCTCTCTCTCTCTCTCTCTCTCTCTCTCTCTCTCTCTCTCTCTCTCTCTCTCTCTCTCTCGTGTGTATATGTCCATCACAGCATCCAGGAAAAAATACTACTCTTTATAATCAAATGGTCTTGACAAATACATCATTAACATTCAATAGGGGAAAGAATTTGGGCTCAATGTTGGTCTCTACTGTAGGCAGATCTGGCACTCAGCTATAGCCGCCAGATCAGATTGGGGAGTGGCAGTCCTGTTGTAAAACTCACACATAACCTCCATCTCTGCCTCAGTAGTAACCACTTTGTTGATGAGACCATTGGAAAATGTTAGGAATGGCAGTGGAAGAAAGGCTGACTGTCCACAGACTGTGCCATGCTATCTATTTGATTACTGAACTCCTCTGCTGAAGTCACCTTTTGGTGAGCATTTACATGAGACATGGGTATTTTGACATTCTTGGCCCATTTGAAGAGGTCTATCCACACACTTCTTCCCCAGATGTCTTTCTCACTAGTTTCCTAATAGTCTCCTGACCATCCAAGTGCCTGACCATCCAGAAAAACAACTGGTTATAGCTTCATAAATCAGTAAATAACTGCACATATAACCATTTCTCCTTCCAATCAAAATGCATGATCATGTGTACTGCCAAAACTTGTGTTCCCTGGGAAGATTCCCACCGCCACTGTTCGTTAGTGTTGTCCCAGAAAGGGTTGTTCATGTTGTGGCTATCCACATCTGTGTAGTACCTGCATAATGTGCAGAACCATCAGTAAATTAGGACCTAGTCTTTTCGTCTTCAGACAACTGACCATATCACACAACATGAGTCTATAAGTGTATGCTTGGCATCAGATGAAATTGTAATGTGAGTCGAAATCATAGACATCTGGCCAACATCTTCATGTAATTTGTTCATGACTTTAGGATCTTCTCAGACTCAACTATGTATATACCACTTCCATTTGATAATAGATTATGTATATCCTACTGTATGACTTGGGGGTCAGAAAGCATCTAGTTAATGATGGGCAGCTCGTGCCTCATTAATTTTTTGGCTTATTATCAAACATTAGATTTTTACTAAGGCTCAATAGCAAGCCAAGAGGTGTCTTTGAAAGGGAGAATAGTTGTCTGCAGATGAGAGTAGAGCCTTGCCACAAAATGTCAAAGGCCTACTCTGTTATTTCTTCCCTAGTGACCAAACATTCAAATATATGAACCTAGGCAGGGGACATTCTCATTCAAACCGTCACATCATTCTCTGACATACATCATATTATCAGTAATTACTAAGTGGCTGCTACTTCTTGCTCACTTGGTCCAATCAGCATAGTATTATCAGCATAGTACATCAGGATGATATTTTGTGGAATAGACAGATGATAGAGATTTGAGAATCCTCCTAACTACATTATGACATAGGCTTGTAAAGTTAATATGTACTTAAGGGAAGATTGTAAAAGTGTATATACTTCTGACCTTGACAGCTAAATGCAAATTGCTTCTAGTGGTCATTACAGGCAGATACTGAGAAAAGGACCTTTGCCAGATCAATACCTGCATGTATCAGGAGATGTCCTGATCTGTTCAAGTATGGACGTTACATCTGGTATAGTGTGGACTCCCAGACCAGAAAAGGGACTTACCTACTCTAGCTACCAATACCACGAACCTGAATGTTCCGGATGTAAGGTTTTCCTCTAAGTTCCTAAATTTTAATTTCTGTCACTAGCCTATATCTTTCTCAGCAAGTTTCTCTTCAGTTGAAAGACACATCTAAGCACCAGTTGCTGACTATAACTGGCTCCAAAATACTACAAGCCCTGGACTTGCTAAAAGCTTATGTGGACTAGTCTATCAAATGTGATTGCTCCCTGTCTTTATAGCCAAGTCAGATACTGGGTGCTTCTGATAAATGCCTAGTTGCCTAGCCTTTGACTGGTCTTTTAGCCCTGACAACTGATGTCTCAATTTTATCAGGAAGTAGTTACAGAAGAGAATACTTATCCCACACCCTTAACAGGCTGAAATGCTAAGTCAAAAAGAAACTTTAAAAAAAAAATAGGGGATGAAATGGCTACCTATAATGCCCATTGTCATACCAGGATTGTGGCCCCAGATTTGCCAACTGGTAGACTTCTTAAGTTAAGTAGTTCTACAGTATGATAAGACACCTGACCTGCTTTACACAGAACCAAAGAAGTATTATATAGCTTGAAGAGAAAATTATTATTTCTATACAAACCATTTAAAATTATACTCTGGCTATAATCAAAGAAACATTGCAAAAGGGGGACCTTAAATAAATGGCTGGTTCTTGGACTCTCTGGCAGAGGTCTTACTGTAGAACAAAAGGGGGCTTGACCTCATCTTCATGTAAGAGAGAAAGCTGTGCATAGCTCTTAGAAAACAATGTTGTTTTCATGCTAACCATTTGGAAATAGTCAGAAAAAGGTTAAAGCTAGTAAAATAATTAATGACAGAAAACAGTTACATTCAAACAGTCAAAATCAGTATATATCCTTATTTTTATGGTCCTGATGGTTAACTTCTCTTTTTAGTGCCTGGGTGTGTGTGTGTGTGTGTGTGTGTGTGTGTGTGTGTGTGTGTGTGTGTGTGTGCGCGCGCGCGCGCGCGCGCGCGCGCGCGCGCACTATATTACTTATTTTATTCACCGTCACACTGGGAGCAGGGGAACAGGAGGAGCAGTATTGGTACAGACCTGCCATCTAGCTGGAGACTTCAAAGACAAATTAGATCAATCCATGGCCATCACCACAGATAGCCTGGGTGGCCTTTAATGACAAGTGACCACCCTTACCAGAGTTGTGTTACAAATAGAAGGGCTCTGGATGTCTTGACAGTAAAATGGAGGTGGGGAAGACTTCTGTCATCCTGGGGGATGAATGTTGTTTTTATGTAAAGGAATCAGAGTTGGTTGAACTCTGATTATTATTATTATTATTAACACCATCTGTGACTTTTGCAACAATTTGAGGTCCATATATACCTTCAATGACCCTGCTCCCTGGTACTCCAACCCACTCATTGCCTGGCTCTTTCCCTTGATGGACCTGACCACAGCCATCAGAGCTCTCCTCCCTTTTGCCCATGCCTTATACATTATTTTATTTTTATTAAAAAATGATAGCTAAATTCACCGCCAACCAAGTTTTGGTACAATATCAAACTATTCCTAAAGACTACACTAACATGTTCTATAACACGGCCAAATTATAAAAAGGAAAGGGGCAGGTGTGGGTTCCTAGGCCAGATGAGCGAAGGTAGAGTGTTGCCCATACCTTGGACATCTCACAGAGAACATGGCAGAAGTGGGGCCACTCTCTATCCAAATCAGGCCAGGACACACTAGACTCCATAAAAACAAAGGCCATGCCACATTAGAGTCAGTTAAGCGTCTATTTCCCTGCGAGAGAACTGGCTCCTTAGAAATCATTGGACCTGCAGTTGGCAGTCTGCTAACCTAACTCAAATGCCTGGAATGCCCCTGCCTCCGCTGTAGTACTTCCTCCCTGCACTTCCTTCTGTGTTTTGGAATTTGAAAAACTTGCCCATCTTCAATCAGGTCTGCATATGTAAATTAGGTTCCCTCCCTCCCTGGTTTATTTGTCCCCCCTCCCCTCCATTGCTTTAATAAATGAGCTGACCTCCAACAGTCTCCTGGGTGGTTCAGAAGACTTTGCCTGAGACCTTGCTCCTCCCACCATCCTGGGACCTCCATTGCACAACAGCTGATCAAGGGTGGTGGCAGTGGTGGTAGGAGGGGTTCACAGCATAGTAGCATAGCAGCAGCTGCAGTAGAAGTCACTACTTGGCTGAGTTTTTGAGAGTCAGCTGTTATTCTTCATGATCCATCTGTTCTCTGCACTAGCCAGATAGGAATGGTAAGACCCTACCACCTCTGCATCTTTCAAGTCCTTGATATTGGCGCTAATTTCTACAATACCCCTCCGGGGATATGATACAGTCTTTTTTCACTATTTTCCCTGGCAGAGGCATCATTTAGCCTTTCCAACCATAATAGCCCTCACTCAATAGATCAGAGGATGAATGTGAGAATTTTGCCAACTTCTAACTATATCTATACCAGATAAATATACTGGGACAGGGAAGATAGCCACAGGATGAGTTTGGGGATGTACTGGGCCTACTGTGAGTCAGACTTCAGCCAAAAGGCCATTGACTCCCATAAGCTCCTCCTTTAACTCAAGGGCCACAATGTTTTTTGAGGTCTTCTGGACGCAAGTGTCAATTCAGAATCACTATCCTGAAATGTTACCCTTGAAAAAGGCCTTAAGTCCTTCTGGGGATGAACTGGCAAAAAGCCAATAGTCAAACTTTTAGATATTATAACTAAGTCCTTCATCAGGAGAAGCTAGCCATACCTTCATTCAAGGGGTTTTGGATCTGTAAACTGGCTTAAGTCTGGAAATTAAGTATGACTCAAGTCACTGGCCAACATCCCTGTTTGCCACAATCCAGTATAAACTTTCATTCATTTATTTCATTTTTCCATATATATAAATCAAGCAAAAATGCAGTATATGCCTTATCTATTTTAGACTTAGAAACACCATGAATAATTAGCCAATACCAAAGGGCCATACAGGTCACACCACCATAAAATTCACTGTGCCTGTGCTGAGCGTTATGGATTAGGCCATTATGAACTTTACCTTGTCTGTGCTGCCTACAATAATAACTACAGTCACCTAGCCATTGTCAATTGAGTGTTGATACTTGGCCCTGAAACTGAGCAGCAGTATCTCTAATCTGAAGGTTGAGCCAATGGACAAGGCGGGCAAAAAACTCTTCACATGTGCTGGTGAACTCTCGCCATCTTGCATCTCATAGGCTTAGTGAAAGGTGTGCCTTCCAGGCCTTCCCATTTTGGAGAATTAAGTTTTACGCAGTATAACTGCATTGTAATTTTCCTGAGCCTTAAAATTTCTTCATGAATGCTAATCCAAGGTATCTCCAACTTCTTTTGCATGGATCATCTTTTGAAAAAATGCTTCAGCCAACTATTCAAGTGACCATTTGACACCTTTCTTAATTGTCCATATAAAAACCTAGAATGTCCACTCAGAGGGCCCATATCAATAAATTCAGCCGCTCCAGTTTTATATTCCTTCCATTATCCCACAGCCTTTAAATCACACATTCCACAGACTTCTCATTGAATGAATTAATATAAGCTCATAGACAGTGCACCTCTTCATGGAACACACATTCTACCTCCCCTCTAGGAGCCTGCTTTGCCCTAAGTCTGATTCTATTTCTGAAGACAACTATTGGTGGACTCTGTGGGACATCAGTACTGTCTTACTGACTTCTTCACTGGTGATTGTGCAGATGGTGAGAAGATTAATTTCCTCAGGCAAAGGCGGAAAGAGCAGTATTTCACAGTCTGGAGATGGGAGTACATCTTCTGCTAAAGAGACTCCTTTCTCAGGTGGGATAAACCCTAGAGAATATGAGGGTTCAAAGTTCTCAGCTTCAATAGGGTTCTCACACACATCTCAATTCCAAGATACAGGGTCCCGTTCTTTACCAATTAATGCATTTACTTATAAGAGCCAACACCCTACAGGGATGGGACTTGGATTTTTACTGTAGTTCAGCCAAACTTACAATGAGGCCTTCAGTTTGATTTTTTTCCAACTTAAGGTCTCTGGCTGCTGGAGAGAAGATTCTCTTCAAGGGCATACTTAGAAACCTATAGACTACTGATGCACATCTGGAACTGGTCAATTTTATCATTAAGTTCTTTGCTGTATTGTGAGATGCTAGAAATGGGTTAGTTTTATCACAGAGCTCATTCCCATTTGCTATTAATTTATCCAGAATTGCTAGGAACAACGAATCAGCACCACAATTTTCCTTATTTTTCCACAAATTGACATTTTTTTTTTTTTTTGTGGAGAGTCACCAAATTTTTTGTCTCTCAAAATTGATGAATCAGGATAACCAAATGCAGTCTTCTCCTTAAGTCTGTAAAATAGTTCAAGCTATGGGCTTTAAGTACAAGCTTCTAGTACAACAACTGTAGGTGTTGGCACTTGGAAAACTTAATCCAGATCTTTAAAGGTTTACCATTATACTCACATTGTTCTAGAGCCAGTTCTACTACCAGAATTTATATTTGTCAGGGTTCTTTAGAGGAAAAGAACTTACAGGATGAGACTATTTATAGAGAAAATGAGGATTTTTGTAGAGAGAACGGTTAGTTAATCCAATAATGCTGCCTATCAATAGAAGGTCCAAGAGTATAGTAGTTGTTCAGTCCACAAGGTTGGATGTCTCAGTATACACTGGAATCCTGAAGAAATGGGCTCTTATACCAGCGAAGGGGTAGTCTTGCCAGTAACAACAAGAGAAAGCAAGCAAAGAAAGCAAGCTTCCTTTAATAATGTCCCTTATGTGGGCTGTCAGGAGAAGGTGTGACCCAACTAAAAGGTAGATCTTCCCACCTCAGAAGATCCAGATGAAAAGGGGTTCTTCCCACTTCAAATAATTTAATTAAGGCAAAAAATACCTCCCACATATACCCAGTGACTTGGGTTTTGCTTCAGGTCCAGTCGAGTGACAGCCAAGAAGAGCTATAGATGCCTCTCCTTTTAGAAAGAATTTTGTGTAAGAACAAAAATAAGCAATGACGGTAAGTTGGACTAAGTCTGTTATCAGCTCAAATGAAAAACTGGAGGTGTGTTTGTGTGCATGTGTGAGCATGATTTACAGAGATGGAAATCACCATAATGGATGTCTTCCATGCCCTTTCATCAGAAATGAAAGTGCATCATACTCTAACATAGCTTAATTTGGCAAGACTCCTTTCTCTTGATACCATAACATTATCTTACAGGTTGATGGTTACATCTGAATTGGCTTGCCATATACATGTAATAGAGGCATTTCTATAAATTTACCGCACATGCCTTTTCTTAGAGAATATACAAGGAATGTTCTGTTCTTAATCTTGGAAGTGTGAATATCTGGATTACAATAACTGAAGTATCAACAATCACCTGCCCATTGGTTTTATTTCAGAGTGACCCCTCTCCCCAAATATAAAGTATTAAGAACTCCATTTACCACTATAGGAATATTAAAAGATGAAACCCAGTAAGAGGGGATTGGGGCCAAAAGACTTGTTCTGTAAGATAGATGCCTGTTCCTAGAGTTGGAGGCTACTAAGCAGGGAACAGATTGGTCTCCTCACTCACATTCATGTGCATCCTTGTGCCTTGCTTTTCCTTGGCCTTCTGTTTATTTCCATGAGAAGACACTTTTTGAAGGCATTTTCAGTAGGTGTCAGCCTCTCTATCTTGGACTTTTAGCCTTCAGAACTTAGAGGAGACAAATTCCAATTGCTTGTAAGTTATTGAATCTCACCTCTCCTTTATAAATGCATAAAATGGGCTAAGTCATCTAATGTGGGATGTCTTTCTGTATACTGTGAAATATCACTGGATAATAAAGGAACTGTTTTGGCCTATGGCAAGGCATCTTAGAAGCAGGCAGGAAATCCAAGGGGAAGAAGGGTAGAGTCAAAGGGAGACGCTGCAAGCTGCAACAGAGAAGGGAGGATGTAATGGAACATATGTAAGCCACAGGCCATGTGGCAAAACATAGATGAATAGAATTGGGTTGAATTGTAAGAGCTAGGAAGCAATATGCCTACGCCATGGGTCAAACAGCATTCATTAATTAATATAAGCTTCTGTGTGTTTCTTTGAGACTTTGGGACTGTTGCTCCAGACCTCAGGGCTAGGCAGACCTAAACAGCCATGGGTAGGTCAAGACCTTGGGGCTAGTCTATGTCAGAAACATAATACTACAGACAGATAATTGTGTAAAAGTTCATTTGGCATCAAGTTATGCTGTTTGACATTACTTGTCTATGCTTTCCATAACTCTTATTTCCTGTGTTAACCCATGTAGTACCTAAACAAGACATTATCTATCTTGAGTGTTGTTATTGTACAGATAAATCCACCCAAGTTCTCTGCAGACATTTATTTTTAAGAAGGTGAGTTAGCATATAAAATGGAGATTTTATGGAGTATTTGCTTTGCAAATTAGCTCTTTGCAACAGGTGGGATATTTTTGCATCACCTAAGAATGTCAAAACAGCTTCCGCTCCTTCAAACTTATTCCTCTTGGGATTCTTATAAAGAAAATGACAATAAAATTCCCACAACAGAAATTCCCACAACAAAGAATCCACCAAATGGACACAATTTTCTAAAGTGACAGCTTTTCTTCTTGTGCCAAGAGAACAGTCACAGTAGATATTTTGAAGTTCATTTGGAAACAGTGCTGCTTTCCAAGGCTGTTCACTAAAGCATACAGAAATGCTATGACAGCTCCTGTTTGGAGATTGGACCCTGCTTTGTGGAGTATCACAGCCAGCATCAGTGCAATATGTAGGCCTGTGAGTTACTGAACTAAAGACAAGTACAAGGGACTGAACCTTCAGGTGCTGTAACTTGTGACCAACATCAAAAATGGAGGTACATGTATAGTAGGGACTCCAGTCCACACAGACTAATATTTTGTATAATGAAAGCAATATCTTTGAGAAGGTAGTGTGAAGGAGCAAGCTCTTTTGAAAAGGACATTTTAGTTACTTGTGATTTTTAAATTTTACATTAATTTTGCAGGTATGAGTATATTTGCCTGCACGTATGTATGTGCCCCTATCTAGTTCTCATGGCCATCAGATCCCCTGGAACTGAAATCGTGAATGGTTAGGAACCACCATATAAGTGCTGGGAACCAAAACCCAGGTTCACTATAGGAGCAACAAGTGCTCTAAACTCCCGAGCCATTAATCCCCTAAACTCCCTTCACTTTTCTTGAGTTTGCCGAGAAATAATTCTTAATACCTACTGATGTGGGAATGTCTTTCTGTATGCTGTGAATATCAATCTTTAAATAAAGGAGCTGTTTTGGTCCATGACAGGCACCATAGAAAAGGTAGGAGGAGAAATCAGAGCTTAGGTAGGAGAAGGGCGGAGTCAGAGACAGACTGGGCCAGCTGCCCAAGAAAAAACGTGTAAGGAACACAGGTGAGCCACAGGCCACGTGGCAGACAGATTAATAGAAATGAATTGACTTAAGATGAAAGAGCTAGCTAACTATGTGCCTGAACCATAGGCCAAACATCATGAACTTTATACAAGTGTCTGGGTCATTTCTGGGGGCCTGATCAGCTGTGGGCGGCTAGGGGTTCTGGGGCAGCAGGTCTGTGGGTCTGGACCTCTGGCAAGAGACCTCAATGCAACAACCTCCTACTATAAAGCAGCACAACAAACCAGGTGGAGATAGTAGTGATTCTCGCTCAGCAGTAAACTGATATGCCAAGCAGATATGAGCATCTGGGATGGACTAGATTGCTTCTCCTATTGATACCATGGTGCCATAATTGTAACTGTACTTGAAGATGGAGGCTTTGAAGAGTAATTAAGATCAACTATTACTCATGATTTATAGACACAAGCACTCAGGTGGATGAGGTAAATTAATATCAGAAGCAAGAACCAATACCAACTATTGCACAAATTCTACTTAGTATTATAATAATAAAAGAGAAAACCCAGAGCCAGATATTTGGGAAAAGATAGAATGTCAGAGAAAGGAAACAGACCACAGTCAGCTCCCATCCAGCCAACTTCTCAGGCAAAACAGACTAAGTCTGTTTTCATAGGTCCTCAGCTTGACTGGTTGCTGAGACAAAATGGCTGAATTTCTCCTGCCTTATATTTCTTTCCCTGCCCAGCTATTTTACTTCTTGGTTCAATTCTCCTAGAGCTAGGATTGAAGGTGTGAGCTACCACTGCCTTACTGTTAGGCCTTGCACTCACAGAGATCCAGAATGATCTCTGTCTCTTGGGTGATGGGATTAAAGGCATAGGTCACCATTTTGTCATCACCAGTGGTGGGATTAAAGTCACGCTCTCTGGCCTCCATGGCTTGGCTGTGGGTGATGCTATCCTTTAATATTCCAGACTAATTTTATTAAATATAAAATAAATCACCACAGCTGGCAGTCTCTACTCTTGAATATAGTGAACCAACATTTTTACCAAAAATGAGACTGAAAAGAGACACTATATTTTCTTCAGTTTATTTTCAGTTGAGGTGTTAGATGTAATGCTTTACTTTCCGTATATCACCATCACCCTAAACCAGATAGCGTATAGTGCATTCTCAGACTTGATTGACTGAAAGATGTAGTGGCATAGTGAACAAGTCAGTATGGTGGATCAGCATCCATCTACTTTCCGTTCCTTAAGTTTGTGTTGCTCAAGAAGAGAATCTGACTGTATATATGGAGTAATTGATTAAATTGTTGGAAAATGAGATTCCTAGGCAGTTCATTGTAAGAATTCCAGGCACATAGCAACTATGTGGTAAACGTGCTAGTCCGATAACCCGATATGGTGTCAGGTGAGATATAAGAGTTGCTGGCATGTAGCAGCTAGGTGGTAAGACCAACCTGGTGCTGGCAGAATACTCCATGTATGGAGGGCACACGCCTAGGTGTGGCTATGTAAATCTGTGCGCACCCGTTCTCTTATAAGGAGAAACCACTAGAGGGTCATTCCTTTCTTCTCTCTTCTGCTTTTCTTCCCTTGTACCCACTCTGCAACTTTGCTCGATAAACTCTAGTGTGTCGGCTGGTAGGGTGTGTCTGTTCTCATGTGCAAAACCAACATTCATCATGACCAGAAGACAGAGAAACTACTACCTAGGTTTGTGCGTAGGAAAGTGGCCGTCTTTTGAAGAAAGGAAGATCATCTCTGGCAGCAGCACGTTCAGTGCTGGTTCTGGATAGAACTGAATTGCTGGTACAAAGAAAACCTTTGGCCTAAGTTCTGACCTATTTTTCCTCTAGTGACCAATGCAAGCAGACTCTGAAAGAAACTAATATGCAGAGGATACCATTGCAATTATTCCATTAGGAAGAAAGCGACATTCTTTGAGTGAAGTTTAAAATTTTAACTTCCTTGCAAGAAATGTTTCTCAAGTCAGCAGCATTTATAGCGCTTTTTGTTTTCTTGAAAGTACTACTGGAGGAGACCAGTGATATATTTTTTGTATCCCAGATATTGTTTAAGGATGAAAGTCCTAGACACATAAGAATAAACTTTAAGATCAGCTCTATTGAGATCTCTTTATTCTTGGTCTTAATCTTAGTTCTCAACCTATAGCTCATGAACAACCTTTCAAAGGGGTGGCTTCATATCAGACATTTGTATTACAATTCATAACAGTAGCACATGTACAGCTGTGAAGTAGCAGTAAAATAATTTTATGTCTAGGGGTCAAGACAATATGAAAAACTGTATTAAAGGGTCTCAGTATTATGTAGATTGAGGACCACTGTCCTAGATTGTCATATAATAGAGGGCCAATAAGAACTGTTACACACTAAGAAAAACCTTTTTATTTAAACAAGCCACCCCTATGTACTTTTGTTGGCCTAGAATTCAATATATATACCAGGATATCCTAAAAACTCACTGAGATCCACTTGCTTCTGCCCCCTAAGTGCAGAGATTAAAGGTCTGTGCCTCCACACCCAGTATACCACACAGTAGTACTGCTAAAGATATGTCTAGTTCTTGGAAATGATGAAAACACAGATAACTTTTAAGTGTTTATTCCATTCTAAGTAGGTGTTTGTTTATGTGTAACCTTAAGCCAAGGAAACATGTAGCTTAAATGTTGGCTCTAAGTTGTCTAAGATAACATGTCTACAAGTCTCTAAGAAGACAGTAAGAGTCACTTTACAGAATCATAATCCAACATGGGTTTTCAGGGATTCATTTTTTAAATGTAGATTTATCTCTTTCCTTACTGTTTTTCTGCCCATCAGAAATCTTTATCCTTTCGATGTCTTACAAGTGCCACGTGGGTTATGGATGTATCTGGAAGGGAATGAGTGAAGATAAGACCCAACCTGCCTATTTTATAAATGAGGAAAATCAGAACAGCTGATTTGTTCAGGGTCATCTACCTATAAGTGACAGGCTCAAGACTAAAACCCAGTTATGAGTGCCAGGAAATCATGAGTTTGCTTCTACACTTAAAAAGTGATAATTGCTGCCATCATTTGAATTGACGTCTGTCTAAACACCTCAGGGTTCAACCTCCTCCCAAGATGAGTTTGTAGTACTGAGAGCATTGTCAGTTACTCAACCCCATATTTGGTGGGAAAGTACTTATAGTTTAAGTCAGCAGAATCGATTTCTTTTTCTTTTAAGGCCTGCCAGGTTTCAGAAATAATGAGCTCCATACATTGAACTTTTTTGGGAGTTGGGGGTTTTACTCAGAAATCATTCTACTGGTGTCTTCTGAAGGGCTGTGCATGGCATGTTTCATTATAAGGTCCATTCACCCCAGTTAGACAGCAGCACATGCCAACAGAAAAAGGGATTCACAGTGCCATTTTTGGGTGTTTAACTGAGTGCAGGGTAGAGTACTGAGGTGTGAGCACATAGATGTTCCAGCCTAACTTGTACGTAAACCCTACTTGCCTAAAAACCCAAGCCAGAAGAAAAAGATGTGTGGTCACTCAGAAATATCAAAAGGTAAGTTTGTAATGTCAAGCACCTGAGAAGCTTCCAAAAATGGAGGAGAAGCCCATTCTTGTGCAAACCCTTCCATCTGGGGCAAGAGCCACTCCCTACCATGCTACATGGGATCTCCTGCCACTTCTGAACACTTTCCTTTCTGTGTGCTCCTGTGATCTACACCAAAGCTTTCCGTCCTTTGGAGGCACCAACCTGATGAAAGTCATGTACGTATTCCTCAACCACTATATGTACATGGGCGCATTTTCTTGAAGCTGTTTATCATTTCAGGGAGTTTAATGAATCCTGGAGTCCACTGGGAGGCACCAAGTTAAAAAGTCTTGTTTCTGCTGACTTTCTTTTTCCTTAGAACTTGTAGGCTCTAGGGAGGTGATGTGATGTTTTGGAATTTTAAATATGAACACTAATGATTATCTAATTATAGTCTAATACATTAATGTTTGAACATGAAGTTTCTCCCACATTCTCTTGATGAAGTGTTCCTGTATTAGCAACCACTTGTTCTTTGGTAGGAGGGCCAGCAGCCTGATCTTGGTCACAACTTCATGTTGCTTGAGTAGGTATCCTAATAAAAACTTTGCCTCCAGGAGTCCCATGTCATTGTCATCAATTCTGCTCCCGAAGGCCTGGAATTAGTAGCAAGAATAATCAAAGTCTTCATTAAGAGCAGTAGCAAAGGACTGATTATTTGAAGAATAAATACATGTTAGGTGTAAGAGGGGACATATAAGGAAAAGACATACAAGGAAAGATATTTGGAACAAAGGATTAATAAAGATGCAAACAAAGTGTGGAAAGAATATAAAATGAATATGCATACTATGAACAGTACTGAATGATGCAGTAAATTTGTTCAGTTTTTATGTATCATGTCTAAATATAAAATCTAAAGCTGGATACTATGACCTAACTCTTATGTGGAGACATGGTGATGTAATTACCCACACTAAAATGGCTACGGTAGGAGCAACATATGCAAAGGCCATTAACCGAGAGATGTTTGCATTTAATGTGGTAAAGGTGTGCACATGCTAACCTTTTGAGTGGTCTCCTTGCCATCATTTGGATTTGTTCACAGATTCTGCGAGAGGCCCATGCTTTTGCTTTGGCTTTACTCCCTTTGATACTGTTTTTCTATAGCTTGTTCAAATGAAAGTTAGGCTTTTATATATCAGTGTGCACACCCAGACATTCACATATTTGTCTATACTCGGATATGTGTGGAAGTAGTTATCTGTAAATAGAAAAGGAGTCTGAAGCTTTTCTGCTATCATGTGGTACATGTTTCCCGGGGGACCAAGGTTAGAAGGGGAGGGATGGGAAGAACTGATTATTTTCCTCTGTATGCATCTGTGTTATTTAAACTCTGTATAACAAATACATATTGTAATTAAGGGAAAAGGTTGCATTTAACATGCCATCAATAACAAGGGCCACTTTCTCTCATCCATTTGCGGTATGAAGATCGACAATAGTGATGCCAGACTTTCCGATGCCTCGTGGGAAAGACAGGAATACGAACAGCTTTTGTTGTATCAATTTACATTGCTGCTGTAAATAAAGCATTGTAATTAAAAGAGATGACTCCCATGTGCTTGTTAGGTGCTATCTGGTAATAATAGAGATAACAGCCTAGTGGTGATGAGCCATCCTGTCTCTTCTGTGTGGTGAGCTGAGTGATCCTGTCCAGCTCATTCAACCTCTTTTACTTGAGCTTATCTACAAGATGAAATAACAGTGGCAACCTATGGACTGTTAAGGCATTAAATAAAGTTCGTATGACACTATAATGTTACCTGTTGCATGGAAGATGTAATAATAACTAGTAGCTTTTGGAAACACACACTGAACACTTAATGTTCATTGGAAACTGAGTTGTAAGTTCCAGGGTTCTGGGCTATTTCTCAGTATTCTGTAAGAAGTTTTATGCTTGTTCTTACCCCCATAGATTAGGACAGTGGAGCTCAGAGATAGAGCAGTTGCTCAGGGTAGGTCAAGAGTAAGATTTAAATAAAGTCATTAAATCCCCAGGGCTCACCCTGTCAGCTGTGACCAAGTACTGGAGATAAGCAGGTCTCCCAAACCAAGCCTCCAGCCCAGGTCCAAGGTGTGGGGTTTCTCTAGAGAGTAACAGCAAGTCCTGGGAGCAGACAGTGGGAAGGAAAAGGTTGGGAACACAAACCACTAAGTACAATGATAAGTAGCTGTCAGGCAAATATCAGCACTATGTACTTTGCTCCAACGCAAGTGCATGAGACCAGAAGCCTATCATCTCCTTGAGGGTGACTTCTGTTCCAAAACAGATTCTCTCAGCTTTATTAAAAAGGTGTTCAGTGGAAATTCTGTGTTAGGCAATCTCCCTGTGGCAGGCACGAGACCACTGTCCCTCCTACAAGCTGAGAGGCACAATTGCATTTTCTTCCTGCTAATAAACTTCCTCGCATATTTTAAATCTCAAGTGAGAAGGGAGGAGAGAGCCCAGGAGGGATTCTTGTCTTCAGTGAATAATAATTTTACAAGATTATGGCTATGTGAGGAAGAATAAAATTAAGAAGAAATATTAAGAAATATAAATTAAGCATATTTTTTTTCCTTTTTTATCTTTTTGTTTCTTATTGAAGGCTCTAAGGAGCCAATTGTCTAGCTGCTAGATAGGTGGAAATGGGGTTTTAAAATTTTTCATAGTTGCTTAACATTAAGGTTTTAGAAAAAACTAATCTGCTCATTAGAAGAAAGTAGTGATTGGCATTATATACTGCTGTCATTTCACATTAATTGTCAAAATAAAATTCTGGGCCACTTAACTGATAGTACGGGATATATTTGATAGTATTTTGACAATATTTAACATACAACATGGATATTGGGTTAACTCATAAAATCCACACCAACAAAATCAATCGTAAACTTATGATAGCTTTGTTTGTGGTTAGGTTCCCTGTCCTGGCCATGAAGATGAGAGCAAACCCAAGCTTTGTTTGAAGACCTGATGTCGTTCACACAAACCTCAAAACAGGTAAAACAAAACCAGTTCTATTTTCTTATAAGCAAATGCAAATATAGCCTGCAAAACAGATTCTGACACAGCACCTAGAATGTACAGTTTCCTTGCTCACAAATGAAATGAGAAACCCAAGACAGCAGGATAGAATGTTACTATAAACACCTCAGCACTAGCTCAGGCAAGGAAACAGCACAGATGTCTCCACCACCGTCCACGGTGCATTTTCTTCCTTAACAGAGAAGACAACTGAGCTGATCCTGGCAGTGTTATGCTTCCTAGCTTTGAGGAAGTATGTTTACATCTAGCACACATGGTGCAGCCTATGTTGAGCTTTAAAATAGTAGGCTGGGGGCTGCAGAGATGTCTCAATCAGTAAGCAACAAAGGCCTGAATTAGGATTTCCAGCACCCATGTAAAAAGCCAGATATGGTATCAAGAGCTCATGGAACCCAGGATGGTGAACAAGAGAGGATCCCTGGAACTCACTGAAGCTAATCCAGATGAACTGGTGAACTCCAGAAGATGGAGACTAGAGAAAGATGCCATATAGCAACCTCTGGCCCTCAAACACATGTACAGCCACACACAAACATGCATATATGTAAAACACACAAATATTGTGGGTTGGTTAGAAACGCCAAATGACCAAGATGCCTCAGGAACTTAGGACCACACCATTTCAAATTACACAGATCAAACTAAGACATAATATTGGGATATTCTCATTTGATGTGATTTATTGTATTTCTTAATAATTACTTTTATGATTTTATTTTCTCAAGTACTGCTATTATTGAAGTGCCAGAGACTAATATCAGGCAATTGTATCACTGAGATACAAATATTATAGTATGTCTCCTGATAATATCTTTCGCCAGATTCTTTCAGTAGTGGATAAAGTGAAACTAAACATTTAACATTTTCTGTGAAGTATGTAAAATAAGGTTCATTAAAGATTTTGCTATTGATGTTATTTTTAGCCTTAATAAAGTTAGGAATGTAAAAACCTTAATCTTGTACAATAAAATTGATTTATAACCTACAAAAATTGTATTCTGCCAAAGCCACCATAAAGCCATGAGCTTTGTTTCTAAATTAAAGATGATAAAGAACAAGGCGCATAAAAGATGCTGTTCTAATGGAAGAATGAGAAATGGAGGACAATCTCTTGAGAAAGCTGTCTGCTCTCCCCTTCACATCCTTTTCCTGAGGCCTCCACAAATTTCAGAAGTGAAGAAGCATGTTGCATGAGGAAATATAGAAGAGTCCCAGGCCAATTTTTAGTAATTGTTTTTATCTCCCTATTCTGTGACAGGACATTCTGGCAGGTGTGATTGTCAAGTTAGCCCTTCTCATTTGGGTACCAGGCTGTAGGACAATCCAAACTGATGAGACTACTGTGAGAGTAAGTCCAAAAAGCACACACCAAAGCAGAGTTCTCTAACTGGCTGGTTTTGCTTAGCTGTTAAATGTTATGTTTATGGAACAATATTTTCCATGAAGTCTGAATCATTGTCTCACCTAGTTACAAGATGCATTGCCAGTCAACATTCCTCTACTACTAGTCTAGCTAGCTGGGCTTTAATCTGAGACTCTGAAAGTGTAACACTGAACAAAGATTCCAGTTGGTTTGCCAGTGACTTAGGCCATCAGTGTGTATTAGTCATGTGGGAATTAGTGATTGTCATTCAAGTAATCTAAGGCATATTAATAGAAGAGTTCTATTGCTACCATTTAGTGTGGCATAGGAAGTCGCCTCCATTCAGAGTTGTAATCATCCATTACCCATTGAGCATTGCTTTTGAGCTCCATCCATTGTGTTAGATGTTATAGATCACCACATTACAAACCATCACTGTTGCCTAGCTGCTAACAGGAAGTAAAATGCTCTTTACCAAGGTACTGTACTATGAAAGACTTAGTAGAAACTATTTGTCAAGATGACAAAAAGAAAGAAATGTGTCTTACCTAAGGAAAGAGAATAACTGTCCTCAGGCTAAGCCTGAACTGTCTATTTCTTGTCCTGGAATTGTATGGTCTATACTTGGGGAAAGAGTTTTGGCCTCTCCGTGAAATAGTTTTTCCTATTTTTATCCTTTAATATAGTCTCCCCAAGGACCCTCCCCTCATGAGATCTTCTTCCTAACCTTAAATCCCCTTTACATTTTTAAATTTTACTTTCTGTGCTCTGAATTATTGTGCTCTGCCCTTTGCATATAAATATGGAGTTATCCATTCAGGTACGGACAATCCCTCTCTATCACTTACAATTGCCAATGGCTCCTCATCTGGGGGAGGAGCTCTACTGCCAAGAATGCTATAGTTACTTCATATGATGGATCTGCTTCTACATTTTTTCTTTCCATTTTCTTTCTTCTCTTTCTGGAGAAATCACTAGACTGGTTTCTAGGATGACTGTACTAGTTCACAACAAAAATATGGTGTTACCAACTAGCTATAGTGGGAAATGGAGGGCGACAGTAATATTCTGTATTGCTTAGGACATTTTTATGGGCATTTATGACCACTAATTATAGGGAGACAATCTCTGCCCTGCTGGCACTGAGACTTTTTTAGTTGTTCATATACTCTTGAACCTAACACTCTGTCAAGTGTTTGCCAGGTAGCTGTTTTTCCCATTTGGAGGCTGCCTCTTCACTCAGCTGACCATTTCTTTTGCTGGATAGATTTTATTTTTCTTTCATGACATCCATGAAGTGGACACTGTTTTTCAGTCCTTTGTCTTGTTTCTTGAATTACGAGAATCCTAGAAAGTCATAACTGGGTCTGTAAATTGACATCAACTCCCTACTTTGTCCTCCAGCTAATCCATTTCCTATCCAAAATAAACGAATAATAGACTTTCAGGAATTTACTTTCCTTTGTGACTATTATCTCTGAGACTATGAGATCTCAGTGCCTGATGTGTAGAATAAACCAATCATCTACAAACTTGCTGGTTTTGACTTTTGTTTGCTTATAAGCCATATTTTTTAAAAAAAATTAAGAAAGTTTTGAACATATTTACTCTTTAAAATAACTCATTACATTATAGCTAAAATCTTAATTAACAGTAGGTGAATATTCCAAACCCAAAGTAAGTTTTGAAAGTGGCACTGCCTTATAGCTTTATGCAACTTTTCTTAGTGCTTAGCACAATATAAGACTGCTAGATTCTCTTAGCTGCTTGAAATTCAGTTGGTGTCCCATGTTCACTTCGGTTGGGGTATCTGGGTTCTTTCTTCCTTCCTTTACTTACTGTGCAGTTCTAAGACATGAGTATTTCAGGTCTCACTTTCAGAGAGTTGTGGGGTATCCCCTCTGATACTATACTAAAACATGGCTTGTGGTAGTTTGTCTAAGACCATCTGCAATATTTGTAATCAGAAGCCGTAGTGATTAATGTTTTATAAGCTGTTATATTAAAGTCTGTCAGTCTTTCTTGTATTTTGAATGTATTTTTTTTCCATTGGGCAAGGTTTTATATGACCTGCATTTATAGTTTAATACATGTGTAGCATCTTCCTGTACAGCATCCTCCATGGATTATTTGGGAATTCTTGGAGATTTCCAAGTATTGACACATTTAAATTACTAATGTCAAAAATATTCTCATTAATGTGACCTTTATATGCTAAATTTTTCCAAAAAGTCTAAATTTTGCTTTAAAGTTCGCATTTGCTAATTGGCAACAAATCTTGCTAATTGTTCTCTGTGGGTGGTCCATTTTGTTATACAAGGGGAAGGGATTAAGGTTTGCAATTGAAAGTATCAAACTAAAGCTAAATCATGTTAGACACCCAATAAAGACATTCTTAAATGAAATCCCTTCTTGTGCATGCACATATTTGTGTATGGCTCTGTGTGTGTACGCGCATGTGGGATGGCATGGATGTGACTGTCCTAAATCATGTTAGACACCCAATAAAGACATTCTTAAATGAAATCCCTTCTTGTGCATGCACATATTTGTGTATGGTTCTGTGTGTGTGTGCATGTGGGATGGCATGGGTGTGACTGTCCACTTTTTCTTTTACCATAAGTTAATATTTTCAAGCAGACTTCGGTATGACATTTCACAGGTGTTTAGCCTCTGATCTTATTCATCCCCATCAACTTTTGTGTGTTAAACATCTGGGCAGTTTACCATTTTATCTTCAACATCAGCACTGCACGGGCCAACACAGTAAATAGGCAACTATTCCTCAGGCTCGTTGTGACAGTAGTTTTTCTGTATATTGGTTTCCTCGGGTGCTCTTTGCAACCCACTCTACTGTGGGCTGGTGAACTCCTTTCTGAAGACTGCTGTTCCAGAGGCATGTTTTCTCCAGATGCCAGGCCTTTATGAAGTTGCTTTTTCCTTCACATATCTCTACTCTATTTTACTTTGCTCTCAGCTGACCCCATCCTGAAAACTTAACTATATCTGTTAATGGATCACTCAGAGGATACCCACATTGGAAAGTAAGTTAGGATGGACTTGCATTCTCTCATAAAAACAGCATCATTGATCCAAACCTGTGGTGGCGAGGTAACACTGAGATCTAATTACAGTGGCAGAATGTGCCTTAACCGTCAAAACGAACAGCTTCATAATTTTCACACCATGCTTCATGACAGATGGCAAAAGCTGTTTTGATTTTTGCTAGTAACTGAGGAGCAGAAAGAAGGTCTACACTTCTGCCTTCCTTCTTGCTCTTTGTCATCTCTGGTTGGCTTGACAGAAAACCGATTTCTGCTTCTGTGATCTGTCCTCTAGATGGCTGTGTTTCCAATAGCTACTTAGTATAAAAATAAAATGTGCAAGTCCCATCAAATAAACTAATTAAGGCTTAGAAAGTGTCAAAATCCAAAAGCTAGGAGGAACAGATTAGGCACTGAGTGTAAGAGTCACATAGATCTGGCAACTCATGTTGCCAAGGCAACACGAGCATCAGTATCCCTCAGCTGGACAGATAGTTGACAGGAATTTTTGTTGGGTCAGAGAACTGGGAATAGAGAGAAGTACATTTTGTTATGCCAAGAATTACTCCCTCCTTTTAAACCAGAAGCTTCCAAATGATTTATTAATAATAGGTATGAGATATGAAAGTAGAAGAATGGACAATTTAGTGGGGGATAGGAAGAACCTAGATGGGAAACAGAAAGTAGTATGGGAAGGGAGTGAGAACAAGTATAATTATATGTAAATGTAATGATGGAATGCATTAATTTGTATGCAAATTTAATTTTTTTTAAATTGTAAGTTTAAGAGGTGATATCCTTGGCCTTGGAGGGGGTTCTTCCATAAAATGGAAGGTGCTGAGTTCTGAATTATCTATAATTCACTGCCATCTTGAATGTCACAGTCTGGAGACCTGTGTTGCTCCTGCCTTCCATGTTTTCGAGAACTGTGTAGCTGAAAAGTGACAAGATTTTTTTTGCCTTATCCTCTTATAATCAGTCATACAGATATATAAAGAATTTCTTTGTGTGATCTTCAGTGCTGTCTGGCCATGGCTTTAAGATGCTTTTATTTTTATGTGTATGAGTGCCTGCATGTATGGATGTACACTGTAGGTATGCAAAGGTCAAGGAGGCCAAAAGAGGGCCCTAGATCTCCTGGAATTGAAGTTACAAATGGTTATGAACTGGAGATGTTTGCTGAGAAATGAACCTGGGTCCTCTTCAAGAACAGTCACTATTAACTTCACCAAGAAATCTTAACTGCTGAGCCAGCTCTCCAGCCCCTGGTCATTTTGGAAATTAACTCTTCCTGATTGTGGTGAGTACCTGTGCTCTGACAGGACTATGGAAGAGATTGATTGAAGCTTTGCTTTGTGCAAGTGTGTCACTTAGTAAAAAAGAGGGTGTCTGTTTTCTCAAACATGCTTCACAGGCATTGTGGAGGCCTGAGCTGGTTGATATATGATGGTGTCTGATCCAATAGAACAGAAGATTTAATATTTAGCCCATTTAAAGAAAACTGATGCTCCACATAGCTCCTAATGGGATGAGTGATAAACTGCAAAATGGAAAACAAATAACTGTTAGTTTATCTCGCTTTATGAGTTGCCTCTCTCTCCTCCCCTTTCCATTCTCCTCCCTCTCCTACCCCCCCCCCCACCTCTAGTAAAGTTCTACAATATCTTTTTGTTAATGCTTCCTGATGGCCCTCTCTTATTAAGTGCCAGGGTGTGATATCCTGGTAGAATTAAAATATTATGCAGTTTTAATACAAGGACCTTAACAGAAATGTCATTCCTAACAAATTGGGTGCGGGGAAATCTGCCCTGAAGCCAGAGGATCTTGCTCAATTTTGCCTTTTACTGTGACTTGTAGAAACCAGCCCCCTGACGCAGATGCCTGGGGGTTAGCTTTCCAGTTGAGAAGCAGGAGACTCACTCTATGGGGAAGTTGGGAGAGGCAGGTTTTTGTTTGTTTTAGACAAAGGCTCTCTGGCCTGGGGCAGTCCAGCTGCATCTGCTTTACTGCTGTTAACACTGGGGCAATGGGACCGTTTTCTAACTAGATCAAAATGAAAAAATCTCACTGTGATCCATTATATCAAAGAGACACAGAGTAAAGCAAGGGTGAGGGGGTAGGGGGTGAGGGGATGGGGAGGGAGTCAAGACAGAACAAAAGGAAGGAAAAGGGAAGGGTGGCTGTCAGTTCTGGCAAAAATTACTTCCTGGATTGTCTCTCCCAAATAAGAACAAACTCTGTCTGTATCTACTGACAAGATAGCTGTCTAAAGAGAAACACATAAGTACTGTGGTTCTTTGCCGAAAACATGAGAGGAGATAGAGGATTCAGGTTCTTTAGAATCAGCACAGCAAACATGAAGTGTGGCTGAATCACATTAAGCCTTATGCAGAATTCATTCTTGCTTGGCAATTAAGAAGTCTCCATCTTTTCATCAGCATGCCCATTGCGGTATTTTAAAAATGAATGTTGGGATCAATCAGTTGGCTGTTTTCAGTTGGTATGTGTATTATGTGTGTGCCTTTCTTTATGAAGATGTGCACATTTGTGCTCAGGTTTGCATGTTTACATTAATAGGTTATCTGCCCTCCAGTAAGTTTCTCAACTGATACAGTCAGCCATATCAAGCCAAACTGGAAAAGTGTAACAGGTATATTGAGCAAAGTAGCTCCTGGGCAGGCTCACTGGTCTCAGAGAATGAGGACATAGAAGTTGTACATCAGAGCCACTGCAGGAAGGTTTATAGATTGTAGTCCACCACAGCAGGCTTTGTGACCACATATGGTCAAAAGCTGAGCACTTCATCAGGGACTTGGGCATCTGGTGGCATCAGAGAGCCTTTGTCTAAAACAAGTCACCAAGGCTGGAACTGGGATACTAATGCCTTCCTTGTTCTGAGACTCTCTGAGTGGATGGGGTTTGGAGAGAGAGGGAGAGAGAGAGAGAGAGAGAGAGAGAGAGAGAGAGAGAGAGAGAGAGAGAGAGAGAGAGAGAGAGAGAGAGAGAGAGAGAGAGAGAGAGAGAGAGAGAATGGAGATGGAACTTTCTGAACTTTGCTGGGGTGAGCCCAAGGCTCCAACAAATCTGTGTGGAAAAGCTAAAGGACAACCCCCTGTATCCCCTAGATCTCTTCTATTTGGTTTGAGACAACTGTCTTCATTGTCAAGAACCGTAGCCAGGTAGACTAAGCTAGTAGTCTAGAGAGCTTCAACTTGTCTGTCTTCTTTCTAGACACTGGGAGTGTAAACATGTGCTACCACATCCAGTCTTTGACATGAGTTATAGGGATTGAACTTGTGTTCTTCATACCTCAAAGGCAAAGTCAGACACTGCTGACTGAGTCGTCTTCTCAGCCCAGGTATCAGGGTTTAAGTACTTTGGCCAGTGAAGCTTTCAGTGCCCCTGTCTAATATGACGTTTAGACATGATTGAAATCTGAGCCTGTGGCTCTCCTGTGAAAATGATCTAAGATTGTGTTATCATCTCAGGAACTTAAATATATCAGGAAAAGGCCCTTTTATTCTGTAGCCTGCCATTCTGCATCTATCTCTCTCTCCTTTGTCTGCCTCCATTAAGAAAATAAATGGGGAAAAGTAAAAGCTGAATAGTTGAACAGAATGTCTCTGAGATTTACCTATGCATTTGAGAAATGTTTATCGAGCGTCTTCCCTACAACTGCTGTGCCAGGCCCATGAAGATAAATAATAGCATAAAAGTAGTGCACACACCCTGTGTTCTCAAAGACCACAGCACAAATAAATAAAGGAGAAGACACATATTTTAGTTACACAAACACCACAAAACACCATTTTAAAAAAAACTTTAATTTTATATATATGCAGAAATCTTCAATGAAATGAAGTAGAAAATATTAGCACATTTTATTAGAAATATGGAACAAATTACCCAGCTTTACAACATATGCCATAATCTATATCCAAGAAAAAAAATTGTTAAGATTGGTAATAGAAATTGCCAGGCTGCATAGGCATAAGGCAATAGCTCACAAAGTTACCAACCTCACAGTTGGGATAGGTCAAGTTAGGTTTGGAGGAATGGTTATGTATCTTTCTGAGGACCAAGAAGACAGTTATAAAACTGCTCTGTGATTTGGCAGCCACTACCTCCAGTGGTACTATAATAACTTTAACTCAATAACAGCTTAACTGAAGAAATTAAGGTTTAATTCCACACACATACTACTTATATTTTAATTACTCATTACCTGCTTGTGATTAGGAACTCCGTACAGAACAGTGTATAATAGACAATATGTCTGTCATTTCAGAAAGTTCTGTCAGACAATTCTACTCTGTAATGCACCCATTCAACAACCTTTTGGTTGTACAAGGCATTACACTGGGGACATTAAGGTACCACCCCTGCCCTCTTGGACATTCAGCCCTATGGAGATTGGGTTCATGAGTAAGGAAATGGGATATGAAAACACCCATAAGGGTACAGGCAGGGGTTCGAGGACAAATGATCCAAGAGATGGGTTGCTCCCATGGTTGGTGAAGAAGAACCTTTCCATGGAGCTGACATTTGAGCTAATGGATGAGAAGGAACCAGGTCTCTGAAAGCCAGACACAAGTCTTTGGGCACAGGAAACTGCATGGACAAAGCCACTGGCAAAAAAAAAAAAAAAACCTCTTCCAGGTCCCTATTCAAGGTAATCTGGGATGGGGAGTATTAGTGACCATGAAATAGGAACTCTTCCTCAGTCATTATAGACAGCCCTCACCAGCAATATATTCCTTCTACTGAGTCTGAGAACTCTTCCTGTTCATATTATAATAGTTTTCCCACAGTGATAATTGGCCTCATCTCCCCACTCCTGATGGCTTCAGACCGAAGCTGTGAGAAGCCCAAACGCGAATATTGGGCTGTTAGAGAACTGATATCTCAGGAACCAAACTCACACTCACAGACTATGGCTCACGGTGAGCTGCACAGACTGCTCTCTGCTCTGATCCTTATTATCTCCAACTGCAAAACTCCTTCCTGATCTAGATAGGACTGAAGCCTTTGCTTGGAAGACAGGCATCTGTGTGAAGCATTTCCTCTTTCCTAGTATAGCTTTGAGCTCCAAGCATAAATGGTTGTAGCTCCTTGATTTGAGGTATTAGGATTCTGAGCCTGGAAAAGTGCACTATTCCTCAAACAATCTTCTAGAATCCCTGTGGTAGAATACTTCACCCTTCATGCAGCAGGCTGCAGTTCACACTGGCATTGTCTAATGGTCTAGTTTGTGAACTCTGAGCTCTAGAAACTCTGCTCTAGCTTTGGAGAAAGGGCATCAATGTGCAGCTGGACTAGTGATAAGACTCAACAAAATCCCTGCTCTGTCAATCTCTGAAGAACAACAGACTTGCTGGAACAACATGCTTGGAGTGGGGGTGGGTGGGTATGTACAAACATTTGTGCATTCGTGTGTGCATGTGTGTATATAGGTGTGTATGCATGGATGCATGTCTGTGCATGTGTGTATAGACAGGTGTGTGTGCATGTATGTGTGTCTGCGCCTGTGCGTGTATACAGGTATGTGTGCATGTATGTGTGTCTGCGCATGTGCCTGTATACAGGTGTGCATGCATGCATGTATGTGTGTCTGTGCATGTGTGTGTGTATACAGGTGTGTGTGCATGTATGCATGTCTACGCATGTGTGTGTATATAGGTGTGTGTGCATGTATGCGTGTCTGCGCATGTGTGTGTATATAGGTGTGTGTGCATGTATGCGTGTCTGCGCATGTGTGTGTATAAGTGTGTGTACATGTATGCGTGTCTGTGCATGTGTGTATAGGTGTGTGTGCATGTATGCGTGTCTGCGCATGTGTGTGTATATAGGTGTGTGTATATGTATGTGTGTCTGTGCACATGTGTGTGTACAGGTGTGTACATATATGCGTGTCTGCGCAGGTGTGTATATAGGTGTGTGTGCATGTATGCATGTCTGCGCACGTGTGTGTGTGTACAGGTGTGTACATATATGCGTGTCTGCGCACGTGTGTATATAGGTGTGTGTGCATGTATGCGTGTCTGCACATGTGTGTGTGTGTACAGGTGTGTACATATATGTGTGTCTACGCACGTGTGTATATAGGTGTGTGTGCATGTATGCGTGTCTGCGCGTGTGTGTGTGTACAGGTGTGTGCATATATGCGTGTCTGCGCATGTGTGTATATAGGTGTATGTGCATGTATGCGTGTCTGAGCGTGTGTGTTATAGATTTAGTGAGAACACTGTAATAACTGGGACTAGAACTAATGTTTTTAAGGAAATTGTGTGTTGGTGAAGTTGATGATGCTCTAGAACAGGACAGGAAGGCCCTTTGGAGAAAGACCTCCAGTAACAGGAGAGTCTCAGTCAGTGTGAAGATAGTCTCAAACACCCTGAAACAGTTTTAGTTTTCCTCAACTAATCAGATGTTTAATTAAAATCTAGTTAAAATGGCCACAAAGGAATGCAAAAGGCCATTTGTAAGTAACTGATGGGTCCCAGACTCAGATGGACTCAGCACTGACATATCTTTTGCATTTGGATTACTTTATTGTCTACATCAAATATTTATTTCAGCAGCACTTAATCAAATTCCTCTCTGAAGTAGTGATTTGTGATATTGGAAGGGAATGTTATTTAAGAGGATGCTTCTTTGAACAATGTCATGAAGCTAATCACCCAAGTGGTTTTCTTGGGCTTACTCTGGCAGTGCTTGGGGTGACAGGATCTTTCCAAAGATACGCTATTGATGTTCATGAGGTGATGTTGCCTGTTGGGTCTTCAGAACAGAATTAATAATCATATTGTGAGTCTACATTAATAGAATCCATAGCAGATAGACACAGAAAGAAATACGTTGGAATGAACTCTGTTTCCTGAGGCGCTTTACTGAGATGTTGTGTAAAGGATGCAAAGAAAAGCTTTCTAAACAATTTGTGTTTCTCCTATACACTCATATATGATAAAATCCTGGTGCTCTGAGTCAGTCTCTCCCACTCGTGTGTGTGTGTGTGTGTGTGTGTGTGTGTGTGTGTGTGTGTGTGTGTGTGTGTATCTTTGTATGTGTCTATAGACGTACATCTCTAAATGTACTAGTTAGTTCTTATTGTCAGCTCAACACAACTATAATCACTTGGAAAGAAAGCACCTCAACTGAAGAATTGCCTCCATCAGATTGGCCTGTAGGCATGTCCATGGGGGAATTTTCTTGACTATGACTTGATGTGAGAGGGCCCAGCCTACTGTGCAGGCATCATGCCCTAGGCAGGTGAGTCTGGACTACATAAGAAGAGATCCGAGCCCCTCAGCAGAGAAGGGGGAAATGAGATAGTAAGTCACACAGACATCAAGGCCAGAAAACAAACATAGAGAGTAAGAGACTGCAGGAATCTCATTGCAGAATGGGCTGTCTTTATCCCAAGTTCAGGGATCTATGCAGAAGGGCAGGGCAGAAAGACTCTAAGAGCCAGGGATGGTAAATGATTTTAAGGAAACAGCATTTTTCAGGCACAATATGATAGCTGTACATGTGAATTCACAGACTGTGAATCTGAGCATGGCAGGAGGGGAGTGAGCACAACGTCCCACTCCAGCCATAAAACTTTTCATACATGGTGGCTGCTGGCAATAATAATAATAATAAATAATAATAATAAGTTTTCTTCAACAGAGTAACACTGGTTATATCAACTGCACTCCAGTGTAGCCTGTACTGGGAGGCGATGTCTACCACAGAGCAGACGCCATGTTGTCCTTCCATTTGTATTTAAAATAGAGCCTATGAATTTTGCTGGGTAGGGAGCAGGGAGGATCTAGGAGGAGTTGGAAGACATTTTGATAATATTACTCTCTCACATACATTTATTTTGTGTCTATGTGAAAAGCCACATAAATGATCAGATTGATGCCATGGGAGGATCTGACTGAGTCCTTCCAGGTGTCATAACACTATATCATTCTGACCAAGACAGTCCTCATATGGCTCACCTCTGTTCTTTAGAATCAAGACAGTAGTCTTTACTCTCTGTGGATACATTTTTTTACTGAATTAAAGTACTGAAGTGTTAGGTGAAGACTTGTTTCACAAACTCTAAAATCATAAATAATTGCTGTAGTAAGTGAATGAAGCAACTTGAGATCATTAAAAATTCCATTAATGTCATGATATGGCATGTAGGGCTTTACACAAAAAGACTGTTTCTTTGTTACCACTTGAACCCCAAACCTTTCAACTTTTACTTCTTACATCCTTCTTGTATAGGAATTTGAAAAAGATACTGTGTTTTCTGTATATTCAAAGATGTTTTATAATCACAAGATAAGTCTCACAGTAGTTTGCTTGCCTCCAAGTCCTGCTATGTAGTCATTTAAAACTATCATACAATAGCAATATAAACACTGCACTTTATGTCCAACTTTAGTTATATGATGTCTCACTAAATGGCACAATATTAAACTGATTCTTTGGGTAAGTTAATGATTAAATGTGATTCCAGACTACTTGCTCATTTAAGAAATCATCAACCCCTAATCACACATTCACACACTGTGAGTCGACTTTGTTGATCTGCATGTAAACAACAGAAATAAAGAAATTAATTTTGGGGAAAGTTTAAAGATATATAATTTAAATTGTGTTCTTTAACACAACTTCTAACAATAAAGTCTTAGCTACCAGCTGTTCAGAGTGTGGCCCTATTTGGAAACTGGGCCTCTGAAGGTCTAATTAGTTGAGCTGAGGTCTTACTGAAATAGTATTTCACTAAGTGTGACTGGTATCCTCTTCAGAGATGTAATTGAATAACAGATTATGCAATTGTAACAGATATGTACAGGAAGATGCCACGTGAAAGTGAAAAAGATTAGGGTGATAGATCTATATGTAAAAATGCCAAAAATTGCCAGTAAATAACCAGAAATTAAGCAAGAGACCTGGGACAGGTTCTCCTTCACACCTGAAAGAAGCCAAGTCTACTAAAACTTTAGTCTTGAAGCTTCCAGACTTGTAGTTTGTGATTTGGGTTTCCAGCTCCTAGAACTCTGAGACCATAAATATTTATTTCAACCATCCAATTTGGGAGACTTTGTTTTGGTAATCTCAGAATACTAGTATAGACTGTCAAAACACAGACCAGAGGGTGGGGGTGTGTCTGCCATGACTCCCTGTTTTCACTTGGTAGTCATGTTACCAGACTAGAGAATGAATACATATCAAGAGTGCAGGAGCTGGTACCATTTGACTACTTACCAAGCTGGCTATAAAGACACAGGGTCAGTAGAGAATCTGCAGTCACAGGAGATTCAGTTCCTGACACTGATAGATGAAACTTGGCTTTTCCCTTCTGCCAAAGCTGCTGACTGGATAAATGTTTTATTCACGAGGCCCATGGCAGGAAGGGATGCCAAAGGTTGACGAATACTTTAAGATATGTCTTGAGATGTCAGGCAAGTTATCATGAGTCTGTAAGCAAGGAAACTGAGGTACTACATCAGCCCATCTGAGTAGTATACTGCAGCAGAGCCTGTCACCATGGAGGCAACTCTGTTTTCTCTTTTAAAATTCCCCCTTTACTTTGTTTCTGCCTTGCATCTATGTTGTAAGCTTGAGGATAGTTCTCCCTCTAATGGGATCCAAGACAACTTGTTTGGAAGGTAGTCAAATTCTCAAAATTCTACATTCCTGGAGAAAGAAGTTCTGAATTGATCTCCATCATTGGCAAGAGCCTGAGCTGAGGAAGCCATTTAAATGATAGTCTGTCGCTGTAGTTTAAAGTCTCAGGAGCCTCGTTAGCTATACATTTTAATTGCCTATCAATGAAAATGCCATTTTTAATTGTTTACCACAACAGTTTATTTTCTACCACAGGAAAAGTGGCCAGTTTACTTGAAGACTATTTGCCATGTGACTCCATCTTCCTACTTACAAAGTGAGACCTCTTATATAAGGAAGGGTCCCGATGATACTCTATTGAGGAAACCATCATAACAAATTTTAGGTACATATAGTGAATTGAAATGAAAGTGCCCTGTACCTCAGAATATTCATTTTAACGTCTCTAATACCTGCTTTAAAAAAAAAAAAAAAAAAAAAAGCCTACTAATATGGTTGCTCAGAATTGCATAGAAAATTCGAGACTAAAGAACAGCCCATGCAGTTTTTAACCCAAACTTTTTCTCAATGACATGAAAACATGAAGCTAGGTCCAAATGAGTCTTTCCAAACTTCAAGATTTTAATTTCAAGCATCCATTGTCCTTTGTGTTAAGGAAACATCAGTGGCAAGGTCATATTTTCTCTCTGACATTGGTTAGAAAAAAAAAATTCAAAGAACAGACCCTAACAGAGACAGCCACTCTGATGCTCAGTCAGGATGTGGCAAGGTATACTTACTCCTCTATTCTTTCCTCTCCATCTGTCAAAGCCATTGATGATTTTCAATAAAGAAATCCAGTGTCAGTTTCCAGAATTGTAGAAGTCAGCATATGATGTAGGTGATATGTGTCACTCTCCTCTAAATAGACAAGTGAAGGAATTTACTGACTTCATCTAACATGTATTTTAAGCATATCTAAATATGGTGTCACAGAGGGTAAAAATAAAAGGAGAAAAATGAAATATCTAGTAGACTCCAAACCTCTTTTCTTGAGCCTCTTGTGATTATCAATGCAGCTACTTATCTTATGCCCTTTCAAAACAACAACAACAATATATTGAGGTAAATTTTTACAAATATTTTCTGTTTCTTTTTCAAATAAGGACACTCAGGTACCTTGGAAATTTCAAGTTATCACAGCTCCTCAGATAAGCAACTGGCAAGTATCTATTAGTCATGGGAGTCATTAGGAGTGTGCAGTGCATTGAAAGAAGTGGGTAGGTACTTTGTATATTTCATGATAATAAACTCCTTGGTCAATCTGCTATCCAAGAGGAAGGGTATGATCTACAATGACAATTTCCAGAAGGCACAAAGAATTATGTGCAGAGGGATTCTTTCTAATAACATCTGAAACATCGCAGAGGAGGAAACTTCTCCAGATCCCAGAGGAAGTGAAATCATACAAAGAACAGTCTCGGGGTTCAGGGCGATGTGTTCTTGTCCGAGTCTAAAGACTCTGAACTCTTTCTGGCTGGGTCCTCTCTGCTGAGAATCTCATTTGCTATGGCTTCCTCATCATTCCTCATTCATAATTCTTCTCAGCATATCTTCAAAGTCTCCTTTCAGCTTCTGCCAGACTGGGTCTGCTTCTATATCATCAGGGATTGAACTTAATTCTTCTGCATGGTAGGTGAGCATCTGCCACTATTGACATCTTTCTGTTTTCCTTTCTTTTGTTCTTTTCCTTACAACTAAGAAACTTTAGATTTTATTTCTATATCAGTTTGTTTCCGAAACATCATAGCTTTCAAAGTGTGCTCAGGTTAGAGAAAACTAGAACCTACTGTCTCCTATAAAGTGATACTAAAACCTAAAGTTTCCTATAAGGTAATATTTGGTTGATTTCTCTCTTAGTCAAGTGTGGGGATTTAATAAAGTTTCAGAAGTTTTGGAGATATCAGAGGGAATCTACCCACAGTCTATGTGGGGGGTTAGTAAAAGCTCCAGAAGTCCCAGAGTTCTAACCACAGTCAGTCTAGGAAAATCAGAGTGGTGATTCAAACCTGTAATTCCAGCACAGGGAGTGTCCTGGGAGTGGTGACCTACGCCCTTAATCCCAACTGAGTCAAAGTCACTTCAGATTATAGAAGGAATTCCAGGCTCCCAAGCAGGTGTGGTGGGGCCACGCCTTAATTACCCAAATAATACTTAAGTCGGGATTCAAACACAGAGAAAGCCATTCCAAGGGAATCGAGGCTGAGGAAGCTAGAAGACAGCTGGGTAAGATCTGACTGTGGTGTTTATTCCCTCTAGTATCGCCAACTTCTTCAGAGATCTATCGCTGAGTCTCATTCATTCGTACAACAGTCAAGCTTTATTACCTCAGCACACTCAGCCAATGTGGTAAAATATAACAGTATATTCACTATAACACAATTTAATAATAAAGACAGCAACAGTAGCAGTGTATGTTGTTCCAGGCACTTCCCTAAAGTTTATAAAATCTTTTTACTGAATTGCCCTGGTAACCTTAACCTGAAATGCCTATTGTTATTTTCACAAACAGAGGTAGGAAGAGATTATATGAGTTTTAAAGTAACTCAGAGCATGGTCCAAGGGAAATAAAAGTATGAATCTAAAGAGCTGTCTGATTCAGATTGTGTGCCCTTATTCCAGTGTATTGTGAAATATTTGTACACTGTATGAAAATGTATTGCCATGATTGGTGTAATGAAAAGCTGAATGGCCCAGTAGCTAGGCAGGAGGGAGAGGCGGGACTTCCAGGCAAAGAGAGAACTCTGGGAAGAAGAGAGGTGGAGTCCCCAGCCAGACATAGATAAACCAGGATGGGCAATATGGAGATGAAGCAATAAACCTTGTGCCCGAACATAGATTTAAAATTTGGGTTCATTTAAGTTATAAGAACAAAGCACAAGCCTAAGGTAAGGCTGAGCATTCATAATTAATAGTGTCTCCTCCATTTCATTGTTTGTGAGCTGCTGATTCCAATGGGAAAGAACAGCTACACCAGTGAACAATTAATTTTCCTTCCTTCTGATTTTCAAAAAGACCTGGTTTCAAAATCATTCCTCCTCAACACATATATAAGACCTTGTGATAAAATAGGCACATAAATTAATTTTTAGGCATCATGTGAAAGATAACCTTGGGAATGGGCCATAATGTGATAAATTTAAACATGAATTCCAAAGGAGACATATGGATTTGTTGGTTTTTTTTTTTTTTTAATGGTAAAAAGAAACAGCATAATCTCTGGAACATTGGGTGGGGAAATATGGTATGTGGTTTAAAGTTTTTCAATATTTAACTCCACAAATTACATTAGCTCTCACCAGTAAAAGTTAGATCTACAGCCAGCTGGAGCCATTCTCTGAGTAATATGTTTTTCTGAGATGAAGGCACTGGTCCTGGGAAGGAACTGTTTCTGGGGATGTATTTCTGGTACAACTTGCTAAGTCTAACTTGGAAAGCAGAGCCCAATGCAGCACACATTCCTCTGCCATTAGCCACAGCTGGGCTTGCTGAAGACAATTTTAATATATAAATTAATTTATCTACTTAAAATTCATAGTGATAAGCCCTGCTTATGAATACAATTTAAAACTCTTCAGAAAAAAGATGTAAAAGATTAACAGTGCTTAAGCCAAGAGTAAAGATATGGAGACATATGGGTGGGCAAGTTCCAGTGGGTATTTTGAAAACAACTTAAATTCTGGTTTAAGAAAAATGCTCTTTAGTTTCCTTACAAATTTTTAAATATTATATAAAATTAAAACATGTTTCTCCAAATATGATGTCTGTAAATATAAAACATTTGCAGTTACAATGTTTTACTTTTCTCCATGGAAAACAGTATAGTTAAATTCTTCTTTTTAATTCCCAGGGAACAGTGAAGATAAATTTTTTTCTTTTCTCAAGATAAATAATTTTTTTTTTTAATTCTCCATGGTTGCTTGAAAGAAAATGTGTGACTTTATTGGAGTAGGTATGGCCTTGTTGGAGGAAATGTGTCACTGTGAGTTTTGAGGTCTCATGTATGTTCAAACCCTGCCCATTGCCTCAGTTCACTTCCTGTGGCCTGTCAATCAAGATGTAGGACTTTCAGCTCCAGCACCATGTCCCACCACGATAATAATGGGCTGAAGCTCCTAAACTCAAGCTACCCCATAAAATCTTTTATTAGTCACCATTGTCATGGTGTCTTTTCAGAGCAATAGAAACACTAAGACAGTCCCATAGCATTTTTTTTTAAGTATCTATTGTAGAAACGTGTATACAAGTTTTACACTGGAAAACTATCTTATGGTGAAGCAAAGGATTGATGTAACATACATGAATTTCTGTTATATGTGGTACATATATTTAAGTGTATAATAATATAAGTAACGGTAAATATATATTATGTATAATTTGAGACATCAATGCAAACACGTAAATGTTTAAATATATTCTGCATAAAGTTAAAAACTGATACAGTTACACTAAATCATATGTGCTTTGTCATGGGTTGTTGATTTTTCTCTTGCTTTAGCTAGTTCTACTTGATCTTTTGGTAACATTATAACACTGAATCTTGTGATGATTTAAAGAATGTATCGCTCCCAGCTGTTGGTACAGAAGTAAACCTTAGGATTAAACCAATGGAAAAGAGCTGCCAGCCAAGCTCCATCAAGCCTCTTTATTGGTATTCACATTGGCATATTTCTTTAGATTTCGCAGAATATTCCATAAAGACTGGTAGAACTGGAAGGTAAGCCATGATTACCACCAGTATGGAACTCATGAGTCAGTGTGTGTTAGCCAGGGCTGGTTGTGGGGAGCCACCACTCAGTCTTGCCTGACTTCTGTTATCTCCCCTTCACTGTTCCCTGGGAATTAAGAAGAAGAATTTAGCTATACTGCTTTCCATGAAGAAAAAGAAAGCATTGTCACTGCAAATGTGTTATATTTACAGACATCATATTTGAAAGAACACTTAAGCAGGTGCAAAAAAACTGTACTTAGAACCTTATGAAACTTCTTATCTGAGGAATGGTCTAAAAAACTTGGAAGATGAAGCTACACAAATAATGTGAAAACTACTTGTAAGATTGATCTTTATAATGAGTCAGAAAAGCTGTAAGCTGCTTGAGACCCTAGACTTTATGAAGACAAACTGTACCACTCATCAGAAGATGAATAATTTACTGGGCATACCATTAGTCTGCCTTAATTCACCTTCGTTTGTTCATAAAATATTTATTTAGTATCTGCTATATTCTAGCTTTTATATTTGATAGTTCATGTGTAATGAATGACACAGTCACCCTCTCTGGCTGAATAGACCTTGAATTTGGTCAGGTTGATATGATACTGTGTATGTGGGCTGGAGAGATGATTCTATAGTTAAGAACACTTGCTGCTTTTGCAGAGAACATGAGTTTGGTTACCACAGCCCACATGGTAGCTCACAACCATCTAAGACTCCAGGGGATCCAATGCCCTCTTCTGGTCTCTGCAGGGACTCAGTCAAAAATCCCAAATAAAGTGAACATAAACACAATTTAAAAACTAAATGATGTTATGTGTGGTAATAACAAGATGAGAAGATGGCACCAGGCCCCCAAAGTGTGAGGAGTTCAAGGAATCAGGGATGAGGCTGGAGTCATGAGAGGTAAGAACTGGGATGAACCATACCCAGGTGTTCAGAATAAGTGAAATGGGGAAAAGTCTCAAGGTACAAAGAAATCCTGAACAGCTACAGCTACTCCGGTATTAATAGACTGGACAGTGATGTGCCAACTGTGAGTCCAAGCCAAGATCAATGGATAAATAAATGATTTTTAATAAACATTAAAGAAGAAAAGCAAATGACATGAAGTCTGGCAGCTATACTAGAGCCTGGAACTAAAGGGAACACTGTGTAAATGCTGATGGCTGGGAGCTTCAAGGTCGACAAGCGCACATCAAAGAGACAGATTGATCTAATACAGTGGGCAGAGGCTGGCCAGCAGTGATAGACAGTATTTGGAGAAGTGGTTGAGGGTGCTTTGAAGTAGTATTCATTCTAGAGTCTCGACAGGCTGACATGGTTGATGATGATGAACATGGAGAAGTGTATTATTTTGAAGATAAATGGTGTGAGTGTAGGTAAAATATGACTCTCCTTTGGAAGGAAAGTAGGCAACTTTTCTTCAGAGGTTTAGCACCTCTATCAGTAGTTTGAATTCCATGTAACATTTGGGGTCATGACTATGTGCTCTTTACTGCCTTTGAAATTGCATGCTTATGTGTTTTAGGATAGTGGATTCCTTTACATGATTAAATATTTCATTGATAATAGACACATGGCAAACCCATGTGCCCAGGTGCGTTTCACAAGACTTGCAGATACGATGTCATAAACTCTGTGCAGGGTATTTTAAGAAACTGATATAGGTTGGTCTGCTGGATACTGTTATGTGAACTTGATACACGCTAAAGTCACCTGAGAGGAGGGAACTTCATTTAAGAAAGTGCCTCCGTAAGATTGGACTGTAGGCAAGCTTACAGAGCACTTTCTTAAGTAGTGATTCACGGGAGAGGACCCAGCCCATTTTGAGTGGTGCCATCTCTGGGCACCTGGGTCCTAGGTTCTATAAGAAAAACAAAGAAACAAACAAATGAAAAGCAGGCTGAGTAAACCATGGGCATGCAGCCAGCAGGTAGCAGTCCCTCATGGCCTCTGCAAATTGGTACCAGGATCATGCGGTACTGCTGTGACAGATCTAACAATTTTGTATTTGTGAGGATTGTGGAAAGATTTTGGAACTTTGGTCTAGAAAAGCTATTTTGTGTTCAAAGTTTAGTGAAGTGTTTTGTGGGAGCTTGGAAGATAAAAATGCTGAGGGCTATGCAGATGATGGAAGCCTGGCTTATAAAGTTTCAGAAGGAAGATTAAAGACTCTATCAGCGTCATTTGTTATTTTGAATTAAGATGCTGTGGTTCTTAATTATGTGAATTAAGATATCTGGGGCTGAAGAATCAACTGTGATTAGCAAGATACCAGACCCACTAAGGTGAAAACCTTGCTTTTCTGGGACACTTAATGCGGGTCAGTTGGCACTGAGAAACCAGTATCATTGAGGAGAAGCCTTCTGGAAAGTGTTTCCTGAGAATCAGCACACAGAAAACTGTGGTCCAGACGTCTCCAAGGCTCTCACTTGTGCTAGCAGCTGATTTTGTAGTGTAAACGTCACCCAGGGGGTCATGGAGAGCAGCTGATGTTTGACACTGTGTAGCAGGCTTGAAGTCTTATTGGTGAAAGTGTGGCTCAGCTCTGGTCAGGGAAGCAGGTAGTCTGACTGAAGATCTTCACCTCTCCCTCTGCTCATCCAAATTAATTTAATCCCATAGTCTCAACGCTGATTCCGCGTCCTCCCTTTGACTCTTGTACCCATCTCCAGTGAATACAGTATTAGCACCCAGGAAGATTTTCATACAGGCAACACATAGCTACCATACTTTCCTAAATAACCAGAGAGCAAACAGAAACCAAGGAACAAAACACCCACCCAACAAAGATAAGACCAGATATAAGCACCTAGAATCACATTCTTCCCCATCCAAAATACCTAGACATCGGCATAAACACACCATCAATAACAGCCAGGGCAGTATGTCTCCACTAGAGCCCAACAACCCTTCCAGAATGGTCCATGAATATGCCAACATATTTAGGAATAAGTAAAAGACCTTAAAACAGCCCTTATGCATATGATAGAGGTCATTAAAGAGGAAACAAATAATCCCTTAAATAAATCTATGAACTAAAAATGGAAGGAAATGAATAAAACTGTTTATTTAGAATCAATACAGAAAACTCAAACTCAGGGAAATCTGGAAATGGAAAAAAAAATTAGCAACTTGAAGAGAAAGCATAGAGGCAAACTTCACTATCAGAATACAAGAGATGGAAGAAAAATTTCAGGCATTGAAGAAATAATGGGAAAAATTGATACACTGGTCAAAGATAATGTAATTCTAAAAATCCTCTGGTACAAAACATGCAGGAAATCTGTGCCACTATGAAAAGACCCACTCTTAAGAAGAATAAGAATAGAGGGGAAAAAAGAAACATGGGTCAAAGGCACAGAAAAAGTTTGAAGCAAAATCATAGGAGAATGTTTTCCTAACACAAAGAAGGAAATGCCTATCAAAGCTCAAGAAGCTTACATAATACCAAATACACTGCACCAGAAGAGAAATTCCCCTTGGCACATAATAATAACAAACCTACACATGCAGAAGAAAGTAAATTAAAAGCTGAAGGGCATAAAAGACCAAGTAACATATAAAGGCAGACTTATTAGAATAACACCGGGCTGCTCAGCAGAGACCCTAAAGGCCTAGATAGGTGTGCTGGAGGCTTTAAGAGACCACAAATGGCAGGCAAGTCTACTATAGTCGGCAAAACTAAAGCTGAAGAAAATAAGGCATTCCACGATAACGTCAAATTCAAGCAATGCCTATTTACAAATGTAGCCCTCTAGAAAATGCTAGAAGAAAAACTTCAACTTAAAAAAGTTAACTACAACCATAAAAACACAGGACATAACCTTAGAATAGCAAAGTAAAAGGGAAACAGGAGAACACACACACACACGAGACACACACACAATTCAAAGAAATCAATAAGCACTGGTCATTGGTCTCTCTCAATATTAACAGTCTCAATTCTCCAATAAAGAGACATAGGCTAGTAGAGTAGATGGAAAAACGGAATTTATCCTTCTGCTGCATCCAAGACAGGCATCTTAACATCAGGATAGACATCACCTCAGGATAAAGCTTGGAAAAGATATCCCAAGCAAATGGATTGAAAAGACAAGCTGTTGCAGCTCTTTTAATATCTGACAAAAGAGACTTAAAAGCAAAACTAACCAGAAGACATAGTGAAGAACACTACATACTCATCAAAGAAAAAAATCCACAAAGAGGACATTGGACATTGCAGTTCTTAATGTCTATACCCCAAATGCCAGGGCATCAAATTCATTAAAAAAAAAAAACAAACAAACAAACAAAAAAACCCCACACACTTGTATAGCTTGAGTCACTCACACACTGATAGAGGGAGAATTCAATATCTCGCTTTGACCAAAGACAGGTCACTCATACAAAAACTAAACAGAGAAATCTGGAGCTAAATGAAGTTGTAAAACAAATTGACATAGCCAGATATTTACAAAACATTTTACCCAAACTACAAAAGAATATACAGTCATTTCAGTACCTTATGGAACTTTTTCCAAAATTGATCACATATTTAGACACATAATAAAACTGAACAGAAACAAGAAAATCAAAGTAACAACCTACATCCTATCTAGTTACCACAACAGAAACAATGTATACAACAGAAAGTGTACAACCTCTTGGAAACTGAACCAACTCTCTTGAGAAAGAAAAAATGAAGAAAAAAGAATTCAAGACGTTCAGCAATTGAAAATGAATCCACAACATGCCCAAACCTATGGGACACAATGAAGGCAGTTATATGAAGCAAGTTCATAGCACCAGCACCAACTTTCTATATTAAAAATAAACAAACAAACAAACAAACAAACAAACAAACAAACAAAAAAACTGGTTCATCCCAGAGATGCAGGTATGGTTTAACATGCTGTAGTCTGCCATATAAACAAACTGAAAGGAAAGAAAAAAAGCACATGATCATCTCACTAGATGCTGAATAAGGCTTTAACAAAATCCCACAGCCCTTCATGATAAAGGTCGTGAAGAATCAGGGATACAGAGAACATATCTAAACATAATAAAGGCGATATACAGCAAGCCATCAGCCAACATCAACTCTAAATGGAGGGAAACTCATAGCAATTCCACTAAAATCAGGAACAAGACAAGGCTGTCCACTTTCCCCTTATCTATTCAATACAGTTCTTGAAGTTTCAGCTAGAGCAATAGAAGGAGGTCGAGGGGATACAAATTGGAAACAAAAAAGTCAAATTATTACTATTTACAGATGATATAATTGTATACATAAGTGACCCACAAAATTTTATCAGGAAATTCCTACATCTGGCAAACACCTCCGCAATGTAGGAGGGCACAAGATTAACTAAAAAAAAAAAAAAAAAGATCAATAGCCCTCCTATACACAAATGATTAAAAAGGGCTGAAAACGAAATCAGGGAAACATCACCCTTTATAGCTTCAAATAGCAATAAATATCTTGGGGTAACTCTAATCAAAAAAGTTACAGAGCAGTATGACAAGAACTTTAAGTCATTGAAGATAGCAATTGAAGAAGATATTATAAAATGGGAAGATCTCCCATGCTCTTGAATAGGTAGGATCAGCACAGTAAAAATGACAATCTTACTAAAAGTAATCTACAGATTCAGTGCAATCCCCACCAAAATCCCAATACAATTATTCACAGACCTTGAAAGAGTAATACCTAATTTTATATGGAAAAACAAAAAACCTAGGAGAGCCAAAACAATCCTATACAACAACAACAGAAACAAAAGCAAGTTCTACAGACATCACCATCCCAAACTTAAGGCTTTACTATAAAGCTTGGTATTGGCATAAAACAGAGATCAATGAAATTGAATTAAAGACCTTGACATTTATCCACACACCTATGAATATCTGATTTTTGACAAAGCCAAAACTATGTAATGGAAGAAAAAAGCAGCTTCAACAAACACTGCTGGTATAACTGGATGTCAACATGTAAAAGAATGCAAATAGATTCATATATATTGCTCTGCACAAAACTCAAGTCCAAATGGATCAAAAACCTCAACATAAATCCAGTTACACTGAACCTGATAGAAGAGAAAGTGGGAAATGGCCTTGAACTCATTGACGCAGGAGACCATTTCCTAAATATAACACCAGTAACACAGACAGTGAGAGCAACAATTAATAAGTGGGACCTCCTGAAACTGAGGAACTTTGTAAGGCAAAGAACATGGTCAATAAAACAAAAATGACAGCGTAAATAATGGAAAAAGATCCTCACCAACCCTACATCTGACAGAGAGCTGATCTCCAAAATATATAAAAGAACTCAAGAAAACAGACATTAAAATACCAAATAACCCAATTAAATAATAGGGTAGAGATCTAAACAGAATTCTCAACAGAAGAATCTCAAATGGCAGAAAGACATTTGAGGAAGTATTCAATGTCCTTAGCCTTCAGGGAAATGCAAATAAAAACAACTCTGAGATACCATCTTACACCTGTCAGAATGGCTAAGATTAAAAACACTGATGAAAACCTGTGTTGGAGGGGATGTGGAGCAAGGGGAATGCTCTTCCACTGCTGATAGGAATGTGAACTTGTATAGCCACTCTGGAAATCAGCCTAGTGATTTCCCAGAAAATTGGGAATCAGTCTTCCTCTGGACCAAGCAATACCACTCTTAGGCATTTACCCAAAAAATGCTCAACCACAACACAAGGATAGTTGCTCAACTATGTTTATAGCAGCATTATTTGTAATAGCCAGAACCCAGAAACAACCTAGATGCTCCTCAACCAAAGAATGGATGAATAAATTGTGGCACATTTACACAATGGAGTATTACTCAATGGTAAAAAAGAACAATGGCATTATGAAATGTGTAGGCAAATGGATGGAATTAGAAAAAAATCATCCTGAGTGAGGTAACTTAGATTCAGAAAGGCATACCTGGTATTTACTCACTCATAAGTGGATAGTAAATAGTAAACACATAGCAAAGGATAAAAAGTCTAGATTTCACAGTCCAAGAGTAAATAGATAGAGAGGAGGGCCCTAACAGGGATACACATGAATTGCCCCAAGAAGGGGAAATGTTTAATATCTCCTGGGTAAACTGTGAGGGAGGTATAGAGGATAAGGTGTGGGAATATGAGGGTTTGAGAAGGCTGACTTGGAGGAAGGATGGAGAGATGAGCGATGAAAGAGATATTCTGACAGAGTGAGCTATCATGGGTTTAGGGTGAAATCTGGTGCTAGAGAAATCCACAGGAACCCACAAGGAAGTCAGCTAAGACTCCTAGCAATGCTGGAGAGGGTCCTGAACTAGCCTTCTCCTGTGGTCTGATTGGTGATTACCCTAGTTGTCAACATAGAACCCACATCCAATGACTGATGCAAACAGATGCAGACACCCACAGCCCAACACTTGGCCAAACTCACGGAGTTCAGCTGAAGAAAGAGCACAATGAAGAAAACCACAGGTTCAGCTGACCTGAGCTAATGGGAGCTCCTGGACTCTGGACTGACAGCTGGAGAGCCTGCGAGACTGAACTAGGCCCTCTGAATGAGGGTGACAGTTGCTTGGATCAAGCTGCTAATGGGTCCCCAGCTATAGGACCAAGAATTATCTCTGATCCATGAACTAGCCCACTCCCTATGGTGGGATGCCTCGCTTAACCTTGATACAGAAAAGAAGGGATGTTAGCCAGTGTTGACTACCCAGGGAGACCCTTATCCCTTTTGAGAAATAGATGAAAGATGAGGTGGGGGGGGTGGCACACAGCAGCTCCCAATGTCACTAGGATGAATGTGAAGGTGTTAGAGATTTTGGATTTTGTAAAGGGTCCAGATAATTTTTTAAAGGAAAAAAATTTTAATATATTTGGGTTTGTAAAGACTGTGGGACTTTTACTGTTGTTTTTAATGTGAGATGTTGGAGAGGAAAGAGAAAGGAGAGGTTGTAGCTTGGTAGTGATGTGTTTGTGTCAAGGGATCAATTGTGCTGGAAAGTTTTAATTTTGAACTTAACACAATCTAAAGCCATATGAGAAGAGCGAACCTTGTTTAAGTAAATGCCTCTAAAAACTGGGTGGTAGGAAAGCTGGTAGAACATCTTCACAACTAGTGATGAATGTGGAAGGGCCCAGTGCATTGTGGGTGGGGCCATCCCTGGGCTAGTGGTCCTGGGTTCTATCAGAAAACAGGCTGAGCCAGCCATGAAGAGCAAACTATTAGTTTAGGCAGCATCCTCCATGGCCTCTGCATCAGCTCCTGCCTCCAGGTTCCCACTGCTTGAGCTCTTGTCCTATAGTCGTCCTTTGATGATCAACTGATGTGGGAACTTGAGCTGAACAAACTCTTTCTTCCTCAAGTCTCTGATCATGGTGCTTCATCACAGCAATAGTAACACTAAGACAGAAGGATAGATTTCTCAACCCTATTCCTCTCTTATATTTTCAAAGAAAAAGATTGCTGTGGATTTGATGGGTTTTATTCATAATTTTTTTTCTATAATTTGCTCTATGCTACATCTAACATTAAGGAATATGTAAATTTGTCTTTTAGATATCTGAATAATTAAAATTATGCTATTCATACTCATATACATTTCTACTGGAACTTATACTTTGGAGAAATATATATGTTGGCACAGGAAGCTGTAGTAGGTGCCTTTTAACCACTCAATAGTATTTTGCTCAAGTTTGTTCATTACATGGGATTTGATATGTATGTATTTTAATGGCAGTTTCTTGTATTGGTGAATATGTTATTTTATAGACTTTTGGTTGGTCCCATAAACAAAGCTATAATTTAATGACTATTATTCTAGTTACCATGAGCAGAAGTGTAATAGACATACGTGCCTAGATATAAGACTACTGTTGCCAAGATAGATAGAAAAACCAAGTATTGCTATGTACTTACAAAGTGTCACTATGACAGTGACACCAGCTGTGTGTAGGTCATGTTGCTCTGTCTTTCTCAGCACATGGTGTCCTAACGTAATTCCTTGTCATTCAAATGAATGTGAGAAGTTGTGTATGAAAGGCAGTGTCTAACCGGGGCCCTTTGAGGGCTTTCAAGAGTTGTACAGTAATCTTACAGAGGTAATTAGTAATGAAATGGGTGAAATGGCAGATGTATCTTTTTGCTCTTTGGTTCCCTATTGGCTGTTCATTTGTAGTGTTCTCTGGAGAGTCTCCATTAGCTCATCTACCTTTGTCAGATAGGTATATTACTAACATTGCTTGCTGCCCTGGAACTAACTTTACACTTTATTTGCAGTGTCTTGTGACATGGAAGTTGTAATCTATTGTGAAAGGCTTTATTTTTACACTCAAGGATAGAGTTAGAATTTGTATGGTATTTAAGAAAAATTGTTCTGGTCCTGAGTCATACATCCTGTATTGTCTTTTAAAGTTTACAGTTTTACTTTTCATATTTTGGTCTTGAATATACCAGAATTTATCGTATTTAGGGAGTGATATAGATACATTTTGGAAAATTGTTCTTGACCCCAAATAATCACATATAGTCACACATCACACACACACACACTCACGCACGCACGCATTCACACACAACCCACCCTACAAATTCACATTTTAAGTGCATAATGTGAAAGAACACAGATTAATTTGTATACACATACCAGCAGCTATTTCACTCCTGGTTTTGTGCATTGATTCTCTTGGCTTTTCAGAAAGAATTTTTACAATTTTACACAAATCTATTTGCGTGTGTTTGTGGCGTGGAAGCATGGGTGTACATGTTCCCTGGAGCTTGTGTCCAGGTCAGAGAATAACTTCTAGAAGCCACGATCTTCTTCCACCAAGTGAATGCCAGGAGTCTGGCTCACCTCCCCAGGCTTGGCAGCAAGTTCCTGTCCTTCCTGAGGCATCTCCCCAGTGCCTTAAAATAGACATAATCATACTGGGTGTGGATGGTAGCAGATTTATTTTTTCTTTTATAACTAACTCATCTCTTTTTCTTAATTTTTCCAGTCTTCCAGTCACTGAGCCTATTGAACATATGTAGTTACAGCGCTGCTGTCACTAGCCTTCAAAACTGTGCTGACGTTGTATCATTAATGTACTTTTTCTTTATAATGTCTGTGGACTTCTCTTTTCTGATTGAAAGAGTCCCTTTCTTCCTGGTTAGATAAAAGGCTTTTTTAAGTGTTTATTTTTAGGTGTTTGTTTTATTAAGTAATTTTTTATTTATGTGGGACTCTTCTGCACTGCGATAATCACATGGCTTACCCAAAACAGTTCTTTGTCTGGGTCAAATCTGAACTTGAAAACCATCAAAATCAATACTGTATTTTTCCCATGCATGAAGATAATTATAAACATATATTTCAAAGGACAATAAAACTACATATACAATGATTAGAAGTGGTATTTTTGAGAAAAGGAGAGAAAGAAATTTGAAGGAGGAGATAGAATTGGTGGTGCCAGAAAAAGATATTTTACTAGAATTTGGAATGTTCTTGCATTTCTTCTGAAGGTAAATACGTTCAAATTTAACTTCTGTAATTTTTCTAGCAATGAATATATGGAAATAAAAGGTGTCAGATTAGGGGTGATAAATTTTGAGTCATAGAAGTATAATTGAATGCCATTTTTCTCTTTACAATTTTCTAATTTCTAAAAATAGAAATCTTAAAAAGTACTGTGGGACCTTGGGCCAAGGCCACCCCAGGCTCTGCTCTCTGGTTTGTCCTGTAAAGAGGAAACACAAGAAAATGCAGTGGCAATTGGAAAAGAAAGGTCCTGATGCTCTAGACAACTGGTGTGCGGGTGGAGGTGGGAGGAGAGAGGGTTAGTGGAGCAGGGGATGGGAAGGCAGGCAGCTGCCTCAGAGTGAAAGTAACAGAAATCCTCAAGTTCTTGAGTTCAGGTCCTGAGCTACAGAGTGACCAGGGTAGAAAAACACCAGCCACTGAGAGAAAAAATGAAACACAAGAAACAGACTTTATTAGAACAAACACAAGGCTCCCATCAAGGAGATGGAAGGAGCCCAATAGTGGGAGACCTCTGGAGGCTCTGGGTCCCTGGTACCTTCCAACTCCAGACTTCCTCTCCTCCCTGAATAACCCTGGCCTGGGTATTCCTTAACTTTGGATACAGTGTTGCCAAGTTAATACAAGCTACGATCTTTTTATAAGAGAATATTCAACTGAGAAAATGCTCCTACCAGATTGGCATATGGACAAGCCATCTTTTTTATTGATGAAGTAGGATAGCCCAGCTCACTGTTGGTGGTGCCCTCTGTGGGGAGGAAGTCCTGGGTGGGGGGATAAGAAAGAAGGCTAACATAGCTGTAAGAAGCAAGCCAGTCAACAGCTCTTCTTCATGGCCTCTGCATCAGCAATTCCTGACTCTAGTCTTGCTTTCCTTCAGTTCCTTCCCTAACTTTGAGAGATGATGGATTACAAGCTATAAGATGAAGCAGACTCTTCTTCCCCAGCTTATTTTTGGCCATGGTATTTTATCACAGCAATAGAAATTTAGACGTTGTTCCTGGGAGGGCAGTATTGCTGTGACTGACAGGAATGTTTCGATTGTGGAAGGACTTTCAAACTGTGGGCTGAAAATCCATTGAGTGCTCAGAGTTCAGGGAGCTGTTCTGTGGGAGCTTGGACAATAACAATCTTAAGAGTGATGTAGAATATAGCGGCCTGGCTTGGGACATTATAGAGGGAAGTTTGAGACTCCTCTAAAGACTCAGCCAGGGCCAGTCAGCATTGAAGTAAGGATTTGTGAAGTCTATGCAGTTAAAGAGTTAGCTGTGACCAACAAGAGACCACCACAAATCCAGTAAAACCTTTCCTTTATTGGATCTACTCTCTCCAAGAGCCAATAGTCTCCAGTCTGCATTGGATTCCTGGAAAAGTAGGTTCAAACACCAGCAAAGGAATGTCTCTGCAACAGACCTAACGTACAAGAATTGAAGACTAGGTGGGACATAACCAAGACCATCATGTGTGTGTGTGTGTGTGTGTGTGTGTGTGTGTGTGTGTGTGTGTGTGTGTATTTGGGGGGAGCATGCACATATGCATGCACACAGGGGGAGAGTATAAAGTAGATATTTAATCTGGAATGGTGTTTCCCAATCTTCTTAATTTCATGACCCTTGAATACAGTTTGTGTTATTCTGACCTCCAACCATAAAATTATTTTCATTGCTAATTTATATAATTTTGCAACTGCTATAAATCATACTGTAAATACCTATGTTTTCAGATGGCATTAGGCAACCCCTGTGAAAGAGCCTTTTAACCCCACAAAGTGGTTATGACCTACAGGTTGGGAACCACTAATCTGGCACAAAATAAAACACAAACAGATCAGCTAATAAAATATAAAAAGACTTGAAGGAAGGTCTCCCCCCCCCCTTGGATGTTGATAGAGGATTAATCCATGAAAGAGACGATCAAACTAGACCTGGAGGCTCAAAGTTGCTGCGAAAGAAAATGATGTTTAGACAGAGAGAAGAGACAAAATTCTAAGAATCATCCAGATGGTATTGTCCATTTCTCATTTGCCAATTACAAAGTATTATCTCCAAATATGTGTATCTTTCTTAAACCTCCATTCTTTTATGACATTTACCAACCACAACTGCCACCTCACTAAGGTCATAAAAGTTCAGGGGAAGAAGAACTTCATAACTTACAGATCTGGTGAGTGCAAAGGCTGCCCTTAGATAAGAGGGGACAGACAAGGGACCTTTGCCTTTGTCCTGGGCATTCACACCACTTGGAAACAGATTTGACATATTATCATGTTGTTTAAACAACTAAAGGATGTGAAAGTTGGAGGAGCTGAATAACGTGAGGAAAGATGTTTCACTGAAATGATTCTGGACACATTGGATCTTCAGATTTATTGTCATTTGGGCTCTCAGGGTCAGCATAAACAGTGGCATACATAAACATCAATCATATGATCTTTCCAATGTTAGCGGTCGTTATGTTCTGTGTGTTTATAAAAATGATACATGAGCTAGTCAGGGTTGGACTTTGGAACCATGCAGTGTTCCAGCTGATGGGCCACACATGTTCTTAGTTTCATCCTCTGTTAAATAAGGTAATGATGCTTCCTATATAAACTCACTGTAGGAATTACTGATACCATAAAGTAAGGTGGCTTGAAAATTGTGCTGATAATGCAGAGATGGAATATTCAACATTGGATTATCCAATGTATATTTTGTAATTTTTACCAATGGTATTATCAGTTTTATGCACAAAGCCCCACTCTAGTGCTGAACCAACTGGTGATGCCATTTTCTTATCTTTTGGGAGAGGCAGCCAGGCTCCGGTTCTGCCAGATTAGCAAGTGACTCTCTTCTTCTTAGTGCCAATATTTTTTTCTCCCTTTCTGGAATAACACCAGTAGATAAAGGAGATGCTTTATGATGGGCACTAGAGCCTGTCTCTTTTCATCAGAAAAGTAAGGCTTCCTATAAATGCCACCTGTGGTCTCCAACTCATTACTCAGAATCCAGTCACATGAATGCTCCTTGTTACAAATGTCTGTTTTTCTTTAAGTAATGTCCCAGACAACATTGAGCTTCTTGTATTAAGGCAGGAAAGACAAAGAGATATTAAATAAGCAACTAGCAGTGGCAGGTACCAAGACAATGGAAAAGAGCAAAGAGAGGGGAGGGAAAGCTATGTATGACCTGCTTTAAGAAGATTAAATTCTGATAACAGCAGTATCTTTTAAAAGGTTGGCAACACTGGATACTTGGTAAAATGTGTGCAAATCTCCCATGTAATAGAGAGCAACATTTTCCATTGGTTAAGAGCAGGGCTCAGAAATATAGCAGTCAATCAAGACTTGGAATTCTGGCTCTAGTACTTTTAATATATGGTTTTTGAATGAGGTGGTGTCTTAAACATATTCTGTTTCTGTAAAGAGACACCATATCTAAGGCAATTCTTATAAGAGAAAACATTTAATTGGGCTTTCTTACAGTTACAGAGTTTAGTCCATTATCATCTTGGTGGGGAGCATGGTGGCATACAGGCAGACATGGTACTGGAGAAGTAACTGAGAGTTCTAGATCTGCAGGCAGCAGGAAGAGAGAAGCACTTGGCCTGGTTTGGGCTTTTGAAACCTCAAAGCCCACCCTCATTGACATATAACCCCCAACAAGGTAAGCTACCCCAACAAGGTAAGCCTACCCCAACAAGGCCACACCCCCTAATCCTCCTCAGCTAGTGCCACTCTCTAATGACCAAGCATTCCAATCTTTGAACCTAGGAGACCGTTACTAGCCACACCAGCACATGGTTTTTGTTTGTTTGGGGAGCACCCCACCCCAGAGTACTGGAGCTAGAATCCAGGACTTTTGCATAAGAAGCAAATATTATTGTGCTAAGGTACAGTCCCAGCCTTTTTAAACTCTTCATCTGGGGACAGGGTCTTACTAGCTTGGCCAGCTTGTACTTATATAACATAACCCAAGCAGGACTGAAGTGGCAAGCTTCCTTCCTCACCTTCCAGAGGAGCGTGGACAAGCCTGTACCATGGAGTCTGCTTGTGTGAACGCTTACATCTCTCATGAACTAAACTCCTTTGTGGGAAGACCTTTGTTTGTCATTACAGTATCCTCACCCTTAGGAGAAGCTTTCCTACAGAGAGAGTCAATATTTTTAGAGTGAATAAACGCCTCTTAAGTGGGTCAACAAACTTCTCCAAGCCCCAGTTCCTTAGTAGCAGTGGCAGTTATGAAAACACCTTTAGAGTCATCATCGGAATAACCACTGATTCTACTGTTGCAGAAATGCAACTGTACTTGAACCTCTCCAAGCCTCATAGGCCTGAGAAGCCCTGAAGGCATCTTCTGAGGATCTCTTCAACCATCTATTCATCTTTATGCCTGTTTGCTTCTCAAATAGGCTGCCATATTATTGTATCATTTACATTATAGTAACATATTCAAAATTGATATCCATATGGCAAATTTCTAAAATAAAAGTGACAGAAAAATGGGCATGTAGGTATGTAGGAGAACATAGAGGTATGTAGGAGAACATAGAGGATGCAACTGTGGATGTGTATATATGTGAATCTGTGCCTTTTTTATTTTGCATAAGAAGTTGCTATGATTTTAGTATCAGTTATTTCTGACCAAGCTCATTCCTAATTAAAGATTAGCACAGTAAATTAATACTCATTTCTGCACTAGTACACTAGAGCAGCAGGAAAATTACCAGAATTAAGCTCAGGTAGTGAGTAATGGCATTCTGAAGCATTTTCTGTGAAGCCCTGAGTCTAAGGGATGCTCACAAAACTAAGATCCCCAATGTCATTATTTCATTATTTACTGTGGATGAATATTTACCAAATATTGATTTAACGAGAAAACTCCTCCCCCAGTACCTTGTACACAACACTCAACCATTGGATGACTTCAGAGTTTATGGGAAAGTTCTGAATTAAGGCTCACTCTGATATTGTGTGGCTAAGTAGAAAGATTTACACTGAATCACAGTACAGGCAAATCTCATACTGATAACTGATCATAAGCTAACCTGATCTCTGACATTACTGAGCAGCTTCATGGTCATGCTGGTCTATTACTGAGGAGGTGTTACTACATCCATGCCAAATCCTTCTTTTCACTCATACTTGATAACTTGCATTGCCTATGAACCCACCATGACCACGCCATCCATGCCCATTTAAGTCAGAACCTCCTGTGATGAGATGGGCAATGGATCACATTGACAAACCAACTGCTTCAACTCAGAACTTCGACACTGTGTAGATCATGCTCCCCCACGGCTCTTCGCTAGCATGAATCTGAACTACTTTTCTCGTTGCTATTGGCAGAGTACCTGGCAAAAGCAACTAAGAAGGAAGGGCTCATTGGGGGTGACAATCTGAAGGCACAGTCCTTTGCTGGGGGAAGGTAGGGCAGTGAGGAAGTCCAAGTCCGTAGGGTTCTGGCTGTGGTGTGAGAGCAGAAGGGAACTGCTCACATTGTTTCCACACCCAGGAGCAGAAAGATGAGTGCAGGGCCTCTGCTCACTCTCTCCTTCATGTTCCACTGGGACTCTACAAGGACTGGAGTCATGGAGGCTCAGTTAATCCTGTGTAGAAATGCTTTCACATGTGCCCAGAGATTTCTCTTTAAGATGATTATAAACCCAGTCAAGTCAACAATGAAGATGTCCCACTGTGAAGACATTGTAAAGCAGCTTCGTTTCCAGCCAGCGGAATACAGATCTCAAAAGGCAATGGTTTCTGCCCTGTTTTTGTTGGCTCACCAGTTCGTAAATCTCTGTCCAACTCTGATGCCCAAGTCTGAGAGCCCCACTGAGTATATTTCTGTATTGTGTTTCTGCCCTGGCCATTTACCCTGGTCCAGTTTATAATGGGAATATTGACTGGTCATTGACTAGGCCCAGGCGGACTGACTTTGCAATAATTATGAATGAGAGATGTCAGCCATGAAGCATCTCATTGCAGATATTTCTACACATAGTCGATACTGGCTTTTGTAAGGACCGAGCTCCAAGTGGCTTGTAGTCATAGGGGAATGACCGGCTGAATAGCTATTATTCCATCCAATTGATGCTTTGAGAGCAAAGGGAAACAGAATGGAGAAACTCACACATTTCATACCAGCCTGACTTTTGCTTTCTTTAGTGGCTAAAAATTATTAACTGTTTTCCAAGGAAGCTGAGTCCTGTGAAGAGGCTCTGCCTTGCATGAAAAACAACAACAAAAACAATTGTTAATTTTCAAAATTTATGTAAAATGTACATTTCTTAATCACCAATACATTGACTCTTAATATAAAGATGAGTGTGTATTTCTCATGACGTCTTGAATACTGCTTCAACAATAAAATAGAAAATGTAGCTAATAAAGCCATTCCAAAATAAATGCACTATATTACTGTATTTGTACAAAATCCTTGGGGTCTAGACAAAGCCCGAATCCAAGATACCACATGATGACAATTTCCTGGGACTCTGAGGTCCAATCCATTTTCTGACAAAGGAAATCATCTCTCACCAAATGTGTATCAGAGACACTGACACCTTTATGATTAATATCTATTTGTAGAGGTTTCCCATTTGCTGACACCTGACAATAAAGGCAGTTCTAACTTGTAATGTGAAGCTACTTGGTACCTTTCTGAACAACATCCACAGCTATTGTTCTGTCTAAACGTTGCCGGGTGGAAGGAACAGGATGGAGGGGATAGAAACTCACATTGGTAGCTAAAATGACCCCAGAAGTGCACCACTGCTAAGGAGCCAAAGAGGAAACTGATCCCAAAGCATGTCCATTGAATTACTGTTCTGTATAGAGTCCCTATTCGGAGGAGTAATCACATAGTTTCAACTAATAAGTAGGGAGGTCAACACCAAAGTAGTGATATCTGTGCGGTGTAGCTTTGCTTTTGAACTACCTTTCTGTCTTTTGAATCCTCCACAACATCACACCTGCATTTATGCCTCATGTTACCCTCCTGTGGGGACCACACTGGGCCACCATTTAAGTATTCATTAGCTGTCTCACTCTCAAGCCTCCTGGCCCTGGCCCCTTTTAAGGTCTCCTTTACATCCCACTTCATCCATTCCAATGTGGACTTCCAACCCCTCCCCTTAACACTGATAATCGTTTCTGCCACTGTATTTAATTTTATTGGTTATGTGTCACATACATACACATGGTCTTTATTCCCCCCTCCCCATATATAATACTGAGATGCTGTCATGTAAGATAGTCTTCAGATGTGCACTTTTTGGCCTTGGCAACATGGATGTTTTGTAATGGAATTCCCTATCTACAGCATGGGCTGGTGGGTCAAATGTTATTTCTAGATTCTTTGTGCATATGGTGGGAGATATGGAAGGCCACACAGTGATGTGGGTTTGAGGTTTAGTATTTAAAGTGACAGAGGGCATTAGCCACTCACAAGTTCTGCACTGTGTTTTACAGAAGAAAATGAGCTGATGCTTGCCCATTTCAGTGCTCTGAGCAGAGCAGGCTCAGGAAGTCTTTTAACCAAGATACCAAAAATACACAGCAGTAATCATAGCACAGGTGGAGGCAGGCAACCGAAGCTCACTGTCTGATAGTTAACAAGCAGCATATTTTGCCTATATAAGTATGAATTTCATGAAAGTAATCTTCACCAGCACCACCCTCCAAATACACTTTAGGGTATGTATTAATTTTCTACTGTTGGATAAAATGTATGTGTAAAAACCATTTCAAATCAGGGAGGGAGTCCCCCAGCAAGAGAGGATTTAGTACTATGGGTAATGTAATTATGGGGGTGACTTCACATCACCTTTGGTTATATTTAGTTGATGAGGCAAAATCCACAACTCAATGGAAGGGGATAATGCAGACACATGAATTCCAGCAGGGAGAGGCTACATCTGAGTTCTGCAGTAGTCTAGGAGAAAAACAAATGCAGACCCAACAGATTAGCTAGGAAACTAAACTTCACTCTATAGTAGATTGAACTCTCTCAAGTAAATCACCTGTCTTACCAAGGTAGTTCTAGGGGAAACTAGAAGGTTCCCTTCCTTCTCTGTCAACCCAGTTGCCTCTTCCATTTTCTATCTAGTCAGTGTTTCCTTTGTTTCCTTGACATTTTAACATTGAATGCTTCTTTTGGTATCTAGATGATGGTGTGTGTGCATGCGTGTGTGTGTGTGTGTGTGTGTGTGTGTGTGTGTGTGTGTGTAGTATGTGTTTGTAGTGTGTGTGTATAGTGTGTGTGTATGTGTGAGGGTGTTTATTTTCAATTATATGCGTTTGGTAATAGGTGGGTAATCATGTTGGCTTCAGCCTCCAATGGCAAAAAAAAAATCTTATTTTCAGCTGATTATATCTTGAAAGGATGTGCAGCCCCAGGCACCTGCAAATGTAATGCATCACTGTTCACAAGAGGAACAGCAGGGGACAGAAATGAAAATTGAGGCTACAGTGGAAGCCATTGCTGCTAAATCAGCCTGAGTGAAGGAGGATTAAATGAAATATGACAACTTGGGACTAGAGGCCGGGTCCAAGTGCCCAGCCTCTGGCCTCCCTCATGATTTTACGAGGTGATAAGCTGAGTTAAAGGCAATGTGGGTCCTTTCCACAAGGAAGAGCTAAGAAGCAGACTAAGCACTAGACACTTGTCCCTAATGTCAGACAGGGGAGAGAGAGAGAGAGAGAGAGAGAGAGAGAGAGAGAGAGAGAGAGAGAGAGAGAGAGAGAGAGAGAGAGAGAGAGAGGCAGACCTCAGCAGCAGCACCTAGAGGAGGGCAGGGCCCAGGAGCCTCTTCTGAATCTTGACTCTAACAATGTGGTCATGTGACCATCAAACACCAGAAACAGAAAAGGTCGAAGGTTTGAACATCTGGGGCTTAGGCCTCAGGCTCAGAGATAAAGACATGAGACCCTAGAAATGGACCTTATAAAAGGCTTTTTGTCTAACTTCTCCATGTGGCAAGTAGGGAACCTCAGCTCTAAGCAAGTTAAGCGGGTTATGGCTTGGCACCACATCATACTTATATGATCTAATGGTGTCACCTGACCTTTTTAACTTTTGTTTACTCTGTTTACACTTTTTTTTAAAACTGTGTTGTGTGTGTGTGTGTGTGTTGTGTGTGTGTGCGTGTTTGTGTGTGTGTGTGCGTGTTTGTGTGTGTGTGTGTGTGTGTGTGTTATTCAGGAGTTACTGAGGGAGACCTATGGGTAGCCATGGGGTCTCAGGACCCTGAATAGGGTGTAGCTAGCCCCTAAGGACTAAGGACAGGCTGCCCTCCCTCCCTTCCCGTTTGTCTCTGCATTCTCTGGGAGAGGATTGGCACCATCACGGCGTGGAGCACACGCTCCAAAAATTGCCTTAAGGTTCAAATTATATCAGTGAGTGTTTACATAACCCCTTCATAAATATTAATCCGTTATATGATCAATTACAAATAAATAATTCTAAAATATCTGGCATCCTTTTAAATCATTCCCATATCATGTGTTTATGTGTTTCTGTGTATGTGTACACATGTGTACATGTGTGCTCCATAGTACATGTGTGGAGGTCAGAGAATAACCGGGTTATTTTTATTTGGATTTATTTTGTTACCTCTTAATGGGTTTGTTACTTTAAACTCAGGTGGTCAGTCTCAGACCTGATGAGCCATTTTGATGGCCTTCATTTGTCTCATTTAAAGAAGAGGAGTCCCAAAGTACTGCCACATTTATTGCTTTGCCGAATCAGAATGGGAGAGGCCAGTGCTTGTTCAAGTTGGCTTTGAATGATTTCTCCTTACCATAAGTATTTATAAATTTATTTTATTCTATATACAATGATTTTCAATGAAACTTGAATTCATCTCTGTGCCTATAATTCAGATAATCTTTATATTAGTTTTGGTCAATGACTGACATGTTACCAAAGAGTCTTTTTCATTGTGGGATAGGCAGTGTCCCATGCAAAGACTCGGTGTATCTGTGATAGAGTACAACAGCTTGAAGGAAGATCTCATTTTGGTTCCTGCTTTCAGGGATCTTAGTTCATGGTCAGCTGACTGCTGTTCTTCAGCCTCTGGCAAAGCAGAAGGGGATACAGAGGACGGGCATGAAAGAGAAGTTTGCTGTGTTCTTGCCAGGCTCCAATTATTGTCCTGACTGGGACCATAAAGGAATGAAAGATGATGTGGGAATGCCTTTCTGTATGCTGTGTATAGCAATCTTTAAATAAAGAAGCTGTTTTGGCCCATGACAGGCACCATAGAAAAAGTAGGAGGAGAAATCAACATAGGTAGGAGGAAAAGGCCAGAGTTAGACAGATGGAGCCAGAAGCCCAAAGGAGCAACATGTAAGGAACACAGGTGAACCATGGGCCATGTGGCAGGAAAGATTAATAGAAATGGGTTGAGTTAAGATGTAAGAGCTAGCTGGCAATGTGCCTGAGCCACAGGCCAAACAGCATGAAGTTAATATAAGCATCTGAGTAATTTCTGGGGGCCTGAACAACGGCGGGTGGCTAAGAGGTCTGGGGCTGCAGGGTCTGTGAGTCTGGGCCTCTGGCTGCCTGGGGCTGAGAAATACATTGTAACAGAAAGATAAACATGTGGACACAGAAAAGTTGGGATCAGGTGATCTGGGCTCTCTGAGAAGAAGGCAAAACACCTTGGAAGTTCAATCTGTATCTTGCATACAGTTGAACAGGGAAGCAGGGTCTGTGGTATACAGCTGAATCAAGGAGACAAGGTTAGCTAATCTCAGTAGGACAGTCTTCGTAAGAGAGCAGTTTTAGGCCATAAATATTCAGGGAGAAAGCTACAGTGGGCATCTTCTGCACAGACTATCAGTAGTCATGCTCAGACCAAAGGAATACTTTGTCATCCCCCATCCTCCCAAGCCTCACCCAGGGTGTGGGGGACTTGGCTAATATCTTGGGTCTAAGGCTTGATATGGCTGACTCATGTCAACAAACCCACACACTCAGGACTTCATACCCAGAGTTTCCTTTACCTCTGAAAAAAGCTGTCTACCCTTTTGTAAGAGAGGAGGAAGGAGACCAGTGACATACTTCTACTCAAGCCCCAACTCCAAGTATCACATTTAATATAAACTCATCAGTGGATTGACCCGTTGATAATTACCTCATTGTCCAATCACCCCTCCAACTGAGGACCAAGCCTCTAATATGAGCCACGGGGATATACTTTAGTGTAAGATCATAACAGGCTGCTTTGGTAGACTGGATCTGATAGTGAAGATCTGGACAAGAACTGTAGGCAGCTGGAGATGCCATTCAGTGTGAGCCACTTCTGCTTTGGTGATTACTCTGACCAACACCTTAGTCAGATAAAGCCCCTCCTGAGGGCCTCACCATTGAGGGCGGGACCTCAAACACTCATGCATATGTGTAGACACACCACCCTCAGATGTATATTCTGTCTCCAAGTTGCCTCCTTTGCCTATGGTACAAGGTCTGTGACTGATTCAGTGAACCTCTGGCCTGCCTTGCTGTTGCTGATGCTGGCTCCTCTTCCTCCCATTTTTAGTTCCTCCCTCCATCACCTCCTCTCCCTTAGATCCTTCTTCCATTTCCCATTTCTACCCTGTCACCAAGTGCTATGTTTCTTCTGTTTCCCTGCCTCTGCTCTTCCTCGTACTGTGTCACTATGATACTGCCCGTCTCCAGGCTCATCCTTCTCCTTTGCATTACAATCCACTTTCCATAGGTACCCAGAGAAAACATCATCCACTAGGAAAAGTTTTGTGAGTATAAGTGTGTTTACATGTTCATGTTGCACACATGTATGTGCATATGTATGCAGAAGCCAGGGTCAAACATCAGGTGTCTTCTTCAGTCACTCCACATTATTTTGGGGACAGTTGTCGCGCGCACCCTCGCCCGCAAGGACGACGCAACATCAGGCTCTTCTTTCAGTGGTTTATTCAGGACCTTGAAACTTCTTCTGCCTCTGCTACTGCTTCTCCTACTGCCTCTCTTACTGGGGAAAACCCGCTCCCAACTATATACCCTCTGGACTGCTAGTCATGGGGCGCCACGTGGGCCATGCCAATAGATCCAGGGAAATCCAAGAGAGATACAGGAAGAAGAAAGAAGGAGTTAGAACATGTGCTGTAAGCTGCAATGAGGGGTTGGAGGGCAGGAGAACAGGGGTAGGAACACAGGTAAGCCACAAGACATGTGGTGATACATAGATTAATAGAAATCGGTTTATGATGAAAGAGCTAGCTAGTAACAGCCTGCGCCATAGACCAAACAGTTTGTAATTAATATAAGCCTCTGAGTAATCATTTTCTAAGTGGCTGTGGGACCACAGGTGGGAGAGATTCATCTGGAACAGGAGCCATGTGGAACTGAGAAACTTCTGGCTACACTCTCAAGTTACTGTGTGCCTTAAACATTACCCAATTCCAAAAGTGGGGTTGGGAAAGAAATGCAAAGACAAGAACCAGAGGGCTTTGTTAGAGCTGCACAGCTGTACAGATGCCCCCCCTTACAGTTATTTTTGGGGGTTACGGAATCCTCAGTGTTTACCATTGACTAGCTGGAAGATGAGGCCAGTTGGACTTACGGTGTTCGTTTCAATGACTTCTACTGAATGATCCTTCAAGTCAGCAAATTTGCCTCTGAATTGTGGGTCATCCTTTGCAGATTGGGATATTGCGAAATGTCCCAATCTGTGTTCAGGCCACTGGGTAAGGCAGAGTGGTGACAGTAAATCCAGGGTCTACAAAACTTACCACATAGTATTAAGAACCACTAGATGTGGTTGCTGTGGAATGCTAATTCGTGACAGGCCTTTGCAGGGCTGTGATCATAGGAATCTGCTTGAATAGGGCCCTCAAGTTTAAAAAGCTTTGTTTGTTGCTAGACACATGTATATGTAGGCAGGAAGGCTGACTGGTAGAAAGATGGATAAATGCTGGAAGGTAGACGTGACTGAAGAGGTGATACACATCTAGAGAACAGAGGAGTTCCTAAGGAGCACAGAGCGAGAAGAGTGTTCTTCCTTAACTCTTTTGTTATCATTGATTAGAAGTCAACATGCTCATGATTTACTATAATGCATCCCATTATTATTAAATAAATATGAAGGACAACCAGAAAACTAATTAAATTAACCTACCAATAAAGCATCTGCAATTGATTTGCAAAATGAACCCATAATTAATCCATCATTTAGAATGAACGACCACAAAGAGGAAGATGACAAACTTCAAACCCCTTTGTCTGGGCATTAAAGAATATTTTAAGGAAACAAGAGGGCCCATGTCTTCTATGTTAGCACCATTTTTCTCTACTTATGAAAAGACATAAGCCGCATAGTGAGTAGATTAGGTGCAGAACACTAATAAAATGATAGATTTGCTAAAGCAACTAGCCCTGTGCACTTTCCACTGGGATCAACAGACACATGGGCAGCACTGATCCTGATAGGACACTTCACTCCAAACAACTTTCCCAGAATCTGGAAGAATTAGAGAGTGTGGGGGAAAAAAAGAGAATGTTTTTCTTTGCTTCTTTTCATCATCAGATCTGCAGGCGTACAGTGGCAACCTTGCATGTCTTCTTCCTTCTAAGTTTGATTTTCTTCTTCCTTTGGGGAGCCAGAGCATCTGTGCTCTATCTGGGTGGTTTCAAATGCAGCTGAAGTTTAGCAGCTCACTCAAGAATAAGCACAATGTACCCATTGCACAACCATGAGAGACTCAGGCCAATCAGTGCTTATCTGTTTTTAAGATGTAGCCATTTGGAAAAACAAAGACAAAGAAAGATGTTAGAACCAGAGAAAAGGAAGAGAAGAGACCAGATATTTGAGTCCTATGTCTTAGGCACTGACATCTCAGTTCTCTGTGCACAGCGGAAAACCAAAAATCATACAGTCACTTTATAAAGACCCAAGAAGGTGCCTGCCATTTGTGAGCAATGCCCTTTTGACAGAATTAGGCCAAGGACCAGACTCCTCTATAGAATGCCCACTGTCTTCTCTGGGGTACATTGTGAGGGGCTGGGTCATAGCTGTTGAGTTTTTTGAGGGCCACAAGCTCCCCATTTTGCCCTTCAGTAAAACACTGGTTTTTAAGCTAATTTGATCTGGGGTTTTATGTTTTGTGGCAGGATGAGTTTTGAATATCATTTCCTCTTCCACATATTATAATAAACACCTACATTTTGGATACAAAGGACTTTCCATTTTTCCTAATGAATCACATGCCCCAAAGGTGAGATAAAGACAATGGTTACAGTATGTTCAGGAGGATATCAGAATATGAAAGCATCTGCCAATATAAAAATGTGTTTCAGCTTGAGAAGCAGTTTGTTTCCCAAAAATCACAATTAGTTGGACACTTTTCTTTGTATTCTACAGTGAGATCTATACTTCAAATGGTTAAAGTATTTTTCAATTTAGTTCAATAAGTACAGTTTTACAGGTCAATCCTGAATTCAGTCCCCAGAACCCATGTTAAATGTACTGGGCATGATGACATGTACTTGTGATGTCAGCAATGGGAAGGCTGACACAGGCAGATCCAAGGGCTTGCTGGTCAGCAGTCCTGTCCAGGAAAACACCTGGTATTCCAATAACAACAAACAAATATCATTGGAAGAACAGCACCGAAGGCTGTCCTCTATCCTCCACACACAACACATGCACCAACATATGAGTAAACATAAATAAAAACAATTTTTTTCAAGTAAAAAGAGTTTTTGTAGATGTCCTCACACTAGCTCAAGCATAAGGGTCCTCAAATACTATCAGTGTTACAAAGTGAAGCCACTCAAAGACTTTCAGAGTCTCTCAAGCACAGGATACATTGCTGACATTTTAGAGATGCAGCATTCCTTAGGACAGTGTGGCGACTTGCATCTTAACTGATTGAGGCTCCAACCCTGGCAGCTGTAAAACTATGATTTGAATGCATCTACTTAAACTCTTGTTGAAATTTCATCCATATAGTAAAGTGTTAAGGGGTGGGAATAGGTGGGATCATTTATAGATGCCTTTTAGAGATTCTGCCCCACAGTCACTAATCCATTTATATGAGTCAGTTAATGAGTTGTCGCCAGTGAGTCTGTGGCTCATAAAAGCTGTCTTGACTGTCTCTGTTATGTACTATTCTTACCTCAAGACTCCTTGAATCACTTGGGGATTCAACATCCCCATCATCAGGAAGGCCTTCACAAGGTATGCACCCTCAACCTTCCATCCTTGGGAACTCTGAATGCAGTAAATCTTCATAAAATATCCAGGCTATGATATCCAATTACACCATGGCAGACAGGGACCGGCTCTGAATTAACTGAAGCACAAAGACATTTGTTCTCCCTGCCTATGTGGGGTTATACCAAAGCTATTTCTGTTTTCTGTCCATGTGCGGCTATACCAATGCCTTTCCTTCACCTTTTGGAAATGAGAATGCTACACTCTCTGTTATAATCAGAAAGCTCTTTGATCTTTAGTAAGCCTAAAAGTCCACTGTAAAATTGCCGTTGATCGTCACTTACATAAATATATGTGCATGTACACAGAAACACACACACACCATATGTAGATATAAAAACTTCCTATTATTCTTCATTTCTTTTGAAACTTAAAATAATCATCAGAGTTTATATTTAATTCTTTTCCTGGTAAACATGTCTTATGGGGGGGCGGAGGAGCTTCAACCTTGGGATTCTGCTGAATCCAGGACAATGACAGGTAAAGCCTCAGCTGGTTCTTACAACTGGCTCTATGTCTTTATGGCCACTTGTTAATTTAGGTTTGAAAACAGAATTTTTGCACAGCCATCCTGAAAGCCTAGATTCGGGAGGGGCTCAGAGTGCAGTCTTTTTTGGGGAAGCAGAAGCCAGGTTTTCCATTTACACTTTGGGTCAGTGTCTCAGTTCAGCTCATTGTTACGCTTTTGCTGTTTATTGATTTGGCCAGCATGAATCATTCTTCAACAAACAGGGCTGCATTAATGTGTTAAAAGCTCATCATGAGGATAATGGACACAAAGTTAAAAAAGGAATCAGATGATGTGAATGTAAAAGGCTTTTCCCCAGACAGCAGAAAATAAATTGAAAACAAATTCAATTAAAATAACATAACCTTTTATTCCTCAGTGCTGTGATTCCTCTAAAGGAGGTTCCCAAAGCTTACACATTGCTCTGAAGGGTAACGCCTGTTGCGACCAGACTTGCAGACAAGTACAGAGCTTATGCCCACAGGGGATGGAGACTCGGGACATTGCTCTTGACACCCATGTGGCTTCATTGCCCTTAGGTAGCTCTATGTGTTTGTCATATACTGGTCTGTGTTCTTTTCATTGGAGCTAGCAGCCATGGCCTATCCTAAAGCAGATTCATCTTCATCTAGTATTCTTTCATGCTGGGCCTTGTGCCCCAACTGAGATATCCATCCCAACAGTCTCATGTCACCCCTGCTCAGCTTTCTTGAATACCATCCTGCTGTCTGTCTCCAAGGGAAGTTTCTAGCTAGATCTGTGAGGATAACCTGGTCCTTCCTTTTACTTACCCACTGTTTTTTTTTTTTTTTTTTTTTTTTATTTTACTCTGCCATTGTGACCATGAAAGGTGTAACACAGCACCTGATCTTCAATGATCTTCTCCTCTTGTTCCTGGTCCCTTTTACTAGACGAATCCCCTGCTGTCCTGCCAGATGCTGCATGAACATCATCATTGCCTCTACATGCTCACTCACTTCCCCACATGCAACCACCCCAAGTTCTTTGGGTTCTACTTTGAAGATGTTTCTCTAACCTGTACTTTGCTTTTTTGTCAAGTTGTGCCTTGGCCCAGCCATTACCGTATGGTGTGCCTACTAAAGCAAGCCTCAGCATCCCTCTGGCTTCGAGATAGGTCAATTTCCTATCTCACCATTCTTAAGGAGGCCTGAAATATGAAGATCAGTAGGTCAACAGGGCCATGTTCCTTCTGAATCCACTATTTGTAGATTCAGGAAATAAAATCAACACAGCAAGGACCCCAGCACTCCTATTTCGACAGTGGCTCTACTCACAATGGCCAAGAAATGGAATCACCTTTATCAGTAGATAGAGAATTTTAAGTGTAACCACTATACACAGATGATGAAAATTTAAGGCTCTTTATAGATAAGATTTGTGACTCCCAGTGTGACCCACTGTCAACCCCCTGGGATCAGGACTGTGCCTGAGGTAGTAGCTCTTGTAAGTTGCCTGGCAATAGGAAGTCCCAAGTAGGTATACAGTAATGGTGTGGATGACTTATTAAATGAATCGTTAAGTGGAAATGACTGTGAGGCTAGAGAAACTAACCATTGAGTAGCTGTCAGAGGAAATCATTGTGAGTTGTATGGATTTCAATGATGTGGTAAGCCAGTCATTGAGTAAGTATACAGTGGGACCAGTGATGTTTTAGACAATGTCTCAGCATCTGGAGAAGACTGACAGAGCTCTTCACATATAAAGTCCTTGAGGGGAAAAGGGAAAATACAAATTATGGTAAGTGTTTTTCCAGAAGACAGATGGTCCAGTGGTAGAGCCTGTATTCCTCAGAGGACCGCAGGTCAATCTCAGCATCCATGCAAGGTAGCTCACTGTAACTCCAGCTCCAAGGGACTGGCACCTCTGGTTTCTGTGGTCACTTTGCAAAGATGCATAACTACCTCCACATTCACATATACACATAATTGTAAAAATAAATAAATATTTATTTAAAAAATGATTTTAGGGGGAAAAATAGATGTTAAGGTGGCCAGAACATCGGAGTAGAATGAAGAGAGTTGTTTAGTTGCTTTATGTGGGGGAGGGTGAAGATCTTAGTTTCAACACTCATTCTGCCCTAGAGACAGACCAGACCTCTCCAAACAGACTGATTGTTTCTTATCTCTAGCTCAAACAGGACCACCCCTCAGGAGTCAATTTTGGGTTATACCCAGTAAGCACACACACACACACACACACACACACACACACACACACACACACACACACACACACACACACACACACAAATGTGTGGAGCTATGCCAGCTAAGGCACCCTCTGTTGGCAACAGGAAGGAAGGGTACTCATGGCAAAAACTCTGGAAAGCAGCCTGGGCAGTAGCCAAGCAGGGCACATGGGCTCAGCCATGGACCACACCCACCAGAGACACATGGGGCTTGTCTCACAGCCACCCACAATCCCATAAAAGCTGTCATAGGAAATTCCACTCCAGCTTGTGCCGTGTCTTGCTCCTTGTACTACAACCCTTGAAGGGCACCATTAGCCCTCTGAACTTGCCACTGCCTCGTGGTGTGGTTGAGGAGCTTCCTCAAGCCGCCTTACATGACTTGCCATCCTCTCTTCCTACATGCCACAGCTTCAGGGCTCCCCTCCAAGCCTTGACTCAGCACTGGAAGCTGGACATGTTTGCTTTTGAGACTCCTGACACTCCTAATGAAAAGTCAATCAGGTGCTCACATTTTCAAAAGAAAATTAATTTTGTAGATACTGATATATAAGTCATTCACTTTAACTGTGGTGGTCTTATTTTTGACCAGCGAGATTAATAGATGCTTTCTGGGTTCCTCTCTTTCTGTTCCTGAGAACCACTTCTTTCCTTCCAGACACTGAGGACCCTCAGTCTCCCCATCCAAATCCCAACTGTCACCATAGGGAAGGTCACTTTCAGAGGTTCCTCTGCTAGAGATCCAAACTCCCCAGCCTGTTGCATCACCTGGTCTCTCAGAACTAATTATCTAAATCTAAAACAGATTGGGAGTGTGGATTCTAAAGTGAGGCAGTCAATACTCAGGTCCCAGCTCCAGCATCAGCAAGCTATGAATCACTGTCTATGCGATGGACCAGCCTGCCTCCATCTTGGGCTTGAAAGCCATCTTATAGTAAACTGTTATGATTAAACCTCTGTTTCTCAAGGATTGGACTATGTCTCACTTGTAACCTTAACTACAAATGGGTCTGTACTGCCTGTTCCATAAATGGCAGTCATGTTGCAGGAGGTTGTTATGACCACCTGTTCTCCTTCTATAACCCTGACTATTTACCTGCCAAATCACCCATTTGGAAAGCCCCTACCCCTGAGCAATTCAAAACATTATTGTCTCCACAGCCAATACTGACCTCTTGAACCCTCCCTTTCAGAGGTGACAGTCTGTGTACACAGTGAAAAGAAAAATTTGCTTTAGTTAGTTTGGCCTTGAAGCCCCAAGGAAAGAAGGGGAGCAGCAGAGGACTTCTGAAGCCCCAGAATAGCCTGATATCCCAGAGAGACCAGGGAACACAGGCTCTGATGAGCTCCAAGCCAGGAGGAAGGACAAAACAGGAACCAGAGACCGGAACTCCCATGCTGGCTCCCCAATTAATAACGTCCTGCTTCTGAAGTTGGAAAGGCGTGTTCTGTTTCTAGAGACCAGCAAGGGCTAGTTGTCACATGAACAGGCAGGGGGATTCACGTGGTGACTTTGCATGTGCAGGCCATAGCAACTGTTCCTCCTCCTTAGAAATCGTCCTTCAAGCAGTTCTCCATTCTGGCCAGCAGATGGCGCGGTTTCCCCTATGTTCCAGATTGAATGTCTCACTTTAAATCTGGAAAACAAACTGCCTATTTTGTCAGTAATATAAAAAGTAGAGGTCAAAATAGCTTAGAGATGACAAAATGAAAGATCTTTTTAAAAGTTTGCTTTTGTAGGAACAGGATGAAATATACATTGTGATTTACAAAACTTGTATTTTTATTATCTCATCTCCCCCCTCAAAAAAGAAAAAGATGAAAATCGATTTTTACCTCCTTTTGGAAAATGGTTTCAGCTGAGTCCTCCCTCTGTGTTTGACTGGCAGATTTTAAATTGGATTATTCAACCCTCGATTGTTGTATTGTATTACTATTGTTTTAATAATACTGATAATGAGAAAAAATAGAGTTTTCCATGCACTGTCATATTTTAGTCCCAGAGCAAAATCTAGATGCAGAAATACGCACTTATTGTGTGCTGAAAACCTTGAGGCTAAATCAGTAGTCATGTTCTTGGTGTGCTGGGGCAAGAGCTAGTAAAAGTTAGCTTAGTGAAAATGCCACTATCTTAAGTAAAAGCATGATTGCCAATCTGCTTAACTGTATTTTCCCATGCTCTGGTTAGCTGGTAGAAATAAATGTAACACGGTTTGTAATCACCAACAATGACAGCAATGTCGGCTGTGATGCTGGTGGCCCTTGCTCTGCATTAAGCCCCATTTTGAAAGTTCTAGAATCCCATGGCAGGAAGTTGGGGAGATGCTCAGTGTCAGGTATTCTTTATGCGAGTGTGAGGATTCAGGTTCAGATCCCCAGAACCTATGTAAATGTCTTTTGGGTATGGTGGTCAGCCTGGACAGTGACTGGAATCTCCACCACAAGTTGGCTAAGGGGACCAGCCATGTTGAAAGCTCTGGGTTTGACTGAGAGACCTTGCCTCAATGAAAAAGGCCTCATGCACATAGCACTGCACACAAGTAAATTCATGCACATGCAAAAACCTGCATATATATTGCACAAATACCACTCTCCCCCCCTACAGACACACACATGCACACACGCACACACACACAAATGAAAAAGAATTACTTAAATTCCTACAATATTAGTGGGTAGGAACTCTGCCTAATTGTCATGTCACTGACCCAGTGAGGTTTAGTAAAGGCTTGTAACTAATTCCAGCCCCTATATCTGCTATATTCCTATTAATGGCCTTTACTTTCCTGTCCCTCTTGCCTTAGTTGCCTGACTAAATTTGCCTGTGTGCTTCTTGGATTCAGGATGGCATCTTCATTAGCCTGGGATTTTTGCCTGATAGCGCATTTTCTGGGTGGCCTGTTCTCTGCTTCTGTGAGACTTTAAAATGGGTTTTGCCTCTGAGCTTACATCCATGCTGCCACTGAGCTGAAAATGCAATCCCAGATGATTAGTCTAGATTGATGCTATGAACACACTCACTATCCCAAGACTGCCCTGTATTTCTACAGTATTAGAGGCTTGGGCTATTTGGCGGCACAAATGGGCATGGAAGATGTTCGTCTAAGCAGAGTGGCTTCTTGTCAGTTCTTCAGCACGTCTCTGCCCTGTCTCAGAAGCAAAAGGCACCATGTTTCCCTTTGCAGTAGGGCAAACACTTGCAAGGCTTCAGTGGCTGCTCTCTCTCCTTCTTCCTCTCACCTATGCAGATTCATTTCTTTCTGCAGACTCTGGAGCTCTATACACCTTAGCAAGTGCCATACAACGTCGTTTAAACCTGTGGCTTCTAGAGTTGGTAACTACAGGTATTATTCTTGTTTCTGTTTTTGTCTTGATTTTGAGAAAGGTGTCCTGTAGGCCAGGCTATCCTGAACTCATCGTGTAGCCAAGAATACCTTTGAACTCCTGATCTTGTCATCTCTACCTCCCAAATACTGGATTAAAGAAATGTACCATATTCCTTATGTGTGTGCTACTGGACATGGAACCCCAGGGACTCATGAGTACTCAACAACATTCTACCCACTGAGTTACACCTCTTGGTCTGAAAGTACCTCTTTCTATGCACAATGAAGTTTTGCCCTGTGGACTCATTTGAAACCTCGTGAACATTTCTATTTCACAAGTCCTATCACCTCTTAGCAATGGTAGTATTTGAAGCTTTGTCAGAAATCCTGCTGTCTCTGAGGATGGGGCTCTTGCTCACATCCCTGCTCTCCTGCCTCACTCCTCCCCTGTGGTCCACACTACAGTTGCTGAAAGTCGCAAAACCTGACTCAAGTGGGCCAGTCCTTCCATGCTTCTGCCTGTATAGGAGAATTTAGTGTGTTTAGTTTGTGGGGTCACACTCATGTTGGGGGTTTACCTTCATTGTAGATAGCTATCTTCATTATCTAACACCCTTCTGGAGAGTGGCAACTTCCAAACTGTGTCGTGGAGCCAAGGGATACCTGTGGTAGGCAGGCCTGCCCTCTACGGAGTCAGCTTAGCTAGACCAATGATCTCAGTGTATGTTCCCCAAACAGTGTCCCATGCCTCTGTGGAGACAGCCCAACATTGTCTCTTTAGCACCTTCCTAGCTCCCATATCCCATGCACTTACTTGGGACTCACTCACTGAGTTATTGTCAGTTTGTCTAATGTCAGCTTTAGGGATCCTATCATTTGAGCATTTCCAATTTTAGTTGAGATTTTGACCCATGGTCCTGTTTGTGTCTGAGTGTTCTTCTAATGAGATCGATGCCCAGGATAACTGTGGTCTGTAAGGACTCCAGTGCTGTCAAACATACAAGGTTCTACCGAGGTGGCTCCTACAGGGAGACATGGGGCTAACACCTGCAACAGATGTGGATGGGGGGCGGGGGATAAGCTAGGTCTGAGGCTTACACTTCCTCTCCTGGAACCAGCTGAGGCTCTGAGGCCAAAACCTTTTTTCTTTCTGCAAACTGTTCCTAAGCAAAATAGCCCCACTCTAGTGGAGCTATCCAAAGTCAAAGGTATAATTCTGGAATGAGGTAGTGATGGACTGGGTTTGACAGGAAGAAGTTTCCAGAACCCCTGCTCCACTGTCTGGGATAATTGATAGTTTTATCTTCTGACTCACTAACTGTCCTTTTTCTTTACCTTTCCTAACTTAGAAACTCTTAGACTGTGTGTTGCCTCCTTGTCATCCTGCCAGGAGATGCACAAACAGAAAGTTGCAATCTGATATGAAGCCACCTTGATCCTGAGACAGGAGGCTGCCTGTATGATAGTGACAGAGGGGAACAGTAGTGACACACTAGTGATGTTCCCCGTGATAAAAATAGATGGAAATGCTTGATAGTGGAATATATCATTGCTGGTGCAGATAAGGACTCCAGTCATATCTTTGGCTCAGGGTTTTCGAAAATAAACAAGATACAAGGAGACAAAATGTAGGAAGCTGTCTTAAATTCTTCACTAGAAAGGAGGAAAGTATCAAAGGGCACTGTAACCACACATTGCAAACTAAACAAAAACCACCCAGCCAAGTTGCCTGTCCTGAGTGACGCAGGTATGTAATGGAGTTGCTTTGCTTTAAAGAAATATAGGCCGAAGTGTTTCATAACAGGAAGGTGAGAAAGAAGGCTGCAACCTACTCACAATGGATTATAAAAATAAACATTAATAATGTGTTTATAATATAAGGTAATAATGTAATAAAGTGTGGGCCAGAAATAAAATCTTGAGATAAGTAAATCTGAAGAAAAAAACACGTATCCATGTTCTTCATCTTTATCCGTTGCATGGTTTGTTGTTTGTTTTGTAGTTTTGAAATTTCAAAATAGTGCCCAAGAGAACAAATATTGAGAAGCCAGAGTCCCCTCTATGATTAAACTGAGGAAAATTTACCTCCAAACCAAGAGCCTACAGAAATGGGGTTGTATATTTGCCTCTGGTTTTCCCAGGCTTACTGCCCCATTCAGTTTTGCATTTATCCCAGAAACTGTGATTCGACCACGCACTACAGTGTTGCCAAACATTGCATATCAATAAATACACAAATAAATACAAAGATCAAAATAAAATAAACAAAAGACAAGAGGATTTGGTCTATCATCCCTCTGCCACACACCTTTAGTCCATTCTGTCAGGAGGCATGCCCAGCAATCCCTCCTGCCCCCTCTAATTGTTTCCCAACCCAAATGCTAATTGGCCCCGACTAAAGACAAAAGGCAGCTTCACAAGTTGATGGAGTCCAAGAGTCCACAGGAGATGGGAGCCCAATGGAAACAATACCAGAGATTGCAGGTGCCCCAAACAATGGAAGACTCTGGAGTTTGACTAACATTAGCTGCCCAAGCTTTTCAGGACTGTTTCTCAGCCCTGTGAATCATCAGCCTCTAGGTGGGAAATGGGGGAGCAAATGAATTAATTGCTCATGGTTTCATAGCAACTTAAACAAGTATCCAGAGATATCTCACCCTACACCTGTATCTTCAGTCTCCCTTACAACTTTACTGTCTTCTACCATACTCTGTAAATGACAAGGAGATGCATCTGTCCAAATAAAATGTTCCCTTAACAACAAATTCTGAGTCATTTTTTTATATGTGTGACTTATCATTCTTAAGGAGAAAGCTTTAACATTCAGTTAATGCCTGAGTCTTGGAATACCTCAGTTGGAAACATGCAACATGCTTGCCTAAAAATCCAAAGACTCAAGTTTGATCCCCAGAATCCACTTAAGGGAAAGGTAGGTGGAAAGACAGAGACATGTAATCTTTGAGCTGGGGAGATAAAGACAGGTGGATTCCAGGGACTCGAAAACCATACAGCATAGCTTATGACGTGAGGTCCAGGCCTGTGAGAGGCCCTGTCTCAAAAAATAAAAATAGAAAGGGCAGTGGTGCTCCTGAGGAACAACACCAGATGTTTTCCTCTGGCATCCAAACACATACACACACACACACACACACACACACACACACACACACAGAGAGAGAGAGAGAGAGAGAGAGAGAGAGAGAGAGAGAGAGAGAGAGTTAACTTTTAGTAATCTAGTGGAAGTGTTAAAATATGTAACTCAGCCACATATTAAAAATGACTTTTGCATTGTGCATTCTATGAATCCAAATTCCTCCTCTTCCCCTTCCTCCCCTCCTCCTCCTCCTCTTCTTCATCCTCCTCCTCCAGTTCGATCTGGCTAATATTGGGTTGAGATTCTATTTTCGTATTCTGCTAAGTTAAAAGAAATGTAAGTAGAGGTCCAAGGATATTTGCATATATTTTAGAACAAAGTAGTCATTCTCAGGGACTCCTAGAAGGATGAGGCTTACCAGAGCTGTCCTAGACTAGGGCCCTGGGCATTTGTCTCAGAAATTTATAGAGTGAAATTTACAGACCACTGACAAAGAGTTTTAGAGGGAGATTTAGTTAAGAATATAGGTGGGAAATTAACAGAGAAGGAGGGAGGCAAGAGGGGAGAATAGATGGATAGATAGATAGATAGATAGATAGATACATACATACATACATACATACATACATACATACATAGAAACATAGATACATAGATAGAAACAGATACATAGGTAGATAGATATATAGAGATAGATAGATTGATAGATAGATAGATATATAGATAGATAGATAGATAGAAACATAGATAGATACATAGATAGATAGATAGAAACAGATAGACAAATGATAGATAGATAGAGATAGATCGATAGATCAATAAATGATAGATTAGATAGATGTATAGACAGATGATAGATGATAGATAGAGAGAGATAGAGATAGATAGATAGATAGATAGATAGATAGATAGATAGATAGATAGATGGATGGATGGATGGATGGATAGATAGATAGATGTTATCCTGCAGTATCCTATAGAGCATGGAAATGCAGTCCCAGTTTGGGGAAAGATAATGGGCCAGTGAGGAGCTGGCCAGTCAGTTGCCTCACCTAGGTGTCTCCTCTACTCCAGTAGAGGCATGTACACCTTCAGAGAGGTGCTCATTTAGGAGATGCCACAAGAGCAAGAACCAGAGCTTTCTTTGGGTGCCTAAAGTCTCCAGCAAGCACATTCTGATGACTGCTGCTTCCGGCCCTGTTCTTACTTGACTAGCTTCTAACTCCTGTCCCAGATCAGCAGCTTATGACTCATCATACTTGTCTTGGGAGCAAACAGCATAGGAACGTAACATATGGATCATTCAAAAGTGGGTGATGCAGATTTTGGGAGAAGAACTTCTTTCTTCTCTTTGTGTCTGAGTTCCCAATTTCTGCTCGGAGGTGGAGGTGAAACATAGGTTCTGACAGACATTCCTTTGCTCTGTGTTTTGTGAACATCATCTACACTTCTCTTATTTTTCCTCAATTATGCTTATACACTAACTAAAACTGACTTACTATAATCCAAAAGTGAGAAACATTGCTATCTATTCTCTGTATAGATTAAATTGTGCTATGGGTTATGCTTTTGTAAACTGTAAATACTTGTCATTGTAAATATTGGTTAAATAAAATGCTGACTGGTCAAGTAGCAAGACAGGAAATAGAGGTGGGGGCAACCAGAATAGGAGAGTTCTGGGAAGGAGAAAAGAGAGCTCAGATGACAGTGAGATGAAGAGGAAGTGATATGAGAATCCTACTCTGAGAAAATGTATCAAGCCACATGGCTAAACATAAATAGAAATATGAGTTAACTTGAATAGAGTTAGCATGTAATAAGCCTGAGCCATAGACCAATCAGCTTGTAATTAATATAAGCCTCTATATGTTTATTGGGAACTGAAAAACTGTGGGACCAACTGGGCAGGACAGAGAAACTTCTGAAAACATTCCAGCATAGAGTTAGAAGAAAGGGGCACATTTATAAAAGGCAGCTAATTTCAAAGACCCAATTGCCTTCCCCTTGCCAGGAGGAGCTGTTTTCATAGCAGAGACTGAGTGGATGCTTGCACGCTTACCAGGGAAAACTTGAGGTAACACTTGTGTTCTCAAGACAAACAACTCAATGAAAGTCAAATGGACATAGGCAATAAATTTATCTTTAATAAAAAAAAAGTATGAGGATCTTTAAATGTGTAGTACAAACATTAGATCAGTATTATATTTGGGGGGTTATATAAGGGATGGTGATATTGTGCTGTGCCATAGTGGGAGTTATTGCAGGGGATGCTTAGACAGTCTTATTTCTTAACCTTTGCTGGCTTGTGAATCTGATTTACTGGCCTCAGCCCTGACAGTTTATAAACTTTGTCAAAGATCTGAGTGTGATAGAGCCTGATGCCAAATTTATGTAAGTTCAAACATTGCTCCTACCCCTTTCCCATCTGCTCTACATTTACTTCAGGAATTTTGTTTTATTCATCACAAATCCTTTCTCAAAGAAGCAGGGCTGCTCCTGTGGCCTGGCCTCTGGATTCCAGCTAGACTTATTAGCAATAGTCACATGCATAGCTTTGCCTTTTCTTCTGGGTTTACAGAGTTTGCATGTGGATGGTGTGTGTGTGTGTGTGTGTGTGTGTGTGTGTGTGTGTGTGTGTGTGTGTGTGTGTGTGTGTACAGATTCACATGTTTGTGCAGGTGTGCTTACAAACTCACATGAGATTAAAATAAAATCTTCTAGAAGGTGAAGCTCAGGTGTTATTCTTCCAAGATGGTTCATCTGGTTTTTTGAGACAAGTCTCTCACTGGCCCAGATCTCTTTGATTTGGCTAGCCTGGCTGAGCATATAGCCTCAAGGATTTACCTGCCTCTGAGGTTGCAATTGCACACCACCATACCTGACTGTCCTTCTGTTGGCTCCGGAGCTTGAACTCGGGTACTCATGTTGGCACTTTATAACTGAGATATCGCTTCAGACTAAACACTTCTTCAAATACCAGATAGGAGCCCCACTTTGTGTTATCAAGTCTGCAATGATGCTTCCCTGTGTCTGTAGAGGAGCATGTATTTCCTTTGTCATGCCTGTAAGATAGGAGCATTGAGATATGTGAGTGGCAGATACTTATCCCATTCACAGGCTGCTTCTAGTTGCATCCCTTCATAGTCTCCAGACACCATATTCAGTTTTCTTCCTGCCTGCATGAAATTTGTTTCTGTCTACTGGAAGTGGTGATTTGGCAGGCATTGGCCCCCTTTCCATGTTTAATTAATTCCTCTAATTTTGTGGTAAATGAGAATAATGGGACTTAATTTTGCTATTTATGTAAAATTGATTGGTAATTACAGAGAGCATGGGAGATTTGGCTTTACAAACGGAAATTAAGTGACCTCTTCATCACAGTGCCTTGGCATGCCTCATTCACTCATCGGGAGAGAGCCCATGGCATCGGAGCAGACACAGTGAGAGTACCGTGTCTGCGACTCTCTGCAGAAGGTGACATATGGAAGAAGGGTCATTGAAAGGTCAAAACCAGAAGTGTTTAGACCACTGGAAGTGCCCTATGGAAAGCTTTTGGCTACTTTCTGCCTCAGGTTTGCTGTGAACTGGTCACTGGCCACATTGTGTTTCTGAGCTCCCTGATTGAAGTAGGAAGCTCTCTAGAGAAGAGGAATCTTGGAAGAGGCACTGGGAAAAGGATCTCATGCTAGAAGAAGCTTTCATGGGTGTGGTCGGGATGGAAGGATTGACATCATTCTTTCCATTCTTTGATTTAATTGGTTTTGTTTTAAGAAATAGGCTGTAGTGATTTTCTAAGTCTGTCTGCTTTCCAATCTAAACAATCTGACCAAAACAATAAAAATTATCAACCCTAATTATCAAAATTTAGTAATCTCCATGAAGCGTTTATTTTGTCTTCCTTGTGTTTGACATCCTAAAAATTCAGTTCTTTATTGATTAGCTCTAAATGTCCTGGCTGGGTAGCCAGCAGGAGGCATGGGGCCCATTCACATAAAAGATAAGGCATATCATGTGCTCTCCCTCAGATAGGGCCACAGCTTGGAAACTCTCGGGAACACCAAGAGACATCTTGAATCATAGAAGCTGATGTCCAATTACAGAGATCTTCTAGAAAGAATTTGGGAGATTTAAGTGCATAGAACTATTGAAAATAGCCAGCACTAATGACTTTCTACATAGTAACTATATATATATATATATATTAACTATCTACTAGCTCTTTATGTATTAACTATGTATGTTAACTATGTATTAACACACTAACTGTACATATTAGCTATATATTTTACTATATATTAACACACTAACTCTATATACTAACTATGCATATTAACTATCAACACATTAACTCTATACATATTAACTATGTGTATGACTATGTATATTAACTATATATTAACATGCTAACTGTACATATTAACTGATATTAGCTATAGATCAACACACTAACTTTACATATTAGCTATGTATATTAACTATATATTAACACACTAACTCTACATATTAACTATGTAGTAACACACTAACTGTAGATATTAACTATGTAGTAGCATACTCTCTACATATTAACTATGTATATTAATTATATATTAAGAAACTAACACTGTGCATAGTAGAAGTAGTTCATTTGGAAGATTTGTAAATAACATCCTGAACTTAACAAAATAGATAATCGCTTGGAAATGAGCTAGGTGATTTGATATCCACTCTGCCTTTCTGTGCTTCCCCCAACTTAGCAGGCCAATTAAAAGAAGCAGCAATATCTCACGCCCTGTGGGTCTTTTTCTTGTTTCTTTTCCTGGCTCACTAGGTAAGGGAGTTTGCCACCAAGCCTGATACATGTTTTTGGTTCTGGAGATTCCAATGGTGGAAGTAAAGAACCCCGAATATCTGACTTCTGCAGTATGCCCTGGAAAGAGTTGCCATATGCACAAATGAATGCTTAGAATTTAAATTTTCCCTTTAGTAAAATGTACAGTTCACTCTGCCTGTATCCATACAGAGCTACAGAAACCTTCCCATTCAAGAACCCTGCCCTGTCACTGACAGAGCTAAGGCGAAACAAGGGCAGCAGGATGTACCCAGTGTGGCAGTTCTCTGGCCACAGCCCATTAACTTTGGAACATCAGGGATCAGGCTCAGCATCCTAAGTGCTATACCAAATCCCTTCCAATGAGGTTCGTGGTAGAAAATAGAGTTGAGATAACAAAGAGGCCTAGGGGATCAATTGTAAATATCACTGCATAATGAAAAGTTTCTTTCTTTTTTTTTTTTTTTTTTTTATTGAATCCACACCTGTGTTTGCCAAAGATAGTTTTAAATGCATTAAAACTAAGAAACTGGCACTGTTTTTCTGGAACACAGAGAGCTCTAGTGTTTAGACAAAAACCAAACCCACTTTTTGGGATGTTTTCTTTATGCAAACCTACTTTATGGTAAATCAAGTAGTCATTTCTGATTTTAAAACTGTGAATTAAGAACAGGGAAATACAGTGGTGATGGTGTGTTTGTCTCTGAATCTTCGAATAGGCTGAGAGAGAAACCACCTAGGAAAACCAAGATTTGGAAACCTAACAGTTCAGAAGAGGTCAGAGAGGAGTACTCACCTTCTCGTTGCTCTAGGTGCTAGCGCCTAGGAGAGCAGAGCTGATAAATGAAGCAGACTAAAGTCTCATATGACAGCCAGCTTCACACAGAGCGTCAGACAATTTATACTCTGAGGATTAAAAGGAGTCACATGCACAAAGTCTGCAATCATAGGGGCAAGTTGCATGTGGTAGACAAGCCAAATGTGGCAAAAAAAAAAAATATGTTTTTATATAGAGACATATAAACAAATAACTATATCCAGTTGTAATGAATAATCTGAAGCAAACTTCGTCCTAAATTCTAATGCCTGGGCAGAGCACTAAAACATGTTCCAACAACAACTCCGTGTTTTTAAAGAAACCGAGGTCACAAGACTCTTGTCCCATTTTCTTGGAGTTTTCTCAGAAACATTCAGGATTCTCACACAACTCCATTCTTGGACCATCTTCCAACACTTGCTGAATTTCAACAATGCACTGTGTTTGATCCCAGTGAAATAAAGAAGGAAAAAGGAAAGAAAATTGAAAAGACAGAGTGAGAAGGGAAGGAGAGAGATGCAGTAAGAAAGACAGAAGGTAGAAAGACAGGGGTGGGGCACCGGAAAGATAACAAATGTCTAAATGCTCAAGATGCAAGCAGATATCAATCAGGACCTGTGAGAAAAGATGGAGGAAAGCGATGTGTATGACACAAGTCAGAGAAGAGAGCATTTTATGGGGTCAGTAGACCCTGGCTGGAATAGTAGGCAAGCAATATAAAAATGACGACTAACCCAGGAGCTGGACTGTGTTTCTAACAGAAATGTAGCGCACTGGCCTTCAGAAGCTGTGCAGTCCTGTTGGTATGAGGCTCAGAGCTTCTCAGAGTCCTTCAGGACAGGGAGAGAATACGGTGATGTTTACCAGGCCAGAGTAGAAGGTCTGGGTAAAATGAAGGAGAAAGACAGAGAAGGGAAGACTTGAAAGCTTGGCTGCTGTGTTTTTAATGTTATATTAAAAACCAGCATAAATAGAAGGTTTGAGGGAGAGAAAAAAGAACAAAAAAAACAAAAAAACAAAAAAACAAAAAAACAAAACAATGACCCCCCCCCACACACACACACAAAAAGCCAACAAACAAACAAAACCAAAATTTTGTTGAGCAAAGCTCCTTAGCCAAAGTCCAAGAAAACTAATTTCATAGAGTATAAGGAAAAGATAAGGTCCAATCCTATATAAGCTTTCATAAAATTGAGGATGAAAGGATCTTTACAGAGCATGCAAAAGACGTTCAAAACACAGATCAAAACTGGAACTTTTATTTTGAAATAGCTTGGAAAACATTAAGAATTGTTAATATATTAAAATGCAAGAAGGAAATACAATATTTTTAGAAATGGAGGCCACATTAGAAGGAGTAAATAAAGTGATTCTTAAAAAGCCAAAGCACTTGAACTTGACAAGCACTAAAGTTAGGAGTTAAATAAAAGAAAAAGAATGGAAAAAAAAAATCTACCGTGGATAAAAGAGAATTTCTGAAATTAATTCTAAACCAAACCAAAACCAAGATAGCAGGGCCAGTCTACTGACGTGTAATTACAATTTTTGCCCTGAAATTAATTTTTATTTCTTAGTGAAAAGCGTGCATTTTTCAGCATCAGTCAACACTTAGAGATATTTCAGTAAAATGTCTAAGTTGTTAAAGAAAACCATTTGGCTATCTAAACCAAAGGACACTTGAGAAGAAGTGTTAAATTTCATTAAGCATTATGAAAATATTCCTTTATCAGGAAGGAAGTAAAGTACAGGGGGCTGGAAGGCACCATCCTACAAAATGAATATTCCGACATGAAGAGCTTAGACAGTGGCAGCGTCCCTGGCAGTTATTTTGTGGTTGTTGTTGTAAATTTTTCTTTTTGCTTTTTTTTTTCTCATTCTTTAAAAATAATCTATTATAAGATCATCTTTAAACCACAAAATGATGAATGATGAGTGACGTCAATATAAGAATTGGCAGGGAGAGCAGTTATGTTGTTACACTAAGAGATCTGCTGTGTGATCTGACAATACTGATGTGGCACAGCGGTAAAGTAAAAGAGGAAAATTAGAGCACAAGTGTAAAAAAAATGTATATATCTTAGCTAGTTTCAGGAATAATGGATAGCAGTCCTACACTGCTCTGAGACTCATGTATGTGCACAGGTGTAATGTAGAAAACCATGGGCAAAAGTCCCATAATCCCAAAGTTGAATTAAAACTGCTAGGCATGTCTGAAGTGTTCAAGCATGAGACTTAATGACTGTGAGCACCAGGAAAACAAAACTAAAACATGGGGTGTCTCTAGATGAGGTAACTCATTACAAACATCGGCCTTGCTGACAGGATTAAACTGAGTGTGACCAAATGCTGTGGGTGACAGTGTGCAAGAAATACCCTGGACACAGGAAGTTCCTGTGAGTAGATCCCATGAAATCCAGATGGGAGGAGGTTCCTCATGTCCAGTGATACAAGCCCTTAATACAGTAAGGGGGGAAATGCTTGCAGGAATAAACAATCTCAACTCAGATTACATCTCTTCTTGCATATAAATTACACAAGGGATAAAGTTGAGTTAACCTCAGTTTATGGGGTGGTTTTCCACCTTACTCTCCAGTCCTGTTTATAGCATGGCATAATACTGTACAAGCCAATGCATGCTTCCCATACTTTTTTAATCACCTCTAAGTAACACATAAACCCTACAACAATGCAAAAGACACGTAAATATGTCATAAACTGGGATTTTTAAGGACAATTAAGAGAAAGTCTGTCCATATTCAGTATAGACACAATGATCTCCCAGATGTGATTGATGTGTGGATGATTAAAGCTCTCAATGCAGAACCTGGAGACGGATCGACAGCCCTACTTTAAACTTCTGGTATTATTTTAAAATTCAGTTGCATGACAAGAAAATCTAGAAAAGATATGAGGATTCAACTCATGACAGTGTTAGAGAAAACCATTATTTATGGGCAGCCTGTTACATCACTGTAATAAGAACCTTGTATCTGTATTGTCTAGACTATAGCAAAACTATGACACAGTGAATAATGCTCCCCCAGTCTCAGTTAGGTTAATAACAGAAGATACTTCACTAACACATAGCCGACTTAGAGTGCTAACCCAGGCCTAGCGACTCCATAGCATGAAGCATCCAATTATACTGTTTAAGATCCTACCTTTAAAATGACTATTAAGAAGTGCCAGCTTTAACCTTAGTGCAAATTAAGATGGTTGCCTGTGTTAATAACCTTGTTTCCTTTTTAAAGAAACTGCTTTGAGAAGACCAGTTACTAACTTTTGTTGCATATTTGTTTTGTGAGTATGTAGGTGTATGGATGTGTATGCCACAGCACACATGTGTGTGGAGGGCAGAGGGAAACTTTTAGGATCTCAGAGTCCAAGAAATGGGACTCAGATCATCAGGTTTAGCAGCGGGTACCTTTACCCTCCCAGGCATCTTGCTGGCCTAGTCTTGTTTCTAACGTGACATATACAAAAATAACATGAAATGACTATATCAGCATATCACAGAGAATTTTTATTAGATTTTAAATTTTAGCTTGCTAGACATGTTATATTTTTAAGCTTTATACTATCCTTTGAAGATTGTCAGCTCTTCTATACAGTTTTGTTTTGCTCACATTTTGCACTCTCATACTACCAAGACTTGGTTTTGCAACTTAAAAGTGTTGGTTTCTGACAGATTCAGAATTAATACAAAGAGAGAAACTCCTGTTTACTAGTATTCAGAGCTGGTCCCTTGAATGGTAGAACTAAATGTGATGCAGGAAATAACTTCTAAGATGCTGACCCAGCATAACCACATTCTCTTTTCAGGATAGCCTAAAGATTCCATGTACAGTCCCAGAGTCATCTCAGAGATAGGTGCTTCTTCCGGGAAATCCCTCATGCTAATCAGGACATATAAATTACAATCCATCTCCCTCTGTGATATCTTTATTCCAATACCATCCTAGGAAACAGCATGATTTTAGAGCAACATAAACTGCCCCAGAGATCACTGGAGAGGACTGAAAAATAATATTTTGATTTCCTATGAGACTAAGCATTTCATCTGTAGACATTTCTCTCCCTTTCTATTTTCCTGCCTTTCCAACTCATTCTTGCTCAGCTCAAAGCCCATCTTGAAATGACGCTAGATTTTATAGCACTCTTAGATTTCATCAGTCTTTGAAGTTGCCCAGTACTGCACAGAGTAAAAAGCTAAGCAAAAATGGGCCTCTATAAATTAGAGATTGGAAAGGATCTATTAGCACACGAAGATTCCAACAAAACTTTTCTTTCCTTTATAGAAGGCTCGGACTTGACCCGATTATCTCCCTTAACAGTTCTCAATAAATTTTAAAGTCTCCTCTTTGTCAGTCTATGGATCTGTGTGCATCCACTATTAACACTACCTCCGTTTCTTAATTTTAATTTAAAAATGTCCTTTGATGCATTATGGATCTAGCAGGCTTACTTATCTCTAGATTATCTGTATATTGTTGAAACAGTCTCATTCCTGGAGAATTTAGAGTGCTATTTAAGTTTTTCTAAATGACATTGAGTATGGAGCATTAGTGAGCATCACTGAAGACCATTGAATATTCAGTGCTCTAATGAAAACAGTATCTACCATAGATCCACATCAGATATTGGTAAGAGGAGGCAAGGGGAAACCATGTTCTAGGCATAGATGAGTGTGTGGAGAAGAGGGAATTTTTAAGAGTTGTTTAAATGCTGGTGAGTCATGCTAAAACTCACAAGAATTCTATGTTACTGAGTAGAATGCTTTCATATAACTCAGGCATGCTGACAAAAAGTGAAAGGATTCAAAGGGTGGGGGAGGCTCTGCCAAGATACGGCACTAAGCAAACAAGCCACATATAACAGGGTTAATGAAAGAGGTTGATTGGGAGATATAGGAGGGGGAGGGGGAAAGAGCAAAGGGCTTAATGTAGGGACAAGAGAGAGGGAGAGGGAGAGAGAGAGATACAGAGAAACAGAGAGAACAGGCCTAAAAGGGGACAAGAGACAAGAAAGATAAGAGAGAGAGAACTATGATATGGGATGTCTTTCTGTATGCTGTGAATTATCATTGGCTAATAAAGGAATTGTTTTGTCCCAAGAATAACAAGTCATCTTCTGAACTTACTTCTTCAGGTGACAGATGGGTAGAAAAATGTGTAACTGGGTTCATAGAGTGACACATAGGTGGATACACACAGAGCATGCAGATGGCTGTCAAGGCAGATATACTGGCTTAAAAAGAACCAATGTCTAGATTACATAGATTCATGACTGGAAAAAAAGTAGACACTCAAGAAAATATACATCTATAAATAACTGAAAAAAAATCCAATAGAAGAAAAATGTACTGAACTAAACTGTAGAATCTGCTAAAAATCATAGAAATATTTTTTCTCTCAGAAGAAATTATATGTGCAATTTGGGTTTTAGTACCATAAAGAAAAGCATAGTTTTAGCTAGGCTTAGTGGCATGTTTTTGGTCCCAGAACATAGAAAGCTAAGGCCAAGGAGGGCTACACAGTGATACCATAATTTATAAAATGAATAAAAGTATTGTTACAGTGATATCTTAACATGTCTTGAGAAAATATAATGCTGAAAAGTGTCAGTCTGCAGAAACTCAGTGGCCACCCAAAGGCCAGGCATGTTACTAGGAGCATACCTTGTGTAAGATCACTCTCCAGCTCTCCACTTCTTAAAAGAGCGAGAGCCAGTTGGGGTTGATGAAACAGTCTCAGAATCCCTGTAATCTATGTGAACTCATGTTTCACATCCAGGAGCACGTCTTCCTGTTGGTCAGACAGAAAAGTTTGATGATAGCATACCAGCATCAAAGGGACTGCCCCCAGCATAAGACAAAGCCACTGCTGTCTCTCAGATGCAAGGATGAGCTGGCCTTGTTGAAGCCCTACCATACTCTGATGAAGTGTCTGAAAAGATAAATGTGCCAAGCCCATGTTAGGTTATGTTACATATTATTTCCTTGTTATGGGCATATGTTTCTTTTGTTGTTGATTTTTTGTTTGTGTGTTTGTTTTTTGTGGTGGATTCTTACACTAAGAACTTTGAAGTCCACCAAAGCATCCTCTTCACCTTGTTCACCTGGTTGGTGTTTTAGAATATTCTTTTAATTATGTAAAGATGTGTTACATTTGTTAATGCTGTGGAATATCACCTTAACTGGGTAAAAGGTGTGCTACTTTTGTTTATGCTACATTTACTTAATTACGTAAAGATGCATTGCATCTGTTTCCTTTGCCTGCCTAAGGCTCCTGATTGGTCATTAAAAACGAGCTGAATAGCCAATAGCTAGGCAAAGAAAAATGATAGGCAGGGCTCCCAGACATAGAGAATAAATAGGAGGAGAAATCTAGGCTCAAGAGAGGAGGGAAGAAGGAGAGAACAAGGGACACGTCCTGAGCAAGAAGCCAGGCAGACGCCAGGCAGACAAAAAGAAGCAGTGAAATAAATCTACAGAAGTGAGGAAGATCATAAACCCCAAGATAAAAGGCCGACAAAGAGAAACAGGTTAATTTAAGTTAAAAGAGCTCTCCAGAAACGAGCCTAAGTGAGGCTGAGCATTCAAAACTGACAGTAAGTCTCTGCATCATGATTTGGGAGCTGGTTAGTGCCCCCCCCCTCAAACAGAAAAAGCCTGGTACAACTGGATCTGTAAGGTCTGGACCTCATTCTGAAGGCTTCCACAGTCTATCCAGATCCACAATGCAGAACACCAGCTGGGAGATCCACTGTTATGCTAATTTGTTTTGTTAGATTAATGGCTCTTCTGTTAATATTTAACCTTTTGTCAAAGTGTGATATATTGGCTTGAACATCTAGATCAATACAAATGAATAATGGGACAGCTATATTTTTTTCATCTTATTTCTTTTGCCACTAGCACACAGCATTCTGTTTTATTGACAGTGTTTTCCAAATTGTCTATAATTAATTAAAGTTAGAGAATGACGTATCCTTTTACCGCGTGAAAAGAAACACTACTATGTCCCGTACATCTGTGTGAGACGTAGCTAAGTTATCTCTCTGGCTTGCAGGTATGGCTGCTTCCTACACTGCTTGCAGAGAGGTGTTATGCACTGTGCCCAGAGCATCCAGCAGTATCCACATGTTCCAATTTCTAGCAGCATCTTGAATATATTGGCAGTAGTGGTAAATAAAAAACACTGCCCAGTGAAAGTTTTCCCAATAGCATGCTTACTGGGTCTTTCCCACATCTAAAGGAGAATCAAGTGCGGCTTTCCTCAGTGCCTTACAATGTCATTTTGTCCGTTGTTAATTTTCAAAAGTGTCCTTACTTATCCATTCTCAGAACGCAGTTTCTCAGAACAAAGTCTTTCTTCCCCTGAACAGGGGAGCGGTTTTAAGAGTGGGAAGCTCCACTGTGATGAAGTGTTGAGATTTTGACTTTCCAATCCATAGTATCTGAGTATTCCCTCTTTTTCCTTCTCCACATTTCCCTCCTCCTCCTTTTCCTCTACTTCCTCGTCGTACTCTGGACCCCTGAGCCCATATTTCCTCCACGTTAACATGGGATGTGAAAGCCACAAAGAGAACCTGTGTGGCCTTATTAAGACAATAGCAGACATATGGGCTTCCATGAGTATGGGTGATAGAGGAATTGTAGGAGCAGAGGATAAAATATAGATTAGGTGAGCCCTCCCCCCAAGATGTATCTATACTTCTAGATATTCACAAATGTGTACTGAACAGAAAGGGATTTGAGATCAGTAATATATATCACGAAATGCACTTCCTTTTTGTGAAATGCACTTCCTTTTTAAGGAAACCTAAATTTTAGAAAAAGAATAATTATAACAACATTTTCATTAATTGAGTGGTATTGGGCTTACTGGAGTCATGGCTGGGTGCCCAACACAGCAGGGGGTTAATAAAAGCCTGTTAACTGTCTAGAACTCTGTTGGATTTAATTTAGCCTGATTTAGGATTTCCTATATTCAGGGTAGTTGAAAACAATTGCATTTCCTAATATCTGCAGCCTTCCTAGACCTAACATAGTATTTTCTGTTATAATGGGAAGACATTTGTCACTTATTTGTGGTGAAGACTCTGACTTGGTTTTGCATGTTGTTTCCCACTCGCTAGGCCTGTTCATAAGTGACTAACTTCCTCATGTCCTAAACAAATGGCACATAATTTTTTATCATGCTAAGGTTTTTTAAGGATTGAGAGTTTAGTCCCAGGAAGTGCTCAATGTGTTAAACTAATGATAACAGTTAGTGTTCTACACACTTTTACACTGTTTAAGTTGAATCTCGGGACTTATGTAACAGAAAGAGCTTTAAAGTCCATGGTGTGGTGTGCCTGACACAGGCCTGTAATGGACACTCTTGTGGTGTGGACTCAAAGTCCCCGAGTTCCCTTGGGTATTGGCGTGCTGGCTCTTCGTCTTCACATGACACCAGACTGCAATATGGGCTGGGAAGTGTAGGAAAGCGATGCCTTTAGACAGAGGAAGGAAGAAATGTAGAAGCACAGGATGGGGTTCAAAGAAAGGTTAGATAAAGGAACAAGCCCTAGATGCGAACCAGGGTAGGTCTTAGTCCTTCGTGACAGAGAGGAGACAGAATGAAAAATCACCATGTTGAGACATGGAACACTGTGAAAATGCCCTCGTGTTCTCAAGAGTGGAGAAGTTATTTTATTGTTGTTCTTGTTAATTGTTGGTTGTTGGGGACTGGCTTCCTTGACAATAGAAAACATACTAAGTGGTTATCCTACTAAGATGACTCATGATATTGTCTTCAGAAGAGCAAAGATGAGCTAGAAGGCAATAACAGTCTGGGTACATTCATGCTGGTTAAAATCCTACAACCTCATTCACCATGGGCATAAAGCCACCCATAAGTCATAGAAATGCCATTTTGTTATTATTATAATTTATTAAGTCTCTAATATTGAGTGGACCCATGAAAACCTTAGGCCTATGGTCTGGGGGTATTACAGAGTGGTTGTTTGATACAGCTCCATGGATGTACATAGTCAATGTTCTGTGAACCTAATATTTGCTTTTCATGAATTTTAGAAGAAAGTATTAGGCAAAACAGCAGGAATGTTGGCAGATACAACACATGTCTCTTGTCTGTTAGTGTTGACTGTGCTGCAGAAGGTCAACAGATAGCCGAGACAAAAAGTATCAGCAACCGGAGGAGCAAGTGCAGCCTGAACTCCTCTCATTAGGATTCCAAGTCAGCATTCAGGCAAGAGGCATAAGCTCACAAGTCAACAGAAGCAGACATGGCTGAAATGAATCACCAAGATGGGATTTCTCTGTCCATCGGTCCATCAGCCCATCAGGCAACCAATATGTTCAGCACTTATAGAAAGAACCACTAAACATTCTGATCCATAGACATCCAAAAGGAAGTTCAAGACAGGAGAATGGCTAGCAAAAGCTGAGCACTCAGTATATACTATGCTCTTAGACATGAAAGAGCACCAGACAAGGTATCCAAAGAATGCCTACCCCCACCTTTCTTCTTTGCATTTCCAGTGGTGGGAGAGGAGACAGTGCCTTTTACTGGGGCATGAGGACTCTCCCTTCATGATCTGTTTTCCTCTCAAATGTCTCACCTCCAAATGATATCACACTGAGCAGCAGGCTTCAACATATTTCACAGACAAATCCCTATGCTCTAGAGTAGCCCCTTGTGCCATGAGTTGTAATTCATTTTCCTCTGTCTCTGTCATTCCCTGTCTGTCCCCAGGCCCTGGAGCTTTTACAAGCTTGGCATGTGGCCTCTCACTAACTTTCTTGTGCTCTTCTGCCCAGCCATGCAGTCTGGAGGGGAGGAGTTAGAATGTCTCAGCTCCATCCCTCCTCACAGCACAATCTTACAATCAGGCTTTGTTACCTGAGTATATTCTGAGAATAAAAGAAAGCCAAACATAATGTTACATCTGTTAATATCCCACCTACTCAATTCCTCAAGCAAGAAGCAGATTCTTATCTACAGGGCCCTTTAGATATGAAATATACACCAGGCTCCCATCTTAAGCACTTCTAGACTTGAGCCCCCATCCTCTTTAAACAGTGGATAGGGTTTTACAAAAGGCCCTCAGTGCTATCTAGCCTCACATCAAACCCTACTAGCCAGTCCCTTTATAGTCTCTCAGATTTGGAAGATACAAAATCCGGGAACTATTTTCCAAACATTTCCCTGGAAAATGTTGCTTTGGACGTAATATATTTGTGTTATCTGCTGGGTTCCTGAGTTAACATTGAGCTGTTTAGATGGACCTCATTGGTGAGTGCTGGAGAGCCAGTGAGAAAAGGAAGGGCTGTCTCATTGGTACTTAGTTATGAAGAGTAATGAGAGAAACAGCCCAAAGGAATTCTGGGAGAAGGTTGGAGGGGCCTAGAGAATAAAAAAAAAAAAAAAAAAAAAAAGTAAACCACAGAGCCAATCTTGCCAGGCATCATCTGAAGAGCATGTCTTCAGAAGATGACATTGCATTGCTTCAAGGGCCAGACTTGTCTGTTCGGATTTAATAAAAGCTCCAGAAGTTTGGGAGATATAAGAGGGATCTAACCACAGTCAGTCTAGGAGGATCAGAGATGGTGATTCACACCTTTAATCCCAGCACAGGGAGTATCCTGAGAGTGGTGGCCTATGCCCTTAATCCCAACTGAGTTCAAGATCATCTTAGTTTACAGAAGGAATTCCAGGCTTCCAGGCAGGCAGTGGTGGAACCACACCTTAACTTAGCATGAGAGTATTTAAGGTGGGCATAGAAAGACAGAAGCTAGAGGAAGCCAAGAGAAGCCAGGCTGAGGAATCTGGAAGACAGCTGGTAAGATCTGACTGTAGTGTTTACCCGATATCTCTGACTTTCTCAGAGATCTATCCCTGAGTTTCATTTATTCGTGCAACACTTGTCACCTGTGACATTTTCATACTCATCAAGAAAGTCTTATTAGCAGCTCAAATATAGGGGTTATGGTGTGGGGACCCCAGAGACCTCTGCCAGGCATCTACTAAAGTCTCTGGACTGGGGTTCAAGGTGTGCTGTACTGATCCCAGAGGGTGTATGAGTCCTCTTCACTGTCTGAGTTAGGACTAGAGGTTCATATTCTATTGTGGGGTCATTTCTAAGAAAAGGAATTAGGGCAAAAATGAGGAAGAACCTGGAGGAGGAAAAGAAATGAAACTGTATTTATGAAAATTATGAAAGAAGTGTGCACCCTTCCAGTCATAGTTTCTAACCCAGGGTTGATATTTTGACAATAGGACAGGTGCCCGATGATTCTTGCAAGAGGCATTCAGTTTGAGTAAACACAGAACCGTCAGAGACCTCCAGCTCCCACTAGCTAACATTCTCCTTGGTTTACATTTTGAACCAGTTCCCTCAAGAGCAAAAGGCTCATGGCAGTCTCTCAATCCATGCTCCACCTGGAAAGCTTCCTAGTTTTGCTTCTAAATTTTTTCCCCTTTGTGTGTGTGTGTGTGTGTGTGTGTGTGGAGGGGGGGGGTGTCCTAAAACTTCTGCAGTAAGTAGCTTAATAGAATGTCTTTTCATATCACAAGTCTCTATTTATCTGACCTTACTATGAAATTGAGGAATCCCCAGAATCCATTCTGTACCACATGACCCTATGCCCCAGACTCACCATATTAGACCAAGCTTACATAACATTCTGTCCAGAACCTTCTCCTAAATTTGGAACTGATCTCAACAGCTATGAGAGAGGATGTATTTACAGAACTAATCACAAGCGGGTGACACTTAGGAATCTGGTAAATCTGTTCCTGGCAAAGTGGAGCAGAATGAGTCAGTAGCCTATAGGGAGAGGGGGAGTACCATGGATTCATGAAGACTCGGGAACAATAGGTAGGCAGAGAGGGTGAGACCTGGCAGCATCCATGCTGCCATCTCAACTGTCCTGAGGCTGTGATTCTCATCCATGTAGGGTGATAGCCTAGGCCAGTTTGTCCCATGTGTTACAATTGTGGTCATCTTCTCTAGTTCTAAAGATAAACACTAATCACCCTATTTCTGGGGCTTAACTTCATTTTTATAAGAGAACCCCTCTTTAGCCAAAAGCCTGGCTTTTCTCCTCTGTATTGGGATCGGTGCATACAACACTCTTCCAAGAACAAGTTTTGAAGCACTATTTTTCAGACAAGAAAACTGAGGTTTTTCTGATATTAAATGAGGGATCCAAGGTCAGGCACTTAATAGTGACTGAGCTGGAATCTGGCTCCAAGACCCTGCATTTCCTTCAGGGTTTTAGCATTTCTCAAGGACACAGACTTCAGTTGTTTTTCGTAGTCAACAGCAATTTTGTCTGTCTGAAAACCTCTAAAGACAGATTGGGTATCCGAAAAATGAATCCCAAACTTTTCTGATTAAATATCTGCTTTCCAATTGCTGTTTGAAATATGAGAGGGAAGATGGCAATGCTGATGAAGATGGAATGAACTCTGGCGGAAGCCTGAGATGAATAGGGGAGAGATGATTAGTGAACAGAGCGCCAGGGAGAAACAAAGACCTTGTTTGGCTTTTTCTATTACCCCTGTGCTAGGGAAAATGTGGACCGATTCCCACCTGAAGGAGCTTAATTAAAAGGTCTTTTGGATAAGAATCATGAAGCAACAGAGGGCCCATAAATTAAGGTGTATGTGTTCTTTGTTCTGGACTGGTTTCATTAGCTACTGGACCACATCTTTCTGTATTATACATCAGGGATCATTCCACAGCACAGCCCTGATGTGGTCGCCCGCTAAGTCTAGAAACCACATTGGACTATCATTCTTCAATTCATTTTTTTTTTTTCTTCACATTTTTAGAACCAAGAGTCACTGTATGTTTTAAAAGTTTATCTTAGCTGGCTCTCAGCTTATTTTATATAGGTCAGCTCTGCTCAGATCTCCTTTGTGGGAATAGTCTGGAGCTTAGATTTCTTCATTTAGTTAGTTAGCTGCTATTATTATTAACACAAAACATTAGGCTTCATTATGAAATTTGGAAAATGTTTTTATTGCCCCCTCCCCAATTATCAACTATATTTCCTGTCCTCTCTGGATTTTATGTCACATGTACTTGGCCTCTCCTCCTTCTATTATATCTCTCATTTATAGTGTGTAACCATCCCATGTCCTCTGGTTAACATACATGTAAACATTAAAAGTTAAGGTCTACATGGGATAGAGAACAAACAATTTGTATCTTTCTGAGTATGTTACATCTCCTCATATAATACTTCAGTTTTATTTACTTTTTAAAGTTACCTTATTATGTATTATTTTGTGGAGAGACAAGCATGTGATGCATGAATAGTTCAGAGGTCAACCTTGGGTGTCTTTCCTTAAAGAGCCATCCATCTTGACTTTTGAGACAGGGTTGCTCACTGGCCGGAAAATTTCCAAATAGGCTAAGTTGCTTGACCAGTAAACCCCAGGCCTTTCTATCCTTGTCTCCTGAATGCCAGGATTACAAGGTGCACTGACATGCCTGGCCCGTTACTTTCAGATTGAACTGTCTCCTCTGCTGAGATTTATCTCTAACTGGATTCTTCAGCAAGGATAATACCATCTTTCAATGACCCAGTACTACCCTTCAGCAACTAACACTATAAACAACATCTAGACACCTTTTCTGCTCACCCATCATTAGAGCAAACCAAGGAATATTGTAGAATATTAGCTGACGATCTGTTACATATTGTTTAATGATGCAAAGATGTGTTACATTCTTTTACGTTGCATTTGTTTAACTCTGTGAAGCTGGGTCACTTTGCAGGTCTAAAATACCTGATGGTCTAATAAAGAGCTGACTGGTCACTAGCTAGGCAGGAGAGAGGATGGGTGGGGCTGGCGGGCAGGGGGAATAAATAGACGAAACACGGGAAGACAGAGGAGCAAGAGATCAAGAAACGACAAAAGAACAGGCCAGCCACATAGCTGGCCACAGAATACAAATTAAAGTAAGATGCATGGAAGAAAAGGAAAAATCCCAGAGGCAAGAGGTAGGTGGGATAATTTAAGAGAAGCTGGCTAGATACAAGCCAAACTAGGGCTGGGCATTCATAAGAAAGAATAGTCTTGGTATTTATTGAGAGTTGGGTGGCAGGCCTCCAAAAGAGTAAAGAGTGAATAAGTATATAAATAAAATATAAATAAGCAAATAAACAACCACAAAGGAACATGGATGCCAAACAGTGGCTACCATGCTCTTCTGTGGAAAACAGCTTGTTTCACTCTGTCCTCTTAATGACAAAGGATCTGGCACTAAATTTACTGGTCAGCAGTCAATAGGAAATGGAGAGAGCAACTGAGGGAAGAGCTGTTATTTTTAAAATAGCAAGTGAAACCCTAGAATTAAACTGAGCCAATAAGAAGAAACAAACTAAAGGTCTAGTTGTTTATTATTTTCAGCTTTTCATATTTTATTGTTATCTTGTTTGCTAGATGTAAATTTTCTTTACTGTTTCCAGATGGAAGTGGTGAAGGAGAGGGCAGTAAGGGAAGGAGGGGTGGGAAGCTCTGAAGAGCTTCATAAATGACTTCAAGGATGACTGCGAATCAGCTAGTAACTTTAAGTTGTCTGAAAAAGTATACATTGCTGACTTTGTTATTGACTGTTCCCCACTGAGAAAGATTATTTAATTCAAATTTCTGATTTTGTTACAATACTCCAACTAATGTAAATCAGATTTCAGCATTGGCTAAGCACTGTGTCCCAAAGCCACAGATAGAGAACAGACACCGTTCCATGTCCCCTTGGAAGGTTCCTTTCCCCAGGCAAAGCTGTGTTGTGTGGTGTATTCATGGGCTTTGCTCTGCTCTGGGCACTGGATAAATACTGATAGCAGAGGTTGACTACAAAACAACAAAATAAACTAGTTTGTGATAGTTATAGTATGACACAGGTTTTGTTTGCTTGTTTGTTTTGTTTTTAGATGCTTTGAGGCAGAAATTCACTATATGTCCCAGAACAACGTAGAACTCACTGCTAATACAGAATGAACTGTAGTTCGTGATCCTCCTGCCTCTGCTTCTGGAGTTCTAGAATTATAAGCATAAACTACTATAGCCAGTTTAAGCCAGATAATTCTAGATTTATAACTGACTAGAGCAAAATGCATTATAGCTTTCAGTGGGAGACACTTCACTGAGGGGGTCCTGAAGTTATTAGGTATGATACTTCCTTTTTTCCAGAATTTTTCTTTGTGTTTTAGTTTGGAGGAAAATATATCCATTTTGTATTTTTCACTGCTAGATTCCCTTGAAGAGGGCCATCTGGGATTATCTTTTGAAGGGCTCCTTAAAATTGAAGTAGGGGCCAACGCATGCTTAGCCCAGATTTGAGAGGAAAGAGCAAATGAGCAGGCTGATTACTAAGTGACTTCCAAGTGATTATTTTTTTCCCCTTCAGCTTGAGCTATTTCTATGAGGTGAGACTCACACCTTCTGATATATAGTTACACCAGAATTACTGTACCAACATTTAGATCATTCCCAAGAAATATCGTGAAAGCAGCAGCCGCAGAAATATTTATAACTGAGACACATGATTGGTGGCATAACAGTTGTTTTTATAAAATACTACACCTATCATTTCTTATTACTGAATTAAGGTGGATGATCTGAAAAAAATGAATTATGTATGTTAAGGAAATGGTGATTAAATATGGGCTTTGTGTATTAGTAATTAATCTTTCTATTTAAATGCAAATTCTTCATTTTGACCACCACCCAAAGACACTCACATCTAATCAGAAACATGCTTAATCTTTTGATGTATTATTTCAGACAAGAGCTTCAAAATATTCAGTTTCTTGTAATGAGAGAGGATAGGTTCTATGGAGATTTTTTAAAAATGTACTCTAAAAGCACTCATCCAAACAAATATTAAATTAAAATTTAGACATGAAAGCCCTTTGACTGTCCAGGGGGCATGTCTAGAAATAGAGGTTGTTTGTTTGACAGATAAGACTGTAGAAATTCAGCTCTCAGTGTTCTCCAAGTTAAAGGACCATGGGATGCTCCTGGGGCTTACAACCCTTCCTTCCACCAAGTCTTATCTTAATAGTAATATTTAAAAGCGTCTATATTTTAATGCTTGTTAGGAATATTGCATGGCAATAAAAACAGTAGCAAGCTCTGAATTAGCCTTATGCATGCAATCATTATTGAAGCAAACAATAATCTGGAGGTGCCTTTACATTTGTCATGAAGGAAGCCAAGAGTGGTTGAGGAGCTTTCTCAGATTGAGCAAGTAATAAATAAAGGAGCCAGGACTCGAACCCAGATCTCTAATGCCAATATCTGCAGCATAAGAAAGCCTAGAGCCTATATTCTAATTGAGTCAGGAGTGACAGTTGATCAAGTTTATGATTAGCTAATACTTTCTGATATTAGGAGATCAAGAGATGGTCAAGGAGGCAACAGAGCATACAGTAGACATTATCTAACTTACCCGTCACTCAGGAAATGGCATGTGCTGGAGGGCAAGAACCTGGTCAAAATGACAAGCTTCCCTACAGTGAAAGACCCTGTCTCAAATCAGTAAGGCAGAGAGAAATGGGAAAAAAGACACCAGATACCTCTTCCTCTTACCCTCATATGAACAAGTACAACCACACACACACACACACACACACACACACACACACACACACACACACACACACATACACACACCTGTTAGTGGACTACTGGTAGGTCAATGATATGCTTTACAGGATTGTGTGATATAGTAATATATACTTTACAGCACCCTCTTCTTGAGAATTATTCTCCCTGACAAATCTGGAGCTTGCACTTTGGCCAAAGTGAAGGGTGTTCATGCTCTGAAAAATTGGATCTCTATCAACAGCACCCCTGTACTACTTGTTCCCCTTCTTTATGAGTAAATATAAATCACTTGCTAACATACCTACTGTCTCTTCCATTGATACCACAGTAGTTTAAGGAAAATAACATTCTTCTCAGTACCCCTATAGTTCTGTTTGCTTGATTTCTATACAATGTTAATAATATTAGTGCCTAGCTCATAACATTTATGAGAATATTAAATGAGATTGTGTATATACATCACATATGAATGTATGTATACATTATATATAAAGATGGGTAGAAATTGCATTTCAAGGTACTTGGTACATGTGTCATCCCAATTGCTATTCATTAACCTAACTAGAAAAATGTTTCTTATGGACTCATAGTCTCTACTGCCTCCTTCAGTGAGCCACCCTTACTCCTTCCCTGTCCACAACTTATACAGAAAAATTCAGAAGTCAGACTATTTGTAAACCAGATCAGTGTTCCTAACCTACCTCTTCAGAGGGAGCATTCATTCTTTGCTGGTAACTGTCAGAGGGTGAGCGGTGGTATTTTATGATTCTTCTTACAATGAAGAACAGGAAGAAATCTCAAGGCTCGTTATTAGAAGCAGGGAGAGCTTTAGTGTGTTTCTGCAGAAGGTAGCCAAAATGGGCAAAGGTCCATTTAGCTGCTACATAAATTGTCCATAACACCCCACAGAGCATTGATTGAGAAAATATACTGTGATGTCAGGCCTCCAATGTAGAATATAAAGTCACAACTAGTAGGTATGACAAGAGACAGTTTTTAAGCCTCTTTGAGCCTCAGTACTCATTCTTGTGTAAAGAGACTATGCTGTGCCAAGCAGAGTCTTGGGAGACTGAGTTCCACACACTCTTGTAGGACCTGTGAAGAACAACAGATGATGTTGTCACTGCTGTTATAAGCCCCAGATACCATGGAGAAAGTGACAAATGCAGTGAGGAGAAGGGATGCTAAACCACTGGTCTTCCTTGGTGAGCTTTGGTGAGGCATTTGCTGCAGCTCTAAGGATCTAGAACTCTTTCCTTCAGGCCTGAGGTAGCACTGGTGAGAACTGTTCAGTCGCTGCATGATTAGCCAGTAAAGCCAGAAGGTTCGCATCGGGCATGCCTTTCTGTGACATGCAGATCCTCAGCTCTGTTCTCTTGAGTGCTCCTTGGTTTGATTTGTTGGTCTGTCCATCCTCTGCCCTGCCCTGAGCATTGCTAACCTGTAAGCGATAACTGGGAAAGGGGTCAGCCTCTGAAAACACAGATAATTGTGGAGGTGAAAGCGATCTGTGCTGTTCTAATTAACTGCCCTAATAGGTACTTCACAATCCTGACAGCACCAGATAGAAAATGTTTAATCACAACTGAAAGTGCCTCAGAATCAATCCATTTTCATGGTGGAAATTGCAATGAAAGTGTGAAATCGGGTGTAGGCGGGAGAGACAGTCCATTTTCCTTTCAGGTTAGAGGCCAGCCATTGTATTTCCAGTTGCTAGGTAGTAGTCTCCCACTGGAAACTTTGTATGCTGGTAGGTAACTTATTTTATACAACATCAAAATCCATTTATCAGCTCATCTGGGCGTAGGAATGGCAACATCAGTTCTCCTTCCCAGAATTCTGTGAGCTGTGATGAGTACGACCAGGTGAACCTGGACAGAAGCTGGCCTTACCCCATAATATATTAATCATGACTCAGCTCAGGTCTTAGAAAGGATGTTCAACACCTACTACACTCCTTCCCTGGCCAGGAACTGACCAGGCATGGGATGGTACAGCCATTATGATACTGGTCCTGATCTAAATCTCACTTTCTTTCTTTGGAAAGCAACCGTGTGGAATGCGTATGAGAAGCAGACAGCTGACAATTTTCTGTTAAGCGATGCCCAAGTATACAGTATATGTTCCAAAGGCAGAAGCCGGGAGGCACCATGCTGTGAAGGATACTGGACATTTCCATCCACTATTCTTACCATTTCTTGAATAATTCCATTCATGCACTCAGACAGAGGTGGGACTGGTGTTATAGGTTTTCTCACAGAAAAAGCTTGAATTAATTAAGTAATGAGACATCCCCAAAGATATAAGTTTTTAAAAGTCACACACTACTATATATTTTGAGAGTAAGATTATTTTTCCTTGACATGGACTGTGTTTAATGAGTCTACTTACACAATCTGGACTTTTCTACGAAGAACAGATTTCTGACTGTTATTGCGTGCCAATAGACAATTTAAAATGGTTTCTAGCCCCCATTTATTGCTGAAATCTGTATGCAAATGTCTCCAAATGGGAAAGAAGTGGGTCTCTAATGCAATCAGGGCTGGAGGGCGGCCAGGTAATCTTCAGGGAGAGCATGTCTAGCCTTTTCTTCAGTGGGTGTTTATTTTTAGTTCCTAATGCTGTTTTCAGTACTATACCTCCTCTGGAGGTCAACATCTAAGTCCAGAGATATTAAACAAGCTGTTTAAAGCAAGAAGCTGCTGCAGTAAGGGGTGGCCTAGCAGCTGGAAAGGTGACTGGAACAGGGCTCGCCTTTAGTGTCTGACACAGGAAGGTGGCTTTAGTTGAATGTCAAGCAAGTTGGGCACAAAACTGTCAAAAGACAGCCCCAGAGACACATCAACAACCTTAAAGCAGCTGTGGTAGGAGGGGCTGAGAGTGTGGAGACAACTGGCAAAGAGGCAGGCTCCTAACATCAGCCTCTCACAATCCACAAAAGGCTGCCAAAGCCATAGGCAGAAGCAGGAAAAGAAGCTGGTTCATGACATTCCCACAGGGCCAGCTGCTTGGTGCCTGTTCAGGCTAATTCAAGGTGGCATGAGGTCACATCCGTAATCATGCTGGTGAGTATCAGAAGCCTGACACCACTCAGACAGGCCCTACACACCTGCAGGGGACAGAACTCCATCCAGTGCTACAGAAGTCGGCAGTGACAGAAAACCATCAAGTTGAGTCTTACAGGGTCACACTTTTTTTTTTTTTGATAGCAAGGAAAGCAGAGGAGGGACAGAGCATTACATTTTGGAGATACACTAATTCAGGGTGTCCTTGCGTGGTGGTAACTTCATATGACATCAAATGTATCTATAGGACTTAGTGAGCTGGTTGAGCTATTTAAATGTGACAGTTATTAGTAATCACCTGAGGTTCTTTACTGTGGAAAAGACCAGTAACAAGTCAGAGAGTAAGTACCAGCCACTGTAAGAACAGCTACTTTCAGCTCTGCAAGGCTTTTTCCTGTAGTTATTACCAGAGACAAGTCAGTGGGCCTCCTGCTTCCTATTTATACTAGGAATAGGCACAAAAGATGCTGTGAGTAGCTTTGCAGAGCACTGAGGGAAGGGAAAGGCAATGCATTTCTCTCCTTGCCATGGGTTAGAACCCCTTGCAGATCCTTGATTGGGTCTCAAAGCCCTGGAGTCTTCACCCTGTAAGGCATTGGCATGGTAAGAGATATGCAGCTGGTAGACTCTTCCAGAAGCTTTGTATTCATGTTTGGTTGGACTTTCGGGGATCCCACAGAACATGCCAACTCTTGTTCTTCCGCTGAACAGCTCCAGTGCCTGTGGGTCTGGGCTGTTCCCTTATCTGGTAAGGCCACTCAACTGCTCTGACTGCAATCCTGGCTTTCCGAAAGCAGGGCAAAATCTGCTAACCAGAGTGGTCAGGGAGACCCAGGCCAGTAACAGGAGCTGTGGTGTGGACAGTGGAACAGAACCAGGCACCCAGGACTGACTGGTAACTCTCTTTACCCTTCGTACAGCTGATGGTGGAAACCTCAGTGTCTGTGGGCTACTGATACAAAAGACTCGAGTGTTACAGTGGTGAAGCCCTGCCTAGTATGACTCATGCCCCTCAGGCCACATTCATTTGCCTGACAGTCAGGTGTGTTTTGAGAGGTTCCAGGTGTTATGTGCACACTCTGGATGAATACCTGAAAATCCTGCTCACACCCAAAACAGAAGACCTGAGACAATGTGTAGCATAGTATTCACAAAACACTCATATCATCATCCATATTTTATGTGCCTGTGAAAAAATGCCATCTTTTACTCTGTCGGTGCAAACTCAAACACTTTGTTAATACCAATCTCACAGTTGTTTGTGGCTGAAGAATGACATTATTAAGATTAACAGTGATCATTCCACTGATAATCCCTCCCGAGAAAAACTTGCAACCTATCAGGAAATACTGGACAAAAATAGCTGTCTTTGCTTCTCAGCGATGTTGAAGGATGCCCAATGATAGGCTCAGAAAATGAGAAGAGCTTGTCCTATAAAATACAGAAACTTGAGAAAAATATTATCGAAAAAGAGTTTTTTGGGTCAGCAAGAATGTTCAGTCAGTAAAATGAGCACAAATATGAGGACCTAGGCTCAACATAAGAAATGGTAGGTTTGTATTCCCAGTGCTGGGGAGAAGAAGCAGGGAGATCCCAGAGGTTTGATGGCCAGCCAGTCCAGCCTAATTGGTAACTTCCAGACTGAGTGAGACACCTGACTCGTTACAATGTGGTTTATGGCCCATTGGGCCAGAAGTCCAGACCCACAGACCTGCCATCCCAGACCACTTAGTCACCAGCCACTGCTTAGGCCCCCCAAATGACTCAGACGCTTATATTAACATGCTGTTTGGCCAATGGCTTAGGCACATTGCTGGCTAGGTCCTTCATCTTAACCCATTTCCATGAATCTGTCTGCCACGTGGCCCGTGGCTCACCTGTGCTCCTTACATGTTTCTTTGTTGGACATTTGGCTCAATCTGTCTCAGACTCCACCCTCTTTCTCATACCTATGTTTGGATCCTCTGCCTACCTCTATGCTGTCTGCCATAACCAAAAGAGTCCTTTATTCACAACATATAGAAAGGCACTCCCACATCACTGATCTCTGAATTAAATAAAATAAAAAAGGTATTGATGTCTGACCTCCTCGTGCACATCTGTACACATATGCCTCTCCTCACACACAAAACAGCTGACATTCCTACAAATAAGTAAAATACAGAAAGGTTCTTAGTGAGACTCATGATGTGATTGGCATTTTCATATGAAAGGAATGTGAATTGGTCCATTCAGTGGTGTGAGGATGGGTGACAAAAAACGGCAGTGCTGATATTTGCTGCAGGGAAGATAAAGTCACTCAGTGATGGAAGTCACACCAACAACATGTGTGATAGAATTCCCTCTGTGTAGATCATCCCGAAGAGACAAATTCACAGAGACAGGAGCTCAATTCCAAGATCTCAGCAAGGATCAACATCTCACATCTCAGTCTTAACTAAGGTTCCAGTGGGGATGAGGACAGACCAGGAGTGGCACCTAGGAGTCTGTGTGGCGATAGAAAATGTTCCAAAGTCAGGTTGAAAGGCTGGATATATTACTCTCCATATGTCAATAAGGCTCAAGGTATGTGAGTATGTTCATGTGTGTGCATTCATGCATGCATGCATGCATGTGTGTATGTGTGTGCATGGACTTTATAGTATATGCATCTGATTACAGTAAACTTTTAAAATGGAAAAGGCTCATGGCCTATAGCAGATGCACTGAATGGCTTTTTGGAGAAAAGAAAGAAGTTCTGAAGGCTCCACGGATGATAAATGGTGCACAGAACACACCAGACTGATCCGTGGCCTCTGTTTCATGGTTTTAACAGCGCCTCTCACTCTTGACAAGGCAGAAAACACAGTTCCTCCAAGGTTGACCAGTTGGTATTGAGACATTGTCAGTGTATGGCTGTGATTGATATACCCTACATATGGGAAGGAAGCAAAATAAAACTGAATCAGACATGCACTCAAAGTATAAGGAGTGTTTATATCTCCAAAGGAGAGGAAAAGTTCCCAGGGCAAGAGAGTCTCACAGCGAGAGTAGAAATCCTATGCATGAAACCACATTCCCACTAGAGATGGTCAGAGGACAACCGTGTGATTCTAGTTGCTCCAGAAGTGCCAGGGGCTCATTGTGAAACACAATAAGATACACCATAGTCTCTTTCTGTCAGCAGGACATCCTTCCATAAACTGACATCCATCTTATTATTCACAAATGTGATTGGGAACCACACATGGAGACTTTTTCCCCATCTGTCTAATTAAATGGAAAGTCCCCAAAGGCAGCCCAGCATGAGCTCCAGTGTATACCCTCTGCATAGTTTTTGGTGCTGGATAAATATTAAACAATAGTCTGGTAATAAAAGATTAGCATTTCCCACAAGACTTTTATAGCTGAAGTGGAAAGAGCTCCATTGAATGGTGCCTCCTGTTTTTCAGATTTCTCAGTGGGAGGCTCACTCCCTCTATCAATCACATTTTCACATCAGGTAAGCCAAGCTCACCAAGGACTTCACAGAGAATTGCTTCATGCTGGCGAATAACCACATACAAACTTGAGGAACAACCAGTTTGTGTTAGAAGTAGGAGTCAGCCAAGCCTGGCAATTATGTCAGCTCTTCCTGGAGGGGTTGTGACCACAGTGACAGTACCCCACAGACTCTTCTGTGATAGTGGAAATACCCATTGTTCACTGGACAATGTAGCATTTAGAGCCTCTCTGGTGGGAAAAGTAGCATAGCTACTTGAAAACCAACATCAAAGTGTGGTCATCCATAGAAATAAAGAGAATATTATTGGAAATTTATCACAGTCATCTATTGGGTTACCAGGTATTTCTTGTGAGCTTTCTAGACATTAGGCTCTCACTAGGTTATGGAGATAGCATGGTAATAAAAGCTGTGACAAGGCCCGTGCTTCTACTGTACAGAAGCACGTCAGTATAAAGGAAATAACCAGTAGTTATGGTGGTAATCACTGTCTGAAGTAATCACACAGAGAGGTGAGAAGAGGTATCTGAGGAGGTGGCATGGAAAAGTGGATGCAGAGGTTGCTACAGGCAGAAGGCAGTCCTACAAGATATCTCCACAGTTAAGAGAGATCCTGGTGTGTCCCGTGAGGTAAAACACAGCAAGCCTAGAAGAGAGAGGGTGATGCATGGATACATTGAGACATATCTCATGTTGTAGGACTGCTGAGAGGATTCCAGTGGAACTGACACTCAGCAAAGGAAACATTTGTTTTGCTTTGTTTGACTGAAAATGGAGAGTGGCTTGGAATGATGATGGTTTAGGGCCTGAGCTTTTATGGAATGGAAGTAATGCATCCTAGAAGCAATATAAGAAGATTGACAGTCATAGCCTATGCTGAAAAACTGGTGGGCCTTGGCCTCATTGACTAGACGGCTCTATTTCTACTCTGCCCTGTCCTTGCTAACTCACTATATGTATGTACCCCCCAAACATGAAGATCAGTGATGACAAATTAAAGAGGTACCAGCCTCCCCAGTGCCAGGACACTTCTGTTCTCTTATCTCCTGGGAATTATCTTTTGCATAAAGTCGGTGCCCAACTTTACCGCCATATTGTAGAACTAGAAGAAAAGGTTATTGCTCCCGAAGGTTTTCAACCTTTTAAAAATATGGAAACTTTAGGGCTCAGCAAGTTTAGGCACTTGCGTCTATGCTGGATGCTCTGAATTGGATTCTCAGGACCCACATGATGGAAGGAGAGAAGCAATTCCTACAAGTTGTTTTCTACCCTACACACACACACACACACACACACACACACACACACACACACACACACACACACACACACTTGCAAGAGCCCCCAAAAATGTAAAATCAGTTTAAAATGTGGAACCCTCAGTAACAATAGAGTACAAATCCCCATGTCATTGTAATACATCTATATTCTTCTTCTTAAAAGAGTTATAGAGGGAGAAAGATGCAAGACACTCATCAAAATTAGATTAAAATCTCACTTTATGAAGCCAATAATATGGAAGCCAGCTGAAAGCAATGTGCTCACAGGATGGTGGAAATAAAACTATAAAGCTTGTGGATTTAAGGATGTGCTAGGATGTATTTAGTGTCAGTGCACCTATTTTCAAACTATGTCTTCAAACTACCTGAGTGCTTAAGCTTGAGTGTTTCAAAAAGTCATACTCCATCTTTAATCTTCTTATCCAAGGGAGAAGGCAGAGAAAGTGCCCAGGCTGATAACACTTTCTTCTATTTTTATCCTGGTGTGTCCAGGACCTGTATTTGCCTCGTGGAACCCTGACCTCAGAACCATTCAGGGCCTGTGCTGAGCCCTTCTTACATAGACAAAAGTCTCATGGGATAGATAGCCTTGGTATTTTTGTTTGTGTTGTTACCAGATAAACATGTTGAAACTTGAAATGGCGAAGAATACCATTTTATTTTGTGTATCTGTTGAAAAAAAATACTAAAAAATACTATCAATTTGTATTTCATTCTTTGCAGTGGCTTATATCTACTTTGGAAAACTGCAGCGTCACTCAGTAAATATTTAAGTAGTAAGGGACATGGGCTCGAGGCCTTACAACGACTGTGGCTTGTTGAGTCATAATTGATATCTTCAGATAAAACCAGAACTACTTTTTTCCTGGTAAAAAACAAACAACACAAGACAGACAAACAACAAACACCCACCTCGAGCTAATAAGAAGGCACCCAATTTGGCCAAGGGAAGCACAGCTTGCTGATGGCAAAGCAGAAGTACTGACCCCGTCACTTTCTCCCTCTATTCAAGACCTTTCCCACTATAAATCTATACATACTTTTTAGGTGAAGAAAGAGTAGAAGGAGATGAATTATGAAAAAGGATGAGCTCCTTGAATCCTACTGGACAGAACTGCACAGAGAGCTGAACAGAGAAACATTGGGGCCCAGTCACCACTTGCTGGAGAACAGTCTAGAGGTTGATTATAATGTTTGATTGAGAGCTGCATAACATGTACCATGGTTTGACATGTGAACTGCCCACATCCTGGTGGCTTTTAGGAGGTCATGGGCGCACTGCCTTAATCATGGAGAGCTGAGCTATACCTGCCTCTGCCAGCTCCAGTGCCTTCATGAATGAGCTATAGAAACACACTGGGCACCAGAGGGAACCTCTTCCCTCAACAGCTTGCAGTTTCTGGCTAAAATCACATGCTGGAAATAAAAAATCAAAATTCTAAGCACTATATACTAAAACCTTTCTTGGAAAGGAAACAGAGGTCATGGTGAACTGAGAAATATTGAAATATGATAACTGGGAGTGGATATGGAGCCTTTGACATTTCTTTAGAAAGTTAAGTTGAAGAGAAACCTTAGAGTGGCATTTAAATTTTTGTCTGCTTCCACTTCCCTCCAAACTGGTAATAAATTGCCCTTCCATCTGAGTACACATCTCAAAGCTACATTAGGAAAGCAGAATCTCCAGTGGGAAGCTCGAATCCACAGACAGGGGTATTGACCAGAAATGTAAGGGCAAACTAATTCAATTACTTTCAGTGGAGTTTAAAATAAAATCCTCACCCAAGCATGTGGGTGCCTCTCACAAAAAGAAGGAACTTTAAAAACATTGTTTACCACCCCCCCACACACACCCCCACACATAAAGGGCAGAAGGGACGTGTCCTTGAATGCCTGAGGGCTTTTGGCAACAGCCGGAAATATGTTTGTCAGCACCGGAAGCAGCATTATGGGATGATGAAAATCAGGCTGAAAGTTAAATCCTTTGCTTCAGACAACCCTGTACAATGGTTAAAATGCTGAATTGCTTTTTAAAAGGCTTATCTGCTCAAAGAAAAAAATGTCAGGGGCCCCTCTACACCCAGCCCCCACTTGGTTTCCTCCAAGCATCTGTTAGAGAAAATAAGGAATATTTATTTATTTATTTATTCTTGGAAAACAATTTGATCTCTTTTATCTGAAAGTTTTGCCAATGTTTTCATCAGTTCTCTCCGAGATGGCTGCGATTCCACTTTTACTTTGAACAAAGAATAAATTGGGTTTCTCTGCGGTGAAAAATAGGAGGCTTGCTAAAAGCACTAACTTCAAAATGGTCCTTATTGTATGTTTGGAGAGAGAATATTGAAAAAAAGTGCCACTGTTGCCTGTACTGAGGAGCCTACTCTGGCCGGTATTAAACTGCTGGACTCTGCTAAGGTGGGAATTAAGATTTGCTAAACTTCAGGGTCATTAAATATCTTGACTCTTTATGAGTCACTTGTAGCTCCATCAGCATTTTATTTTTAATTCCATATTGTTTCTGAAAAACATATTGCTAGAAAAACAGGCACGTCTTACATGCATATGCCTGACATTAAAAAAAAAAGAAAGTAATGTATTTCATGCTGAAAATAAGCAAGCTGTCTTTCCCTCTCATTGCTGAACAATATTTATGAACCTTCAAAATTGAATAGCTAATATGTTTGTACCAGCCATACAACTCCTTTGTTCTCTCCTTTGAAGGGCTCTGTTTTTGGTTCCCAGAAGCCCACTCTGACCCCCACGTCCAGGTCACTTGCTATCAGCAAGACCAACCTTCACTAAGTACCCTTCTTAATTCAAAGTGGCAGTCTTCAAAGGTAGCACAGGAAGTGTACCCGTTCACAATATATTCTGTATGCCTGCATCACACAGTGTCTTAATCTATTTTCTGTCTACATATTGAATAGTCATTTCCACCCCAAATCGAATATTCTGTTAGACCCTGGGCAAAATATTTTCACTTTACGTCTCCATTTAATCATTAATATTTAAAATAGATATTTAAATATATGCACCTGTCTTAAAAGATTATTATAAAGATTAAATGGGGACAGGCTTATAGCACAGTTAGCAGGACAGTAAGCATATTAGTAATGACTAGTTGTTAAACCATTGGTGATACAACCCTGCGGATGCTGTACATAGGTTTGCATATAGAACACTACCCAGAACAGCATTTCCAAAACAAGTCTTGATGATGCTGCTGTTGTGTCTTCTTGAATATGATTTTGGTGCCTACAGATTGTTTGTGGTTCATTCTCCTTCCCTTGGGGTCTCACCCTTCAGAGTCATGATGTTCTGAAGAAAGATGGTCATTGCTGTAGAAACAAACTTGGGGTTTATCCTAGGGACTCAGTCAAGTGCAGAGAAGGTTTTTTGCTTTTTGTTTGTTTGTTTGTTTGTTTTTAAAAGCCAACCAAACAAAAAGAAATTATCCATATTAAATTGATCTGATCATAGATTCACACACTGAATGTCTGTATTCACTCTTGCCTTGTCTGTTGAAAACAGCCCTTCCCTGGAATCCCCTTACAGTACACTAGTGGAAGGTGGAGTTGAACCTGCCAGCCTCTTCTTGTTCTCCTTCAGAGGTAGGTGCTTTCTTCAAATCCAGCCATCTGCCCCCAACTTTTTTTGTAAATATATATGATGTGTTTTGTTCAACCTAGTGATGGAAGTCATAAGTATATGATTATATATTTTGTTGTCAATATTATACTTGGTTCTCTTATATATCATCATAATCTTTTAAAAAATAATACCCTAATCATTTTCTGTGACTTTTATGATCTCTTTGTCTTTGATAATTTAAACACATTTATCTCAATGGTTTTAGTAAGAATATAATTCTTGAGATGCTAACTGTCTTGTCTGTTACATCACTGCCTTTTCTATTGTGGGACTTTGTTGGCTGTTACAGATCATTTCATTAAAAAAAATAGCCTTGTCACTGGAATTGGGACTAGTGTGGAAACATCATTTTTGCAAATCTTTTATGTTTTATATTGCAAAAGTATCCACAAAGGATGTTCCACTCTCTTACAGTTTCCTGTGCTTGTTTTCGTGTTGATTCCCTATGATGAGGTTCCCATAACCACATGCTAATTTGGACCTAATACCTAATCGTCACAGTGATGAGTTTTGACATAATTCTGCAAGGTATCTCTTTACTTGTACCTTCAAATAGATGTTAGTTTTATCTGATGAATTTTTTCCAGTCTTGTTCTCATACAAAAGAAAAAAAAAGCATCCATCCTTTGGCTGAGGGGTCAGTTCCAACTCTTGGCCTTTCTTTGCTAAAAGGTCATCACATTTTAAGGTCCTCATAGATTATCTTGGCTTCTCTGTTGTCTCCTGGGGATCAGCTCTACTTGCAAGCTTTGATGAATATACACTTGTTTGCTCTGCCATTTTCAAATAATAGCCTTTTATTATTTGTGTTTTTAGCAGTAATATCCTGTCTTTGGTCAACTCCATGTTTAGGGTTTCCTCCTTAGGGAACACAGCTCATATCTATATACCTCCTGGGCCTCCTGGCCATAACTCAGGAAAATGGCCTATCTGAATCTCCAAGCCTAGAACCAATTTAATGCTGCAAACAGAGCTATTGACTTTTTGGTAAAGTAACAATAAATTCATGATCCCTATTTTATTTAATGAGTTGTTTTGAATTTCAGGTGTCTCTGTGCGTGCATCCATGCATGTGTGCTTGTGTGTGTGTGTGTGTGTGTGTGTGTGTGTGTGTGTGTGTATGATCCTCCCAATGTTTTGTTATCTGAAAATACAAAAAGCAATTTCTCATAAAATATACTTTACTACAAATAAACCAGAAGACACTCCTTGCCATCAACATCTCTAGATTATTCAGAAACCCAGACATTGAATAACCATTACTGTTTCCCAATTTAATCAGGTCTGGGGAGCCAATGATTATATTTTTCAGGAATAAATCAATGTCATACTGCTGTTGGCTTAATATTTTCTGAGTAACCAAGTGATACATAAGACAAACTCTTTTCCTATTGTCATAATTACAACCAGACATCTCAATAACATTTAAGCTATAAAGACATAGTTTAGCTTCTAGAAACATTCTGCTGCTGTAACAATAACAAAATACTTCTCACTCTTTAAAAAGGTCCCAGAGAGCTGGTGACAAGGCTGAGCAGGTAAAGGCATTTAACTCTAAGCCTGAGTGAGCTCGGTACCTAGAATACATGTGGTGGAGGAGAGAACCAATTTCCACTAGCTATTCTGTGACTTCTACACATAAATGGCGCACACAGGCACACAGACACGAACTAGCATGAAGGCTAATATTAATAACTACATGTGATGGCTTGTAGTCAGCAGATGAGATGGTGCAAAGAGAGACTGACCATAGCCTTTCTCCCTGGCTAACAGAGTTTTATGGCCAGGACTGGGGTGGAGGAAGTGAGATACTTGTCCCATGCAGAGATGTAAGAAGAGTCCAAGAAATTCATTATAAAAAATGGTATTCTTAATTAATATGAAACATATGTTAGTAGGATTTAATCATTCTATATTACAACACGTGTCAAAATATTGCAATGTATTCCAAAATTTAATTTATTTGCAAAGTAAAATATATTAATTAAAAATAGAATATACTGAAGCAGTATATGTTTAAAACTCAGAATGGCAAACTAAAGACCGTGTCTCTGGGTTGCTTTATAAAGAGGGTTTATAGGAATCAGGGCCAAAATTATGGTGATGTGAAAAAGACAAAAATAAATGATAAAAAAACAGAATCAGATGCTGCCATTGCTTAAAATATGATGTATTGTCATTGCATTTTTGCATTGGTTTTGATCTGTTAAGATATTGCTATGTTCTGTCATTTCCTCAGATACTCTAAATTTCTACTCAAGGGATAGTGTATCGATTGCGTTACCCCATTTCTGGCTCTGTAATGGAGAGATGTCACAGCGACATCTTGTTTTCTGAGTTATTACATCTGCTAGTTCTACGTGATCATCAATATTATGGAACATGGGATCTTCCTTGGATATTTATCACTCAGATTTATCATTAGCCAAACAGTGGTGGTAATATTATTTACTTTACAGAGTTAAGTGTAGACAGTTAACGTAGACATCTCAGTTTCGTATCCAGCATGTTGGGATGACCAATGTAAGTCTGAGCTTGTCCCTACCTACTTCTGTAACAAACTGCCATAGAGAGTGTACCTTAAAATTAACAAAGATTTACTCTTTCCTAGTTCTAAAGTGTGGAGCGTCCAAGTCAGCACCTAGAGAGGCCTGTTTTCTGCTTCATAGACAGGCTTCGTCTTCTGGCTGTGTTCTCAAAGTGCAGAAAAACCAGAAAAGCTTTGTGAAGCCTTTCACAAGGGCTTGAATGCCACTCATGAGGACTCAGTTGCAAGGCCTTACCATCCTGCCTCCTAAGAGCCTCCTTTGGTGATTATATTCCAACCTGGGAACTTAGAGTTATAACATTCTTTCTATAGCAGTGAAGATAACTTGTCAGTAGCAATATGTGAGATGAAAGATAGACTGATTAAGTTCAAAGACAGAGCAGATTATTTAGGACCTTGGTTGCCTTTTTGATTTTTTTCCATTCCAGTAAAACATGCCTAGCCTAAAGTTACCATGTTCCCCATTTTAAAGCGGAACTGGGTACATCCCTATTATTGCTCTGCCAACCACTGTCACCATCCCTATTCAGAATTTCCAAGGATTTTGATCTGAACCCTGAAGTTATTAGAGGAGGACCAGTGAAGTTTTGAAATTAAAAAGCTGACTGAAAGAGCATGGGCAGAGAATGACTGTGGGAAGAAACATAAGAAAGATGTAAAGAAGAATCAGGGTTTAAAAATTAATAATCATTTAAAGCTCTTTCGGGTGATCCAAGTAGTGGGGGCAAAGGCAGAGGAGAGGCCCATGACCAAAGAAGCTAAAAGGACGGAAAGAAAAGACGGGAACATGGACAGGCGAAGAGGGGAAAGGATGGGAGTGGTCAGTAGGCAAGCAGACTTATGAACAGAAAGGACACTTACTGAAAGGCTGTCACGCAAGGCCATGGAGTGGCAGCTCCTTCTTTCCCAAGCACAGGCGTTTACCCACCTCCTACTGCTGCATACACTGGAATGTGGAGAACTGTTAAGCATAGTTTTTCTTCCAAACTAACCCGAGAAATAAAACAGTCTAAAACATTGGCTGCATGATTCATCACCCACTGTCTTTTATGTGCTTTGTTTTTTGAGCGAATTTAAGTCTATTCTATTTGAATAGACTTTCATACACACTATATGAAAGTCTTATAGGAAATGTATATGGTATAATTATATTAAAATGTAGTGTCCTATAAGTTATTATGCCACTGCCCAATTCTCAATCCCATAATCATTGACATTCTTTGCCCAGCCTGGACTGGACCATGATGGAAATCTTTACATCAGGGAAGTGACAAAGGCTAGAGTTGGGGCTTCACTCACTCAATGTTAAAAATGAAGATTTTACTCTTTAGAATGGCTTTTTATTAGAACTCTGTTTTGCCAAGGTTAAATGGCTACAAACACCAAGAAAACCATATCAAGCTTTTTGTATATTTCATTATTATTTCTATGCTACAAGCTGCATATGTTTTCTATCAGTAAAATTTTTGAGAAACATATCTATCCAGAGACACTTTTGGAAATGGGATTTTGAAAGTGTACCAGCACACACTAACCACACTGTTGATGGACAGATGTATTGCATAGTGTGTTAACAATGACCAGAAAGCCCTATTGTGCATTAAGTATAGTGTTGGAGATACTTTTTTATATTCACATCTGAGTTTTTCACACGGCCCTCTGTCTTCAGGCAGTGGGCTATGCTGGAGGGTTAGCCAAAACTCCCCACTATGCTGGGATGAGGAGATTAAAAATCAGGCTTAAGATTCCACAAGGGATATTCAAGAGCATGTTTAAAACAGGAGGGATTCAATGCTCAGAATGCTTCACCCTAGAGATAAGGTTGGAAAATATCCAGGGCGTGAGAAGAAACAAGGCACACTCAGGGAGCAGTGAGAAAGCAAGAGGGCTACAAGGCTTATGGAGCTGTGGTGTCCATTTACCCTTTGGAATACAGTCCTCCTGTTGGCATGGCAACTGCTGCAAAATGAATTCAAGGTGGTACTTCAAATGATGCCTCAGAGACTGCCCAAGAGGCATTTAAATTACCTGTTTGTTATGTATAAGAATTTGCCTAACCTCCAACCTGCAATGAAGGCTGGGCAATCTCTTTTTTTATTGTGCTGATAGGTTTCTCAGGTCATTATCTTTCTTAAACTTTTTTCCCTTTTTATTATGCCCATCTAGAAAATACATTCAGGCATTGTGTTGATTTTTCCAGGCCCTCTTGGGATCCCGCAGGCCTTCCATCTTGCCTTGTGATGGAGATGCTGCCATGAAGTGTTTCTAGTCTCATCCTTCGGGCCCCTAGATCCCTGCTCTGAGCTGAGGTGGGTGTCACAGTATGAAAAAGTGGGGGCTACTGAAGTGCCTGATGTCAGGAAGGCTTTTGTGAGGAGCATAGAAGCATCAGCCATGTTACTGCTTCTGCACTGCAGATGAGAACCTTGGAGCTGAACTCTCTAATGTCTTCTATCCGTGAGACTTCCCTAAATCCCAGCACCCTAGCTCCCTGTGCCTCAGATTCTAGAAGCCAAACGAAAACAAATTCATGAAAAACTAAAAAATGACTTAGAATGCTTTTCCCATTGGGAAAAGCCACATTCGGAGTCAACTCTTAAAAGTCTGGTTTCTTAGATCAGTGGTTCTCAACCTCTAGGTCATGACCCCTTTGGAAGTCGGATGACCTATTCACAGAGATCACCTAGGACCATCTGTGTTGTAGGATATTTGTACATGGTGTGATTGATTTAATAAAGAACTGAATGGTCAATAGCTAGGGAAGAGGAATAGGTGGGAACTGAGGGCAGGCAGGTAAGGAGTAAGAGTTGAATCTAGGTGAGAGAGAGACACATAGAATGAGATAGAGGGAAAAGCCGTGTGGTAGAATGTAAATTAATAAAAATGTAGCTTAAGTTATATGAGCTAGTTAAAAACAAGCCTAAGCTAAAAGCCATGCCTTCATAATTAGTAAATCTTTGTGTTGTTATTTGGGAGCTTGCTGTCAGACAGAGAAATGTTTGTTACGCATCGGAAAACACAAATATTTACATTAAAATTCATATCAGTGAGAAAATAACAGTGATGGCGTAGCAATGAAAATAATTTATGGTTGGGCATTACCATATTAGGAACTAATTGTATTAGAGAGTCTCAGCATTAGGACAGTTGAGAAAGATTGGTTTAGATTTTCTTTCTGCTTTTGGCTTCTTACAAGAGAGTGCACATGACAGACAGAAACAGAAAAGTTAGAGGTAGGAGGTTAGACCATTTTGAACATTCTTTCAAATACCTCTTGCTGGTTCCTGGGCCAAACCATGACTCACTTGTGGTGATATTTTGTGAATCTTCTAAGAAATAAAACTTGCCAGAAGATCAAAGGGCAAAGCCAGCCACAGAGTTAGCCATAGAGGTCAGTTTGTAGTGACACACACCTCTAGTCCTAGCACTTTGAAGGTAGAGATCTGTTTGGATATCTGTGAGTTCAAGGCCACCTTGGACGATAAGAGATTAATCCAGTCTGGAGTAGAATAGAGCCAGGCAGTAGTGGCTCACAGCTTTAATCCAAAACACTAGGAAGATTGAGACAGGAAGTGATATGAATTAGCAGAGGAAGGAATATAAGGTGGGAGGAGAAAGGAGTTGGCCCTTCCCTTCCTTTCCTTTTGGCCAAGGACACAGAGGCATTTAGTCTGAGGATTCCTGGAAACAGAATCTTCCCCTTTCAGCTGAGGATTCAGTAGTGGTGAGAAGTGTCTCTAGTGGCTTGTTCCTCTGATTCTCTGATCTTTAAGCCTTTTACCCCAAAAGCTGGCTCTGGGTTATTATTATAAGATCAATTAAGATTTGTGCAATACCCACTCGGTCCAGGAATGCAAAGGGTGCTCTTATTTAACTCTCTATACTGCCTAAAATAGAGAAATAATTCAGCTGTGCTGGGGAGCTGAGGGAGATATTCCATCCACCTTTCTAGGGAAGATAAATGTAAAATCCTGAGGTATGAGGAGAAGCTCTCACATTGGACTCCTGAGGCATTCAGTTCACACATCTATACTCTCTCACTGCGTCTTTTGAACTTGAAAGGAAAACATTTCCTATGCTGGTCTCTACCCCTGATCTTAGATAATAAAGAGCAAAAACTTATGCTTATTTGTTGAGATTTGTAAAATTGGCAAACTGGCCCCACAAGCTTTGTAGTTTGAGTGATGGGTCTATTTTACATTCAGTGACAGTGATGGACAGATAATATTCACAGCAGATAGTTCATAGACCCTTATTCTGTCTGGTCATTGCTCTGGGAATGATATGTGAATTAATCATGTAATCGTCCCAATGACCAATCTTGTAATGTGATCACAGTATCCATACCAATGATATCATATGTCATCTCATCTTTTGAGGAACTGAGGAACCCAACATCTGGAGACAGATGATACTCCAGCCCTCTCCGCCTGCAAAGATAACAACTAGACTTTGAATATCTGCAGTTCAGTTGTAGGAAACTAATGATCTCAACCAAGGATGACATGCATCCACAGACTCCACTTTTAAATATTTCTTGAAATGCTTTTCACTGTTGTGATTTGGGACAGGGTATGTTGCAATTGATAATTAATGTGTAGAAAGGAGAGCTACTGCCACCTACCCTGTTTTTAGTGCAGAGAACTGTGAGCCCAAAACACTAGGATGACTGTAGCTGGGCGACTTGCACCCTGAGCATGCTCCCCCTCAGAGTCCTGGTGCCCAGAGGCAGAGTATTTATGAAAAGCTGCTGTCACATGAAGCATAGAAGAGACCAAGTGTGCCGGCTGAGTGTTCACACCTGTTTCAGGAAAGGTTAGAATGGTAGGTTTCAACACTTAGATGTCAAACTTGAAGACAAAGATTTAAGGTTCAGCAGCGTGGGGCCCTTGACTGGCTCCTCCAGTCATCCTGCATCTGCATTTCTCCCAAACTTTGTCTTTTATTCCACTACTGGCTGATATTTGTCAGGGATCCATAAATAGTTTTTCAGATGACTTTTACTGAAATTTATTCTTGGTGAATTTCATATATGTACACAATGCATTCTGATCGTCGTCAGCCCTCCATCCGCTATCGTCTCACCCCACCCTTGCTAATTCCTCTTCCTGAGAAGTTCCCTTTCATTTTTACGGTTTGCTTTGTTTTGTTTGTCCGCTTGTTTGCTTTTGTCTTGTGAGTTGCTTGTTTTAACGTGCATGGACCTATCCCCTGGAACATGAGGGACATATCTCTGGGTACACCACTAAAGACATTGACACCCTAGTGATGGCTTTGTACAGGTGCCTTTATAAGACTCAGGTTTGGACATGGTTAAAAATGAAAACAAATATCTTGTCAAAGTATCTCCTTTTCGTACACGTGATCACCTGGGACAAATCTACCAACTGGGATCAATAGGAAATACTAGCCATGCTTTTATTGCAAAGCATGTGTAGAAGAATCGTGACATTTTAATATTTTGCATGAACATGCAAAACACAGTGAAGGGAAAACTTTTTTAAAAACATCATCAATGTAGTGGGACTGTTTTCAGCTGCCATCTCCAAATAATAACACAGAGACTTATTAATTGTGAAAGCTTGGCATTTTAGCTTAGGCTTGTTCCCAACTAGCTCTTATAATTCAAATTAACCTGTTTCTATTACTCTACATTCTGTATAACTCAAATTAACCTGTTTCTATTACTCGACATTCTGTCATGTGACTTTTTTATTTTTCTTCCATTCTGCATGCTCTATTCCCTCCATAGCTCATTGGTGTCTCTCATACCTAGATCCATCCTGAGCTTCCTTAGAAATCCTACCTAGCTGTTGGCCACTCAGCTCTTTGTTAAACCAATCACAATGACACATCTTCACACAGTGTAAGCATCCTGCAACACATGAATGTGGTTTTACTTCAGCCTCACTCACTGAGGGCTCTTCTGAGAGCTTCATCTTCATGATTCCAAAGGGCTTAACTTTAAGATTACCTCACAGTTTGCTACATCAAATCTAAATCTCCACTGCCCTTTGACTTGAGTGTGGACTAGTTGCATTGACATCACCTGGGAGGTTACTAAAAATTATCATGTCCTACCTCACATCTACTGAATCTGAATTTGTATTTTAACAAGGTTCCCAAGTTACTCATACGTCAGGAGCTGGTTCACTAGCCAAGAGTCAGCTAAGAATAACCTCCTTTGTCACTCTTTAGATTAGGACAGCATTCTTTAGATTAAGACAGTCCTTGGAACAAAGTACTAGGGAACACACTGACCTTGGCTCCTAACTGCCCAACACTAAGCCACGTTTTGCCCCCTCACTAACCCTCCCTCCCTCCTCCCCACACCTGCACTGCAAAGGCATATATAAGCAGCCTGGAAATAATAAAGATCGACCACTAGATCAGATTTTCCCAGACTGGTGGTCCCTCTTCTGTGCCTCCTGCCCCTATCATTCTATCTCTACAGGTGACGGGAACCCCGTTGAAGTCTCACGGGTCGGGACACTCATTTGGTTTGGTCTGCAGAGTTTTGATATTTATTCTTCAAGTTGTTCTAAGAGCTGTAAATTTAAGTTTCTCTTTAAGACTCAGTTTCCCAGTTTTTGAAGGCAGAAGCTGGGTCATATGGATTCTCAAGTCATTACAACATCAAGATACTAACACATCCCAGATTTTTGTCACCAAATACGGCCATACGATGTGTATCAATATGGATGCATTCTAAGAAATGTCTTTTATTTTATCCCTATGCAGTTAATATATAAAGTACACTTAAAAAATGTAGACAATAAAGGACACTCGTCTTATGCGAATCTCCCTTTTAGAGACATCGTCTCTGTCTGCAGCCTAGGCAGATGTTGAATTCATAATCATCCTGCCTTAGCCTCCCACGTGCTGGGATTTTAGGCATGTACCATCACACTTTGCTTTAAGGATTTTGTAAAATGTGAATATTAGGAACATTCTAGTATATTATAGGATTAGTATCATATAATAAGTACTTACTTGTGATATTTCTACATTGTCAAGTATGTGCTTTATATTATAAGCCTTACATGTTGTGTCTTCAGGTGCTTGGTAGCACCATAGATCTATTTATACTATCATTGCCAATGACACATGAGTAATGCCATGCTGTGACATTAGCATCACACAGCATTTCAAGTTAGTGAGAATTTAGCTCAAGTACCCTTGCATGGAACCAGTGTTGCACTTGTGGCCAGCCCTTGAATGAAATTCTGCTTTGCAGCTTGTGTCTTCAGTTCCCCAGAAGTCCCTGCAGAATGTGTGGCCTGAAGCACATGAGATACTCCCCCAGTGACTTTCCCTTCTCTTTCTACTGGCCCCTCGGCTCATTGCGGGTCTCTTCTCTGCAGCAGAGATAGTTTTCATTAAAAGCCACTGATTTTGGATGTGACAGGCTGTCACTTATTTCATGTGAGTTTTTTCCTCACTTTGCAGTTTTTCAGCCCAACTGCTAGGTCTCTCAAGGGACAGGAGCCAATAACCCTCCCTCTATGGGACTGACTTCTGCACAGGAAACTCATACAAATTCTCTTCTTTTAAATAAGATTTTTTTCATATGCTATATTTTGATCATGTTTTCTCTCCCCTTCCCACCTCAGAGATTCTCTCCACCTCACTTTCTTCCCAAATTTATGTACTTATGTACTTGTATCTCTCTTTCAAAAAAAATAATAATAAGGGGAAACAACATGAAAATTTAAAGTAAAAACAAATGATCAAAAGACAAGGGAAAAAATGCCAAAAGAAAAAGTACACAGACATACACACACTCATACACACAAGAAAGAGAGAGAGAGACTGTGTTCTGTGCTGCTGAACTAATCTTTGGCAGGGGCATGGGGCCTGCTTCTCAGAGGTGGCGATCTCAGGAACTTGAGAATGCTCCCACAATTCATACTAAGCTGTCATGTATGGCTGACCATAAATTGAGGTATCAGGTGATATCTTCCTTTGATTCAATTAGTTTGCTAGAATGTCTCTCTGGTCATGGGAAAACACTAGAAAAATTCACCGTTATAATATATAAAGGATACAGATGAAGAGCCAGGTAGAAGAGATGTATAGGACCACTGTAAGAAAGCATGATGAGTCTCTATACCTTCCCTGGTGCCCTACATTCCAGACACATTGTTACATGAATTCTGGTTGTAATAAAGGAAACTCAGAGCCAGATATCGGGAAAGGACTGGGATATCAAAGAGAGGAAACACTACAGTCACATCTCACCCAGCTGTCTTCCAGCTTCCTCAGCATCGCTCCTTGTGGCTTCTACTGTCTGAATCTGTCTTTCTATGTCTGCCTTAAACACCCTCTTCACTCAGTTGTATCACATCCATATTAAGATTAAAGGTGTGAGCTACTACTATTTGGTAGTTAGCCTTGAACTCACAGAAGCACAGAAAGATCTCTGTCTCTGAAGTTATGGGATTAAAGGCCTGGCACACCACTGCCTGCCTGGGAGCCTGGAACTCCCTCTGTAAACCAAGCTGGACCCAAACTCATATCTGCTGGGATTAAAGGCATAGTTTACCACTCTGGTTGGGTGTATCCCTGTACTGGGATTTAAAGGTGTGAGTTACTCTCTGACCCTCCTGGCTTGACTGTGGGTGGATCTTTTCTCTGATATTCCAGACTGATTTTATTAAATATATAACATATCACCACACACATTCTCATATTTGTGTGTCAGGAAGTGCTCTACATTTTTTTCCTTTAGTTTATTTATTTAGTTTTCAATAAGAGCTTTTTGACGGAGGCCTGATTGAGTAACTATTTGGTCATGGATGTCCCTTTTTACCTGCCTATAGGGAAAGGACCAAAAGTTCCAAACTTTCTATTACATTTAGTTTCCCTAGTAACTAGCCTATTATGGCTTGGATGTGAATGCCCCAAAGGCTCCTGGGTAAAGGGCCTGGTTTCCTATTGGCTGGTGGTAATATTGAGAAGTGATTGGATCATAAAAGTGCTGACCTCATCAGTGGCTTGATCATATGGAGTGGGCTGTTAGGAGGTGCCAAAAAAGCAGGTTTCTGGAAGTGAGCCTTTGAAGGGTCCTCTCTCCTGCTTTTAGGCTGCCATGAAATGTGCAGTTACCTCTTCCACATGCTTCTGCCACCATGGTGTTGTCTTGTCTCCTCAAGCCCAAGAAGACTGAGACCCCTGAGAGAGTAGCCCCAAATTATCCTGTCTTCTCTCGAATGGTTATTCTCAGGGGTTTTGTCACAGCAGTAGAAAGTGAGTTAACTTAGAGACCTTTACCCTAGACTATGCAAGAGGCCACTGAGAGTCACCTCATGAAAACAAGCATTAAGCAGATGAAGTCCTGAGTGAATGTATATTGTTTGACAGGGGTGTAGCCCTGTCCAGGATCGAATGCCTCAAACTCATGGGAATGAGAGAACCTTCATGAGACATAGTGGGATAGAGAAACCTTCACACTGGGGAGAGACTAAGGATGGCAAAGCCGCCTTCTGGTCAAGTGCTGATGTTGGCAGTGTGCATGAGTAGAAGTAGTTACTAACAATTGATCAGTGTATGCAAAAGCTAGAAACTGCTGCTTCTTTCTCCTGGACTTTTATAGCCTGAGACTATTGCCCACAGAGATCTCCCACTGAGACTAGCTAACTCCTCCCCCTGCGTGATACACAATGAAGGAACTGAAGTTTCAGGGTTGGGGTGGTTCCATCGGAGTGCACACAGCCCACCTGCCTCTGGTTTGTCTGTGTCCCTGTGTCTTTAGTATTCATAGCCTTTCATTACATCATCACCCTTAGTCAAGGACCGAAGCTATCCAATCCCTCCACACTGATTTATTCCAAAGAGACAGTAGTTGGTCAGGAGGAGTAGAAGATGATAAGAATTTGAACATTAATATTGCATTTTAAATATTGCTTTGTTAATTACAGGCTGCATAAACCCGGGCTAATTTCCTCACCTCTTTGTACCTTGGTTTCCTCATTTCTGAATTGGGTTGAGAGTAGTACACATTATCTAATGATAAGCTGGAAGGCCCAGGAATATAGAAATATATAATCATAAACCTAAAGGAATGAGAACTGACAGACATCGGCTCCATCAGCTACTAGAGGTTAACTTAACAAAACCAAGGTCTGCTTTGCAGCCAGGTCCTCTGTCAACAACAAGAGTTAATTTTAGCCTTCTTTACTGAGACACCCCCTGAAACATTGTTAATGAGAAATTGTAAATCCTAATATATATATACATATATATAGATATACATACATACATATATATATACAATTTGTCTCTAAAAGTTTAACTTTAAAATTGTAAAAATTTGTTCTCTCCATGCCTGATGTGTCTAAGTGACTCATAGCTTGCATCCCCTGCCTCATGCCTATGTTTTCTATAAAAAGAGGCTTGAAACCTGCCTCTTTTGTTCCAGTTACAGAATCCCAATCCTTGAGTGGCCACAGTTAACTGATAAGCCTATTGTACCCCAGGGTGATTTTTAAAATAAAGTGTACTTCTGACTTAGACTTGGCACTCCGCCTACCATTTCAGTGTGTGGCCTTGGACCCAGCAAAGCCTGAGGAATCAAAAAGACAAGTGTCTGATGTAGTCAAATTCTTAAATATAGCTCTGTTATTTAGGTCATCATCAGTGGGTTGAGGAAATAGGTTCTGGGTGTTGTTTACATTTCAGAGTTTATTTGATCCTCCCATTAATAACTTTTACATATTAAAGATATTAAGATCATCAACAATGCTATCTTCTTCTATACAATAAAGCATATATTCAATCTTCAAATATGGGGTAGACACAAAGATGGAAATAAACATAATAACTTTATGATAAGCTGAGAACAAACATATGCTGAGGTAGGTGGTGTCCTGATCTAGACCAACTAAAGGCATACCTCAGAAGACCTCCTAGGAAGGATGTCAGCTTCCATCCCCACATCAGCCTTTAAAAATTCTCAGAGAGAATTGTCCTGGAACCAAAATGAAGCCGGAACACACCCATAGAAGGAAACCCTTGGATGTTCCCCTGAGAAGTGAGAATCCTTGCCAGGAAATAATTCCTTGTCCTCATTGGCTTCTTTCAGATGTGTCCCTGTTGGGACAGCTTGTGTTCTTAGATATTTGAAAACATCCTGGCAGCTCGAAAGTGAAATTCCTCCAAATGCCACGTGCCCACTGAGCCCCCAGCATGAACTGAGGGCTTTGTTTCTTTATGTCCTTTTAGGATTTATGTTTTTCTCCCCCATTGTACCTTCAGGATCAATTTGCAAGACTAAGGGCCTGAGAGGAGCAGTCAGAGGTGGGTGTTTGTATAGAGAGACCTAGCAAGCCAGGAAGAGGAGTATGGATCAGTAGCAACTGTCCAGGCCCCATTTAGAGAATTAGGATGGGTTTTATTTCCCAAGTCATCACCCGTCCATTTGTAACATATCCTGTGAGTATCTATCCTGTGCCACATTCAGCCAGGGAGTTATGGCAGAGACAGAGTGAGGGGTAGAAACTTACTGGTAGGAAGGAGGTTTTGTCTTTGTCAGGAGTACCCATAGCAGGGGCAGAGCTGCCCTAGCCCAGAACACAAGGATACTTCCTTAGGGACTCTTGCGATGAAACAATATTCTAAGAGCAAGAAAAGGTTAATTCAAGGAGGAAAGAGGGAGGAGTAAAACACAGGGAGAGGTCTCTGAAAAATTTCTAGAGGTGACAGGACTGTCCTTAAGTTCCTGAAGAATAACACCACAGCCAGTCCCCTCCTGATACATTAACCAGCTCTGAGCTTGGGTCTAGTCCAAATGCTGTATGCATGCATGCATACATACATACATACATACATACATACATACACACATACACACATACACACATACACACATACACACATACACACATACACACATACACACACACATAATACACACATAATACACACATACACACATACACACACACATAATACACACATACACACATACATACACACATGTACATACACACACATACATATATACACACATACAAACATACACACATACATAGTGACAGAGACGCATACATACACAGACAAGCACATCCAGACATTTACAAAAACACACACTCAGACACACACACACACACACAAGAAGCTCTGAGTCATGCTGCTTACTAGAAAACATGCTGAATCAGTTACAAAAGATACACCACTTTCCAGGGATGTGAAGGACACAGCATGAACAAATTCACCAAACAGGTGTTCTCTGGAGACTGGCTGAGAGGACCGGCAAGTTGACTGGGTCCTGAGGGCTTCAGTTTTTCAGGATGACCTGGTTCTGGGGATTATGTACTATAGCAGTGGCTATAGTAAATACTACAAAACCAAGAACCTAAAATGGCTAACAGTAATTGTTATGTTACATGTATTATACAGCAATTAAACTAAAAAGAAGAAAGTGAAGAAAAGAATCACCTGGGGTTTTATTCTAGAGCTAAGGACTGCTGGCAAATCTGTCACATAAGATTCTGACTCACACTGTAGAGATGGCACATGGGCATCTCTAGATTATTCTACACAGTTGGAATTTATGATGCATGTAGTTGGTAACCTGCTTGTTTTCTTGTATTTAAGACATCAAAATCTCCATCGCACATGAGTAAATATGTGCATCAGTCTTAAAGATGACAGAGAAATCCCCACTAATCAATTTGTAAACTCTCCCATGATTATACCCACTTAGATTAACCCTATTAGATTATCTCCTTGGAGCACATTCCCATTAAAATCACTTTTGAGAGCCTCTTAATACAGTTTTCAAGTCACCCTTAAGAAATGTCTGTGTGCACTGCATGCTCCCAGCCATTGTGTGTTGCTCTGACTTGCCTGTTTAACCACATTTCTGGGCAGTTTTAGGTAGAGGACTTGGCCACCCCTAGGGGCCCTGGGGGTCAAGGCTAGTGTGAATCCTTGCACAGCACTGACAGCCTCGCCTCTGTGAACTCACCATTGTCTTCCCTATCTCCAGGCCTTACTTCCCCATCAGCCACAGAGCCCTCTGAGAGCAGGGGCACAGCATCTGACTCTGCTTGGGCTGTGGAAACAGCAGTGGCTGGGGCTTTTAGGAGACCTTCTAAGTAAGAGAAAGACTTATTTCTACAATTTGGAAGAGATGGGAACAAGGAGTCCACACTAAAGCCAAGATCACATATAACTTTTTCTCATCCCTTCCCAGGTCTGCAATATTTTGGTTTGAGTTTAGATGCTTTGTCATTTAGAACACAAGGTGCCCAGTTGGAAAAGCCAGCAGGCATCCTCAGTGAGCACTATAGGTTCATTATCCCCAGCCCTTCTATGAGGGCAGCTTGACCCAGTCAGTAAATTGTTATTTTTCTAATCAGTCTGAAATGAGCAAGGGGGCCAGGGTGAACATCCATAGGCAAGCCTGCTGAAGTTCTGAAAGTAGGCAGACACAAAGTCTGCCTTGGAAATAGGGGTCTGCCAGTGACCAGCCTGCTATTCTAAAGGGCCTTCTCCACCTGCTCTGAGGATGCTGCTGGTTCTTAATGACCCTGGTTCTTGCAGAATCCAGGCAGCCTCTCAGGGAATCTGCCCTTTCAGGCAGCTCTCAATGCTTGGACAATATTTGATTTCATGAAGCTCATCCCGCTCCCTTCAGAAATGACACGAATATCACAACTTTGCAATGGTGTGGAGGAAGGAATTGCATCTGCTCCTTTGGTGATTTCTCTTCTGTGAGGCTCAGAGATTCAGTTAGTGCTTCAAGGCCTTGAAAATTCCATGTATTTTAGAGGTCCATACATCTGGCAAACAGGACACATCTTCAGAGAGAACATTTTTAAGTGAGATGGGTGATAATTTGTGTGAACTAATTACTCTTCTTCCTCACATCTGGCCATTTTCATTTACATTCCTCCGGATAAAGCTACATTCTGCATGATCTCCACTTAATTCTGTCAGCACGAAGGGGAGAGTGGAGCAATACTGTGCTGTTACTGCCCCAGCTGCTGGGGCTCTTCGCTGCACACATCATGGCAATGGGTAGAAAATATGTACTGAAGTGCTTCAAAGTTGCTTCCCTCCCACAGTAAGAATATGTTTATTCTACTCTGAAGAAAATTATGTTCAAAGCTGCAGACAGGCTTGAAAGAGGAGAAGGCACGGGGCAGAATGAGCTCTGGCTAAACTGAGGGAAGCTGAGAGAATGGAATCACTCCAAAGACTGAAGAAGAAAGAGAACTCGCCATTAGGGATATGCAGGCAGGCTATGTGCTGTAAATTCTCTGTCATCGTTGATGAGGCAATCAATAAAACATATGCAATGTCTTTCATGATTTCCTTTTAACATTGGAGATTAAACCCATTCTCTACCTCTGACTCTCTGTAACCCCTCCCTACTGTGTGTGTGTGTGTGTGTGTGTGTGTGTGTGTGTGTGTGTGTGTGTGTGCGCGCGCAACAGTTTTGTGCTGATAGTAGCCTCCAAGTCTAGATGACCCAGTTTTACTTGGGTAATGTTGGGGAAAAAGTCTGTTCCTGTCCTTCACATTGCAGCCCTGGGGAGGGGTGGTGGTGGTGGTGGTAATTAGTTGAGAATGTGCAGGGTTCCTCCTGTGTCTTCCCACCTCTTCCTTCCTTTTTTCCTTCCTTCCCCTCTCGAGACCTCCTTAGGGCAGTGATGTTAGGAATGAACTTTCAGCTTTAGATCAAGATACTAGCTGAGAAATTTTTAGCCTCAAGAGTCTGAAACATTGCCTTGTGGGAAGCGATGCCTGAGTGTTGTGTTCAAGTGTGTGGAGAGCCCACAAGTCCTGTTTCTTCAGTGTGCATTAGAGAGGCTTTTGAGTAGCTGCCTGGTTTTGGTGCGTGCATGTCAGTGCTTGGTCTCCCATGGGCAAAGGATTCAGAACAAGAAGGGATTTCATACCCTACCTGGGCCAACCAACGTTTTGGTAATTTCCAGTTAGGACTCTCATTGGATGGAAGGTTGCCAGGCTACAGCTTACACACTCCAAGGCCCAAGAGAGCTAATACCACAATCCCCAAGGACTTTAATTTCTGCTCATTCCCACTTTCCTTTCAACACAGGAAGAGCTCACTTGAATGTAGTTTGGCTAAGAAAAATCCTGTTGCTTTTCAAGTGATGCTTTGCTGTTTGTGTTACACAAACATCTAGAAAATCAGCATTTCCTACTCCACACCGAGCCAGAATTGACTGCTGTCTCTATATAATAAAGCAGCATGTTTTGTTCCTCACTTCTAATTGGAAGACAGAAAGTCTCAACAGACAGAAAGAGTGTGTTTATTGATTCAGCCTCATCCCAGAAACTGGTCTGCACCACAGGGGATGAGCCAGGGAAAGAGAGCCGACTTTAAATAGTTTGCAAATCCTCCTTAGCGGCATTAATGGGCAGTCGACTACAAGGTGCATTAAGACTGCACCTGCCAAAGTAAATGAAGGCAGAGAGAACTGTTTTGTAATGACCCGAACATTCTATAGAATGACTCATTTTCTGAGTTGCTCAGCTCCTTGTGCTGATCTAGAAACACACTGGTTCCCCAAATGCAAAGATAATAAAGCTTTTATGTATGCAGCAACAAGGCTTGCATGCTTAGAGCAAAGAGCAGATTCATCAACTCGGTCTCCAAAGAAGCAGCAGAGAGTAGAAATCTGGGGCAGCCTAGCTAGGCTGTAGCCCACGAGGTCAGACCCTGCTAGTCTCCATTACCTCCACTGAGCTATAGGCACTACAGCAGATCATGACTCAATCTGGCTTCCTGGGGCCTTCTGTGACTCCCTTGATCAGGTCCCATCCCAGAATGAGCTGAATATACTGCTAACAAACATGGACATTGGCAGGACTGAATGCTCTCCCATCTGGTGACCTATATACAGCAGTGTCACCTGCTGCCTGCCCAAACCCTGGCCTAACTCATTCCGGTGCCTTTTTGCTCCCTGTGTCTGGCCTCAGCTAGTTGTGGTACTTAGAGACAGCCCCAGGGTGGCCCTCCCACCAGCTGTAAAGCTATTGCTGTGTAATCAATCCTAGCTCCCCGATGACAATATGGAAAGCCAGTATTCCAAGGAGATAAGAGACTTAAACAGGAGCTTCACAAAGCAAGAGAGCTTAGAGCCCAGCAAATCTGAGTTCCAATTTAGAAGCTGCCCGGCTTACTCCCAGCCCTCCTTAGTGGTGGCCCTTGTGCACACAGGATTAATTGGTATGCCTCAAATAATGTCAAAGGAGAGGGCCTGACTGTTGTATAAGGTTTCTGGCCCAGAATTTCCGGCCTTGCCTCATGGCCCGGACCTGCAGACCCACAGTCCCATAGTTCCACTGAAACACACAGACACTTATATTAGTTGTATGCTGATTGACCTGGGGCCCAGGCATATAACTTACTAGCTCTTGCTCTTAATCTAACCCATGACTCTTATCCTGTTCAGCCATGTGGCTTGGTACCTTTTCTCAGAGCAGCATTGTCCTCTGCATCTGTAGCATCTCTGCTCTGTTCTTGTTCCCAGAGTTTTCTCAGTCTGGTAGCTCCGCCCACACTTCCTGTCTGTCTTCAGCCAATTAGTGTTTTTATTAAACTAGTAGGAGGGATAAGTATTTACAATGGAACATAATCCCCCTACAGCTAACAGAGGTCAAGATGTATAGTTCTCTTCCTCTCACAGTCTCTCATCATGTTTCTTTAGTCACTAAATACTTAGTAATATTCTGTAATGCAGAACTGAAGGACAGAGGAATTCTGTGAACTGAGATATCAGGCTGGCTGTTCTGATGGATTAAGCCCTGGTCTGAAAATCCGTTCATGAGCTCTGACACTGACATTTAGTTGAACCATAGGAGAAACATTTACAAGTATTTCTTCAGATTTATTATTTTCTTATGGTATTTTTCCATTTTTTATTGTAACAGAAGACATTTAATGAAACTTGCTGTTAAGTGGATAAGTTAAGTGGATAAGTCAGCGATATTAGGAACGTGTCTATCATTTGTAAATTTTCCCATCACTTCTAAAGGATCTCTGTATCTACTGAGTAATAACTACAAACACCAATGTCTATCAAAAGCTGGTGGCCTCAGCAACACATTCTCTGTACATTTTATTTTCTTCATGTAACTAGAATCATTCAGTTTGGTCTTTTGATGTCTGGCTTACTTCATACAGTGTCATACTATATTATAGCATGTTGCAGAATTGCATTCCTTTTGTGTATGATTCATAGTCCATTCTGCCTTGTGTACTGTACTGCTGAGACTGGGCAGTACATTTGGGGGCTCGTCTGGGACACAGACCCCCACCCCCACCCCATGACCCTGAGTAAGGTCAGCTTGGCTACCCATTGTCTGTCTCTGTCTTTGTCCTGTCTCTGTTTCTCTGTGCTTTCACTCTCACTCTGAAGGGATCGGCATCTATATCTGGTTGAGGCTTTATCCAGAGTGGATGCATTCCTATGGCAATCTCAGGAGGGACTAGGAGACACCCTGAATCCTCCACAGGGAAGCCTGTGCCTCCCTGATATGGAATCCATGTCAGTGACCTCTGACTACCCCAATGTGGAACCCAGGGAAGTGGAGGAGGACGGAGATTGGACAGTGTTATTGACACTGTGCTGTCTTGTCCATATGGTCTTCGGGATTCTTAGACCTTCTGTTGACCGTGATCATCAGTTTCAGCAGGGCCCTAATTGCTCTTGTTCTATCTCATGCCCTTTGCCTGTTTATCGTTGTTCGTTATTTGTCCAACTGTTAGCTGACTGATGTCGGGGGGAGGGTTGTAGGGAGGAATGATGTGGGGTGATCAGCAGTGCCTGCCCAGGCTGAGGCAGGGCCTCAGGGAGAGCAGAGGTATGGGGGTGGGAGGTGGGCAGCAAGTATGAGGCTGGAGCAGCCACATGGAGGTGGAAAAGGTGCCTAGGTTAGGAAGAACAGAGCTCCCTCAGTCCTGGAAGCAGAATACAGACGGACTTAGGAGTTCCTGCCAGTCCCAACCTCCCTGGATTAATGGGGGATGAAGCATTCCATTCAAAAATACTCTGAGGAACGTCTAAGGACAGAAAAAGGAGGTGGGTGTTTAAGGGAGAGATGAGACACATGTTCCACAGAAACTGCTGTGGGATTTAAGGGTATAAAAAAGATGTAGCTGGATATTGGAAAAGGGGAGATTGTGAGAAAACAAAGCTGGCTGTGGATGGTCCTAAAATCAGAGGCTAGAGCCTGGAGATGAGAGAGAAGACAGAAGACTGGAAAATCAGAGGGATTGCTTGAAGGTGTAAAGAATGTTGTAAAAGACCAGAGGTGATGTGGACTATGTTTGCTACCTGCAAATACTGAATTAAAAACAAACAAACAAAACTGAAAAGTAAGTTAAAAGTTTTTATATATTAGGTTAATTTTGTTTGTTTTTTCTTAATTTTAGAATGGCTGACTCTTCACTATAAGATATGTATGATATGATATATGTATGGTTATATAAACACATATAACATAGATTTAATTCTATAGTAAATATAAGCTAGCTTTAATTCTGTATATGTATGTATGTAACTTGCATGTAACTATGTATAAGTAAATACAATTATTGCTTAGAAAAACATGTTCAAGTTAAAGAGTATATTTCCAAGTCCTAATGAGCTCTCTGTCCCTTGTATCTCTTTCTAGACTAAGGAAGCAACAAGCCTCAAGTATTTGTGTTTGAAAACAATACTTGTTTAATAAGATGTTGAAGTTGCACCTCTCTCTGACAGCTAAACTGTAGAATTTAAAAGTCAGCCATGTGATAATGGTTTTAAAGATGTGAAGAGCTTAGACCATCCTGAGTTTCCACCCTTTTGAGGTTAAAAAAAAATGTACAAGGATAACCTCGGATCACCTGCATGTCAGGTGTTTGCACTGAAATTTATAACAATGGCAAAACTGCAGTATGAAGTAGCAATGAAAACTTTTATAATGTAGAGTATCTATTACATAGAGAACTACTCTAAAAAGCCACAGTACTGGAAAAGTCGAAAACCCGTGACTTAGAAAATCTCACCCCTACTATTCAGGCTTAAGGATTTGTGTCTAGACTCCTTGTCTTAGCTAAAACTGGTAGCCTTAAAATATTTGGATAAACTGGATTATATAAAGATTTTTATTTTTGATACTAGGAATAGTTTCAATTCAATATCATTTTTAGGGCTAAACCTGACAGACAGAAATGAATTGTAAAGTCCCAGTCTTATGAAAGCTGCTAACATATTAAAGGCTGTTAGGAGACACAAGTGGTCAGTCATCTTTAAATAATCAAAGTTTTTTTTTTTAATTGTAGCCATGCTAAGTACTGATGGAATTAACTACAGGGATGAGTTTTATTTAGTCCTATATATATGTTTTCAAGGTCGAACTTACAAGTAACTAGAAACAAATTTTTTTCTATTTAGATACATCTGGACTGCATACTTCAAAAATCTGCAGAGCATGGCATTTACATGTTTATTTTAAAGTTTATTATATCAGACAGAGATTCCCAGATCCTTACAGTGACCCACGGTCTCTGAAGAATATTATGAGGCACCAGGATATCTCCATCTGGATTGTAGCAGTGGTGACCTGGGAAAGATGTCATAGGTACAATGCATGCCTGTTGCTTGGACCCAGTCTAGGCTCTGGACAAGTTCATGGCATTAGAGAATTAATTTCACTCTTTTGCTTAGACAAAGTAAGGTCATCTTCTCCTCTATGTCCCTCTACTGTGGGAAAAACTCTCAACTTATAGGCCTGGCAGCCGAAGATTGATGCTGTTTGGATACTTTTTTTCCAACTATGTAAAGACCTAGGTTATGACTGTGTATGGACTGGTCTCTGTTGATTTTAGTAGATTTGGAAGCTGCTTGGCTGCACTCAGGTATAACTTATCCTTCTCAGATCTCTGCAAGTAATGACAGCTAGCCTAGCTATAACCTTGTCAGCTTGGCAGAATCAGACAGTCAGATCCTTATGCGAGATAATAGCCAGTTTGTAAGCTCAGTTTATAAAGCCTGATTGGTAATAACTAATATAACTAAAACTCTTATGTCTTTTTGGAATTCGTATGAGATTCATCAAGTCATACAATCTGGATCCACTTCACAAAGGTCAAACGATTCCAGCCTACGTTTTTCTCACCTGTCTGTTCCTAAGAATGATACTTTTCTCTCCTGGTTTGGGGACTCCTGTCCTTTCCAATTACTAAGACTGGGCCCAAAATTTACAAATATGTACATAAATTCTAACTTTTATCCTTAATTTTAATGTGTCTCAACAGATTTCCACTTGGCTAGCATACACAACTTGTTTCAAAAGAATATGAGCTGAAAGCTCATGTGGACTAGTCCAACCAACATGGGTTGTTTTCTGTCTCCACAACTGGGTCAGATAAGTACATGACTACATACCTCTGACAGATGCCCACCTGCACTGCCTTTTGCTAGCCTGTTATAATGAGGTTCTTGGTCCCCAGCGGCCAGAGGTCAAGACCCACAGACCTGCTGCCCCAGACCCCTTAGCCACCCGCAGCTGATCAGGCCCCCAGAAATGACTCAGATGCTTATATTAACTTCATGCTGTTTGGCCTATGGCTGAGGCACATTGCTAGTTTGCTCTTACACCTTAACTCAACCCATTTCCATTAATATGTCTGCCATGTGGTCCCTGGCTCACCTGTGTTCCTCACATGTTTCTTCTTTGGCATCTGGCTGACTCTGCCCTGTTTCTCCTACCTATGCTGTGATTTCCCCTCCTACTTTGTCTATGGTGCCTGTCGTGGGCCAAAACAGCTCCTTTATTTAAAGACTGATATTCACAGCACACAGAACGACATTCCCACACTAGCCTTTCAGCCCTTTTGGGTTCTCACAACAACATCCCAGTGTCACCTTAAAGCAGTTACAGAAGAGAACACATTTCCCCGTGTTCCCTGCTCATAACAGAAAACTGAGTTAAAAGGAAACCTCTATGGGCAGCCTTAGGAAAGGAATTTTGTTTTATATAAACCACTCAGGTGTTATTAAAGACACCATGGCCAAAGTCTGGGAGGGCTTAACTAAAAGAAAGAGAATAAGAACAGCCAGGGATGGTTCGAAAGCTGGTACTCCTGATCACCACAGCTCACAACTCTCCTTTCCAGCATGATGGGATCTCTTGTTATTCCAATTCTTCCGTTCACCCTTGGGTCATACATATCGAACAGACTAGTACAATTTATGAAGTCCAGGTTAGAGCAATTCAGCTCATGGTGCAAAGAGCCCACTACACCCCAGTGGCTACGATGAATGAGTTTCTGAACACTGGTCCAGGATTGAACCAGTTACATAAATTCAGGGAATAATGTGGCAACAACTAAAGTTCCTCCACCTTGAGGCCTGGAGCTATTTTTGGAGCTGAGAAGTTTCCATCCCCCCACCCTCAAAAGTTCCAAAACCCCCAAGGCCAAGCACCCAAGGTCCTGGGTAATCAGAGGACATTCTAGCATAGCCGGGAAGCATCTTCTCCCCATCCTAAGACAACCAATCTGCCAGCAGCTGCCCACCTGACAACGATAGTACAGAAACTTCCTCTAGGCCCCTCTCCTCCCAATCTGATAACAGCATTTCTATGGTCTTTGTTTGATCTTTGTTTTAAAAGGTACCACTTTTGAGTAGGAAGAAACCCACTTATGCGCTGGCTCTGCTGTGTGACAGTGAAGAGTTGAGTTTAGCTGTACAACTGTAATAAACCTTGCTTTACATTTGCATTCAGAGAGTCAGTATGATTCTGGGAATCTTTCTGAGGGTCACTGGGACTGGGCAGTACATGTACCACATTTTGTTTGTTATGTTATTCATTTCTTAACATCTGTGTTGTTTCTGCCTTTTGGCCATGACAATGCTGATATAAACATTGGTAAATTGAGTATCAATGTTTGAATCCTAACTTCCAGCTTTCTCAGCTAAAAACTGAGGAATGGGATGTCTAGATATGTGTCAGTGCTGTGTGTACTTGTGTGCTAGGACGCATAAAACACCTTCCCAACTCCTCATATCTGGCTTTTTGAGGAACCTCCAAACTGAACTGATAAGCACAACGGCTCCCCTCTCTTATATTTTTCTCTGACCATTGGTAACACTTCATATTGTCTTTCTTATTTCGGTCACTAATGTGTAAAATGTCATCTCATGCTTTGATTTGGATCTTCCAAATGACTGATGATCATTATCATCTTTTTCTGTGTCTCATGGCTATTTGTGGATCTTCCTTGGTAAAATATCTGTTGAATTCTTTTCCTTGTTTTTAGCTGAATTGAGTTTTTGATTTGGAAGGATTTATATACTGTTGATATTAAACCCTTATCAGACATCTGACTTCCAAGTAATTTCTATCAGTTTGCAAGTTACTAGTCCATTTTATTTAGTTTTATTTTTTACATAAGTAACAAACATGTTCTAGTGTGACTTAAAATTATGAATATGATTCTTCAGTTCTGGAGTTAAAATTGCCTTGAAGCTGTGTGAACCTTCCAATGTTATGTTTGCCCTTAGGAATCCAAGCAATCATATGACATTCTCAGTACAGAAAGATGACAACTTTGTGTTTTGAAGCATTTTTCTAGAGTTGAAACATTTCATCCTGGAGAGAGGCTACTTGCAAATCAGGAAGGTCTAAGAGGAAGCACCTGCCACCTCCCAGAAAGGAGGGCAGAGACTAATGAGTAACAGGAAGTGGACACCTTACAAGTCTCAAGAAATTTCTGAAACTAATAAGATATGCAGAGTCTTGACCATGTTTATAAAAGTAGCAAATAACTGCTACTGGAGGAGACTGACCTGTCCAGCTGCATCATGTAGAGAGTTGGGGGGTTGTAGTTTTTGTGATTTGCTACCCATGCTAAGGTGGGCCTTTTGGCGATACAACTGCCTTTGAGTAGCCCTTACTCCTTTAAACTAGAAAACTCATTGATTTGCTAATTTGAAATTAAAGTAACTGTTTCTTTGATCTGTTGATGATTACCTTCTAGGGCAAGGAAATGTTTTCTTATTCACATAACATGTAGTGGAATCATACTTCTGCACTCAGCTAGTTTCCTACACTGCTAAAAGACAAAAATTTTGTTGTTCTAAGTGTCATTTGAACTTCTTATTTTGCCCAAACATACCAGCTGCATAAAATGACCTCCAAGATCTGCCTTATTCCCATTGTTCAGCAGTGGTATGAGAAAGTGAAATGACTGATTTGGGTACTAAGTGTCATTTGAACTGCTGATTTGGCAACAGCCTCCAACAGACCATAAGCAGATAAAGATCTTCCGTATTCCCTTGGTTCAGCAATGGAGGGATAGAGTGAAATGACCTAACTGAATTGGTTTCTAATTGGCTGAAATCCTAATGCACAGATACCAAAGGAATAGAGATATATCTCCTGACTCAGAAGTAGCCGGTCCAACAGAGCTTAAAGTTAAAATGTGTGTTTTGGGATTATAATGGAAAGTTTCCTGTTATTTTAATCGCCTATAAACAGATGTTAAGTGGAAATTCTCTGCTTTTTATTCTGGAAAAGGACAGTAGATGCAGCTTCTCTAGGGAAATTCTAGAGAGAGAACAGGGGGACTGGAAAGGATGGGGACAGGACATGGAGTAGTCCTCTCCTAGCCAGTGGACCTTTTCAACAGTCTTAATCCTCTTTTCTAGTAGGGGCCTGGAGAAGTCCCACAAAAGATCACCATCTATGTATGCAATCAACAAGAGCATTTATTATCTCAAGAATAAAGGTATCAGCATGCTGAGGCCACCCATCTGTCACAAAGGCAAATGTCAACCCAGAGAAAAACTCGAAAGTCCCTTTTAAGCACAGCTAAGGGGAATTTCAAGGACAGTTAGGTAATCTCAGAAATGATTGGCTTATGAAAGTGGCAGTCATATTAGTATGTTCTAATTGGCTAGGCTAGCAGGGGATGGCTAAGATTTCAGTTTTTCTATTTTGGGGCAGGTCTGGCCAAGTCCCAGGCTTTGTCCTTATTTGGCTATTATCTTGGACTGGGGTGGGGGCTGCTTCAGTGACCCAGGCTTGGTACAGTTATCTCCCTCATTCTTGTTGTCAGGGGTATCAAAGATTGATTGCTTTTTGTTCGTGGCTTCCTCAGAAATTGCTTCTGTTTCTGAGACCAGAGCTGAGGCGTAGTTCTTAAATGAGTTATTAGGAGACTGTCATGGTATTTGCCTGGCCTTCTCATTTTCTATCTAGAGAAAAAGTGGTCTGAACTGAAAGGGGGAAGCAAGTAAGGCACAGGTAGTACTTCAAGTTCCAGCTTTAACATGAAGCCCTAAACTTCCACAGTCTAACACAGAACTCTCCAGGGGATGTTCAATCTAGAGGACAAGAATTTGAGCCTTCAAGGTCCATGAACATGGCCTTGCCCAAGGAAAAGATGAGAGGCTGTTGCTTTAACTCACAGTAAGAATGAATGAATGAATGAATGAATGAATGAATGAATGAATGAATGAATGAATGAATGGAGCTTCAGAACACCAAGCCAATCCAAAGTCCAGGTGGCAACATCAAGAATTTCTATACTAAGTGCTAAAAGGATGTGCTTGGCTTAGCATGGGACCCTGGGATGATACCGTGAGGTATCTATGACTAGAGAAAACTTCCTGCCAGAAATGACCAGGAACCACTTGCAATAGAGAGGTTTTTTTGGTACCTGCAAACTACAAGTAACCCACCCATATTTATGCATGTACACACACACACACACACACACACACACACACACACACACACACACACACAGAGGTGGGAGAGAGATGAATTTAGATGTCAGCAGAAAAGAGGCATTGGCTCCTGGCCTTCTGGCCAAGAGAATGCCAGCCTCTTCCCAAAAAGGATGCCAAGGATTGCCTGCATGACAAGCTCTGAATGTCAGGAGACAGCAGCAGTACCATGCTGGATTTTCTGGGTTTTTATTTTTCTCCTCTACCTTGTCAAATGCCCATGAAGGGAGTTCTCCCCTAGCAAGGCTGATAGAATACTTATACCAAAGAAACAGAAAGAACTCGCTGCTGTCTCCAGTGCTAGGCTCCCACGAGGGACTCACCTACCCTTGTTGTAGAGGGAAGTTATCATGTCCCACAGAAGGAGAAAGATGTAGTTTGGAAGAAAAGCAGTTCCAAAGTAGGACCTTATTGCTCTAATGGCTCTGGAGCTATCTTTCTGGTCCAGGGGTTAGAAGTTGGAAGACATTCAAGATGCTGTTCTTCCTATGTGGATAATCGGAGTGGTTCAGTGTACAGCATGCTGAGACCTAGGATGAGAAGACACTTTATTCATTCTTAGTTCAAGCCTGAACATCTACCTCTCATGCTGGCCTCAGGGCAGGAGGGTCAAAGAGCTTGAAAATTTTTCTTCCCTAGGTGTTACATCAACACATTTTTGCATGCTCTGCTGAAGGCACAACCCTCTTAGCAAAATCAGGTTGTTACTTCCCCTGTGTGAGATAGGAGGTCTATATAGCTAGCACCTACAATTAGCCATTAGGTGTTGAAAAACTGTAATTAGTGCTCAAGCTCTGGAAACAACCTACTTTGGGTTTGATTGGCTCCATATCACAGTGGACTTTCCACAAGTTATTTCTCTGGCCATGATTTCTATGTGTTTTGGCAGTGCTGGTCAGATAATTAGTAATGAAGGGTCAGAGCCAGAGCATGTGACTGAATCTGCTAGTTACTGTCTCTTTGGCAATATGTAAAATGGACCTCTGTTACGTTGTAAATATTGTCCCATCTACTAGTTTAATAAAAATGCTGATTGGCTGAAGGCAGATAGGAAGTGTGGGCAGGGCTAGCAGACTAAGAAAACTCTGGGAACAGGAAGAACAGGGCAGAGGTAATGCAGAGACATTAGAGATACCACAGATGCAGAGGACAACTATGCTGCTCTGAGAAAAGATACCGAGCTGCATGGCTGAACAGGGTAAAAACCATGGGTTAGTTTAAAAGTAAAGAGTTAGCAAGTTATATGCTTGGGCCCTGTGTCAATCAGCATAAAATTAATGTAAGCATCTGTGTGTCTCTGCGGGTCTGTGGGTTTGTGGACTGCGAGTCTGAACCTCGAGAATAGGCTGGAAAGTCTGGGCTAGGAACTTAATACAACAGACCTCCTCACCTGGAGCATCATGTTTCTTATCTGCACAAAGGGGCACATAGTATCCAGGAACAGAGTAGGCAGAAGCCTTGGATGGGCTCTTCCAGGAACGTGCTGGGAGAAGCCTGCAGGGAAGGGTACTGGGGACCACATCTCTGCTTTCGGTACAGCAGGGCATACCCTCTTCACTACTTCTCACAGCCCTCTAGCCACTGCAGCCCTTTCAGGTATTTCAACGGGCTAGAATTCTGCCACAGGACATGTCAATTGTTAGCAGGTACATGTCAGGTTACTTCAATACTGCTATATTCTCAGCAATTTATAAATTGCACATCTCTCTGGCGTTTATTGACTGGGCTAGTGAGTGAGTAAATGGATGAAGAAATGCGCAGTTCCCTCAGGCTGACTGTCACTGTGTAGACATTCTACCCTCCTGCCTAAGGCTGAGAGCTGCACTGTCATGGGGCTAAGCTCCAATCCATTATGATTGTTTTGCAACAGAGCTATAAACAATGGTGGCACTTTAGCTTTAGAACAAGGTGCTACTGGCACTCCAACACAATAGGATGTACAGGTGTTTCTGAACCTACAAGTGACTGGAAGGGTAGCTTGTGATCTCCTGAGGTGGTGGGGTAGAATCACAGAGTATGAGGGCTTTTCAGTCAGACTGTTTGAACCAGCTCTAACTCACTACCTGTGACATCTTGGAGACCCCCCTACCCCCCATGCCTGTACTTTGTCATTATGAAGGAGACTGCTGCGTTTTTGAAAAGATAAAACAACATCACATATACAAAGAACTTGGCACACAGCATCATAAGGTATTTTTTTATTTTAGATTCATTTTAGACACGGCAACAAAATTCTAGGGACAAAATAAAATCTTATTTTCCTGATATATTAGGTTTCTAAGCCTAAGTGAAATGAAGTCAGCAGAGCTATTTAAATTTATATGTGCTCAAGATATCTTGACTGATGTTAATCCAAGCATTTATGATTGCTTAAGGTGTGTTTACATTAGCCACTGGGGACAAAAAAAAAATCAAGTATATATAGTATAATATATCTAAAGGGTCTACGTAAAAATTTAATACCACTGGGCAAGGTTGCTCAAACTTGTCATCTCAGATACTCAGCAGGCCAAGGAGGCAAGATGACAGCTTCAAAACTCTGCTATACAGCTTAATGACACCTTTCTTAAAATAAAATTTAAAATAGGGTTGGCAATATAACTCATCAGTAGAGTGCTTGCCTGACATGTGTTAGGCACCAGGTTCAATCCTCGGTATTGGATGAACGTATTGCATGTACTGTGTGGCCAGTGGTTGCTGCAAATGCACACATATGTTTTGGTAGAGTTCATTTCCCTCCAGGGTAGTAGTGGAGCTAGATAAATACTAATATTCCTAGACATTTGACCAGTAACTAGATATTTTAAACTATGGTGCACAGTGAAAAGGCATTTATGCCACTGATATCAACAGTTCTTGACTCTGTTATTGGTAACTGGTTGTCCAGCATCGTTTACTCAGTTTTCTAGTGATCCTTATGAAACTCATAGAGAAAGAGTAGCCAAACAGCCTCTGCCCTCCTAGGAACCTGACCAGCACTGTGCTTCTTCTGGAGTATACACTGTCAGGTGACTTGTGGTGTGCTCTCCAACTAAACTGTACCTAAGAATCACCAGAATCAAAGTGTCTGTATGGTGCCTAGGAATACAAATGCTTGTTGGGGTTGGGAGCATTCTATATTGGCTTGCCATTGGTGGTACAGAAGAAGCAAGGTTTGTGATTAATTGTTCCATAGGCCATCTTTATATGTGGATTAAATGCTGTTGTTTAGGAAAACCTTTTGACAGAGAAACTATTCAGCTTTTCCAAACTCATTGATCACAAAAAAATATGTACCGGCCATCTTACATATCCAAAGGACTGTTCCAGGCTCTATTTATTTACCTAGTGGTGACCAAGAAAAGCCACCTCTCTGTTTCCAAGGGACTTGGACTCTAGAGGAGAGCTAGGAACTACACATGGCCGAGATGAATAAGCTAAAGAGCAATTGCATGTGTGGTGCATGTGTGGTCCATGACGAACCGAATGGCATGATGGAGAATTGCTAAGATGAGGAGTAAGAACAAGGAGTGGTGAGGTCGATCAGGCAAGAATGATCCAGTTGAAGGAGGATCTATAACAAATATGTCCCAATCGCGAAAGAGTATGTTGAAAGCTCTGAAGGCTAAAACCACTTTATTCTGAAAGAAAGGCAAGCAAGCTTTTACTGTGACTTCTATGTGATAAGCAAAATCACCTGAACAAGAGAAAAATAAAAATTTTTGTAGCTCTTGCTCAACAGTCTAGACTTTAATGTGATAGAACTGTGTGGCCCCTGAGTACAGGTATGCCTAGCCTGTTTGAAAATTATGACAGACTTTTCTGATGGCTAAAGTGTCCTAAGGGGGAGTGTGGTGGGATTAAGGTGTCAGCCGATAAGGTCAGAAGACACTTCTGGGACCCTGGAGGGGGTGTGGCCAACCCCATTGATAAGTGGCTGTTGGGACACAAGGAGCTCTCTTCCTGGTTCCTGGCTGCTGGCTGCTGGACAGACAGAATCGGAATCCATCGTCCTTCCATCCCGTGTCCATCGCTCATCCATTGCTTGGATACGCCAGTCCTCGTTCAGGTGCCACTATAAGCTGTTACTAATACCGTGAGTGTTAATTTATATTCTAATAAATATTAATTTTGGACTGGTGCCTTGAAAGTAAAACTCCATCTACAGGGGAGACTCAAGCTTGGACCCATTTCTTTATCACTGATTCTCTTGTAAAGAATAACATTAGATGCATAGCCTTTTCTCTTCCTGGGAAGTGGTTCTGTACTGTACTGACACTGGTGAGTCATTATTACGGTCCAGCTGTGCTTGTTTAAGTTATATAAAACATAAAATAGTGTACACTATGTAAAACTGTGTCTTTATCTTGGAGACTATATTTTATAAATACATTTTACTTTATTTTTGAGAATGGGGGATGATTCTGCACCTGGCTGGACACACGAAGACACATGAATGGCACTGTCTCAGGCTCCATCCATGCAACACAGACTGATGAATGGATATTCTTGAGTGTAGAAAGGGAGACACTCTATAAATTTATTAGGACGAATTGAAGAGCACTTGAGTGTATTACAATCATATGAGAAATATAGGCCCCCAAACATCAGATATACCAGACAGAGGAAAGGGTGTAACCCCTCCCCTGGACTCCATAAAGAGGTATATGCCCAGCACTGCAATGATGATGGCCCCAATCCACCTGTCATCTGGTCACCCAGTGTGTCTGTCAAGTACCAACAGCAAAGAACTCCAGAGCTTAATCTGGGATTGGCACCCACTGTTGACACCACATATTTAAATTTACTTCTTCCCATTCTCCTGTTTGCCCATGTGGATGTGCTAGCCATGTGTGTGCCTGTTAGTTCATCCAGATTGATCTTACCCTTTGCTTTCGTTTGCCCTTGAAGCTTAGGTCTGACCCTGAAGCCTCATTCCACACCAGCGATCCAAAACTTTCCCCAATTTGGTCCCTTTAGTTATCAGTTCAGAGACTCTTAAATACCTATTAGTTGTTCAAGTCTCCACTTAGTCTTAAAAGTAAGGGAGTTAATACGATTTCTCAGACCTCTGAAAATCCTTGGAAACTTTGCGTCTTTAGTCCTTTACAATGACTCTGTAAGCTACATGTCTATATAGATGGGTAGATACGTAGAAAGATAGATAGGTAGATGATAGATAATAGATAGATAGATAGATAGATAGATAGATAGATAGATAGATAGAGAGATAGATGACATTACATTTACCATGTGTTGTGCAATTTGAGAGTTAATGTAAGTAAATAAGATTGAAATAAAATAATCTATATTTAGCCTGGCCTTGAAGGCAGGAATATCTGACAAGTTGTCACTGACACCTCTGTTCCTTGTAAATTTATTGCTATTGATGCAAACTCCAGCATTGTGGTAAAACACAAATGTGTTCATTGCTGTTTCTGACCCAGCATGCTCACGGAAGTTCTATAAAGATACACATACTGGTACTTTTCTGGGCTTTCCTGGATTCACTTTAGAAATATATTTGACTTATTTTATCACTTAAAAGACGACCTAGGGACAGATTGAGTCCTTCAATTCTAGAGGGAATTTGAAGAGTTTTAGACAATATGTCAAGTATAAAAATCTGTTATGAGCAATGAAAGGAAGGTCTACCTTAATAGAGGTACCTGTACAAGGTTTCTTAGCTGTTCATCCCCATAGTTCTTAGCAGAAAGGGATCAAACAAATGTACAATCACAATAGGACTCCCTCTGGAGCCTTGAGAGAATTAGCTGGAGAGAAAGTAGATTACATTTCCAAAGACCAGCTTCTTAGCAGAGTGGTTTTAAAGGAAAGACCTGGATGTTAAGTCTCTAGCAGGCTATAGTGTCTAAGTCCATTCGTGTGCCTAGCATGTAGCAGATACCTCACAAACACCTGTGGAGCATGAATAAAGTTCCAGAGTAGCTACTAATATAAATACTTGGCACAAAATGGTGTGTGGGAGATTGTGTTGTTTCAGTGTAAATAATTATCCCACCTACTGGTTTAATAAAAAGCTCTGATTGGCCAAAGGCAGGCAGGAAGTGTAGGCGGAGCTCAGACTAAGAAAACTCTGAGAACAGGAAGCACAGAGCAGAACACCAGGGAGAAGCTGGAAGAAGCAGAGGACAACCATGCTGCTGTGAAAAAAAGGTACTGAGCCCCATGGCTGTACAAGATGAGTCATGGGTTAGATGAAGGGTAGAGAGCTAGCAAGTTATATGCCTGGACCTTAGACAGATCAGCCTAAAACTATTGATAGCATCTGTGTGTCTCTGCGGGTCTGCAGGTCTGTGGGACTGTGGGAATGCGGGACTGCGGGTCTGTGGGTCCTAAACCTTGAGGTTAGGCCAGAAAGTTTGGTCCAGAAACCTCATATGACAATGGTGCTCAGTATAGCTGGGAAGACAGACTACTGACCTCAGCTGCTCTTGAGGTTAGTGGTTAGAAGTCCATGGAGGGAGAAGAATCTGGAGTGTGAGCTCAGAGCTGAAAACTAGGCTGAGACCATGGGGACTTTGTAAGTGATTCCAGGGCCCAAGGTATATCTGACAGTAGATGATAGGTAGGTCATAAGTGGAGAAGATAATTTTAGAAGATTGGGAGTACAGATTTGTAGTACGAATTCTAATTAGTCTAATACTAAAACCCAGAGTCAGATATCAGGGTAAATGCTAAAAGACTGAAGGAGTAAAGGAGACCGTCACTAGAGAAATTTCTTGCCTCTGCTGAATCCCCAGGCTAAAAGGACCAAACTCCTGCCCCCTCCCCCCCCCACGCCTTATATTCCTCCCTCTGCCCAGCTGTATCACTTACTGTCTCCACCTCCCTAATGCTGGGATTAAAGGTGTATGCCACTACTGCCAGGCCTTAGTGGTTAGCTCTGTGCACTGATCTTCAGACAAGCTTTATCTGTTAGAGCACAAAGTATCACCACACAGATAGGTTGACTTATCATGAGCAAGAGATGTCCAGACTCTGGCGGGCAAGAAATAAGGAACAGCACCCAGTCATGAAAATGGCAGTTAAATGGTAGAGCATTATACTCTAAAGACCATGGCTTTCTGATGCATAGGTAGATGGATTTTATAATAAGTTCCTTGGGGATAAGAACAGAGTTATAGTTGCTGTCACATCTCCTGCCTGCAACTTGCCATCCAGGTACCAGCTATCCCAGGTATCTAATGGAATGATCAAAGCGCCTGTTTGTATACTGGAGGATACTTGTCTCTAACTCAGGTCTTCCCAGCCATCCTACCGGTATGGTCTCTTGTTCCTTTTCCCTCACATGCTTACCTCTCTTAAGAACATCTTACTAGCATCTGCAATATTTTTGTCACTGGAACAGGATGCTGTCTTGGTCACAGTTGTAGTTGGGGTGAGCATATTAACAGACATTAGTGGGTGCCAAATACTTGCTGTTAAGAAAAAGGAAGTATTTGTTTTAAATTCAGCCCCTGTGCTTCTTACCTTCTTAATATGACATTTTTAAGTCGATGCGGATTTATTTTGCCCTACCACTATTCCCAACACTCAGAGACCATCAACAAAGAGGGGTCAGAAAGACTGTAGAAGCCAAAGAAAATGGATTTCTATAGCAAAATTCTGTTTGCTGGACATGTCAGCTAAGTTGTATACATGAACTCACACTGTCTTAGGTCGCATTACGCAAAATTTGCATGAAATCAAAGCAGCCCAAATCCCAGCATGGATAGGGAAGGTGCTAAGCATGTCCACTCCTATCTGAGGAGCTGCTGCAATTGATGGCCACTAGGAGAAGAAGAGTCAGCTTTCTTCAAGGATACAGGCCTAGAGAGGATGCTCAGGCTTTAGTGGATGATCCTATCACCCATGTATATACAATCAGTATTAAGTGAACTCTGGGTACCAAGTGAGTGAGAGACAAAGAGAGGGAGGAAGAAGAAGAGGAGGAGGAGGAAGAGGAAGATACATGTGGTAGGGGGTTGTAGGGGTTGTGGGCAAAGTTGGTGCCAGGTAGGTAGGTAGGTACAGAGGAAATTCTATTTTCCCAGATTTTAAAATAAAGAAAGGACAAATGGATAACTCTGGTACCTGTTAGCATACAAAGCACATGCTAGCCTCCAGATCCCCTCAGTTGATACCTGATACACATTTCAGAGTCCATGTTCTAGTGTCTCCAGCTCACAGGGTTCCCTATCCCAGCTACTCCATCTCCTTAAAGTCTGCTGTTGCCACGCTCACTCTCTTTGTCCTCTGTCTTCCTCCTTCCCCTCTCTGCTCCCTATCCCTCCCTCGCTCTCCCTCTACCTCTCCACTCTGCTCCAGCTTCTCTCATGGTCATGTTCAGTCGGCTTCCTTCTCTCTCTGCTCTGGACTCTTCCAGATGTCTCTGGTATCTCTCTCATATCTACAATAAAAACCTTCCCAACTGTCTTCTAATCAAACCATGGAATGGTTATTTTATGAGTTTATACAGCTGGAGGGGAAAGAGATGTGCATGAAGTTGGAAGGAGAAAGCAGAAGGAGCTGATTGGGATGAAATGGGGACTGGATTAGAACCAAAAACTGTAGGAATGCATGAATATAAAGTAAAATATTTCATTTCAAAAAGGGAAAATGTGTTGTATTCATTTGAGAAAAAGTACAATAAACAAGAATCAGAAAGATGTTTGACAGGTGAGGACTTACAGAAGCCTGCATTGTCCTTTGTACTCAAAGGGTAATATAACCAACATTTCAGGAGTTTTTAGATGGAGGAGAAGCTGAGGGAACACACCAGGCTATTGATGCCACAGAAGGATAGTTGTAGCATTCTTGAACATATTTAGTAAGGACAAGTGGAGAAATCTAAGCAGGAATGGTAGCGAGGACTGAGTTATCTCTGACTGTGACTGCTGACTGACCCTAGATTGTGGCACATTTTCCAATAACAGCTAAAAGCCACGGCTCATTTTGTGTAAATAGAGCTTTTCAGGGTGTCACCAGGAATGGAAAGAGCCGCTCAGATCAAATCTGCCTAGTGTTGCCTCAGTCAGTTCAGAGGCTTACTGCAGAAAGGACACACACACTCTCCACCAGAGTAAACCCTGCTATGTAAACATCCAGCTAAACCCATCCCACAGCTGGAAATACAGCCAAGAAACAGGGAAAATTTAGGACAGAGGGCCTTTTACCCTGGGATGGTAAATTTCTCATGATACTCACTTTGGAATCGTGTTTGATTTGGTGTGATATGATAATGCTTTTACTCAGTTAGCTGGCAGATGTCTATGAATAGAGAGGCCTCGTGCCCCATGGACACAGAACGGTGGACAAGAAGCACAGCAAAAGGTGGTAGGTGGGATAAACTTAGACTGTTTTTACATAGAACAACTTTATTATTATAATAGAGAGAGAAGGAGATTGGGAAGAAGGGAGGGAGGGGAATAGAGGGAGAGAAAGAGAGAGATAGAGAATTCTTCTTAAATGGGCTCGACGTCAGAACTCACGGCAGCACATGGCTTCAGAGTCTAGAAAAGAATCCAAACATTCCTCACTCTTTAATATTTTTAAAAGGTGGGGTGTTGATGGGGATGAATGGGGATGCAGAATTCTCTGTCTTTGCAGATTTGGGACTGAGTAGAAGGATAGGACCACAGTGAAAGGTGTGGATGAGGTACGCAGCTGTCATCTTGGAGAACTTTAGGCATCTGTCTCTTGGAGGAACTGAGAAGACAGGTTACACCAGAATCGCACAGAATCTGTAAAGATCTGAAAGATAGCTGGAACAGGTTTATGCTTTGGTATGGAGCAGGCCATGGCTCTGGCCCTTTTTTTAGTTTGTCTCAGGGGCAAGAAAAGACATATTCTTTTCTATAACTGCTTCAAGTTAGATTTGGTCATATTGTCATGATTAGAGCTTTAAAAAGTGGTACTTTTCTGTCCAGAGACAGGTTGTAGAAGTGCCCAGTAAATGAACTTTTCTAGAGGCATAACAGGCTCAGAGCAAAGATGGTGGTCATCTAACTTCTGCGAAAATCAAAGATGGAGATCGCCTGACTCTTGCAACTATAGAACTTGCATTTTTGTTGTTGTTGTTGTCGTTTTGGGGGAGGAAATCAAGATCATTAAAAATAAAATAAGTAAAGAGCCAAAAGTTGGCAAAAAGCCTGGGACAGGTGGTCATGGAGCGTGGCAACTCTGGGTCCCTGCAGCCAACACAGCATCGTGGGCAGCAGGATTGTGTTCTCTTTGTCTCACCCTTTGAGCGGACATCCTTTACCACGAAAACATCTGTCCAAGCTAAAAGTCTGGGTGGTCAGTCCAAGACTCTAACGGTCAGGAAGCAGGGGCTTAAAACAAGTTAGGTGATGCTGTGTCCTTGTGTGAACTCTAGGTATAGCCCAAACGCTTTATCTCTTGGCATTCCAAAGAGAAAAGCATGAGCCAGAAGAAATGAACAAGCTCTCACGTCTGCTTGTCAGTGAAAAAGCGCACAGAGGTCAGGGGCTTTGCCCGTGGAATCCGCAACTGGTAAGTGACCCCGAAAACAGAGGGTCTGAACACTCGAAAAACCAAGACCTCAATTATTTCCAGAAATAAAATGAGAATGGTCATGGAATCCCCCGGAGGGGTCGCTTACCGTTTTAATGGTTCTTTGAGGGAATTGTAGCTATGTAAATGACACTACAAGAGAATCCCTGCAGAGTGGCTGCACCAAATATGGGGATCATGTTTGATCTGGCATGATACGATAACGCCTTTACCTGGTTAGCTGGCGGATGTCTATGAACTGAGAGGCCTCATGACCCATGGACGCAGGATGGTGGACAAGAGGCGAGAAGCGGCAGGTAAGAGATGCTTGGACTGTTCTATGTAGAAGGACTTTATTATGAAAAAAGAGAGAGAAAGGTCGAGAGAGAGGAGGGAGGGGGATAGACAGTTCTCCCAGGAAGGAAGAAGCAAGAGAGATTGTTAGGCAGTGGAAATTCTTCTTAAATGTGACTTGAAGTCAGAACTCAGGGCAGGGCAGGGCTTCAGAGGCTAGAACAGAATCCTAACACTGACTGTCATTCAGGGTTAGATAGGAGACCAGGTGGTTGTCACTAGCTACATCCAGGCACAGCTCTGATCTAATGATCATGCTTGTCGTGACTCTAGGAAACACCCTGACTTCTTTTATGCCGTTAACAAAACATGCACTAATACAGCTGTGAAGCTTTAGATCCTTAGGGTTGTTTCTGGACCCTCGTGGCGATGGGGAGGGTATGAAGGGCAGTTATGGAATACAGAATAGAGAGACACCTACAAATGTCACCTGATGTGATACAGTAGCAGGGACTGTGGCTTTTCATTTTAACATGATTGTATTAAGATCAGGTTTCAAATCTCATCTCCACAACTTGCTAGCTGGATAATCCCAGGTAATTTAAGTACCATTTCAAAGCCCTAGGCTCGTCTATAAAGTAATGATGATAACTGCCCTTGCAAGGTTCAATAAAATTGTAAATGGGAAGGAATTAGTCCAGTGCCTGGTAATAGTTAATGTTCAATAAATCTGTCGTATTCTCATCCTTCTTCTTTTATGAGTCCTATTACTGCTACCATCCCCTCTATAACTGTTCAATAACTCCCATTATAATTCTTACACAGAGGTAGAAATGAGGCCCTACCCTTGAGGGTAGGAAGAAGACTCCTAAGAGACATTGAGATGTGGAGCTAGAGATTTTGAATCCCAAAGAATGAGCACTGGTTTTGCTAGAAAAGCTGTAAATAGGAAGCCCCTAGGCTGAATAATCAACAGAGGTAATGACACCCAACTTTGAACTGGAAGTGGTGTTCTTGAAGCAGCGCATAGCGTAGTCCAGTATGGCTAGGTACACTGGCTGATGAGGCTCTTAGCAGAGAACGTGTCATCAGATCACAAGGATTTTCTGAAAGTCAAGGAGGGAGATTGTCTAAGGTATATGAGTGATCTCCCATCTAACTACCAGGGTTAGATTACTGAATTGTATAGTGTGAAAGTGATTGTTGGCTTTGACCTAAACAGGTTTTGATGAAGGATGTATGTGCTTCACCATGAGAGTTTTCAGCTCTTTGTCTATTCAGTCCTTTTTAAAATGAGGCAAAAAGGCAACACACTGACATTTGAAGTTGATCCCTTGCTTTATTCTTTGTGCCAGTGGTTTAGGGTACAGGGGAGCAGCCAGCCGTCTGTCTGGCATTTGTGAGCTAACTATATTCCTTTCTCTTCTAAGGCTAGAACGTCTTCTTCTAAAAGACCATCCTATTGATTTCATCTGATAACTCATTATTTCAACCACTTAACTAATAATGAATTTTTTTCCATTTATCCAACCATTCAGCACCTACATGTCAGAGGTCTACTGAATACATAGTAGTTTCAGATTGCTGGGACAGAAAACAGCTAAAGGGGAGGGATTTTATTTTGATTTATTTTGAGAAGAATTCTGTACATCAAGGTGGGGAAAACTTGGCAGAAAAGCTCAGTCATGGAGGTGGGAGTGGAGCTGAGCTAGATCATCAATAGGAGACCAGGAAGTAGGCAGTAAGGACAGAACCGAGGATGCTTCATAATCATGAGAGACCCACTCTTCTGATCTACTACCTCCAGCTATACCCCACCTTCTAAAGGTTCTACAGCCCCTTAAACAGTACCACATGCTAGGGAATCATTAAAACAGGAGCCAGCAGGGGACATTTCATCTCCTCCCACAGCACTCTACAGAGTATGGCAGGAGTGTGGATTTCTACTTTTCTATGCTAGGCAGTGGAATAAATCTCAGCACAGGGCCCCCTGGCTAGCTAGGCACACTGACACCACCTCTAATCCCAGCTACTTGAGAAATTGAAGCAGGATTACACAGGAATTGTGTTGTAAAACCTCAACATAATGTGAACCATCACTGTCTTTCCATTTATTTATTAACAGATCTAAATGCCGGGTCCAGTTTTCTCCTTACCTTAGATGTGCTAAAATATGCAGTTAGCCGGATAGTTAGCTATGCCATCACATTTTTAAAAATCAGCCTAGGAAAGCATATTCTATGTAGAAAGCATCACTTAGAATGGAACTGTGGCACTTACATCACGCATGTTTGAGTTGCTCAGCAACATTAGTATTATCTATTCAGTGCTATCTACTGGAGGAAATGCATGTGACCCTTGAGATTTTTACAAATCCAAAAGTCAATGACCAAGAGATGTAATTTGTTCATTGTGTGCCTCCAGTGTTATGAGGGAATGTCACATGCCAGCTTCTTCAGTCTTTCAGCAACAGGACCACGCATGCACACTGCTGTAACCTAGCACTGAACTCCACTCCCTCTGCTTATGAGGGGAGACAAATGGATGCAGTGCTAATTATTATTCAGATATTCAAGGTTTAATGCTGAAAGGAAGACACTAGCTTGGAGAAGGATCAATTAGTGGATTATGAGACTATGAGACATGGAAGAGATTTCTAAAATATTTATTTTGGGCTCAGATGTCAGACTACCACATAAACAAAGTAGAAATATAGTCCCAAGATAAATGCTGCACTCTGCATATTTTAGACTTATGGCTGATGTGTAATGGGATGTAATCAGAATTTCTATATGGGAATATTTAGGAATGAAAAGTCTTGGGTGTGTTTTCATGTATGCCTGCAGAAAAATCGCAGCAAAGACAGGGTGATGATTTGTCCCCAGGAAACTTGAGCAACTTCATTAATTAAGAGTCTTAAAATGACGCACTTGCTGGATAATAATAATATTACCATATTTACTTTAAAATGTTACATCTTAGCATCAAAATATTCTTTAGTCTTTCTGGTCAGTGTGGTTAGGAGAGTCTTTTCCATCCAGTGTCCCTGGAAGGAAAGCGGTGCATGTCATCTTTAATAAACAGGGTTCTTTACAACCAAATTACTTTGTGGTTTAAACATTACATTGAATATTTTTAACTTATTTATCAACCTATAACTGGTTGTGGTAGTCATAATTTTATAAATAAATCTGAAGCATACAGAGTTCAGATAATTCACTTGAGGTCATAGAGTTTGCAGGAATTAAATAAGAAGCTTATTTTTGGTGATGAGCAAGCTGATATGACTAAAGACATCTGCATCCACCACCATTCTCCAGCTAAAGACCACGTTGGAATACCACTGCTTCTGGAAGGCTTTAATCTTTCTGGCAAGCCTATATAATTCAGGTGTAGAATCTCTCTGGCAAATATAGAATCAATTTAACCTATCTTACCAGAACTCTTGAGGCAGAAAGATGGAGAATTCAAGGCCAGCCTGGACTATATAATGAGTTTAAATTATGCTTGGCTATATAGTGAGACCATCTTTAAATCTACACACAGGACAGTCTGTCAGAGAGCACAAGCCACAGGATGACAGGAAGATGTCTCACTGCCTCTTTGGAGACAGTTTAAAATCTTGCCACTTCCACTATCTAGGCTAGTGGCTTCATTGTTTTACCTTCCTTGCATCCAGCGAGGGTCCGGGCTGGTGGGTGTTTTAAAGGAAATGGTGAGAGTAGGTTTCCATTTTATATGAAGTCCAAGGCAAGTTTATTAAAGAAACTCAGGTCACTGAAAACAGCGCAGGAGAGCAAATAGACTCGCAGGTCTTCCCAGTCATGGTGAGGAGCTGAGAGGAGCAGCAGCTCCACAGAAAGTTCCACCTCTGTTCCCACTGTACAGACCCCTCCTGTATCTGGTCCTTTTTCCAGGTTAGGTCTATGATCTAGCTGTTCTCATCACCTAGAGCATTTCCGCTCTCGGGACTTAAAGCTTACTTCTTGTTTACCAAGTCTGGGCTGAAATGAAATTTCACCTTCGGGAGATATTCTCATTGTTGACGTAACTGAAAACAACCAGTCATTTTGAGAAACCATTTCCTGATTGTGAGCCTTTAATGGCTGTTTCATTTGCTGCTGTTTTCCCTTTGGGGCTCAAGTCTCTCACACCAGGACCTGGTGTCTGCCTGAATTCAGTGTATCCCTCAGGACTTGGCTTAGTGCCTGTGAATAGTAAGCCTGAATAAACATTTCTTAAGCAAAAGGACTTAGGTCAAACCCATCCCCACTGATTATATCACTGCTAGTTAATGAATTATTAATGCACAACAAACTGTCCCCACACTGGGTACTGGAAGCAACAGCCATTATTGTTAGTCCCTAAGTACCATGCCCTCTGAACTCTGTCATCAAGCCACACCCTCCCCTAGGCTCTGACATCAGGCCCTTTGAAAAGCAAGGTTCCATCTGCCTCTCTCTGCCTTTGCCCTCTCTCTCTGCATTTCCCTCTCTCCCTCTTCCTTCCTTCTTCCCTTCCATTTCTCTTTCTTCTTGCTTTCTCTGCTATGATAACCATAACCCCTTTGTTAATCATAAGTATATACAATGAAGACCTTTTCTACATAGAAACAGCTCTTAAAAGTCTCCTGCTATTTGCTGCTGCCTTCTGCCACATTTCCTGCTTCCTGCATCTGTAGAAACCTGATGCCAGATAAATGGATATATGTGAACCATGCCCAAACATGCACAAAATCCTAACAATCATCCCTGTTCCAGAAGTCTCCTGGTTAATGGAGAATCAGTTAATGCAGATTGGGTTCAGCTGCTGTTGGCTAGACTGGATCATATATCTGTAGGTCAGCTTGGTTGGGGTTGCCTAATTTAGCCTGGCTCAGCTGGCATGTCCCGAATTCTGTTCTACTCATCTTCTCCTTGGACAAGCAAGTCTTCCAGGATCCTCGTGTGTTTAAAGTAACTCCAGAATCCTGGAAGGGCAAGCTCAGAACTGGCCAAATGGGACCTCTGGATTTGCACTGTTGCTTAATGCAAGTCAAACAGTGAAACAAGGGAATAAGGGGACACTGGCCATGATGGGCTATGGCAAAAATACAGATGAAGAACAGCTGAAAGTATGAGGTCATTGTGACACCCATCTGACCAGAGGCACAAGCAGAGGATGGGAGTGTGCTTTGAAGACAAGCAGTAGTCTGAGGTCACAGTGAACCCCCAGACCTCTCAGCCTCATTTCTCTGTGTAAGTCTTTCTTGGTCTTCATTTGGCCAGTATTTATTTATATCCTTTCTGAATTCATTGCACATATTTACAATTTTTATTTTGGGTTCATTATTTCGTGAATCATATAAGTTGCATTCCTCAGGGGCCTTTACTGTGGGAGTAATAATTTTTGGAGGTGCGCACTGTGTGGTTTTTCATGTTGTGTTGTGCAATAGGACCAAGACACCTGCTGTTAGGGTGTTGGACTTTGGATGTGACTACCTGTCCTACCATTGTCGAGGGGGCATCTGAAAATTTATTTGCAAATTGGTGGTCCGTGGGGTTCTACCTTTGGGCCACTCAGTTTTCAAGTGCATGTGTGAGTGGGGTATCAGTGAAATGTAACTTCTCACCACAGGAACCAGCCCTGCACAGAACCTGCTGGTTCTCGGTACAGCCCAGGGCACAGTCAAAAATCCTCAGATGGCTGTGGCTGGAGCCTCAGGTGACATTTCTTTCCCCTTATTCTGATTTAATTTTTATTTAACTAAACTTATTTCTATTGGATGCATGAAAAATATTCCCACTAAGAGGAAAATGTGGTATTTTGATATATGTATATATTACATTATACTAAATCAGATTAAAATTGTCTGTCTTCCCAAACTTCTCCCTTTCTATTTTATCCAGAGTTTTACAAACTTACTCTTTCCTTCTTTCTATCTTTGTAACATTTTTATGTTTTCCCTAAAATAATAGGGAATTTATTTTTTATTGTATTTACTGTATAGTTTTAAATTTCTTGCTACAAATTTAAAAGATGAGTGAAAACAAGTTATACAAAGTTCAGCCTTTTATTATAGCTTTGCTGCTATTTTTCTATGGTTTTATTTATAGTCTCGGTAAAACTATTTCATCATCTGGTAGAGACATGTGCTCCTCAAATTAAATGCCTTTCTTTCTCCATATGTTGTTGATGAGAACATAAATTGTCAGCTTTTTCTAGTGGGTGACTTGGAAATACACGAAAAAATTTTAAACTCACATACATTTAACTCCAACATTACTATTCCAGAAATTGACTTAATTTGTGGACTTGTGTTTCAAAGTTTTCATTAACGTGCTGTTTATATTTTCAAATGCCTGAAAATGAATTATGTTGATTAAATTAATGAATTAATAAACCCCTCTGTCTCACTGTGTATGTGCATTACCTACTGTGTGTGTGTGTGTGTGTGTGTGTGTGTGTGTGTGTAAGTATGTGGCATGTACATGTGTGGGCAAATACATTTTTATCTCAAACTGGTTTTGAATTTTCAATATTCCCGCCTCAGCCTCATAAGTTTTGGAGCACACCCTGCTAACGATGACCTATCTAAATAGTGATCGGGCCATTATTTAAAGAATGAGATAACTCATTGTGTGGTAATAAGGCACATTGCTAAACAGTGACTTCAAGGTAGAGAATGTTGTTAGACTGTGCTATGTGTGTTTATGATTAATATGTAAGTATGAGCCTATTTGTCTATATTTTTTTCATGTGCTAAAAACATGGAAAAAATATCTTTCCCTCGTGTGTGTGTGTGTGAGAGAGAGAGAGTGTATGTGTGTGTGTATATATATATATGTGTGTGGAATTTTCTGTTTGAACATATGGGAAAAAAATGTTGCAGTGATTTCCTTCAATGATGAATCAGAAATGAAAGAAATCCAAGCTTATTTTCATTGGTGACTTTAGGATATTTAAAAATCTTAGGTGCTATTTTTTCTCCAGAACAGGAATTGGCAAATTATAACCCATGGACTAAATCCAGCCTCACAGTTGATTTTGCAAATAAAGTCCTCTATCAATACATCCATATCCATTTATTTAAGAATCATCTATAGTGTCTTTCATTTTATGATGACAAATTTTAGCATTTGTGAAAGTTAAAAATGAAACACTAAACTTTTACTGTCAGAAGAAAAAAAAAAGCTTTTCAAACAAAGGATCACGTGTTTAAAACAGCAAAGGAGACCCTAGCAAAGAGAGAGAATGGAGCAGAGGCTGGAGAAATAAAGAGAATCCTCTGAGTCTGGAGAAAGTTTTAAGTGCAGCAAGAGCATTTTGAGGCGTCGGGGTCACTGTGGGAAGTGGTGGGACAGATGAACAAAATGTGGTACCTGTCTTTAAGGCTCTCACAAAAGGATGGGCCAGCATTTTAATTACTTTTCTGTTATGGTGATAAAACAAACAAATGAACAAACAAAAAGCAAAACCACAAACATACAAACAAACAAACACCCTTGACTAAAAAGGAAGAATAGGGGAGTAATGAGGAAAGACTGAATTTAACCAGACTGAAGTTTACTAGGACAAACCCGGAATCCTGTAGTCCTTGGCTTCAGCTTCAGTAAACATGGATGGCTCAGTGAACACGGCTGGCTCAGTGAACACGGATGGCTCCCCGGTGCCGGAAACATGTCCTTCTTGGAGTTGGGTCCACTCTCTGTCCTCTTGGCAACATTTTAGTGTCTACAAACGCAATCCAGGCTTTTCTTTTACAGCTTCACACCGTAGCTTCTTGGGGCCTCTTTGCAAAGAATCCAATACTGGCACACGTTTCCCGGCCTCAGTGGCTCTCCAAACTGTGGAGGAAAACTCCATGACTTCTTCAATCCTTTCTGCACCCCCAAACAAGTACTACATACAGGACACTACCAAATTCCACTACCGCTGGAATGGATGCCAACTACTCTGGACCACAGTTGCAGCAGCCTGAGTATGCTGGAGCTAGAGGGAAAACTTTCCTAGGGAACACCTTAGGCTCTCTCTTCACAGGTTGAAGAGTTGGCTGGGTGAGCGTCTGCCCTGGGGCCACCTTTCCTATTGCTCCGGTGCTGACCACTCTCTCTGTCTCTCATTCTTGATAAGTGCAGGCCCTTTCCTAGTTTCCAGTTTTGAGACTACTTAATGTTCCAGTGCCAAATGTGATAAAGAAGTCATCATTTTGGGTACAGCTTCTGTCAGTCAATGGAGTAGCATAAATCTGGTCTGGGGTGTGTGTGTGTGTCTAAGATACTATTTTTATTCCATCTTTTAACTGAAAGGAGAGGAATTGATTGTTCTGCTTACCAAGAGTTGGTACTCTGCTAAAGGTCAGAATAATGTCTGTATCTTCATGTATGAATGCTTAAATTTGACTAATTACTTGATGAGGAAGCATGTTATTGAATCAACCCTTGCCCCTCTACAAGTTATACTACAATTAGAGGAAGACATATTTCTTTCTTAAGAAATGTCATAAGAAAGACTACACACAAAGCTAGAGAGACGGCTCAGCAATTAAAAGCACTGGATACTCCTCCAGAGAACCTCAGTATGATTCTCAACACCAACATGGCAGCTCAAAACAGTCTCTAACTCCAGCTAGAGATGACTTAATGTCTTCTCGTGGACTGTACATACAAACAGCTCACAAACCTGCAAGTAAAGAATACCCATATACATTTTTTTAAATTTAAGAATATGTATTTATGAGGCATAGATGTATCTACGGAGTCTGTTTATGTTCAACAAGCACTCTACCACTAAGTTATATTCCTAGCCCTTGATAATATAGTTTGTAAAAGAATATTTTATGGTTTGATTTGTTTTTATTATTTTGTAAAATATAAATCCCGTAGCAATTCCTATATACCTTCTAGATTGCATATAGATATCAATGATCTGAACTCAGAATTTTAGAATCCTTCTATCTAGAAAGGTTTGAAACATTCAAAACGTTCTGGGTTTTTTGTGAAGTTTCAGAATAATGAAGGAGGTTGGCAATTTTGCTTAATCATATGTTTGATGACTTCAATCCATCTTCTTAGCTGTTAACTCTTTGGGATCAAGCATTAATCTATAGGGACCACATCTAGCTTATACTAAATAATCAATCAATTGATATAGTGTTAAATGTAAACAGTTCCTTTAAATTCCCACCTTCTACATACATTAAAAGTTGCATCCATTTTCTGAGAAAAGGCAGGTTGCCCCTTAAGAGTATTGACTTGAAAAAAATCCAAGGTTATAAAACTAATTATTTTGGCCACTGCTGTCCAAATATAATGCAAGTCACATACGAATTTAAAATATTTTAGTCACCACACTGAAAGGAAAAGAAAAAGAAACAAGGAACACTTATTTTAGGAATACATTTTATTAATCTCATATATCCAAAATATCATTATCTAACATTCAATCAATTTGAAAGTTATTAATGAAATATTCCTCATACTTTCCAGTGTCATCCTAAGAACATACCTCATCTGGGACAGACTACATTTTAAAAGCTTGGTGGGCTCTTGTGATGGTGTAGATTTAGCAAGTAATTGATTGCATTTAAAATATTATTCACTAGAAGATCATTTTAAATCAAGGGCACTTTCAGAACATTTAAAATAAAATTGAAAGTAAAAAGAGGAAATTCATATACCTGTTAAGAATCAATGTGTTTCATAGAGAAAGAAAACATGTTAAGTAGAATAATTATAGGCTGGAGGTAAGAGCTCAGGGACAGCATGCATTACTGCTAACCAAGTAACCATGGATAGAAAGCTGACATCTTTTAGTACATTTCAGGAATTACAGAGAGCACTTGTGCTTCAAACATTCTCAATGATATTGACTTGGCATTTGGGGAAACAGAAGGGGGTGGGGCAGCTGGAAATCTCCCCAACCCCAGGCCTGAAGAAAATGTGTATTCCTGGTTCTTCAATGGGCAGCTTCCATGTCGCCCTTTAATCATTCAACTAAGACAGAAGAAACTTTTAAAATATTAAAACTATTAAATACAGGCAAGATTTCCACAGTAGAATGATCCAGACTCATGGTTGCAGAAGTGGAGTCTCTCAAGTTCTAGAGAAAGTGCGTAGGCCCATTCTTGAGTTTCTCAGGTCAGTCTTAAAGTTGTATGCCCTCTGTGCTTACCCAGTGTTCCTAGGTACTCAACACTCTAAGATGACTCCTCTTATCCTTAAACTTTGGTTTAATTTGAGTCCATTTCCATGCAAGCATGACTTTGAAATATTTGTAGGTTCATCTCATGCACTTGGAGAAAATATTGTATTTGGCAATGATAATGATCATGGGCAACTGATAAAGAAAGATTACTATTTATTAAAGGGTTCAAAGGGAAGCACTCGCTGGTACAAGAGTGATTAAGCAGTCCTATAGGTCCTGGAGAGGCTGGACTGGTTCCACTTAGCTTCAATCAGCTGCTCGGGTCCTCCATCCAAAGGCACTGGAGAGATGGGCTCTGCTTATAGGTGTCCCCATCATGAGCTGGATCTCTAGCCATGCCCTGAATACTGGTGATCCAAGGCCATAGGTAATTCCAAAGTCTAAACTGGCCAAGAGGCCATACGTCATGGTCATACTCTGTATCTACTCTGTACCACAATATTCAGTGGTAAACATTTCAGCATGGTGTCTGACTTCCACCTAGAATGTCTGCAACACTGATAATATGTGGATTGTATTTGAGCAAAAGCATCTTTGGACAACACAATTGCTATAGTGTTCAAGGTTTTTTTCACAATTTGTGCCTACACCAAACTGTCTAAGGGTAGGCCAAATTTTTATCAGTTCATGAAGGAATGAGATTTCAATTTTCTAGCATCAATAGGTTCCCTCAGCTGCCATCCCAGACCTGGTTTTGTGAAATACACAGGGCAGTGTCTTAGATAGATTTTGTCAGCTTGACACAAGCTAGTATTATCTGGGAAGTACAACTTCAACTGAGGAAATGTTTCCATAAGATTTTATATAAAGTCTATAGGGCATTTTTTTGATTAATGATTTCCATAGGAAATGATACCACCCATCCATTGGGAGTGATACCACCTCTAAAAAATTAGTTCTGGATGGTATAAGAAGGCAAGTTGAGTAGGCCATGAGGAACAAGCCAGTAAGCAGTGTCCCTTTATGGCCACTGCTTCATCTCTGGCCTCCAGCTTTCCACCTTGACTTCCTGCACTGATTTCCCATCATGAGGGACCATAAGCTGCCTTTGATTATAGAAAGCAAAGGACATCCCATTTTTCTTTGATGTTTTACATCAACAAATAAAATGAAGTTATTTCGAATCAATTTAAATAAATACATTGCAAGCTACAGAGCATGTGCCAATTGTATAGGAAGCTATGTATGGGATCCCAGAATTGGATAGGTGCTGAAGACTTTATTGGTGTGTTGACTTTGTTGGCTGTAGCCAGTGAGTCTCTGGAAACAGCCCTGGTAAGGCCTCAGTGGGAAGAAAATTCAGTGCAGCTCAGGGTCATATAATTGTAAAAACACCACTATCCTGTGGAGATGAACGGATAGGAGTGAATGTGGATAAGTTGCTGAAAAGTTGAACTATATCCGGTGAAGTGATTCAGGGAAATGGTGCAGAGATCCCGTGCAGTCTCTGGAAGTGCCTACAGAGGATTCAGCTCATCATGGGATCACGGTCTCAGAAGCAGAGTGCTTTCTCTACTCTATTCTTGCCTGTATTCTGTCTCTGCTGCCTACAGACTCCAACGTGCTGGGATAGGAGACCTTCTTGTCACCATTCGATAGGCTAAAAATTTTGTAAGTAGAAATCCACTGTACACAGTACTGTAATATGAAGTTTCTGATTGGGCCTTTCTGGCCCAGCCCCAAAGTTTGGACCTACTGACAGCCCCACTGCCATTTAGCCCCAAATAATCACACAAATGCTTATATTCATGCTGATCAACCTATGGCTAACTAGCTCTTGTTTTTAAATTAACCCATGATTCCATCTTGTTTAGCCATTCTGGCTTTTGCGGTTGTCTCTCTCTGACTCTTCCTGTTCCCAGAGTTTTCTTAGTATGGTAGCCCCACCCATACTTCCTGTCTGCCTTCTGGCTAATCAGCATCTCATCAAACTAGTAGGAGGGACAAATATTTACAGTGTGTCAGACCATAATCCCACTACATAGTACTGAGTTTTATATGGATATTTTCACACAGTTACATAATGTGCTTTGACTGCCCTTTCCTTCCTAACCCCTCCTTGTAGTTCCCTTCCTTTTCCTAAACAGCTTTGCTTCTATGTACATGCTCCTTATACACATACAACTGTATGCATTTATACAAAATCCAGGATGCACTAATGAGAGAGACCATACAGCATTTGCCTTTCTGAGTTTGTTTTAATTCGTTTAATATGGCAACCTCAGGATGGATTCCTTTTCCTGCATTTTCTTCTTTATTGCTGAATAAGATGTCGTTGTGTATAATAACATATACGTGCCATGCTTCTGGGATGGAGATATAGTTCAGTGGCTAAAAGCACTTGCTACTTATCTTAGTCAGTGTTTTATTGCTGTGAAAAGACATCATCATCACCACAACTCTTATAAATGAAAACCTTTAACTGGGACTTGCTTACAGTTTCAGAGGGTTAGTGCATTTTAGTCATGGTGGGAGCATGGTGGCATGCAAGTAGACATGCTGCTAGAGAAGTAGCTGAGAGTTCTGTATCTACATCCATTGACAGCAGGAGGAGAGAGACACTGGGACTAACTTGGGCTTTTGAAATTCTAAAGCCTACTCCCAGTGACACTCCCTCCAAAAAGGCCACACCTTCGGATCCCTCTAAAGTAATGGCACTCCCTGATGACCAAACATTCAAATGTATGAGCCTTCAGAATCATTCTTATTCAAACCACCACACTATTCTTACAGAAGACCCAAGTTTGATTCCCAGTACCCTCATAGTAACTCAAAACCATACATAACTCCATTTCCAGGGGGCTCTGATGCCCTCTTCAGACATCCATAGGCACCAGAAGCCTAAGTCGATCCTAAATACTTTGTCATTGTGAATATGGCTGTATTAAGCAGTGACATACAAGTACTGTTTGGTATATAATAGTCTGTACATCATATATGTGACACCATGGGGTTTGTTTAGCATATCAAAAAGGTCCATCATTACCACCTCTTCATAATATGTGAAGAAGTAAGACATATTGACAGATAAGAAAACTGAGGTTAATGAAATCAACCAACTGTACTTGTCACTCCATCAAGTGACGAGTTAAGATTCAAATCCATGTCTAAAACCATTGTGTAGTACTGAATGGATTTGAAAGAAAACAACAACAAAAAAAAACTAGTCATGGGGAGTATGCACCTAAGCAGTGTGAAGATGGACTAGAGTATGAGCTTGTATGCCTGTTCCATCCTCAAGAAAGCTGGCTTTGATGTTCCAAATATATCAAAAATTGTGAGTGATTGGCTAGGGTATCCATAGACTTTTCTATTTTCAAATCCCTCTCTACTCTATGGCTAATCTTCAGAGCCCAGCATGTTCTGGTCTCTGAGAGGGCTGGCCTTGGGTATGAGCCCATCCTAAGAAAGAATTTTCCTTTGAGGCTAAGTACTAGCTTGAGCTCCTACATGGCATAAAAGCCTCCCAAGAGGCATTCTCTGAAGCCTCCTGGAAAAGCAAAAGTTTCTGGAGAAACCAAAAAGGAATCTTGAGCCCAAGAGAACTTGAAAGGCCTGGACTGGATTTTTCTTTAATTATCACTTTCAAAGTTTCCTGTCTTTCCTCTTTTTTTTTTTTTCCTGCCTATGTTCCTGTGGGCTTTTGAGACAGGGACATTTTTCTGTCTTTTTACACCCAACAGAACTGATTAGAAAGCATTGCAAACCTGGTATCTGGGCAGAAAGTCCTTTCATTTTTCCTTCTGCCTTTTTTTTCTTTTCTTACCACACGTTTGGTAGAATCCCTGATGGGGAGGGGTACGAAGCATAATTAAAGAATAATTAAAAGGCTGTGGAGCGATTTTTCACCTCTGCCTGTTAATTTCCCCAAGCAGAGCTGGCCCCTGACCTGCCTTGTGAGTGAGACCCTGTGAGGTCACTGGGGTGAGCTGAGCTTGTCTAGCTGCATGCAGTTGCCTTCCTGCAGGTTCTGACAGGTCCTTGTGGCCTGGAAAAGTCTAGCCTCATAGAAAGAAATTACATCTGCACCAGGGCATTCTCTTTGAGTGAACTTACAGGCTAACCATTATTTTATTTCTCTATCCACCTACATAAAGTAAAGACATTGCTCCACGTAGGCAGGTGTACAAAATAACACAATGAAGTCTTTGTCTAAAAGAGACCAGAACAACTCAGATCTGCATGGGGAAGGTTTCTGGGCCTTGGAACCCAAGTCTTGTCCCAGATCTGATCTTAGCCTCTCAATTTTGCTACTTCTCCATATCTTAGGTTCATTTTTCTGTGTTTGAGGTTTCTCCTTATAATCCAGGTCTTATATCCTGAGTAGAAGAAAAGAAGGAAGAGAGGGAGATAGGGAAGGGAGAAGAGAGAAGTGGAGGTGATGAGCTCAAATGATAAATTGTTGCCTGCTATGTGCTATTTCTGTAAAGTAAGGGAGTGTTTCCCTATTTCTAGTCATAAGAAATCTTTGCTGAAATGCATCTTGAAGGGGGCAAAAGACTTGGCTCTTGTCCACACAATGTACCATACCTGGTCATGAGCCCAAGATTGGAGACATCTAAAGCTCAGTTTCTGTAACAAATCCTGGCCAGTAGAACGGATGGAGGCCCCATGTTTCCCACTGAGGACGTGCCTGGGCCCTGACGGTCTCTGGCAGTGTAGACATTTGTCCTCCTAAGACGACTACTTGGTGCAGTGTTTTCCAGACCTTCTCTTCCAGGCCTTTCATGCTCTCAACACACTGTGGAGCTGCTGTGTGGAATGAGGCAAGAAGAGGTCAAGAAACAGGAATAGCTTAGCTATCATACCCAGCACAATATGCAGCGAAACAGGAATAGCTTAGCTATTATACCCAGCACAATATGCAGCTCTTTGTATTTAGGGGCAGTGGAGGATGGGGATGCCCAGGTTAAATCACAGTGGACGATTGTCCTTTGCATCAAGTAAGCAGGCAAGCAAAGCCCCTGTGAAGTGAGCTGCTCATATTTCAGGTAGGGCTGTCCTGTCACCTATGGTGAGCTGGGCACTAATCGATTTCAGTCAGTTTTATGGCCATGGTGGTCACATTTACGTTTCCAGGTATTTCTAGATAGCCCCAGATTAGATAGAAGGGGAGATTTCTAAAAGTCTGGTGTTTTATTCATCTCCAGGTGGGCTTAGGATCTGCATTTTATTTGGCAGATGCTCCTCCTGCATTTGGTATTAGTTCTCTGGATCTCATTATAGGCAGGAAGTCACTATGCTGACTGCAGCGAGACATGGTGTCAGGAACAGACTGTATGAACTGTTGACTAGTCTACCCAATCGGAGTTGGGTATTGTCAGTTATCCCAATGGCTGCAAGTTGAGTTTCCAGCATTTCTTTCTTTCTTTTTTTTTTTTTTTTTTTTTATGTCTTAGGCAAGTGGATTGCTTAAAGAAGTTAAAAGGAAAGAAGAGGGCCTGGGTCACTCCTGAGAAGATGAAGCCGCCCTTGGAGACAGCAGGAATGCTCAAATCAGCTCTATTTTCACAGACAATTGAATTGCACTTCTACTCAATCCAATTGCCTATGTCATGGAACTGTCTCTAGAAAGGAGACCTAGGCTATGGGATTGGCCTCCTTGCCCTTGTCTCCCTTTCTTAGCCCTTAGACATCTATCTTATGCTTAGCCATTCATCCTACAAGCGAACACATATGAAAAGCCAAAGATCAAGCTAGTTAGTGGCTCAGGCTCTTTGTATATCCACTCTGGACTTTAACCCAGGGCAGTTCAAACCCCAGACATTTGTACCTGGAAAAATCTACAACCAACACCATGTGTTTAAACATTAATTTGGGGTGCTATGAGACTTTTAGGTTTATTCTCTTCTGAAATCTTGAATTTTATAAGAAGAGATTACCTTTCATAGCTCGGGCCTTTTATAGACCAGGAGAAAATAGAAATGGCTAAAAAAGAGAGAGGGGGGGAATGAGGAAGGAAATGAACCATTGAACATGCTGGAGATAAGAATGGTAATATCACAACTGTTTGTTGCTCACTGTGACAGCCTTTTGTAGGGTACATTACAAACATTATCTTAATTAATCTACTCATGTATTTGTTCAGCAAGCTGTGAGTCTCACACAGGGACTGTGTGAAGGACTGAAGTGCAACAGTGTGGCATAGCCAGAATTCCACCTTCACTAGAGTGGAGGCCACACTCTGGTGAGGGAAAATATAATAAAATCATTCTTCAAATATGACTACAATGCAAACTAGGAAATCATTGTTAAAAAAGAAAACAAGACAGAACAAAAGAAACAAGCAAGCAAACAAACAAACAAACAAAACAACCAGGAATATATAATCCTGAAGGTTCAAGAGATCAGACCCAATTATGGTTACAGAAAGTTTTCCGGTGTGTATAATGGATCTGAGATCCAAATGATGCAATGGGTATTTACCTAAGGGGATAAGAAAGTAGTTGGTGGTTTGTGAGGGCAACAGATGATAGGCAGACTATGCTAGAGCTCCAACATGGGTGTCTAACCCACAGATAGAGGATCTTATGCTACCTGTGACAACTGATATCCTCGAACACAAAACTATAAACTTACAAATTTCTTCATTCATCTGCTTTCTCTTTCGTTACAAATCTGCCATTGGACACTAACACTTTGTAAACAAAGCAGATGTACCCTGTGTCTTTACCAGAGATGAGATCATAATGGATATTCCATGAACTTTCAAATGAATAAATAAATGAATGATAAATTCTTGTCCACAGGATCAAGAACTAAGAATAACAAGATTTACAATGATGGGACCATTAGCTCAGGTCTGGCCTTGTGCATGGCATGAGAGGCTGAGTTGGAAAACCCAGCTGGAAGTTCCAGGGGCCTTGAGGACAGCGAGTTTCTGAATGAGGGGAGGTGGGATTGCCATTCATCTGGAGGAAGAGGACCAGTTCAGTTGGTCTTGGCAATCTTGTCAAAAGTCATTGCCAGTTTTTGTCTGCTTCTGGTTCCAGCCCCAAAATCACTCTATTACAGGTGGTTTTAGCCTCTGCCAAGGATCTCTATGGAGAATAAAGGTTAGCTTCCCCTTGCCCTTCACCTAGAACACTGTCGGTATTAATTTAATTAGCATTTGTGTTATGGTAAGTTTATACTTTCCTATTCTAATTTATTTTAATTTTCTATGTACTGACTTCATTATGAAAGAATTTAATGCTAATTTGTTAAGTATATTTGTTTCATTGTCTATGAGACTTTTCTCGGAGCACCAATGGACAAGGCAGATTGAGACAGTTCTTTTCACTGAACACTCCCAACAGATTTCTTGGTGGTCCTCTCTAAGTCAGCCCAGAGAATTTACTTTCACTGAGACTGTCAAAAAACTGAATGGATTTCCTACAGATTTTTCTTTTTTATACTTCATTCTATTTTGCATCCTATTTTTATATTCTACATATTTTTATTATTTATTCATGCATGTGCTTATACATGTGTGTGCATGTGTGTGGAGTATTGCATGGAAGTTTTGGAAGTTCATGTTAAATGTCTTCCTCAACTAGATTTCACCTTTCTTTTTGAGCCTGGAACTTGATATCTAGGCTATACTGCCTGGACAGCAAACCCCAGTGATGCTCTGCCTTCCCAGCCCTGGTGCTGGATTACGGGCTCATGCTGCTGCACCTGACTTGTATGTTCATGCTGGGCACGAACATTTCATCAACCAGGCCATCTCCTCAGCCTCTCTTGAATGCTTTTCTCTATCATTCAGTTTTGAATGTTATTCAATAACATTGAACTCATATTAAATGTTTCAAATCTTGTAGCATCAGTCTCTTAAAATATTAGAGATGGAGAGGCAAGATAATCTCATCATTAAGAGCATAGTTTTTGAAGACTATGAACGTAAATTCAATGTTACTTAGTGTTATGACCTTGGAAAGTTTACATAATTTTAGAGACTCCCTAATTTTTCATCCATTGTTTCCTTTATCTATAGAATCTATGAGGCCCTATGGCTTCATTTTGCATTTACTTATCCATTTGTTGGGATTCTAAGATTCTGGGAAGAAACAAAGCAGTGGGAAACAAATACTGTCAACATTCATTCAATGCTTATTGGTGGCTACCTTCTTGGTGTTCACTTTCCACACTGACCTCAATGCTCATACCACACAAACGCACGCCGCCACCGCGCACAGCCATCAACCCACACACATGGCCTTGCTGAAGTAGGTATGGTTTTGTTGGAGGAAGTGTGTCACTGTAGAGGCGGGCTTTGGGGTCTCATATATTCTGAAGCCATACCCAGTGAGACAGTTTACTTCCTATTGCCTGCATATCAACATGTAGCAGCTCCTTCTCCAGCACCATGTCTGCCTGCATGCCACCATGCTCCCTGCCATATCCAAAACTGTAAGCTGCCACCTCGATTAAATGTTTTTCATTATAAGAGTTGCTATGGTCTTGGTGTCTCTTCACAGCAATAGAAACGCTAAGACAGTAACCAATATCAATAGCTGAGGATACTTCTTGCAGGCTCTAGTCCCTGTTCATAACCAGACATTTACAGTAACCAAAATCAGTAGCTGGGGAAGCTTCCTACAGGTGCTAGCCAATGTTCCTAACATTCCTCTGTCTATTAATCTGTAAGAGATCATTTCTCTGGAGTGTCTTGGATCAGTCAGTGTTGTGATCTGAATGTGAATTGTCTCCAAAGACTCCTGTGTCTGAGCACATAGTCAGCCGGTGGTACTATTTTATAAGGGTGGGACCTTTAGGAGGTGGAGCCTTGCTGGAGGAAGTGTCATTGGGAGTGGACCTTGAGGTTTTTAATAGTCTAATACCACTTCCTGTCCACTTTCTGATTCCTGGCTGTGGGCCCAGTTGCTGCCATGTTGCTCCCTCAAACTGCAAGGTAAATAACCCCTGACTCCCCCAGTTTCTGTCTTGATAGGAGTTTGTCAAGACACCATAACATGTAGCTAAGAAAGTCTCTAAGGGTCTCAATTATCAGCCAGAGTATGACCATTCTATAGTATGAACATTTGATATTAGTTCAATCAAAATCTTAGGGTATTCTTGGAAGTTTTACTAATAACAACCAGCTATGTTGTATAATCTGTACATATTTATTTGAAGATTCATTCACATCACAGAATTTCTTCTTGACCAAGGACACTGAGGTCTAAGGGCTACACTCATGGATACTATTCTTCCTCTTTCTGCTTCTTAGCCCAGGTCCATGTGACTTCCTTTGTATTCCGTGTGGCCATCCTGTGATAGTGCTCAAGGTTCAAAGTATGAGAAAATAAAAATTAATATAGTGTTAGGAACAGAGTAAAATATGTATTTCAGATAAAGTCAATGGGACTAAATCTGGCGCAACCCCACCGAACATAATTTATTCGGGCGTATCAGATGATAGCTTGATTTAGAAGACCATATGACAAAGTGATGACTTTCAAATGTTTGCCTTAATGATTTTAACTTTAATTTGTTGATCCTTTGAACCTTTATGCTAAATTTTATACTTTCCCTGCAGATTTCAACCTTGTCCACTGTTCAGAATAATTAAAATGTTAAGGAAAGAGCTCTTAAGCGCCTAGTAGTATAGGTCATAGTAAATGACAAATTTTGACTTACTTTTACTGATATCAAAGAGGAAAATTGATGTTAGCATGTTATGGGGGAAAAAAAGCCAGTTACATTAGCCAATGTAATGTAAAATGAAAGAGCTTTTATTTTTAAAAGAGAAATAGATGTCATCGATCTCATCCACCCTCTCCCTCCCTCCCCCCAATCACTCACCCTTGTTCTCATTCCCTTAGAGTTTTATACTGCTGTGATGAAACACCACCAACCAAAAACAACTTGGGAAGGAAAGGGTTAATTCAGCTCAGCCCCACGTGACAGCTAATCATGAAAAAATTAAAAAGCAAGGGCAGAAATCTGGAGGCAGGTCCTGATGCAGAGGCCATGGATGAGGGCTGCTTATTGGCTTGGTCAACTGGCCATTATAACACTCCAGAGCACTATCCCAAGGGTGGTGCTATCCACAGGGAGCTGTGCTTTTCTACATCAATCACCAATCATGAAAAGACTCTTCAGACTTGCCTACTGGACAGTCTGCTGAAGGCATTTTTCAATTATGGTTTCTTCTTCCAAAATGTCTTTAGCTGTGTTAAGTCAACATAAAACTCTCTTTCAGCATATATTGATTATTATATAAATCTATGGAATATCTGAATGTTTTCCCTCCTCTTTCCATCTGAAAAACATAATTTTTAAAGCCAGAAGAAAGTAAGATTATTTTCATTCTTAAAAGAAAAAGTGTGTGTTGAAGTATTCTAAAACATCAAAAAAAAAAAAAAGGAAACACCTTCATATAGTTTATTGTAAGCACAGTTGGGATTCCAAACTTGCCTTGAGAGTTCTAAATAGTCAGTTAGTTGCCTAGAGAATGACCTTGGAAATGGAAATGCAGCACTAATATCATCTCCATGCTCTTTTGGGACTGGAGAGGTGCTCAGTAGAGCCCTGAGAAGCCAGCACTAGACATTGGAGATGATGGCTTCTCTTCCTTCCACTGTTCAGGCAGATCATCCAGGTCTGAAAGGCAGCCTTAGAGGAGGTCACGTGTGGGCCTTAGGTTGTGCCTTCACCACCTCATTAGCATTGTGCCTGTTTTTAAAATAAAAAAAGGAAATAACAACAAAACTTGTGTTATAACTCCTTCCTAGTTGCCCAGATCCAGATTTTAGCATCTTTAGCCTGCATCTGGGACAAGAGGATTAGTGGAGAGCTTCATGCCATCTTCTCTTGGTATGACCACTAATAAGAATTTTCTTCTAGTTTATAATCTGCTAGCTGCTCTTATACCCATATTCTCTCCTCTGCATCTTATATTTACTCTCTGAGTAGGGATCCTAATTATTACTGTGTTTCAGGTCAAGGAATTGAAGTACAGAGAGGTGATGTTACTGCCTGAGAATCTTTGTCTGGCCACATTCACTTACATACCTGAAAACACCTTACCAACTGATGAAAGGCAAAGGAATTGTAATCATCTCATGTAACTTTCAAGTCCACAGTACAGATGAATCCAGATGTTTGAGAGATGTTGTCAGACTCTCCCACCATGTCTAGACTCTGTTTTCTCTCTAGATATCTTTGTTTCCAACACCTTTACATATGGTATCCAGATGGCCAAGAGCTCCAAGCTAATTTTCAGCCATAGTAGACAACTCCTGCTTTCCAGCGATTTTTCCCTCTCTGTCACTTGGCTCTATTTGGCCCAATCTCCCCCACCCCACCCTACTGTACCTGTTCCTATGTCCAGAAGGGGGGAGTTTCTGGTTGGCTGTGGGGTGGGGTGACGTCAGACCTACAGCATGATGTAAACTGAGAGCAGAGGAAAGAAGTTTCTCAAAGTAAATTAGTGCCACTCACAGAAAGGGCATAAGCAGGAGGAAGCAGTGCTAGCTGGCATGGTATCAAGTCAGATGAAAGGTAAACAGTAGGGCTAGAGCTCTCCAGGGAATGCTGGACTCTGGGATACTACAGGAAATCCCAGGCAGGTCCAGGGGCTTTGTAAATCTCTCACACTGTGTCTTATGTTAGGGTCCTGAAGAAGTCCCACAAAAGACCACCATCCATGTATGCAATCAGCAAGAGTGTTTATTATTGAAAGTAGAAGGTACCAGCATGCTGGGTCATACATCTGACACAAAGGTAAAATGGTGACTCCCAAGAGAACTTCACAGGCTCCTTTTATGCACAGCTAAAGGAATTCTAGAAGCAGTTAGGTCATAATATCTAGGACAGGCTTGTACAAGTGGCATTCATATTAGTGTGTTCCTGACTGGTCTGTCCATATTTCGTTATTGCCTTGAGATACTGGACTGGCTCAGGCCTGATATGTACAGTTCCCGTCATCCTTGCTGTTGGGAGCATTGGGGATTGATTGCCCTTTGTTTGTGGCTTTCTCAGAAACTGTATGTTTAGTAACAAGAGGTAAGAAATGAGGCCTAGATTCTTAACTGAGTTATTAGGAGCCTGTCATGATATTTTCATGGTCTTTTGACCTTTCGTCTACCTTTGGGACACTTTAGTTTTGGACAACTTGGATGTTATTGAATTCACATAGGCACTAAACATTGCCTATACAATTGTATGCCATGATTCATTTGCATGACCACTTTCAAGCTTATGTGTAGTTATGATTAGCAAAATATAAACTTGCTTTAAAACTACTAAATTCACAGGTTCTCGTGAATATTATTAATGTACATATAAATTTCATGTTACATAAGGTTTCCAGGAAGTTTTCCTGTCTCAACAAGGAAAGAAAAACAGGTTTGGAGCTTACCTCTGCCACTACTTAAAAAACGCTCCTTTAGGGCCCCGTTTCCTGATCAGTGCTCTGTGGCTGCCACTGTCCTCCATACATTCTTGCAGTGATGTTTCTGTGTGAGAACTGGAGGAACTACAAAAGTATAGTTTTAAAACTTATAAAATAGCATTGATATTTTATTTTACTTACCCTGTGTTCAAGGATGCTGCTTTTAATGTGCTCTATAAGCCACTAATGGCCTGTGATGCAAAATAAGCTTGTCCATTTCTAAAGTAATTGAGCAGATCGATGAAGGCCTTCTGTTGTGTGTGGGGAGCAGCAGACCTATAGATTTTTAGATGCCCTTCATCCAAGGCTTTAACTATTCCAGAGAGCACATTTTATTTTTCTCATGTAGTAAATGATTGGCCACTTCCAATTTCTGCTGAACATATTATTATAATCAAATATGATTTTGGAATATTTTAATAAACAACACATTTTTTGGAAAAAAATATAACAATGATATCTCTCCAACAGCATACATTCTTCTCTTTCCAGTTGATAACCAACCCAAGGAGAACTACTATCCACCCAAGGAGAGCCATTATCCACCCAATGAGTGCCACTATCTACCCATTGTGTGCCACTACCCACCCCAGGAGAGCCACTATCCACTCAAGGAGGGCCACTACCCACCCAATGAAGGCCACTATCCATGCAAAGAAGGCCACTATCCACCCAAGGAGAGCCACTATCCATACAAGGAGTGTCACTACCCACCCAATGAAGGCCACTATCCACCCAATGGAGGGCCATTACCCACCCAAGGAGAGCCATTACCCACCCCAGAAGAACTACTATCCACCACAGGAGAGCCAATACCATAATTTCCAAGAATACAAAGATGTCTTACTTGTTTCTTAAATCAAGTTAAATGTATTCATTTTGAATCTAACATTTTTTGTTAACACCAAAAAGGGAAAAACTCATTTCATTGTATAGAATGATGCCAAACGAGTACACTTTCATTGCTGCATACTATTCTCTTCTCACTCCAGTGTGTGTGTGTGTGTGTGTGTGTGTGTGTGTGTGTGTGTGTGTGTGTGTACAGGTACCACTGACTAATTTATTCCTGGGTATTTGTCAATATTAAAAACAGTATGTCTACATTCTGGATAGCATTTACACAGGTGTAAAATTCTCTTACGTCACAAAACATACAGGAGCTCAGATTTAGTATATATTGCCAAAGCCAGTGTATCAGGAATGCGCCTTATCAACAGTGTAAGCAGTTTCTGTTCACGTGCAGTAGATACTTAGATTTTCTGTCTTTAATTTTAGTTATTAGTTTTAGCTATTATACTAAATTTGTTTGGTTTTTGTTTGCAGTTTGCCTTGGAACTTGATTTAATTTGCTTCCTACAAATAATAAAGTTAGGCATTTTGGATTTTCATTGGCCACTTGGACACCTTTTTCAGGGGCATGAGCATATTCCAATACTTGCTTGTTTTCAGCTTACACTGGTATCATCCCCCTTTTGTCTGTGGAAAATTATTTTCTGCTTGTGTTTTGTTGCTTTGGGGAATTGTCTTAAGTTCCAATATTTCTAGTATTCATTTTAAAAACCAGAACCTATTAAGTGGCCCACAAAAATGACATTATTTCATTCATTATCTGTTCTCCAAAAGAAAGTTTCTTTGGTTTCTGATCTTTGAGGGACAACTGGCTCTTTGACATTTGCAGGTGAACAAATCAGACATGCTCTTGTCCATTTGGTACCACCATCGGTCAGGAGCAAGCACAATGTGGGAGTTAAATACAGGGCCTTCTTTTTAGATTCACAAACTTCTCTTACTGAATGCAAGGTCTTAAGCCCAAGAAAGTGGTCATGTAGACAGGCCAGGGAAGATGCCTGGGGGGGGGGTGGATGGGGTGCACCTGCTGTGGATGGGGTGGGAAATGCTGTGTGTCTGCACTCTGAGCTGGGAAACATCTTCTATCAAAGGCCAAATAAAACAATATCATTTGGTTTCCTCAGCCCACATGGTCTGAACTCAGCTGTGCTGTTTCATGCCACAGGCAACATGAATATAAATGAACCTGGCTGTGTTCCAATAAAACTTTATCTATAAAAGCAGGCAGCGGGCCAAAGCTAGTTCATGGGCTGTATGTAGTTTGGCATCCTCAGGTCTCGAACATGGAGAAAATTCCAGCCTCATCGCGCTCTGCCTAAGTATGCTCATTTCTAGCTTTCTGCTCCGAGCCTTCCTCTCCCATAATCCAGTCTTTGTGCAAATCTAGAGCAGGGCTTGGAAGGTTAAGAAGATGATGCTTCTCATCTCTTATTACACCCTCCCAGAATCTTGTTAAACACAGACTAGAGAATCAAGAAGCTGGGCACCTGTATGAGATGGTGCAGGACTTGAATGCGTTTAGTGCAGCGTGGAATGCAGAGTAAGATTCTGAGCTTCTCAACTCTTCTCTGTACTTGAGACATGGCGGTTACTTGGTGCATCAGAAGACAGAGAAGCAGGAAAAGGTGGTTGCTAGTCCTTTGAAAAACTGAAACCTTTTTTTTTTTTTTTTTAACTAACCTCTGTCTATTTACATACTAAATTGCCATGACCTCCAATTGCCATCTTTTGGCAGACCTGGCTTTGTGTCTCTGATCCAGTAGCTAACATGTAGAATGTGATAAGTAAATGAATAAATGGTCCCATATCACTATATCATTTCATTCATAATAAGTAGGTAAATACACAAACTGAATTTTCAAGAAGAATAAAGGTTCTTCAGTTTTAGGCATGAGTGAGCAGGAATGTGTAAGTGATGGTCAGAAGCTAGAGAAGCAAGAGAATGCCATCATCTGGTTGGACATTTCTCAAATATCAGTTAGGCTCAACTGGGGAATAGAAATGAAATTTGGATCTTAGGAGAGATAGCTGAGTTTAATCTAGTCATCAGAACTAGATTCTGGGTAGAATAATCAGTCAATAAAGTACTTGCTGTACAAGCATAAGGACCTGGGTTCAGATCTCCGTCAGACATGTTATATGGCAACCCCAGCATTGGGATGGTTAAGGCAGGTGGCTTCCCACAGCCCTGTGGCAAGAAAGCCTATTAGAATGAGAGACCCACTCTAAAAATATAAGGTGGAAAGTAACGGAGGAGGACACAGTGTTGACCTCTGGTCACCATAGTCATGCATGTACACACGTGTGCTCACACATACACATGCACATACCCCAAATAGTAGTAAGACAAAGAGTTAGGGCCGGCCGGAAGGGACTGGATTCTGAGATATGGGGATGGCTGATGGTCCAAAAAGAAAAAGGATATTGAAAGAAAAGAGTAGAAGATTTTTTTTTTTAGTTCCCCATAGATAGAAAATCTGAATAAATATACGATTTCCCAATAGTTTTTTCTAACAGAAATAAGAAGCTAAGAAAGCCAAGATAGGAAGCATTTGACAATCATAAGGCAAGAGTAAGGTCAAAAATCAATTCACATAAACGGCCATCTGTTCTCTTTGCACAGCACCCAGAAAACCACATCAGAAGATGGTCTTAAAAACTACAATTACAGTCAGGTAGGCCTTGGGCTCCACTGTTGACTCAGCTACTTATCAGCTATTTTGATTTTGAACAACTACTTTCCATGTTTTAAATTTAGTTTCAGGGTTCTTATAGTGAAGTGATAATATAGCATTCTTCTCCGTGGTTATAGGAACTAAATGGGATGACATGCAAAGACACTGGCATGTCCTGGGTGCAAGTGGCAAGTATAACTTCAAAGCCTCTTCACCATCATCTGGGCATCTCTTTATCTGTAAGCCCTGGATTTCAGTGAAACAAGCAGTAAGGGTGTGGGCTGTGGAGAGAGCATCCCAGATGATGGTGGTCCTGCTCCTCCTGAATGGGGGGTGAATCACTTAACCTTCCCTCCCCCTCATTTTTCTACTTGCTGTTGGAGAAAAATAATAGTGCTTGCTTCCCCAAAATTAGGGAGTTAGTACATCTGGGCTTGTTATTTTGCTTTGGGGTAATTTTATCGTTATTCTTAATTCTTTTAGGTACATGGTATTTTAAGGCAATCAATGTATACTTTGTAGTACCAATTAAAGAACATCCTGTGAATATATCAAAAGACTCATTAAAACACTCACTATTCTAACTTCAGCATATAACTTTAGACATTTATTCTTAGAAGTCAGTAGATTCTTCGAGTTCAAGATTGCAAAGCTGACAAGAAACTTTGATGGACACTTGCTCCAAAGAAGTCCTGAATCAGAGCCTCAGCTGTGAGAGATAAACCATCTGTTTCTTTTCTATTTCCATTCTAGTCCTTGGCCCACCCTTGTCCATAAGAGAGACCCTCTCCAAACTCCGTGGTAACGCCCTTGGAGAGTCTGTTCATTGTAGAGCTGACTGCTCATAGAGAGCAATTGGGTATCACAGGGAACCCTGAGACAACAGGGAACCCTCAGACAACAGGCACTATTAACAGGACCCCCCTTTATATTTTTTTACACAAACACATATACTTTAAAATCTATAGTCCACATATAGGAGAAAAGGTATTGCTCTTTCTGAGTTCTCAGTCGCACACATTCCTGCTAGTGTCATGCTACCTTTGTCTTTCTTATGGCTGTATAAAATTGAGCTGTGTGTGCACCATGGTTTCTTTACTCATTCATGTGTTGATGGGCTGGTTCCATATTGTGGCTGTTGTAAGTAGTGCAGAATTAAACATAAATGTGCAATTACCTATATGGTTCTTGACTTTGGTTCCTCCAGAGCTCATACTTTTGAGAGTATTATTAGACAAGAACATCCTTCAACCCAGAGCTTGACAGAGAAGATGGGAGATGAGGAGCTCCTGAGCCACTTTCTGTAAGCAAGGATGAGAGTGAACTGCAAAGCAATGTATGGTAATGAGACAGGGAGCTGCCTCAGCTGTGAAGCCCCCCCCCCCATAGCCACTGCTGCTCTCCTGCTGTGAGACCTCTCTGGGCCTCAGCTTTCTCACAGGTGAAATGGGAATCAATGGTAGAGTCATCAATAGCATTACCAGTCAGGCAGAATTGACAAGGAAGGTGTAGAAGGGTCTGCTGTGTGTGCTTAGTGGTGACGTTGTTCCCATCCGTCCATCATCCCTGAAGGAGCAGCATCTTTGATGAAGATGGAAGCCTGGAAGTAGCAAGTGGTAAAACAAGACCTCAGGGAGCCAGGTCCTTACTTTGCACAGGGCCCTGGCAGCAGTTGGAGTCTCTCTAGATTCTACTTTATTATCAGATGACCTTGAACAAGTTATTTCCTACTTCAAGGCCACAGTTGCCTCCTATGGAAACCAGGAATGATAATTGTACTTTCTTGCACTGTTGAGAGGATTGAATGACAAGGTACAGAAAGCACTTGTGTATATCAAGTGACCAGAAAGTAATAAACAACATTAAAACAGAGATACAAAATTTGATTCCAGGCTGTAACTCAAGTTGTTCCTAGAGAGGCAGAGGCTTGGCCCTTAGCAGGATCTTTGCGCTCAGCAGGAACTTGGTGCTGACCTGCCAAGTACAAGCAGGGTGGGGAAAGACTGATACACACTCAAGTGGTTTCTGGTACTGTCGGTCCTGCAAGGAGTCTTGGACTGCGTCTCTAATCTGCCAGAAAACAAGGAGCTGAAAATCAATATCACTGCTATGGATTCTTACAGGATCACATGACTGCACATTACTGTCTGGCCTAGGAGAGTGACAAGGGGAAAGATCCCAGGGGCACACTGCACTTTTTGGCTCACATCCATCCAGGAGGCAGTGGATATTTCTTGGTCTCCATTTTTGGACCAATGTATACCCACACCCACTCATGAGTCAGATAAACACTTTGTCCTCATAGTTGGAAAATAAAGCAAGATTCATAAGGGAATTAATAAACAAGCCAAAGAATTCTCGTCTGCCTTTTAATTATAGAAGAGTGATTGCTATGCTAATCATAATCAGCATCAAGGTCAAAAGTTGCCATCACTCTGGAATGAACATTTAGAAAATAGATTAGCTAGAGTCCCCATGCTATTTCTGAACTCCCAGCTCACACAGCTTCAAAATAGAACGCCGTGTCTTTTAAGAGGTGCTATATAATGCTGATACATTGATTAACTAAATGCTGCTCCACCGAGCTGCCAATGCCCACAACAAGGAGACCCATAAGAAGGCCCATGAATCAGTGGCTGCATATGCTGCTGGTTTAATGCACCCTATTCGTTGCCTTAAATCCTTGCTTCTTTTCTGGCAGGTGTCACTATCAGACATGTTAAAAGAACTTAGAAGTTAGGTTAATGCAAATAAAGAAATAAACATAAATGTACTTGTTGAATATGGATTAATTTCAATTTATTCCTGGGTATTGGCATCTACATTAGATCCCTCAGTCTGTGGCTTTACAAAATTTTACTCGTGTCTCAGAATAAATTCCAGCTACAAAACAAAATGAAGCTAAAATTAAAGGATAGTATCCACATAAGAGAACATTATTCAACCTTAAGAAGGAATGAAATGCTGTTGGATGCTACAATATAAATGAATATTAGAATTTTTATATTAAGTAAAATACCAAGATAAAAGGGCCACACATACCATAGTATGTGCTGTTATTGAGATGAAATATGCAGACTGTATAAATACAGAGAGGAAGGTGAGTGGACCAGTGGTTCCACTGATGAATAACTGGGGCAGAGGAAGTAGGGAATGGCTGCTTCATGAGAAGGAGTGTTTCTGGGGACTATATAAAGAAGAGGATTTTATAAGATTGTCAATGTCCCAAATACTACCAAATTAAACACTTGAAAGTAGTTGACTTCATTGTAAAATGTCCATCTTAATTCAGAAAAAGCTTAAGGAAGCAGGAAACATAGAATGGCATCATACGATTTTGGATAGGACTGCCTTCTTTTTTAAACCTTTACTTCATTTGTGTTTTTGTGTGGCACACACACACATATGCATGCCACAGCACACATGTGATGGGCTGAGAAGAGCGGAACTCAGTTCTTTCTTTCCACTATCTGGATTCTGGGGCTCAAAGTCAGGCTGTCGGGTTTGGTGATAGGCACCTTTACCTGCTGAGCAATCTCACTGTCCCTATCTTTACTTGTGTGTGGTGTGTTCCCATGGAACACATGTAGAAGTCAGAGAACAGATTGCAGGCACTGGTTGGAGGGGTCAGCTTCAAGTCCTTAGGCTTGGCGATAGGCACCTCTACCTGCTGAGCCCTGGCGCTGACTCTCAGGCCCCTTCCTAAGTCAGAGTCCTCAGCATCATCAAGTAAAAAAGACTTAATTTATGCTTAAAAATATCTGTGTGCTGTAAAAGATACCACGATTTATATAAAAAGATAAAGTATCAGGGTCCAGCAAAGGAAGAGCAAATGCTCATCAAATCCACAGAAGACAAGACTAGTTTAAAATGTGTCTACAAATAAGTAATTCATAAACTCTAAATGAAAATAACCAGGAAATATTTAAAACATTGAGTCAAACACAGTATTGATTACTAACTGATAAGATTACCCTCCCCCCCTCCCCCCCCCCCCCCCCCGCAGTAGCTGTTACAGACTGACTAGATCCCGCGCCACAGTGGCTATCACTAACTGACAAGCCCTCCCCACGTAGATGGGCAATTAGGAGAGGCACTCGTGTGGAAGGAGGGTTGAGGGTTGGAGTTATGGGTGGCAAAGAAATAGAGAGGATAAGAATGTGAATGATCACAATATATTGTATGCATGTGTGAAATCATCCATCACAAGGGGGAAATGCGATTAACAGGGGAAAAGACAAAGAGAGAAGACCATTTCTTTTTCATCTGTTGGGGAAAAAACCCACAGAAACTTTATAAGCAATGTTTTTAATGAGGTGAGGAAAAGGCAGTATTATGCCCTGCTAGAAGTTATGTGATATGTAAAAACATGCTGAAAAATAATCTTACAGTCTTTATTAAAATGTTAAATGTTTATGCCTTTGAACAATTTGCTCTTAAAACCCTATTTCAAAAAAATCAAAGCATAAAAATGTAAGTGTGCTTTAGAAGAATTTTTATTGTAACTTTATTGATAGCAATAAAAATTATGAGGAATAACATGAAGACACATGGGACACTGGGAGACAGAATGTTATATAGAAGAATTAGAATGTTTAAGTTGCTGTGTTGGAGAGATGGCTCAGTGAATAAAGAAAGTGCTGGCTGCCAGGCCTGACAACCCGAGGTTGATCCCTGAGGCCCACATTGTGGAGGGAGAGACCTGATGATCTCAGGTTGTCCTCTGACCTCCGTGTGTGCCCCTCAGTATGTGCTCATTCATACGCACATGTGCCTAAGATAAATATTAATGTTTAAAGAGAATATTAAGCAACTATGAAGTGTGTCTCTGCAGCTCCATGGCTCTTTCTTCTGTTCGTTTGCTTGGTCATATTCTGATTTATTTGCTTTCATTTAATTTAGTTTTTTAGATGTCTGCTAATTTTCTAATGAGAGAAAGCAAGAGACTTAGGTGCATGGGAGGTTTGGGAGGATCTGGGAGGAGACGGGGAGAGGAAACTGTGATCAGAATATATTGTATTAAAAAATCAATCTCTGTGTAGAGGTTTTCTTGTAGTATGAATTTAAAAATTAAAGGAGAGAAAAGTTGACAATATGCATTTAATGACTCATATTAAAATTAGGTATAGGAAGGGAAAGGAGGGGTGGTTATGTTTGTATAACCCTGAAGCCTTTAAACCCATTTGCTATTTACTATGTTTGTGTTTTAAGAGAAAAAAAAAGATTTCTCCAAATAATAGGTCCGTAACTGTGAGTAGCTACATTTAAGCTGCTATGTGGCTCATGCTTGTAGTCCCAGAACTCCAGAGGCTGAGACAGGGGAATCATGAGTTTGAAGCTCACCTGGGCCACATAGTAGGATCTTGTCTTAAAACAGTAAAAACAAAACACTAAAATTAATATATTGTACAATTATTGAAATTCTTGACATCAGTGGTAGACTATTTGCTTAGCATGTGCAGAGTCCTGGACCCAAGGTTTATTTCCCAGGACTAAAACACAAAAGAAAACAGGTCGATGTGTATCTGTAACTACTTAAGAGTTGCTTTAAAAGTGGGAAATGCTGAATTTCATCTGGTGTCTCTTTCCAAGCCACTAGAAACGAAGGCCCAAATGGAGAACTGAGACTCTGAAAGACTTCCAGACTTAGAACTAGCAGCTTAAATGCAGCTACCTATATTTATGTCCCTACTGTTTGGAGCAATCTGTTTTTCTTACATCAAAACCAAGGTCACAGGGGACTTCAGTACTGTGTATGAGAGGATGCTTCAGCTCCATGTCTAGCATCTGCCCTGGCCTGGCATCCACATGGGTGCATTCCAACACCTAGCAGTTCTAGCCTCTTTTAAGTTACTACTTTATGTTAAACCAGACACATCTTTCTGGTCATGGACCCAGTAGCTCTAGGAGCCCAGCTCCTATATTCGGAGGGGTGGATCTATGGGCCCTGGCTCTACCATCGAGCACTTTTTGCTCTTATGCAGGTTCCTCCAGCTCTGCCCTTGCTTTCACTCCCAACACAGAGATGAAAACAGTATCTTTGTCCTGGGATGGTAACAAGAGATAATGTAGACTATATCCACAGAATGCCTTCAAGCAGACTGGCACATTGCAAGCATTCAGCAACTAGTGGTTGCTATAAATGGTGGGTCCTACAAGAACCCCAACACATGCGCAGGACCAGCTCTTTTTTATTTTTAGGTCATTCAGCAGTCTACTCATTCATTCATTCTCCTATTCACTAAATACCCAAAGACTCTACTTTTGAGGCCACTTATCCTGACCCTCAGACTTCCCTCTGACTCTGTTTCCCTGCTTTGTTCCTTCTCCTTACCTTCCTTATAACAAATTAACACCCTAGCCTTTCTTCAAATTGTTTAATGATGCCTTTGCTATAGTTGGTAATAATAATCTCTGGAAACTGATTTTAAAAGGTTAATATTTATTAAGGATTTTATAGGGAAACACTGATTTAAGAGATTAATTGGACATGTGGTTCCTGGAAGGCTGCACTGGTCCACGCATCTGAAGTGGGTCAGGTTCTTCCTCCAAGAATACAAGAGAGCAAACATCTGCCTCAAGGCCCAAAGGCCACACCTCTAGGTCAATGTGATAATGCCTAATTTCCACTATGCTTTGCTTTTCCTATTTGCTTTTTGTTGAATATTCTTTACCTATTCCATTCAGCTTTTGCTCATTTGTCACCCGTATGATATATGTAGAACATCATAGAGCACAGGAGCTGGTCCCCTGTGAGCTCTTCTATGCTTCACAGTGGCAGCATTCCTGACTGTTCTTATTAGAATGTAAGCCTTACTTTTACAAAGATGCTTTTATCTCCGTTGGATTCCCCATGTTTATAGGAGATACAGTGGGACCTTAGGAAGCAATGTTTGGGTGAGCATGTGACCGTGCTTGCGTTCTCGAGGACTATGTGTGTGTGTCTGTCTGTCTGTCTGTTCCATGAGGGGACCAGGTGTGTTAATTTGAAAGCAAACAGTGCAGAGCTTCCTTTCTGCTTCTGTTAGAACTGTCCTGACACAACACAATTTTAACAAGCCAGCTAGCAGACTGCCACAATAAATGTTGTTTATGTACAAGGCATCTTTATGCCGAGGCTAATAAAACAACCCTATGGCACCAAAATCCTCAAGTTGAGTGACTGGTTAACTGTTCAACCATAAATAATTTGAGTTGGCAAGAAATATTCTCACTTCAGCTGATGGTGGTAAACTGTCACTTCTCTGGACTCCATCTGACATACTGGAATAGTATATACTGATAGGTAATAAAAAAAAAAATGGACCATGGCCAAGCAGTACAGGTCAGAGAAAGATAAAAACAAGACACCAAAACAAGATAAAGATAAGAATACCACCCAGCTCACCAACAGCTGGCACCATATGTACTTGTGATGATGACACTGTGTTATGGCCATAGGTGGGCAATGAGGGTGGCACAATGAAGGCCTGGCAGTGAATATTTTGTGTGTTTAGCATTTTCAGGATGCTAGAATAGGAGCAAAATGGACTTGTATTTAAATCTAGACATAGCCCTTTCTAGCTGAGTGACCTTAAGCAATTAGTTGACCATTTTGAGCTTCAATTTTTATAACTCAAAAATGGAACGGTGCTAATGAGATGGATCAGCAGGTAAAACCTGTTGTTGCCAAGACTCAGGAGCTGAATCCCATCCCCAGGATGACCTAGTGCAAGGAGAGAACCAGCTCTCTTGAAAGTTGTTCTCTGACCATCACACACATGCTATATATAGCACGTAGTCATGTGCTCACAGGCACACACACACACACACACACACACACACACACACACACACACACACTAAAAAGATTTCAAATTTGTAACAGAATGATAATAATTTATTTTTACTCATCTAAGGACACCAACTACTCAAGCCTCCTCCCCCACTTATGAGCTATGTTTTCACTATCTAAACTAATCCTGCTGACAAAGAAATCTACACCAAGTATTGGAGTCTCTGGGGTAGTAGAACAGATCAAATAACAGCAGGAAAGAAGACTGGAAGTTCCTGTTAACCACTTCCAAGTGGATCTGGAGAATTAGTAGTTACAACAAAGGTGGCAGGCACACTTGAAAATTCCTGTATTTGCACACAGATTGTTTTTCCTTCATTTGCTCTGGCTTTGTATATATTTATACGAGAGATCTATACAGGTGTTATGGAGAAAAGAGCTCTGTGTGCACCTGACTGTGCTAAAAATGCTGTCATTCCAGTGCCATGAATTTTGTACTTCATGGATCTTTCATGGATTTTTCAATAATATTCTGGCCACCTCTAAATTTCACTTGTTTTCGAAATAACTTCCTGAGAACATGGAGTGTACAATGAAAAGAACACACTTGTGTTGCTTTCTTGCTCAGAAAATACAGGAGGTTCCAAGGGCTATTTTAGTGTAGGACACTATGAAGCAATTAGGTCATGTCTCTGAAACCAGGAGCAAGCTATCCCCTAGGAATGCAAGCTGCTGGAATAGCCTGAGGGCAGGTTACAGAAGAGCTATTTTGAAGGATCCCAGATATACTCCAGTTTCAGTGATGAGGGAAGACATGAAGAGTGGAAGTTGAGATGTCTTGTGGGAAAAAAAGCTGGGGCAGAGCCTCATGAAGAGCCTGAGGAAGGGAAGTTGTGTGTAAATACTGTCCACAAGAAGCTTCCAGGGATGGAAAATTGCAGAGGGGTTTTGTTTGTAGGGCTAAAAAGATAGAATGAAGAATTTATAGACAAGAAAGCCTTCAGAATTCAGTCTAAAACTCTGTGATTGCTGGCATGGATAAGTCTCCCTTCCCTTTTTTCCTGAGGGAATTCTACCTTCCATGGCAAGGCTGGGTTATATTCCACGAAGGCATTTTAGCCAGGAGCTCTGCTGGTGGCTGTACTTCCCAAGGCTATTGAGAAGAGTGGTTCTTATAGAAGAAATGGCATCCAGGTACAAAGGGTCTGAATATTAGAATTACACACTAATGAAAATATGTTCAGTAGATCCTTGGTTTCATCAGAAGTGAACAGACTATCCCCCTGCCACATACATAAGTCTCAAAATGAGAAAGAACATCTTTTTATCCCCAGACTGGTCTATCCCATGAGCTTCATCCCCTGATACCCTGATTTCCAGAAAATCTGGGAATGGATATGTTGTCAGGACTTCTGACTAAGCTCAAATGCTGGATCTACTGCTCACTATAGCACTGAGATGAGGTGGGGAGTTGAGCATTTGGCTGCATCCAGGGGTAAAGATAAAGCTTCTCAGAGACTGGCTGGTTTAACACTAGCAGACTCTGGTATTTCTACCATCTAATCTAATATAGATTAGAGATTGCTGCCTATCTTCTGCAATGGCATACATTGTAAGACAGTACATGGGAAACTAATGTTACATAGTTTCTGAAATAGTGATATGAGAACAGTTTTGGAAAAATTCAAAGCACAAGATGATCTCTAATACCATGGTGGTACATATTTGTAGTCCCAGCACTCTAGAGGCAGAGTCAAGAAGATCATGAGTTCAAGGCTGGCCTGAGCCTTTATGGTAAAAGAATCTCAGAAGAAGAACAGCAAAAAAGGGAAACCTCAGAGACCCGGAAAGCCCATGTCTTATCTTCTTTGGGTGGTTTTATTGGAACTGTGTATCACCTTGGGAATACGTTTGTTCCTGGTCCTTGCCAACTGGACTTTTCATATTTGTATATTTCATGCACATGTGTGATTGTGTGAGTGTGTGTGAGAGAGAGAGTGTGTGTGTGTGTGAGTGTGTGTGTGTGTGTTTGTGTGTGTGTGAGTGTGTATGTGTGAGAGAGAGAGTATGTGTGTATGTGTGTGTGAGAGTGTGTGTGTGTGTGAGAGAGTATGTGTGTGTATGTGTGTGAGAGTGTGTATATGTGTGTGTGTGTGTGTGTGTGTGTGTGTGTGTGTCTGTGTGCCCCTCCACAACCTGCACAACTGTTGGGCTGGGATACCTCTTCCTGCCAATCTCTGTACTGACGTTATGGGTTGGTATGAAAATTCACTGAAATAATAATTATAAGTCATTTAATAGCATCTTTGGAATATATTGATTGTTGTAAATACTGGGCATTGTTACTGTCTCATTCCTGCTGGGGTTTTCCAGGAAAGAAAACTAAACTTCATAATACTGAAGCAGCTTAGGAGTCTGATCTCTCCTTCATATTCAGTATCCATTCATTACCTGTCCTCCAAACTCATGGCTGTTTGCAGCCTGGAAAGACATCCAGGCAAGCCTGGGTTTGGGTGCCAATGAGAAGAGTGTCCCTTGACTACATGTGCTGATCTCAGAAGGACAACACCCTCTTCCACTCAGGACTGCCTCTAGCCATGGGCTTCAACACCTGACATCCCACTTCCAGAAATGAAGATGCTCTTAACACATGACTTCAGGAATTCCTTTCACAATTTAGCTTTTGTTCTTAGGAAGAACGAATGTTCTTACAGCTTGTCATTATATTTTAGTGCTTCTGAAAAACAAACAAAACCTTCATGTGCACTCAGGTGGCCTGGAAAGATGCTCTCCCTCCTCACCTGACCTGACAGAATTAAGACTTTGGCCCTGTCCATTTTCTGTTATGTCTCTGACAACTGTACCTTGTTTCCTGGATACCACAGTGGGATGTAACAAGGACTTTTGTCCAGCATGACAGGCCTCAACAGAGCAGAAGCTAATGTGGCCTCCAGACAGGCCTGTCCCTTGGGTGGCAAATACCGAAGCCCATCAAAGTCATGAAGCACCTATTCTTTTGCATCATTCTCTATCAGTCAAGTTCAATCTACCTTTGGAATGGGGTGTTATGTACCCCAGAGGAACCATGATTAGGTTCTCTGGAAAGGCCACAGTGCAGGAGAAATTAAATCACCCAAGAATTGTTGTCAAAACAGCTGTGCAAAGGGCCCCCGCAGCCCCTATCACACATACCTCATTCTCTCACAGATCCCCTGGGACAAGTCAGCCTACCCCCTCCATATGAGGAAACCTGCACATTGCCTCCCTTAAAGTAGATGCTCCACGGGGCCCAACCTGCTCATTCTGAACAATCTGTCAAGAGCTGTACTCAAAGCAGAGCTAATCAGTATCTGCATATTCCACAATCACCCCCATAAGCACAGCTCTTAGGAGACTCTGCTGCTCCTTTCTATCTACCCTCTGTCTCTTTGGCTACAGAACAAAGACCTTCTTATAAGAGATGGGATGGGTTCAGGAAATCCCTGCCTTTCTCTCAGGGGCCTTTGCTTGGGGTCTGTGCATTTGGAAACATACCTGTGCCTCACACAGAGAAGGGAATAATGAGTGCATTTGACAGTTCTTTAAAAGCTGTTAGTCCTGGCATGTCTGGAAACAGACAGCCCCAGTATACAAGAACAGAGTGAACATAGAATTGTCTGATCAAGTGGCAGGCCATCTGGAAAACTAGAGATGAACATTTGGGGTAAAACTCTGATTTTGAAACTCTTGAGAGAATCAGCAAGTCCTAGAAAACAGGCATCAAAGGAACCAAAGAAATCAATCTGGGAAAAAAAAAAAAAGGTATGGATATCATCTGTATTGTAGACACTGTTCTGAGGCCTTAGGATTCATAGAATGAATAAAACATAATCCCGCCCCATGCTGGAAGTCCTAACAGGAGAAAAGCTGTGGTTTGACCTTTAACTGATGCTGAAACACAGTAGTCACCTTGATGTAGTTAAGAAGCTGGACTTGAAGGATTGGCATGTGTAGTACTGAGCTAATTAATAACTTAGCACTCCAGTTTCCGGTCTGTGGATGGCAGGAGAGAGACCTGTACTCCCTCCCCTGAGGATAGGGACTGCACTAGGAATTACCAGGGCAAAGTCATCTCAAAAGTAAGAGCATAATAAACATTTAAATAATACATTGTCCATTTCCTTTGCTTTGAAACTGAACAAAAATGGTCTACCTTTGAATCAAGTGTAATCCAAACATGTTCATCTAGCATATATCTTCAACAAGGGCTGGATAATAATATATAGCTACGAGTCAGTGATCTTTTTAAAATTAGTTTTGTTTTTTAGTAGATTTGGATATTTTAGGATTATCTTAAAACAAATGGAAAGCCAAACTAGTCTTCTGTGACCATGCTGTTTCTAGAAAGAAAAAGCAACAATTTTAATTCGCAAGGTGTTAGGAAAACACTTGGAGTCATTAGATACTTAGCCAGAGTTAACAGTCGACAATTACTGCAATTGTTCAGCTACTTTGAGAGAATGAATCCAGTTGCCTCCATAATACCTTTGATTATGCTAGTCTCTAAGAATGGAGATGATTGATTATTCTATTATTTGATGTACTAAAGCTGTGACAAGAAATGACATATCTGTGCCTTGGTAGCCCCTTGCCTAATGAGAAGTGTAATTAATCTAAAAGGGAATTTTCACAATTGAGTGTCTTGTGATTGATTTTGAAAACTTTTAATAACTGCATGTGTTTATCTGGTTAGTCAAAGAGATTTGTGCCAATGAGTGAATTCCTTGCAGTATAAACTGCCCCTAGTTTCAGCACCCTGTCGTTTATAGCTTCTTGTGAGGGGCATGAGCTCACTGACAGGAGACCTGACCAGAGTGGGAATCGAGTCTTTCTAGCAAGGTTCTAGCAAGAGTCTTTACCGTGAGATGCTTGCAGTCACAACATTTTTAAAATAATGTTGAATTATTTTGGCCCGTTTCCTTTTTTCACCCGAACCCTCACTTATGACATGGAAATATTATGACAAAATGAAGAAAATTTCAGGAAAGAGAAACTAAAATGGAAAAGACTATAGACCTGGAAAAGCAAACAAAAATCAACACATTGGTACCCCAAATTTGGTACTACCTTCTCTTTTTTTGTTTAAAGTTAGTTAACATTGCAGTATTTGAATATGATGTTATTATAAATAATCACTCAGTTTGGTGCCTTGTGCGCTCTTCAATCTGTTGCAGCTAAAATCCCCATTTAACACGGTAAGCAGACATGAAATTCTATCAGCTTACTGAGAGTGTGGTCTCATTTAACTTTTAATGAAATTTGGCTTTCAGTATCGTCATGTTCGGATTCACTGCTGTAGACACTTTAAGTAGGCCACAGACACCCAAGGATGTTCATGTAAGGCAAATCAAACATGACAGTTTTTACATCAGTGTTTAAATTTAAATTCCAGCAAAAACAATTCTCTTAAGAGCTTTACTGTGTGATAAATATAACTGGCCTTTCTGGGATATTCACTCTCAATATTTGATTACATTAGTTGTCTCTTTAGTGTAACAAAGCAACCTTAAGGAGAGAAGGGTAAATTTGGTTTAGGGTTCCTGAGGATACAACTCCATTGTTGTGAAGAAGGCATGGCCACAGGAAAGGGACATAGCTGTTTACATGGCACCCACAGGCAGGAAGCAGACAAAGATGAATGCTGGTACTCAGCTTCCTTCTTCCTTCTTATTCAGACTCTGGTGCAGTCCGTGGAAAGGTACCGCTTCTGTTTAGGGTAGGTCTTCCCACCTTGGTTTACCTAATTCATATAATCCCTCAAAGACCTCAGAGAGATTTGTTCTAAGTGTCACCAAACTGACGACCAAGACAGGTCATCAGAATGATCAACCAATAAGAAAGACAAAACTATTTGCTGTTGACCCATGCATCTTGTAGTGGATCAGTTCCCAATTGTACTTCCAGGTCTCTCTGCCACCATTGACTTTTATAGATGAGTCAACAGAAGTGAAGGCAATTTGCACTCAGACTTGTCAGATCAAAATTTCAAAAGCTATTCCATTTTCCTTTAAGACTCATGTTCAGAGAAGTAACATGCTGGATAACTTGGCCACAAACCACACCAAGGAATGTAATCTTATAATCCCCAAATCAAAATGCCAGCATGGTGGCTTTCTCCTGAGGCCTCTCTTAGAGGATAAAACCGCTGTTCCTTTGACTGCATAATAGAGAGAGATCCCCGTGAAGGGTAGCAGGAAGGACCAAACAGCGGCTGTGAGATTGAGACCAAGTGTTGACATTTGCTGACTTTGTGGCAGGATTTCAACCCTTCTCATGAAAGGGGAAATGATAAACTATCCGAAGATGAGGAGGAGGGTGATATGATAAGCTATCGGTGTGATCTGGCTAGAAAGCATGGCTGTGTGCTGAGCTGGGAGCCAGGAACCCTAGGCCTCACTTCAGTCTCTGAGAACGTATTTTGGATCTCTGGAGGGCCTTTGCTGCTGTGGCAGGCAAGCAGGAAGGAAAGAGTGGAAATGAACATAATTTTGGAAGGGGCCAGTTGTTAGAAAGTCTGGAAATTCCCCCAGAGGGCTACGTGTGAGGGACAGACAGGCGTGATAAAAACTGGGTATAGCCAACCTGGAGAAGGCCAGTGCTATACAACAGCTTTGTATCAAAGGAATTCCATTGAGCCGCCAACCTTTCTCCTCCTGTGGCCAGTTTCCTTTCTCCTTTAATAAATTATTTTTGTTCCTACCTCTATCCATGTGCTCCTGGTACAATCCCTTGTTCTAGGACAGAAGAACCTGGATATTCCATGGGGATTCTCCAGAGTCTGGCCTGACTTTGTTCCCTTCATTTGCAAAGTGAGAGTCTTGGGACTGTGACTATATACCCTGTGATTCTTTTTACTACATTTTCCTGTCTTGCTTGAGACATGATAAAACTTCCCAAATCCTCCATGTGTCATGAGGCCTATGGAGCAAGTGCTTTGGAATCAGTCTGGTTGAGTTAAAGTTCACATTTTCCTGATTTGAGTCATATGGCTGTAGACAAATATTGAGTATCTTTCCTGCCTCTGGGGGGTAATGATGATGTCTTCTCCCCAGGCTTATGAGGAGGAAGTCTTGGTTAATAAAGTCAGAAGGCTTTACCTGGGCTACCATAAACTTAGTGGTTTAAAAAGTATACCTTTATTATCTCATGGTTCTATGCTGAGAGCCTGCAGGAGTCTTATTGGGCTAGTATCAAGGGCAGAGCTCTTTTCCAGAACTAGCTTGGATTCTCCCTAACTCATAGATAAAACCCAGAACTTCAGGTTAACCATATTTGAAGACAGGATCTTTAAAGAGGTAATTAAGTTCAGAAGAACACCTTAGGGTGGGGGACCGCAATCCAGTCTGATTGGTGTCCTTACTAAAACAAGAGACTTGGACTCACAAAGAGATATCATAGATGTGCTCATAACACATCTTTCAGTTCAGACCACGGCAAGTAAATGTTTAAGCCATCCAGTTCATAGTCCATGCTGTGACTTCCTAGAAAAAGAGTACATATCCTGGAGGAAAAAAATCATGAGTCCCCCGGAGGCCATTTGCATTCCTTGGTTCTGATCCTTTTATCTACCTTCCAAGTGAGCAACACGGAGTCTGCTTTACACATGATGTTTATTTGACCTCTTTTTTCTCCCCTCTTAAAGAATCTTGAGATTACGTTGGGAAATGTGTATAATCCAGGCTTACCTGACTATTGTGATATTAGCAACCTCATTTCTTCTGTGACTGTACTCTCTTGAGAGTTAGAATGTGATGACCAGGGTTAGAGTGATGTCCCTGGTTATGAGACATGCTGTTCTCCCACAGAACCTGACTCTTCTGAGGGACTCAAGTTTGGTTACAAACACTCATGTTTGGTGGTCCACAATCACCTGTAATGATAGATCAGGGGACCCTTTTCTGGCTTGCACAGCACCTAAACATATGTGGCATACATTCACATCAACATACACATCAAATAAATAAAAATAAATTTTAAAAATAGTATTATAGTCTTTGAGAATCATTATTCTTCCTATAATGATCTATTACTTCTAACTGTTACATATAATTTTGTATCATCCTTCTGGCTTCCCTGGCTCCAAAACTAAATGGAAATTATCGAAGAATTAAACTTCCTTGAGTGGACACTGGGAAAGCATCATGTTCTGTAGTTCACTCTTGCTTTCCCAATTATAACATAGGCTTCTGCAGACATAAGCTTATCCTAGGATACAGCGAAAGTGATGCTCCAGTGAGGGGAAGCTTCAGCATCTTGATTCAAGGCTGCTTCACTCTGTCATCAACCTTGTTCTAATGCCGAGGGGTTTTCTGCTCTGGGTAGAGTGGTAGTTCAGGCCAAAATTATTCATGCTGTTTCTAAGAGATTTGCTGTTTTACTACAAGACAAGCATCAGCATTGGTAGGTGGATCCAGGTTGTTTGGTCTCCATTGCATGTTTGACTTCAATATGGTTGAAGAAATAAGAAGTTTAGAGTATAGAAAACCAAGACAATGCATCTCTCAAAATTTATTTGCAGCCAAATGACATAAATAAGACTAAATATCTTAAACTGAAATGGGAATGTATCAGCTCATGCAACCACCAAATACTAGAGTAGAGGATTCTGCAATACCCTGAGAGTTGGGAGTCTCCCTCCCACCTTCCATGTACTGTGGTTCCCCCACAATGGCCACAAAGGACCTTTCCTTGCAGTTCCCGAAGGCTGAGCACCTCAGAGTCTAGCTTAGAGTTAAAGACAGCATGCTTCTCTGAACGTTAGGATTAAGTTTCTAGGGATCTGCTCAGGTTTGCATCCATTCTGAACTAAGGACAACAGAAGGGAGACCATTTACTTCGTCACCTGAGTGACGTCTAGCATGCCTTGGAGTTGTGGAGATTGAAAAAGAATTAGCACTAGAAAGGAATAAATGAATGGAGATGAGAGGGAAATGAGGCTTATATTACACAAAAGGTAGATCCATGAAAAGTTTCTTAATCCTCCCCCCCAACACAGTACCCGAAACTAGGCAGTTCACTAAGTTTATTTAGCTTTTATTTTTTTCCAGGATGTCAACATCTGCTCAGTAGCTAGTGATGCTCCCTTGCTGTATCTTTCATGACACAGGGCATCACAGACAACGGAAGGCTAACTTTCCACAAAGCACTGGATTTTATAGCCAGGACACCTTCTTGATAAATTATCTATCCATTTTTGCAGGCTAATTTTGACTATCAATCTTATAGGAGTCAACCTTACATGCCCTCTGGGCATGCTGGTGAGAGATTATTTAGATTAGGTAAAGTAAGGCGTGAAGTATCACTTTAATTATAGGTGACACCATCCTGGGGGCTGAAATAACAAGTCTTTGGGGTCCAGCCCTAAAGACTTTCTCTCAGGGTCTGAGGAAGGTTCTAATACCAGTGTGGGAAATCTACTGATCTGAAAACATATCAACAATTCTACTCATACTGTGCTCTTTAGTTCACTTCATTGCAAATGACTTCTTTCTGATGTTCTACATTGCTCAACCTTGTTCTTCGTTGCTTACATTCTTCTACCTTATTCTACCACCTCTTTGTATCACAAGTCTCCACAGTTTTTATACAACACTATCTGCAATTCTCTGGCCAAAGCAAGGTCACAAAGTTTGAATCTTTTCAGGGTCATAAAAGAAGCTAAGAGTTTACTCCAGGCAGTGGCTGTCAGGCTTTCTTTATGGCTCAAGGAAGGAGTGACTTGTAAAAGCCTCAGAGAACTCTTAAAGGGAACAGTGTCAAATGAGAGGGAGAAATTTAACTCAGTTATGGAAATCTAAGAAGGGAGAAAGGGGATTTTGTATATAATATCATACTCCCTAATATGGCTAGATAATAAGCCAATTAATAAGCCAATGTAAAAGCAAGCACAAAGTGTTAAGGGCAGAGTTATTTACCATGGCAACACAAAGTTCCAAGGCCACAGGAATAAGACTGAGCAGACTGGGGTTCAGGGGCACACAGTGTCCAGATGATACAAACTTTTAGACATAGGTTTATTGTGTGCAGAATTGGCAAGTGAAGAATTGGCATGCTTTTCTTAGGATTCTTTGTGTTAGCAATCTTAGTAGACACCTGCAACTCTGATGTGGTGCTTAACGGTAAAGTTTTAAGCTTATGATCTATTTACAAAGTCCTCTATTCTAGTTTAAACTTGTTCTTCAGTAAAAATGAGCTAAACATGAATAGTTTCTATTAGCTGAATAAAGAAGCAGTGTTAAAGTGTTTACAAGTCTCATGGGAATGATAGATTTGGCATGACCTATGATATAGTCTACATATCAGAATAACAGTTACATGAAAAGACATCTTCCTGACCACCCACAGATACATGTGGGCATAAATGATCAATCCCATTGCTAGAAGTTCTTGAGAAATGAATCCCAAGGTAGTAACATATGGGAATGCTGCAATTACACACAAGATATTCACTTCAAGGAACAGCTAATACATTCAAAGTCAATGGTACCAAATGCCTTGCACTTTGATTTTACCTCCACCAGAACCCTTGGTTCTAATTGGTCAGCTTTGTTATGACAGCTGAGTTTCTACTACATATCTCTGCAGCTTACAGCACTGAAATCCTGAAATACAAAGAAGAAAGCGAAGTTGAACACCACTATTTATCATTCCTTGCTACCTCACTATGTATATAAAATGACCTCAAGATCCGCTGCTATGATGCCCCCACCATGATAGACTTAAACTGTAAACCAAATCAACCTTTGCTCCCTTAAGTTACTTTTGTCATGGTGTTTTATCATTGAAGTAAGGCAATTAATATATCATCAATCCATGAATAGATTAAACTAGATACCTCCTGAATGTTCCACTTCTCAGCACTGTGCATGGGGGACCAAGTATCTAACCCATATAAACGTTTACAAAGACAAATCCAAACCTCACTAGACAGAAGTCAAAGTTTCTAATTCCAGCATATCCCAGGCCAAAATTCTTCTCATCATTTTGTTCCCTTCGAATCAGTGTCAAAAAAAAAAAAAAAAGGAATATGTAGAAATTCTTTTAGTTACCTACTTGTATGGGTCACATGGTAAACACAGGAAAGACTTTTATTCTATGCATGTGGATCTTAATTAATAAAAAACTACAGTGCAGTTATGAGAAAATCAGAGGTGATGTCACCTATAGGGGCAATGATAATCCAAAGATGACTGAGTCACAGTATTCTTGTCCATAAGGAGCAGGTGACCAAAAAAAAAAAAAAAAAGATTCTTACTCATGAGTAAAATGTCATGAATGAATCCTAGAGGTTGGAGACAAGCACTGTAGAAGTCAGTCTGACTGAGAAGGCATATATTACAACCAGGAATATTTTAAAGGATGGCATTTGAAATGATCTTTGAAATAGAAATATGTTTATGTATGATGACTGCTGGTGTAGATAGGGTAGATAAGCACGGAGTCCTAAGGACATAGTTCAGTCAGTAAAGTGCTTCTCAAGCATAAGGACCTGAATCTGAGCATCAGAGCCTGTGTTAAAGAGCTGGACATGGTGACACATGCCTGTAATTCCAGAGCTAGGGAGGTAGAAGTAGGCTTGTTCATCATCCTGCAAACTTATTTCATAAGTTCCAGTGAGAGACTCTTCATTAAAAAGCAAGGAGGATAGCTCCTGAGGTATGACACCCAAGATTGGCCCCTGGTTACTGTAGGGGGGTTGTGTTGTTTCATGATAAATAATTGTCCCACCTACTGGTTTAATAAAAAGCGCTGATTGGCCAAAGGCAGGCAGGAAGTGTGGGTGGGGCTACCAGACTAAGAAAATCTCTGAGAGCAGAATGCCAGAGAGAAGCCGCAGGAAGCAGAGGACAACCATGCTGCTCTAAAGAAAGGTACTGAGCCACATGGCTGAACAGGAAGAATCATGGGTTAGATGAAGGGTAGAGAGCTAGCAAGTGATATGCCTGGGCCTGAGGCTGATCAGCTGAAAACTAATGAAAGCGTCTGTGTGTCTCTGCAGGTCTGCGGGTCTGTGGGTCTGCGGGTCTGTGGGCCTAGACCTTGAGGTTAGGCCCGAGTGTCCGGGCCAGAAATCTCCTACTACAGGTTACCATGTTCATTCACACACTTGCATGTGTGCTTACCTTAACATGTGTATCTATGTACCCATACCCACTGCTACCCTCTCAAACTTCTCCCCCTGACACACAAATGAATAAGCATGTCAAACATTGAAAACAAAAATAGAACAAGCATTGTGTATCACAGTAGTTGTATTGTGTGGAAGAAACTAACCAAATTCACAGTGTGATTTCTGTGCTAGTAAGCCTTACCCTAAAGACAGACCAATCTATTAGATATGGCTGTAGATACGGACAATCATAGATGAAGAACAGACACACGTATGAGAGAAAACACATTTGGTAAATTGGCTTGTATACTCATGGAAACTTAGAAGTTCCATAGCAGGCTTACAATCTGAAGACTGATGGATGTCAGCTGTGTGGTACAGTTGTAAGCCAAACCTCATAACCAAGGAAAACGCTCCAAAGCAGAAGGACTCAGAACCTGGAGAGCCATTGGTGTTAACACTCCAAATCTAAAGTCAGAAAAGGCTGAATTTTTAAGTCCAACAATATCAAGGGAGTGTGCCAGCTTTGTCTTTTTGGGCTATCTGGTCCCCTGATGGCTTGATTGTACTGACCCACACTGAAGACATGTGTTCCCCCACTCACCTAGAGCATCACACACCAGTTTCCTCTGTAAACATGCTCTCAGACACACTTACTCCTGTTGCCTTATCACCTTGCTGGGTGGTATTCTTCAAATTAATCAAGTTGATACCTGAAATTTCCTTTCATTGGAACTCTAAGCAGAAGTTAACGTAATCATTCCACAGGACAAACATAGCAGTAATGATGGCCTAAAAGAAAAGGCAGAGACTGATGGGAAGGTGCAAGAATATTGAAGGAAATGGGAATCGGGATCCTCAGAGGGTCTTGTAGGTGTAAGCACACACTATAAAATTAAAAGGTGTTGCTTTATTTGGGGTACATTTTACTTAAATCAAAGACAAGGGACAGAATGAACATATATAGTGTTAAAATACATACGCATGCATGCGACAGGCTTGGTAATAGCTCCTAAGATAGGACTAAGTTGGGGTCCCTTGACCCTGCAACTGTGTCATTGCTTTATACTAAAAGGAAGGGGAAGATTATGGGATGTAATTAACTGAACATCTTGAAATCAGAATTAGTCAGGATCATAGAGTAGTCGTGAGAAAGAGTCAGGAAGAGCAAGGTAGAAGAAATTTTGGTAATTGTGTGGAGGTTGCAGGGATACACTTTGAAATAGAGGAGGGAACCAGAATCTAAAGGTGTAGGTGATCTTGAAAGGCTGGGAAAGACTAGGAAGTGGACATTTCCTACACTATCTAGAAAGAGTGCTAGTCTACAAATTCCTGACTTTAGTAAAAAATGATTTTGGACTTTTAAACTTCAGAGCTAACAGATAATAAATCTGCAGTTTCAAGAAACCACATTTGTAGTGATCTGTTAGAGTACAGAAATTAACATAGCATATCTGCCAAGGATAAACGGCACACTTATGAAGTGGTTAATCTCAATTCATCAACATAACATCGAGTTATTACTATTATTTATCCTCATCAAGGAGTAACTGAGGCTTGGATATGTTAGCGCCTCCCCCCCAAAAAGTTAGAAATTCATAATTTGAGCCTTGACTTGAAGTTCCATGTCTTCATCACCCAGCTTTGCTTCTAGTGCACCAAGGAGCAAACTGGAATGCACAGCAGGGTCTAGGAACAGTCCAGTTCTGGTATTTCCATAGGCTTGTTCTGCCTGCAGAAGGAAGTCTGCTGGACTCTGGGGCATAGCCCTGAAGGGGTAATGTTGACTGTGAGATTGCTATGACAGCTTTGGTGACCAGAGTCTGGCTTATGTGAGCAGTTGACACATTTCACATGTGTCCACTAGGCATCACAGCTGACAAGATCTGCTAACCAATTTTACTAAAAAGGCAAAAATTCGCATCTCCCCTTCATGATATCAGCTGTATGCATGTGTGCACATACAAGTATGTTAGGTTGTGCTATCAAGGGAACAGGAGCAAGCTATTTTATGTCTCCTGAATTCCTAGAGGCCTTAGCAGATTCATTTTTTTAATTGAACACTGAACAGGATATTGCACAACTAATATGCATAGAAATCTCATTAACTTTCACAGGAGCCAAATATGTGGCATAGGTAAGACTTTTGGATGGCTCTCTTGGTGGGTGTCTTACTATTTATTTATTTTTCTGTGATCAGAGATATATATAATTTAAGGTAAGGACTTTGAAGACCATCATAATATTACTAACATCTCTTACAAGCTGGGTACTTGTGGCAGGTCACACAGCTCTTCTACAAGTGGGAAGCCTCAAAGGATATATTTATTCTTTCAAGTCCAGGAGGTCAGATTGTTTCAGAACCCCAGAGAAGGCTGCCTCAGCATGTAAAATGTTTTCTAAGTGTAAGGACCTCATTTGGACTCCCCAGCATCCCACAAAAAATAGGCTTAGCTGTGTGAATTTATAATTGTCAGCACTGTAGATGCAGAAATAAGAGAATCCCCAGGACTGTTAGTTCAACTAACTGGTTGAGCAGAATCAGAGAGCCTCAGTTTCCTAGTGAGGAATTCTGTCTCAAAGAAAAAAAAAACCAAGGAAGAGAGGACAGTGGCCAAAGAATACTTGAGCTTGACCTATGGCCATCACATACGTGCACACAAATATACACTTGTACCCATATATACATGCACCCACATAAATGTGTACACATGCACCACTGAACCTCTAATCCAACTTCTACTTTTGTAGGTGGAGATGATCAAGAATAGATATAGTAAGGAGAGAAGCAGGTAGCCATTCTAATTGTAGGGATAACTGATAAAATAAAAAATAGAAAGCATTACCATCCAAAGCATTTCCAGTAGACTGTTAAGATTTCTATCTAATCAATTAACAGTTAAACAGCTGTGTTTATTAGTCTTACTGGCAGACACAGTGTTCAGTTATGCAGAGCACCATAATGCAACACTTTAGACAATTTATTAGTGTCCGCTCCATACAATTTTAAATAAATATCTCCAGTACTGTTCCCAGACTTATTTTTTATACAAGAGACCAACTTCTCATGGGGCATCAACTCACTGCATAGGGGTACATGGGATCTTTAAAACACTTGCTACTGCGTGATGAACTAGAAATTTTTGAAGGAATAGTATTCCCTTCTTGCCATTGGGGTGGTCCAGAGACTATTTAAATCTCCATGTAAGCAGAGGTTTGTTTCTTGCCCTTGTTCTGGAGAGCATCCCTACATAGAAAGATAGATGGCTCATTGTCCATTGATTCCTCCTGACACTCCACAATTTTGTGTATTTATTTACAGTGTAGAAGAAGGCCTAAAACAAATAGTAACTGAAAGACACCAGCATACAACTTACTCTCAATTCTGAAGAACATCATGTGGAAATGTGTAGAAAACTCATCATTCCAACTACTGTATCAATATTCACACTTCTGTCAGAGAAACTAACTCATTACCAATGGGGCAATAAGCTATCTGGGAGACAGATATTCTCTTTTGACTAGCTGGGCCATCGCACATCTTTGCCATGCATTAAGAGCAAGTGGAGGACATTTGAAGAGCCTTGAATAAAACAACAGGGAACATGTCAGAGGCAACAGAGGTGTGTGTGTGTGTGTGTGTTTGTGTGTGTGTGTGTGTGTGTGTGTGTGTGTGTGTGATATGTATTGTCTGTGTGGGTATTTGTGCACGTTTCCATGTGAAGGACAGAGGTCAATACTGGGTGTCCATCTCTATTACTCTCAGGGTCTCTCACTGAACCTACAGTTTACAGATTCTTCCAGACAGGCTAGCCAATGAGCTTCATAGATCTGCCCAGCTCTGCCCAGAACTGTAGTAAGAAACACGTGCCATTGTGCCACATCTGAACTTGGGCTCTGATGCTTACACAGAATGTATGATGCCAACTGAAATTTGACTATAACAAATATGAACACCTTTTTTTTTTTTTTGGTTTGTTTTGGTTTTCAAGATGGATCATGTTTAGCAAGAATTTGTATGGCAGTTGTAGTACTTCCTTATTGCTATGAAAAATGCCCGGCAAAAGAAACGTAAAGAATGAACGAATAATTTGTGTTCACAGTTTGAGATTGTTGAGCATCAAGACGGAAGGCAGAGCGATGAATCCGAGGTGGCTGGCCACATTGCAACCACAGTCAGGAAGAGAGAGAGATGGATGTTGGTGCCCAGTTCCATCCTCCTTTCTATCTTGTCCAGGATCCCAGTCCATGGGGTAGTGTTGCCCACATCCAGGGTAGAGCCTCTCATCTCAGTTAATTCGTTCTAGAAATTCTATCACAGAAATTCCCAGAGGTTTATCTCCTAGGTAATTCTATAGTCTATCAGGATGATAGTCATGACTAAGGATCACACTAGAGCTAAAGGTTAGCCTTCCAGCTGGGCAAGAGGCACAGCATTGAGCAACATAGCCAAGCTCTGGATCTGCCCTTTCGCTTTGAAATGAACCATTTTCAACTTCTGAGGCCCAGAGTTGCCCAGGCCTGTGCAGTATAGCTGGGACAGGTACATGAAGAGCATTCTCCCCTTTAGCTGGGGCAGGCAAATGAAGAGCATCCTCCCGTTTAGCTGGGACAGGCAAAGGAAGAGCATCTTCCCATTTAGCTGGGGCAGGCAAATGAAGAGCATCCTCCCCTTTAGCTGGGGCAGGCAAATGAAGAGCATCCTCCCGTTTAGCTGGGACAGGCAAAGGAAGAGCATCTTCCCATTTAGCTGGGGCAGGCAAATGAAGAGCATCCTCCCCTTTAGCTGGGGCAGGCAAATGAAGAGCATCCTCCCCTTTAGCTGGGACAGGCAAAGGAAGAGCATCCTCCCCTTTAGCTGGGGCAGGCAAATGAAGAGCATCCTCCCCTTTAGCTGGGGCAGGCAAATGAAGAGCAAGCATACTTTCTTTCAACTGATTTTGAACAGAGAGGAATTTTTTTCCACAAAAGTCACCAATAGAAACTCAAGGGATACCCTTGAAGCAGATCTGGATATTCCTTTGGATAGAATACAAATAGCTATTACAACCACCATTCCCACAAATATGTCTTTTTATAACCCCACACTCTCTCTCATCATCTTTCCCTGATGTACCTATTGCACTAGGGATAGCTAAGGATTTGTGAGAGCAGAAGGAGAGATACAATATCCTGCCTCACCAGGGACTTTATTGTTTTATCAGTTGATGCTAATGAATAGGTCCTGGGAAAATCCATGGGGATAGTTACTATTCTGAGGCCTTTTCTAGTTAGTCTTTCAGTGCTGGAAGCCTACATTCCATGTCATGTATGACAGCAGGAATGACCCTGTGGAAAAGAACCACTATACCCCTGTAAGAGAGTTATCTCATATCATTACTCAATGTGGCCTATGTACCTGCTCACCAAGGATGGATAATAAATAAGAACTCCAACTCATATGCTTGGAAGCTCATACTCCAGTGAGAGAAACAGTAAGAAAATAAAGGTGGTATGCTCTGAGTGTAGTAAAAGTGAAATGATCAGAGAGAGGATGATGCGCAGCATAGGAGGCATGTTAACCCACCGTGGATTAAAATATTCCTAGGAAAGGTCATGTTTAGCTGAGATATCAACTTTATAGAAAACTGTCAAAGATAAAGAGTAGGAAATGAGCATCCCAGACAGAAATACATGGCAATGTAAGGGCAAATGCAAGGCAGGAATGGCTTCATTCTATTTGATATTAAGGGCATAAAATGAACAATGAGATGGGGTGAGGGAAGCAGGGGCTAGGTCTAGAAATCTTGCGCTGTGCACAGCTATTTGGGTTTTTGCCTTCTTGCAGCAGGAAAACATCCAACATTCTGAGGTAGAAAACTGAGTATCTCTGGCTGACACATTTTAGTGAGAATATGGATCAGACATCCTGTGGGTTAGGCTTTTCATCTGCTTAACAAAATTCCTTATAGAACAACTTCAAAGGAGAAGGGACAATTTTAGCTCATGATTTCAGAGGTTTTAGTTCATCATGTCTTTCTCAGTGGCAGAGAGTCATGGCCGTGTAAGAAGGTGCTCACATAATCAAGGACAAGAAGCAAGGTCAGAGAGAAGGGGACCAAGAACTGGGCATAACATTTGCGGGTACATCACAGTGATCTGCGTTCTCCAGCAAGGTTCTACCTGCTTAAATTTCTGTCACCTCCTAAAATAATGTCCCAAAATGTGGACCAAGTGTTGTACATATGGCCCTGATGGGTATGTTTATTTCTAAAGCATAACATGGAGGAAAGTCATAAAAGAGCAAGCTTAGAGCCTAGAGGTCAAGGGAAAGGCTGCTGCTAACATTAAATTAGAAACATCTGTGTTCTGGTCTATGGTGGGGGTAAAGGAGCAAGAAGAGAGATGAGAGACCAGAGGAAGAGGAAGATGGGGGAGGGAGGGAAAGAGGAAAGAAGGGATGAGAGAGACCCCCTGAAGCATGAAGTCATAATAAAAGTAGATAATGATGTGGTGTTAGCTCTAAGGATGTTACCTCATGGATAGCATAAAACAGGTACTCAGTAGAAGTTTGACTTGAGCTGAGCATCAAATTCACCTTCCTCATTGTGGGTTGGAGAGGACAGCAGATCTAAGTCCTTTGTAATCCCAGATGGAAGGGTGTGGTGATATATTTTGTATTTAATAAAATCAGTCTGGAATATCAGAGAACAGATCTACCCATAGTCAAGCCGTGAGGGTCACAGAGGGTAACTCATGTCTTTAATCCCATTTAATCCCAGTGGGGGGGGGATCCAGAAATAGATCTTTCTGTGTTTCTGTGAGTTCAAGGCCTAACTACCAAATAGTAGTAGCCCACACCTTTAATCTCAACTCGAGAACTATAATGCAGAGTTCAAGCTGGAAGTGAAACAACCGAGTAAAGGAGGTACTTAAGGAGCTGTGGGCCGGTGGTGGGGCGTTCCTTAGAAGCTACGAGCCAAGCTTTACTCTGAGAAGTTGGCTGGGTGAGATTTAACTGTGGTCTGTTTCCTCTCTCTGACAATCCAGCCTTTTCCCCAATATCTGGCTTTGAGTTTTCATTTAATAACAATTAGAATTTGCATTTCAGAAGGGTTAGGGAAAGGGTATATATTCCAGGGATGTCATAGTTAATAAAGTTCTCAGCAAACTACCAAGGAGAGTTTGCATTTTTTCTATGTATTTACAGTTCTGATATTCTGACTTGGAAGTGAGTTGAGCAGCCCAAGGGGGGCTTTCAGGGGAGAAGAAGGTGGGTACCTCTCCTTCACTTGGACTTTGGATGAACAAGATCAGGAACTAGTCATTTCAAATGCTTCCTGGGCTCATGAACACCAGGCCTGTGGAATAAGGCTGCTATCCCAGACTCTTCTAGGGCTTTGAGGTCCTTTGAGCCTTGGTGAATATAGCTCATTATTTGCATTAATTCAGAAACTAATTGTGCCAGACGCTTCTGCATGGTATAGGCAACCTCTGGTTAATGAAGTTAGGTGAGTCATCCATCACGTCATTATGGCCTCTTGAGTAGGACAGCAATGTGGGAACCTGAAGTTTGTGTTGGGATACAAACACAGTAACAAGGTGGGTTTGCTTCAAGTCAGTAGGGGATGTCTCTGTGTTGCACTTTGCCTATGGCATCTTAATGGGAAATGATTTGCAGTAGGTGGAAACCCCTGGCTTGGGTAAAGAGAGAAATGCTGTTGAGGTTATTTATTAGCACAATAGCACAGAGCCCTGGTGTGAGCTTTAAATAAAGCCAAATGGAGCCCCATGGTTTCTCTTAAGACAGCCTTTCTGCTTTAAGAAAAAGATAATGAAGCAGGCATTCAAAAATGCATTCAGCCTGTCCCAATCACTCAGTACTTGAGTGTAATCATCACTGGTAACATAGAAATACAGAAGATAAACAAACTTACCTTTTACCTTTGCAATAAGGAATCAGTGTTTTCTGTGTCCTCAAGGGTGGTAAAGAGACGTTTTGCACACAAATCTCAGATATATCAATGAGATAATGAGCCCTGTGTATTTGCTTACATTTTTCCACCTTTGGAATGAAGGAAGGAGTGAAATGTGATGTCCTCACTAAGGAAAAGTGGGGTGTGTTTTATGTCTAACAAGCTTTCTTTCTTGCCTCTGCTGGGATTGGGGACCGGATTGAGCACACAAAATTTCCAGACTCAGCAGCCTCTGCATTTTCACATTGTAAACATGAAGGATGAAACTCTGGGGCAATGAGAAGATGGATTTAGGAAGAGGTTTTATCATAGTTTAACTTAAGAGAAAAGAAGCAGAGAACCTATTCAGCAGGAGGAGACTCTAGATACAGAGTATCATTGAACTGCCAGTCTAGGGTCACTTTTACAGGGCTCATGGCAGAAACTGGGGCAAGGCATGGATTGGTCAGACAAGTTTTCCTACTCACATCCTATGCTATTTTGGTGAAATCACTAATTTCTAGAAGCTGGATTTCTTATCTGCCCAATTAGCTGTTGTTGAAAAAAAAAAAAAAAAAAAAAAAAAAGGAAAAAGAAAAGAAACTCAAAGATGAGAACAGGTATGAAATCCTGACATCAGGGTTCTAGTACCCAGGGAGCAGTTGGACTGTGTGGGTTCAAACATTAGGAAATGGTTCCTAAAAGTGTACTCTAGTCTGTAGGGACAAAGCATCAATTTCTGCCTGGGTACAATGCTGAAGAGTTCCAAACCTGGCAGGGAATGTTTTGGGTCCAAGAGCCAGTTTTTAATCATGGTTCTGCCTCCAAAGGAATGTCATGTATCAGGAAGCCAAAGCTAGGAGATTTCAAGGTGAACTCAAGCAATTTGGGGTCCAATATTAAAGCACAAAGAATGAAAACCAAAACCTTTGCAAAAAGCTCCTTTGAGGTGGAGAAAGACACAAAGAGTCTCTTGCTGCTTCACACATGTAAAGAGACCCCTGATGGATTGCCGTTCTCATCTGCAGTAGACAGCTACAGGGCTACAAGGCATGAGCCTCTACTCATGGGATTCTTTTCTTCCTCTGCCTCTGGCATGAAAACAGGAACTAGAGAAAAACTTTAAAACTGGCTTCTCTGCTGCCTTTTCAGTCAATCAGCTGCTGAAACTGGAAACACAGAGTTAGTGACATGACAGAATTTCCATTAATATCTTTACTTCCTTTGTGAGCAGCCGCAGGAATGGCAATCAGCTATTTGCACATGGATCTCTAGGGCATAGCGCCCTGAGCAATTAAACCAGAGCATTTGGATTGAAAATATGCTAATAGTGGCAAGGAGAGTGCAGGAGGGCAGACCCGGTGGAATCCTGACTCAACTTCCCACCTTGAGCAGAAAGATGGGTATGTGTGTGCATCTATCAGGGTATGCCAACAAAGATTCATGACTTGCTTTTCTTGGTATATTATATACCAGGGAGCATTGACTAGCTCTACAAAGTATTAAGTGGAGAGGTCTCTGGGTCTCAGGTACAGCTGCATCCAGGAACTCAAGTCATAGGATAAGGACTTGGCTAACTTTCTTTCTCCTTACGTGCATGAATCTCCTATACCCCATGCCCATCCTGTCCCCATGTCTTATTCACAGAATAGATGGAAAAAGGAAGGCCCAAAGACAACCAAATATAGTAACATAAGAGTTCAGTTGGAGAAGGATGGCCAAAGAAGGTTTTATAGAAGCAGAAGTCTCTCTAAGGTTGAGATACCCTTTAGGAGAAATCTAAAGCCATGTTTTATGAGCAATGCTTTTTAGAACCGACAAAAGAGTCTCCAACGGTTGGTTGTCACTAACTTTCATGGCTCTGTCTCAGGCCTATGGAGTGAGATTTTTTTTCTTCAGCAAGTTCCTCTGAACTCTTAGGGTACAACAGCTTCTCTTTCTGAACAATTGAACAATAGGGTAGAAATAGAGGGTGCATACCAAAACTAGATCTGGGATATATGGATTCCTGGAGTAGAGACATCAAGTATTTGAAGACCAGTAACTCTAGTAGGCTGCTAGAGCCTTCCTGTCCGCTAAACCTCTCAAGCTACATCCATAGACCATCTGATTTGCATAGTGAATCCTTGGGGTCCTATAAGAAAGTGTGTGTCTATTGGAATCACCAAGACACAGACTTTTGGGATGTTTGTGAGAGAACTTCTCAGCTGGCTTAACGGAGATGGGAAGACCATCCCTAAATGCAGGAAGCACCATTCCGTGAACTGGAGCTCTGAACTGAATGAAAAGGAGAAAGTGAGCTGAGCACCAGCATTCAGCTCTTTCTGTTTCCTGACTGGATGAATGGGGAGCAGCCACTTCAGGCTCCCGCTGCCATCCTTCCCACCACAATGGACTTGAAACTGAGCCCAGGTAGACTCATCCTTCTTTAATTTGCCACAACAACCAGAACAGTAACCAAGATAATCTCTCCTTTTTAATTTTCTCACTGGCAACAAATATGTCATAGTGGTGTGTGCAAACTATAAAGAAAATGATTGGGAGATATTTAATTTACCAGCTAAGTTAATGCACCATAAATATCAGCTACTAGAATTTATTGTCCTCTTAATTTGTTCCTTTATTTTTATATATAGTCTTATTGAGCACATACATAATTTGTACTTAATGAGATAACATATTTGATACATGTACATTTTGATAATATTGAAATCAATCTGAAGAGATTTATTTCTTCAAATAATCATTAGTGCTGTGTGATAGGATGTTTTAGTCTTTTCTCTCAGCCTTTTGAAAGGTACAGAATGAGTGTGGGTATAGTTGCCATATGGTGAAATGGCTACAGAGCTTGCTGTCCCAAACTCTATGATGAAACACTTCATCCTCCTTCTGATGTCCTTACGGTGAGAAGACCACTCTTCAATTGGAGCTAAATTTGAAGCAAGCTTGATTTTTATTGGGGTTCACCCAAGAGCAGGCCAGTAACTGCCTCCTACATCTGAGTAAGTTCTTTCTGTGTCTGGCTTATGTAACGTCTGTCCATGTTATTTCAAAAGACCTATGAGTCCATTGTATGCATACTATATTATCTTCATCCCTGCCCAGTCCTTGCAAACTTTTGCCCTTTTGACATTAGTCATTGTTACTGGGGTGAGTTGTTACATCATTATGATTCTGAGTTGCAGTTGGCTGAAGGTATTCTGCATAGTTTTCAAGTACCTGCTGTCCATTTTTCTGTCTTCTTTTGAGGTCATATCTGTAGCCCTTTTATATTAGATGATTTGTTTTTGTGTTTTTATGGATGCTTGGATATGTTTGTTTGCTTGCTTTTATGTATGCATGTATGTATTCTGGAAACCAAGCAACCCCTTAACAGGTGAGTATATTGCAAATATTTTTCTATCTTAAAAATTATTGTGTTTAGCTATAGAGTCTTGTTTACTTTTGGTGTGTGTGTGTGTGTGTGTGTGTGTGTGTGTGTGTGAGAGAGAGAGAGAGAGAGAGAGAGAGAGAGAGAGAGAGAGAGAGAGAGAGAGAGAGAGAGAATCTTAGTTTATAAATCAGGATGGCCTGGAATTCTCAACCCTCATGCTTCAGCATTTCAAATTTTTGAACTAAAGGCAAGTCTATAATTTCCAAACAATTTGTGATTTAAGGGTCATGCTGGGAGCACTTTGCTGAGTTCATTGTTCTGAAGCAGTCAATGACTTGATTGTTCCTGATGATGATGATGATGATATGTATGATGTTTGTGTGCACATGTGCTACAGCACATATCTGGGTGTCAGAGCCTCTGGTATCTCTTTGTTGCCCATCTCCACACACTCCAGGTTAGTTGGCCTATGAGCTTACAGGGATTCTCCTGTCTTGGCATCGCATCTCTGTGTGCTACCGTGCCTGGCTTCATGAGGATTCTCATGCTTGTGTGTAAAGTGCTTTACCTACTGAGACATCTCCTCAGCCCTGAGCTGGTTGATCTTATCAGGACTTGATCAGTGGTGTGAACAAGGAAAAGAAATAAGATTTTAACATAAGAAAGTCATGAGACAATTACATCTTTCACAAACTAACTTTGCATCAATAGATCCTTGGAGAAAGGTTTGGTTTTTATTACTATCTCTGCTTACCTTAATTATACAGAAATAACTATGTATAATTTAAAAATAAAAACAGTAATGAATACTTGCTTCATTTCCATCAGTAGCTCAGCAGAGCTTGGTGGTTCGAACGGTGACCTTAGGTGCAGTATAGACTTGGGACCATGCCTGGCTGTGACACATTCTAGTTCTATAATTTGGGTAAGTCACTGAGTCACTGATACTCTCTCAACTTCAAGGAGCCCATCTGTAAGATGAGCATCCCTCAAACTGGATGTATAGTTGTTGGAAGCGTGCTATAGTGCCTGCCCCATGGCCTCCAGTGCTGCCTCATCATTGTGCAGACCCTTATCATTGGTAGTGTCTATATGCTTCATGTACTTTTTGGAAAGAAACTCTGCTAGGTTTTGTAATAGGCAGGCGCCCCTAGAGCACCCCAAGACACCCCAAGACACCCCAAGACACCCCAAGACCACGGCTAATGACCACTGTTAACATTAAAGAAAAAGAGAGTTTAAGGAATATGAATACCGATACACACATGTGTGGGTTCCAGGCACTGCAGAAAAGCCTGGAGCCCTGGATATTTTCGGGGCAGAATTCTTATACCCTACTCTGGGTAGAGGAGGGGGTATGGGCGGGCTCAGCAAGATAACAGGGTGGGGCCAATGGTCAGCTTAGGACAGAGTTTAGGAATGCACACAGGCAAGCTATTTCCTGTGAAACCATCTGAAGGCATTCATTTCCTGGAGCAGGGCACATTGTGCAAGCTTCAAACAGTTAACAGTTAACAGTTATCATGGTAGGGCTTTCCTGGGTGACCCCACCTAGGTTGCTAGATCAGGAATGTGGTCCCAGAGCCTTATCTTGGAAGGTCAAGCTGCTCACCAGCTGGGTCTCAGGAATTCAGGAAGTATCAGGCTCAGGCTGCCAGGTGTGTCCCAAGCAGCCATCTCAACCTTGGCTAGTTTCACGGACCTCAGGAAGGGGTCGAGGGGGAGAGAGTTACAGGATTTTTCTGTTTTCACAGTTTGACATTTATCTATTAAAATGCTTTTGTGATCAATTTTTAAAATTCATTACTTACTATGGACAAAGTTTATATTGCCATGAAGGGGCCCAGGATGGGAAGAGGGGTTATTGTGATTGTCTTGGACTGTTGAAGCCTCTGACCCTTTCAGTGTTCTTGGATGTTGAGGGGTGAGGGAATGAATTTCCACACCCTTTTTGTGGAATTCCTTTTTCCTGGGCTTGGGTGTGGGTAAGAAGATGCAGATAGAGATTCCAACATTTTCTTCTTGAAGCTGGCTCCACCAGGCAGTGAAACAAACATTTCTGATTGCTTCTCCCTGCTTTTTCGTTTTGCAACAAAATAGAGAAGGTGCTTTCCAGGGCCATTCTGTTTGGATCGGGGGGGGGGGGGGGGGGGGGGGGGGGGGGGGGGGGCTCTGGGAAGTCCTTTCTGCTGGCTCTGCCTTGATTCTAGCCTATTTCCCTGAGGCACCTGAATGCTGCACCATCTCTCTCCTCTGAGATATGAAGTACGGGAGGCATTACACCATGGTTTAGGTACTTCGTGGGTCATGACAGCCCTCACAGTCTGGTCTGTATTAGTCCCAGTGGGTGGCACAGGTCTTCAGGGCTGGGGAGAAGGATTTCACAGGGTCCTGTGAACAAAACATGTTAAAACCAAGCAGATCACAAGCTGAGGAATTATTCCCTCCTTCTGTTCCTCAAGGAGTTGGCTGTGCAGGTGGGAGGGCATTTTAACACCTCTCTAACACTTGCTAATGCCCTTTTATAATAAAGTGAGAAGACAGGGCTCTGAGCAGGGCTCTCAGCACGCAACAGCCCCTCTCTAGAATTTAATAAGTTCTATTTTCAGTTTTTTCATTCTTATTGTTAGCTTCCATTTATGGCAAGGCATACCTCTCTATTTACTGTGGTAACTGCGACTTCCCTTTCCATTGAGAAAATGGAGGCAAGAATAAGAATTACGCAGGTAAGAAACAGTAAGTCAACAGCAGAGGTGTGATATAGTTGGAGCATAACTGAACTGTGGAGCACACAGGAGGGGCGAAGCATGAGTTGACCTCCCCCCCACAGTGCCCCCACAGATACTTCTCGCTGGGCTCACTTCCAATGTGGCTCTACCTTCCCATGAGGCCAGATGTCTGGGTGTGTTGGTTAATGAGTCCCTGTGAATACACAAAGCCCAGCTCTGTAGAGTGCTGAGGAACTTTGAACTGCAGTGTTGTATGAAAGGTCCCCAGGAGAAGGGTAGGAGGCAGCGAGATGGGTTTTAGATGGCTGAGTTGTCAACCAGGCAGTGGTCAGCATGGACTCTGAATCTACAGTATTTAGACTCAATTCAAGCTCTGACTTATTTCCTCTGTGTCTCACCATCAGCCAGTACATCCTTTGTGTTGTAAATTTCCCATCTGTAAAATGGGCTTAAGACATTTAGGACTGTTGTGATGGTGATAATACAGAGAACATGGAGGGAAATGCTGCAAACATAATTTATAACAAGCATTCAGTGAACACAGAGAGTTATTGTTATTTCCAGTTTCACCACCATCACTACCACTCTGGGGAACCCCTGAATCCTTGTAGGATCTGGCTGGTCCTATCTGATTTAAAAGATTACTTGGCCATGGCAGATAAGCCATAAATTTCAGCTCCCAGCCATGCTCTGATCAGTTTCCCTGGGTTGTGAGTCTGTGACCTGTGTGCTGTACTTCCTCTTGGATGGAAGCCCCATTAGGTGGAGGTTTGTATACAGATGTTAGGCTCTAAAGCCACGCCCTCTGGGTTCTGACGTCAAGCCCCATTTAAAGCAAGATTCCCATGTGAATCCCTCTCTTCCCTTTGTTTCTCCTGGGACCTCTCCCATCTCCCCTCTCCTTTCTCTTTCTTATTGCCTCCTCTACTATAATCTTTCTGTTAATCACAACCATATTCATCTGACAATAAAGCTCTTTTCCATACAGAAATGGCTTCAAGCATCTCCTTCTCTCCGCCACTGCCTTGTGCTGTGTTCCCACGTGCATCCATAGAAATCTGCCACCAGATAACAAAATCCTAACAGAAAATCATTCCTGCCTCTGTCCAGGCCTGGCTTCTCTATGGGTGCCTGGTGAGCGCAGGCGTTAGAACAAATCTGAATGGCATTTATTCAGAATTGCTCCCTTGACTTATGATGGAGTTCTGAGTACTGTCAAGCCTGCTGAAGCAGCCCATATATAAAGGTTCTTTTGTGAAACATATTCCATTAGCAGCACTGGCCACTGCCTTATCTCTTACAGCTGAAATACAGAAGTCTTCAGCAGTTAGGTCTGGTTTTAACCAATGCTCCTTGTTATAAGTGAAGTTACCACCATTTTTAAAAGCTGGTAGTGAACTATAGCGATTCCACTATCCTTTCCTTGTTCATCTTCTATCGATTTGAGCTAATCACTTAATTAGCCAACACAAGAAGACTTCTGTGGTGTTAAATAACTCTAAAACCCTAGTAGAGATGCTCCAGTGGCCTGATTGGATTTAAGTTGCAGCTCATTTCCTCCAGAGTAAAATATGTTAAATGCAACACCTGAAGTCTCCACTGAGAAGGTTCTACTTGTTTTGGGACAGGAATCCATTTATACAGGTAGTTTTCGAAATATAGGTTCTGATCTACCAGAATCAACATTTAAAAAGGGGGGGGGGGGAAGGGGGCTTGGCTTTCTCTGGCCTGGAACTGAGCATGGAAAGCTAAAGAAACTGTCTTGCTATCTTGCTATCAGGTCTCTGGTTTTTCTGTTTGTTTGTTTTGATAGGGCCAATATCAGATGTTTTGTTGTATCTGTATTGCTTTACTTTCTGTCACTGTGATGAAATACTTTGACCAAAAGCCCCCATGGAGAGGAAAGGGTTTATTTCATCTTATACTTTCAGGTCATGATTTCTCATTGAGAGAAGCTAGGGTCAGAACTCAAAGTAGGAGCTTGAATTAGAAACTGAAGCAGAGAAAATGGAATATAGCTTATTGGCTTGCTCCCAGGCTCATCAGCCCCCTCTCTTATGTAGCCCAGACTCAGCTACCTAGGGAAGGTACTGTCTACAGGACTGGGCCCTCCTGTATCAACTCACAATCAAGAAAATTCCCACAGGCATGCCTACTGTCCAATCTAAGGAGGAAAGACTTAAATAAAATGTCCACAGACATACGCAGTGTCCAATCTTATTGAAGTCCTCTTTTCCCGGTCATATCAAGTTCACGACCAAGATTAGCCACCTCAAAATCTACCTTGTTTTATAAGACAGGACTTTTTGCTGGGCTTAGACGCTTGCTGATTAGGACTAGTGAGTGTCAGGGATCTGCTTGTTTCTGTCTCCTCAGTTTAAGCGTGACAAGTGAGTGCTAACATATTTAGCTTTTTAATGTGGATTCTGGAGATCAAACTCTAATACTTTACCAGCTGAGCCATCCCCCAAACCCTCAACCTCTGTTCCAGCATGCACTCTTGGTGATACAGACTGAGGCTGCTGTATGAGAAACACAGAATTTACGATACCTCTCGAGCTCCAAAACTCATTTTTGTGACCTACCTTCTGACAAAGAGAACAATATGAGCACAGAGGGGGAGAGAGGGGAAAAGAAGGCAGGAAGGAAAGAGATCCAGTGCTCAGAGTTCTTGGAATGCTATCACAATGTGGATACGCTGGAGGAAAATGGGGGAGCAAGGAAAGCTGGACTTCTCAGAGGATTCCCACCAAAAGGCATGCTGATGGTACCCTGAGTAAATGAACATTGTACTGGTAAAGCCTAAACCTCAGCAGCCCAAACTGAGTTAACTTCTAACTAAGGATGTAGGGATGCTATTGAACCTGGCCAATGGGGACAAGTGAAGAGATCTCTCATGAGATATATACAGTGTCCCCTTCTCCCCCATTTTGAGAAATAGCTTAGCTTAGGGAAAAGAAAGCAGCTTCTCAAGAAGACCATATATTCTTAACATGTAACTCAAAGCAAGCCACAAACTCTCTAAGCTGAAGACTCCTTGTCTATAACGAGAGGCTAGTTGGTTCTTGTGAGTGTGTTTGCTGACCCCTGGATGCTGTACATCTCCTAGGATGAGGGTATGATGTGATGGGCACAAGAACAGACTCCAACACACCTCCCAAATGCTTAGTGCAGGATCTATAGTCTTTCTGAAAGAAGGCCTGCTCTTTCTAGTTCCTGTTATCTCTGCAATTCAAAGTAAACCAAAGTCTCTTGACACCATCTGGATAAAACATAGCCAATAGGATAGCTTCTAAACTACAGGCATTGCTTTCTCAGAGTTCTTGAGGTATGAAGTCCAAGATCTAGGTGCTCAAAATTTGTATGTTCAGTGAAGTCTCACTTCTGCTTCATGCACTGAATGCTCACAGGATGTGATAAGGGCAGATAGACCTATGACATTCTCTGTAAGTGATTGTGCCCTCAAGATCTAACACTTCCCACAGGCTCTGATTCTGCCTCATCCTATCACATTGTTTCAGTATATGGGTTGAGGGGGGAATAAAAGGACGGTTTCACACTGGAGAAGGAGTTAGGCGAAGCCTGAGGTGAGGACACTAATGGAGAAAGAGGCAGAAACAAAGTAGGAACTTTGCAGGGTTTCGGTAGCACAGAGAACATGAAAACCAAAGCAGGACTTGCAGTATGATTCAACTAATTATTCCCCATGACTAAGTGATTATTCACCAGTGTTTCAGAGCCGGTGGGTGTAGACATAATTAACTGTGGTTACAAAAGCAGGCTTTCAAGTCCTTTTGCTACAAAAGCCAGTGACACATTGAGCTCCATGAGGGAGGAATAATTGTTTTTAGGTCTTTTGTTTGACCAACCAATCATCAAACCTCCAGCCGTGGGATTTCTGGGTATGTTCCCCAATCCCTCCTATTCCCTGGCATTTTATCTACTGAGCACATCCTGTTTAGATGATCGAGCTTCTAACTTCCAGCTAAGAAGAGCTATAAAGTTCAGGCTTGAGGACTGCAGAGTTTCCCAGTCAAGAGGCACTGTTAGTCCTGGGAAGTGACTAGTCATTGTTCTGGCAAAGACAAGAGAGCAAGATTTTTTAAAAAGATGCATTGAGTCATCTTATCTATGCATTCTTATCTACTACACAAGATAAGAAACTGCCCAGTATCAAACACCCTGAGCACTAGGCTGAATATTGGGCTTTAAAAGATAAACCCTTAAGGATTCCTGGAATCAGTCAATGTACCCTTATGTGGGACAGCGGCTTGGTAGATGGAAGTAAGCAAAAGTACTCTTACGATGGCACTGGGATATCCAAAGCATGCTTTCTAAGGCATGTGCGTGCGGGCAGCAGGGGTAGGAGTAGAACTATGAGGGGACTGACAGGGTGTAGACACAGCACTAGAAAAAGACACAGAACAAGACTTCACCTGCAGCCAGGTACAGGACTAATGTCATCTAAGACCCTGTGAGGGAATGATCTGAAGTTTAAGCCACCTAGGTTCTACAGTCATGGGATACCAAGTCACTGTATACTGGTGATGGCGTCACGCTGGGAGTGGCCAATAAGCCAAAGGAACCTCTCAAAGAGGATTTGTGTTGAAAAAAAGATGCTGTTTTCCGACCTTTGTTTTCATGCTATCATTTATGTGTACAAACACTAACTTCTTTCTCTGAAATTTTAGAGAAAAGATCCACTTCCTTAATTCCTTCCTTAAGGAATTTAGCAAGATGGAGAAGGCCACAATTCCTAACTAGGAGTACTGCCTCTGTTCCCTCCCCCTATATTCCCAGTACTCTGTGTGAGGCTGAGAGATATAGCTCCATCAGTAAAATGCCCACCACATAAGCATGAGGACTGGTATTGGATCTCAGCACCCATGCAAACAATGGGGCATTATAATCTGTGCCTAGAGCCCAATCATTGGGAGAGCCTGAGACAGGCAGATCCCTGAGTTTTGTTGGCAATCCTGCCTAGTCAGTGAACTCTAGGTTCTAGGAAAGACCCTGTGTCAAAAGACATAATGGAGAGCTAGTAAGAGATGGTTAACCAGATAAAAGTTCTTGCTGCCAATTCTGACACCCAAAGTTTCATCCCCAGGACTCACAAAGTAGAAGGAGAGAGACAGCTCCTGAAAGTTGCACTCTGGGCTCTATAAGTATAGTGAAGGAAGTAGGCACAACACACACACACACACACACACACACACACACACACACACACACACACACACAGAGAGAGAGAGAGAGAGAGAGAGAGAGAGAGAGAGAGAGAGAGAGAGAGAGAGATTATTGTGGAGTATTATTTTAAGATGTGCTACAGTGCTACATTTGTTTATGCTGTGAGATATTTGTTTAATGATGCGAAGATGTATTGCATTCTTTTATGCTGCATGTGTTTAACTCCATGAAACTGTGTTACTTTGCCTGCCTAAAACACCTGATTGACCTAAGAAAGAGCCAAATAGCCAATAGTGAGGCCAATAGGATAGGTGGGGCTGTTAGGCAGAGACAATAGAGGGAGAAAAAGAACGGGGAAGCAGAAAGACCTAGGAGTGAGAGAAGCAGAAATCCAAGGGCTCATCCAGCTACACAGCAAGCCATGGAGTAAAGAAAGGTGTGTAGGAAGAAGATAAAAGCCCAGAGGCAAAAGGTAGATGGGATAACTTAAGAAAAGCTGGCTAGAAATAATCCAAGCTAAGGCTGGGCATTTATAAGTAAGAATAAGTCTCTGTGTATTTATTTGGGAGTTGGGTGGTGAAGAGCCAAAGAGTAAAAATAACCAACTATACATGACAGATAGTTAGGTGATAGACAGACCGACAGATGACAGATAGACAGGCAGATAGAGAAAAGAAAATTCAAAACCACAAAGAAATGCAAGAGGTATGGCAGCACTTTGTGCTCACTTGTTTCCCACAGCACCCTTGGCCATCTTGAACTCTTCCAGCTAGGCTTTTGTGCACTGACAGCAGGAAATATTTCTGTGCGGTTATCTTACCTAGCCAATGAAAATCTCTGCATCTCATCTTTACAATAACCAACTCTTGGCTCATCGGAAATATACTAGCTCCAAAAGAGCAACTTCTTCACTTAGGCTTTTTGGAGGTCTCAAAATATCAATTTTTAAGTCAGCCAGGAACACCAGGTAAATATTTTAGCTATCACTTTATTTTCATCCAGGCTAATGGACAGTTTGGAAAAGGTCCTATTCTAAGTACATAACAGAGAAACTGTGGCAGGCTGTCTACACTACTGCTACTGTATGTGAAGTTAGCCTGTCAGTCATTGTGATTGAAACATAACCCCAGTGGCTTCCACAAGTGTAATAAAATGCTTTGCAAAGGGCTACAGAATCGCGGGATATAATAAATTCTTCTCAGCTTCATTTCCAATGCTGCAGAGTCCAGAAGAGCGAAGACCATTTCCTTATGCCTTGGGATTTGTTTGAGTTACTTTCATGCCTGGAAATGACAGAACATAAAACAAGACATTTAGTTAGAACTGGTGGCATTTCTTTTGAGGCACAGCAATAAACACAATATAAGTTTGTTTACTGTTAATCTGTTAGCTTGCTGTTAACATTTTATGGGGATGATATTGATGTGAAGGTAAGCTACATGAAGTAAATGATTTCAGACCTTTTGATGCCTACACGTAATCTCTGGGTCCATGCATTTTCTTTGTCCTTTGCCCATCACTAAAGGTCAACTGAATGGGCTCTTAAGTTTCTATATTATCAATTCAAAGCTTATACACAAAGGAAACCAATTCAGACTTGTATGTACTACATGAGAAGGGCATGCCATGTATAAACTCTCTGCTGAACTTAAAAACACAGATTTTGGACTCTGTACCCCATATTCTGATTCATCAAATCTACAGAGTAGCCAGAAAGATGTTTCGAAGCAGTTTTCTATGTGAATATGAAGAGTCTGGCATCTGGATTTGGAAAATTGTTAAAGCGTTGTGTAGCTGGCAGATTCAGCTTTACATAATGGTCAAGGTATCTTAAGGAGATGTGTCAGGCCTTAAACATTGGTACTCAAAAGATTAAATAACTTGTCACTGTCCTATTTTATATAGCAAGAAAATAAGAATTTTTTTGTTGGTATAGTGGTGTAGTTTAGAGTTAACTCCAGGTGAGCATGGAAATACCACATACAGCTCTGCTTCTACCTTCTTTGTTACAGTCTTAACTGCTCTAAACTACAATTCTTGGCCTCAGTATAATGGGATGACAGGGCTTTGTATCTAGGAACAAAGTAACAACTGGAATGAAAGCAAAGTAGGCAGAAGACTACGAGTTTTATTTCTTAAAATTTGGGGAAGTCTTGAGGGAAGGTGCTAGGGAATTGGGTAGCCACTATGGACGTAATGTATGAAGAGAATTTGAAAAATACTGCCATGAATCACAGACATCTAAAGTGTTTTCTTTTTAAAATAACTTGTCTTGATTTTCATGTATGCATGTGTCTGTGCAATTGTATCTTGCACATGCACATGGTTCCTGAGGAGGCTAGAACAGAGCATCAGATCCTGTGGAGTTGGGGTTATAGGGAGTTGTGAGTAGCCTGTGTAGGTGCTGGGAACTGAGGTCCTCTGGAAGAGCTTCTACCTTCTGAGTCAAAGCTGAAGGCCTCCTTCAGTGTTTTCAAGAGATTCCAGATGAGAATTCATGTCTGATTTGCCATTTGTGGATTTTAATGCAGCATGAAAGATGCATACCTAGTATACTGAGTGTAAAGAACTAGCTCCCTGTTTAGTTGAAGTTTTCTTGTTAAGACTATTTGGCTCTAGATCCAATCAAACCTACCTCGGTGAGGAAGGTCTTTGGCATATAGAAGAGAATTTTCACAGATCTAAAAATCCATTTCCTCCATGTGGGCAATATAGTCAGAGAGCACAGGGTGAGGCAACTCTGTGTAATAATATGTAGCCCTTTGGGATCATGACACAGAGGCAGAGTCACCCCTAACCTGGTGCATTCTGTGCTTTCCTCTGAACACAGGGCTGTACCTTAAGGAAGATGGGAAACTTGCCCTCGGAGAAGGGCTCTGTCTTATCCTCACATGACCCTGGACCATTTGCTGGTGTTTCTAGCACTGCCTGCCTTGTCTGGAGATGTGGGTCATCTTGTGAACATTCATCACAGACTTTGTTCCTGAACGATTATTGACTCTGAGTCAGAGGCATCTGGACAAGGCCGGAAAACGGATGTGCCCTGTCTTTTCTCCTGCCTTGTCTGTCTAGGGCAGATTTATGTCCTAGAAGTTTCTATCACTTTTATTTTTGAATCTCGTGGCCAATGTTACTGCTACCACCTTCCCTTCTCAATCCATCTCTGTAGTCTCTGAGTCTCCTCTACCCTGTCTACATGGGAGGCTCTGTCAGATCGCCATCACTGCTTCTGTAACTCATCCTTTTCACACAGCCTTAGCATCCACGTATCCTTCTTGCTTCTCAACGCTTCATGTATGATAGTTCCATTCCAGAGCTGGTCTGGAGCCTTGAATGAAACAGTGTCGATCTTGTACACCCCAAACACTGGGTAGGTAGGAGAAATGTTTCTAAAGTTCTGCTGTGTGTCTGTGGTGAGTGAGGTGAGGTGAGCACATTTAGTAGGGGCTGCAGGTTCTACATGAAGCACCCATAAGTGTGCATAGGGTATTCTAATGCTCCCCTCTGCGAGTCTTCCCTCTCTTGTTAGTACTGTCTTTGTTTCTGCCATCTTTGTAGCCAGTAAAGACTCAGCACTTGCCTAAGCAGTACCTGTGGGAAATGCCCATCTTCCCATTTTCAGTGCACCTAAAAACAGTGTGTCCATTTTCAGATCTTCAGTTTTCTTCCAGGTCACCTGCACCACTGATAGCAGAACCTTTCATTTTATCTAGGGATGCCAGTCAAAGGATTTGCTGATAAGTGAGTGATTATTCACTAGGAGGGCATGGAGAAGTGAATGGTTCAATCATTGACATGCTGATCACCCATTTAAAAAAGTACTTTATTCAGAGTGAGGCCAGGACCCTGATCCCAAGGAGTCAGATTATCAGGCTATATCCATGGGCTTATTCAGGCAGAGAGATCAGGGACCATACATGTCCCAATTTTCAACTATGTCTAAGTTCTTAATACACATAGTGGCAGGTTATTTAGCCCCCTTCCTCAAGAATATGCTTGATAAATGACAGGGGAGATGGCATTATATTGTCAGGGGCATATTCTTCAATCATGAAAGGCAATAGGAGGGACTTTCCATTCCTCACATAGATACTTGGAGAAGAAAGCTTGCATTTGGAGGGAAATTAAAATGCCTTATGGAAAACCAAGACCAAAGTTCTCAAGAAAGACAATATAAACCTTTACATCCATCTTTCCCTAAAACCAATAGGAAAGTCTTTGAAACCCCTGTTCTCTGTTGTATGATTTAATGAGTGTAGGTAAAATTATAGGTACCACTGGGCTGTTCCTTTGTGAGTCTGAACTGAATCATGCGGAATTCTTCAATGTGCAACTATCATCATGTTGACCAGCTTTCTGTTACTGTAATAGATTCCTAAGATAAAAAATGTATGAAATAGAAAGCTTCATTTAGTCTCAAAGTTTTGGAGAGTTTGTCTGTGTTCAGTCAGGCCTTCTGCTTTGGCCTATCATTATGAGAACACATGATGAACTTGAAGCAAAATGGAGAAAAATACCACATGCTCCTGTAACCTCGAAGACCCCACCTCTGAGGTTCCATCACTTCCATACAATGCTAGTTTGGGGACCAAGCCTCTAGCTCCTGGCTGTCAGGAAACGTTGTATATTCTAATGGCACCTTCATCAAGCTCCAGAAAACCTTTCCCGTTGCCCTCTCAGTGCATTGCCTTTGTACCTGGTTTATCAAGGAGGTTAATCTCTCCTATTCCAACACCTCTAGGCTCAGTCCAGGAAAATGACAAATCACTGTCTTTCCCTTCAGGTGAACCTGCATGGGAGCTGTCCACAGGCAAAATACCCTGGTTAGTATATAAAGGGAAGGTTGGACTGCGCAGCCCAACTGCTGTCACCCCTCTGTATAGTAGTGGCTACACATTTGGTTGCCTATTGGAATTACCTAGGAAGATGGACACATGCCTGTGCCCTGCCCCTTATGACTGATACAGAGTGTGCAGAAACTGTGAAAGGGAATCACTAGACTTGCTAGTGACAAGGTCCTTACCGATCTCCATTCCTCACCAGTGTTTGCATTCCAAAACATGTTTATAGTGCAGTGTGGTTTACTGCTAAAGACAAATTTACCAAGAGCACTTTATTTGTCTTCCTCACTCACATGACTGGGGCCATTGATGTCTTTTCAGGTAGTGATCTTGCCAATGAAGATTAATGACATGGTATGTGTGGCTTTCTTACCAGGGTTGAGACAAAAATGATTTGTTATCCTCTCTCTCTCTCTCTCTCTCTCTCTCTCTCTCTCTCTCTCTCTCTCTCTCTCTGTGTGTGTGTGTGTGTGTGTATGTGTGTGTGTGTGTGTGTGTACGTGCATGCACACTCATTCATATGTCTGTGCACACAAAGAACAAAAGTCAGTGTAAAGTATTTTTCTCAATTACTTTCCTTCCACCTTATCTTTGAGACAGTATCACTCACTGAAACTAGATCTCAGCAATTCCCTTAATTCTGACTGTCAAGTGAGCCATCCAGGTGTCTCCTGATGTGTTTCTCCCATCTCTGCACCTATGCTGAGATTATAGGTGTGTGTCGCTGCACCCAGATTTCTATATGAGTACTGGGGATCCAAACTGAGGTCCTCATGCTTACCTGGCAAGTATTGACTGAGCCATCCCCTCAGACCCAGAAATAGTTTTAAAATTAGGGTACTACATTTACCAATAACATAGCCTGAGAGACTCATATGAAAAGCTTCTCTTTAACAATCTTCTAAAATTTTAGTTCTTAGCAGGCTAGTGAGGCAGGCAAAGCAGCCACAGAAAGGCATTCTGCTCACACCAGAACACAGTGAGCAATTTTCTAAGGGCAGGCCCCCTGATCTCTCTTCTTCAGCGTTTTCTTAGTAAACTTGTCTGCAAAATTTATAACAAAACTTTGCTGATGGCAATGTGTTAAAGTAGGTGGGTAAAGAAAAGCAGATAGAGAGCTGCCAAGGCTCAGAGATCCACTCTGATTAGTGTCTCTGAGACAACGCAGTTATACTTCCATAGAGATATAGGAAGGGGTTACTCCAGGTTCACTAGAAACCCAGCGGCGTGGCTGAAATCCAGAGAGCAGGGCAACTTGCACGCATGCTGTCAGACTTCAAATTATTCCTCTGTACCATGTTTCACATGCTGATTAATAACACCACTTCCTGAGATGACCAAGGGTAATTAACTTTCTATTCGACAGGGTGCATTTCCCAGTCTGCAGTCATAAAAAACAATGCAACCCTGGACATGGCAGGGCCCCAAGCCTCTCAGGAGGTAGGGTGAAGACAAATGCTCTTTGCAAGGCTGGGGCTCACACCACCTGCTTAGACACTGACCATGGACTGTAAGAATCAAACTCTAAGAATTGTAAACACACAAGGAAAATGACCTGAAAGCTTGGAGTGCTGAGTTACATATTCTGGTATCTTGGGGTTGTCTCCTCTGCAAATATAATGACATTTGCTTTGAGCTTGGTGGTGGGCTTAGGAAACAGAACAGATTGGGAAACTCCCAGAACAGCTTGGGCACTTCCTGTTACTACTATAGATAGGCACCCAGGCTCTGTCTGCTGCAGACTCTATTTCTACCCGTTTCTATCCCCCTGTCTGTGGTGTGCCCATCAGGGATTCTCCCTAAAAGACCCTATCCTTTCCATGGGGCTTATGAAGAATATACTTTATTTGTTTCCAAATCTTCTGTTGATATCTCTACAACGTGGTCAAAATGAAAGGATTAGCATCGATTCACTTCTATATTAAAGGAGATTAACTAATTTTGAGAAATTACCTACAATGGGAAACACTTTCAGACTCTGAAAATTGGCAAAGAAGAAGGTAAAAAGCACACATGTGCATTTACTTTTTTGATAGGTTATTCTGGAGTTTCTTTTGAAGGTGACCTTTTCTGGCACACTTTTTAGCTCTAACTCATGATCTTCTGTTATAATAGAATTTAGAAGCAACATAGAATAGGATACCTTTGATAATTTACTCTGAGAGATTGTTGAGCATGTCATTTAATTAATGATACTGTGTCTGGGGTATATGGAACAGCTCTGGAGCTGAATGGAAGGCACATTTGCTGAAGGACTGCAGGCACCCACTCAGGAATCATCACACAGTTAAGGTTTCACCACTTCCAACTGACTAATGTGTTAAAAGTGTGGTTCCCTCCAAACACTTTCCATCACTATTTCAAAGAACTGGTGTTGGTGAAATTATGTTCTTTTCCCTTGTGAGTCCAAGGAAATAAACACAAATAAATCCTCTGACTAATGGATGAAGGCCACAAAAATCAAAAATTGAACTTTAAATGCTTGATGCTGAGTATGAGGCAGGTGGTGGAATAAGTTCTGATTTATCACATTCACTCATAAGTCAGCCAGCCAAAGTTACAATTTAATCCATCTTGGAATTAAACACTAAAACAAGGAGGTGTCTATTGAGTGATTGTCCAATGGTCAGAGTACCTTTGGTCCTTAGAAGGAAACTAAGTTCTGTTTGCACCATCCACACTAGGCAGCTTACATCCACCTATAACTCCAGATCAAGGGCATCCAGCAACTTCTGACCTCTGAAGTCACATCCACATAGTTAATTATTTTTTATAAAAATGTTTATTTTTTTTAAGATGGAGGGTTAAAAGCTAGAATGAAATATGGATGAAGCATGAGCAACAACCTTTTTACATCACTTGCATTTTCTGAGATTCTAGTCTCTGAGCTCTGGGCCAAATGTAAAAGTTACAAAGCTTCTTCCTCTGCAAGACAATAATCAAAATACAACCATCTTTAAACTTCTCAGTAGGGAATACTGTTCTTAGGAAAGATAACTACTTCCTTTTGGGTCAAAAGCATTGTTTTCCCCCAGGACCTCATTACTACCTCAGGGATATAAAAGTTTAAGTAAACATGTCCTGAACCAAACTAGAAGCCTATCTACAGGGGAAAAGACAATGACATTTGATGTGGGATGTCTTTCTGTATGCTGTGAATATCATTTGTTAATAAAGGGACTATTTGGGCCTATGGCAAGCATCTTAGAAGGAGGTGGAACATAAAGGGGAAGGAGAATAGAGTTAAAAGAGATGCAATTCAACTGCCCAAGAAGCATGCTATAAAGAAATAATAGGTAATCCATTAGATGTATATCAGGACAAATTAATGGGTTGAGTTAGGATGCAAGAGCTAGCTAGCAATATGCCTGAGTTGTAGGACAAGCAGCATCTAATTAATATAAGCCTCTGTGTGTTTCTGTGGGACTGTGGGTCTGTGGGACTGGACTACAGGCTGGATAGGCCAGAAACAGACCGTCTTTCCCTCCATGGGGTGCCCCTCCCCTATTCAAGAGAGGCTGTAGTTAAGGGATGAAGGGAATAAGGACATTACCTTAGATTGGGCCATTGGGGAACATCTTTCTAAGTTGTCAATATTTGAGTCCCATCTAGAATGGAGGAAAGAAGGAAGAAAGGATATTCTAGGAAGAAGGGTTCCCATGCTCCATGGTCCCCTGGGGTCAGTCAGTATTTGATATGATCTTATATCAGCAAGAAACAGGAAGGTTAGGAAAGATAATGTGGGGACTGGTGTGGGTCATAAGATGGGATTAGAAGTTCCATCTCTTAAGACCTCATGTGATCTAGCCTTGGCTGGCTCTTCAGTGTGGGGGAAGATCATGATCTTGCTTTACACTTAAGGATAGTGACTTTAAGTTTTCTTTCTGTTCTGATGCATTCTTTCTCTAGTGTGACCTTGGGTGAGCTAGAGAATAGAGATATTTATTTTAAGAGTCAGATTTAACAGCTTACATATGATAGTCTATATAAAGAAATGGTATTTTTAATTGCAGTGTTCTGGAATTCATTCCTACCCAGAATGAGGGAGTTCTTAGAAGATTTTTTTCCAGAAAAATGTTTTTCTTTTGAATTCTTGCACTATTTCAAACTTCCATTGAGTCTCACTCTTTAAAACATTAAAGAAGTTGAAGCTGATCATACATGAGCTCTTAAGAAATTTCTGAATCAACGAGAGATCTTAGAGGATACTTAAGCAAATAAGACTTTCATGAGCATGTCAGGGACAAAGGCAGCTTTACATTGTAGGCCTGGTCTTTAGCATAAACTGATCACTCCAAACTTTGACCCATGGAGACATGAACTTATATATGGAAAGCATTTGGACAGCTCCTCACAGCTCTTCATTGATAAGTCTGGTGCTTTCTAGAAAACTCCCCTTTCTGGGAGCTGTGACTCGGGCTCATTGTTTCTAATTGAAAGATGATTTGAGTGCCAGTATGAGCCTTGAGTTCTTCAAGGTAACACCACACCAGAAATGTGCATCTTGGAATGCCAGCAGCTGTAAACTTTACTTCATTGGGGCAAGATGAAGAGCTTTAGTGGAGGGAAATTGGTGAGAACATCTAATTGTATTCAAAGTCATTTTTTTTCTTTGCCTATTTTAAAGGAATGAAAAGGATATGCCAGTTTTTATAGACCTCCTTGAAATAGAGATATCTGCTGGCAAAAAAATAATCAATTGAGCTTTTCAAATGTTTAATTACTATATGATCTATCATCTAATGCACTGACTCCCACTACTTGGGGAAAAGAAACTCTTAAATACCCACCAAAACTGATTGGCTAATCTTAGATCATTAAGTGGCTCCGAGAGGGAACATAATGGGGATGGGAGTGGAACAAAGAGAGGTAGATAGATATGACTTTTACAAAGACAAATGGTTTAAGGTGTGCTAAAAGAAAGAAGTCAGTTGGATCTGAGTTGTGAACAGTGTACTGGTAACTTTCCCAAGACCCAAGTACACACCTTTTTGTTCTTGTGGTCTCCTCTTCTTCGGAGTTATTGTAACTCTTACTGGGAAAGAAATAACTTGACCTACTTTGTCTTAGACTGTGTTTGCCTTGAAAAAACTTGTCAAAAAATAGTTTGTGATTGAGTTATGAGCCTATCTTTAAAATTATCCCCAGAGAAATAGCCATTTATATCCTTGACATAGCCAGGAATCTTTGGATGACAAGCAATTTTAACAGCACTGGATCTCCTTTCTTGTTTCCTTTCATCAGAGGATTCTCCTGCCTTTGGTTTCTCCCATTGATGAGCAGGATGACCTCTTGTCAACATCCTAGAATAGGGCTTCTGGCACTGAGTTAGTACATCCATGGAAGGGAAGATCTCTAATTGCCTTGACAGGAGTCACATTCTACAACTGTATTTTTCAAATGATTTTGGTAGTTCCAGAATCAAACTTCTGCTAAAATTCAATCCATTCCTATTCACTGATTAAATCTTTCAATGATTTTCTATGTTTTCACATTTTAAAAACTGGCAGATTCTCTAAGACCCTGTCTAACTGAAAGATCTTGAATAGAGCCCTTGGGAGTCCTCACTGACTTAACACAGTATCTAGTAGATTGTCATCAAGGATGACTAGCTGTAGCTTACTACTGGTTAATTAGTGAAGTGTTAGCTTTCAAGTTAATTCCTAGGGACTTAGTGTAGCACTATGTCCCCAGCAGATGGCTATGATGGTCGGCTAAAGTGGCATACAGGAAGCTCCAGCAAGAGAATCATCAAATGCCAGCATTTGAAGTGAGAATAAACCAGATCTTGCTCCTCTGCTCCATTGTATGATTCTAGTCTTTAGTTAGCTATAAATCTTTAGAGACAGATGTTTCTCCAAAGACACAGCAATTGTGTTGTGAAGACTGAACATGAGCTCTGAAGTTAGACAGCCTTCAGCCTCCATTTCTGCTCCTGAAAGCTAGGGAAGACTAGAGAGGCACGGAGACTTGAGATTAAGTCTATTAAAGTACTTAGAATAAGTTGTTCATAATGAGCTCTCTTCAAGTGACATCATTAAGAATTATTAAACTAATAAAGTGCCCTGTCTGAAGTGATCTCAATTCTTCACTTTTAAAAATAATGATGTGTTTGTCCAGTGTAGCTTCTTAAGTCAAAGAGGATGGTGGCCAGGTGGGGTAGTATGGAGATATGTTTCAAATTTAATAAAAACCAGTCTGAAATATCAGAGTGATCTACCCACAGTCAGTCTAGAAGGATCAGACAGTGGTAACTCATATCTTTAATCCCAGTACAGGGAATATCCAGGAGTGGTAACCTATGCCCTTAATCCCAGCAAATCTGAGTTTGAGGCCAGTTTAGTTTACAGAGGGAGTTCCAGGCTCCCAGGCAGGCAGTGGTGGTGCCACGCCTTTAATCTTAACCTGGAATTGAAACAACTGGGTGAGGAGGATATTTAAGGCAGGCATAGAAAGACAGAGCAGGCAGAAGAAGCCAGGAGGAGCCAGGCTGAGGAAGCTGGAAGACAGCTGGGTGAGATTTGACTGTGGTGTTCCTCTCTTTGATATCTCAGCCTTTCCCTGAGATCTGGCTCTGAGTTTCCTTTATTCGTGCAACAGGGTAGTCAACTTTTCATGTATTAGCAGTGTGTCTGCAAAGACGCCCTGCAACAATTATTCTCTTGTTTTGGCTTAAGTCAACATGGAACAATTGAGTACCTGGCCGGAAATTAAACCAAGTTCTTCCTTTCCTTCTCTGTTTATTATTGTTAGTTTTCCACTTGTCTTGTTATTTTGTTTCTTTTTTCTTAGAATAAAATACACAAAGAGAAAAAAAAACTGCAGGTGGCTGGTATCTGGTTAACAGAATTAATATAAAACAAAATAAAATGCACATCTTCCTACTACCCATGACAAGAAATAGAACCTTGCCGGCCCCCACCCAGCCCAGCCCACATTATCTCTTTCTCTTCCCTCCTTATTCCCAGGGTCTGCCCTCTGCAGTGATTGGTCCTTGCATTCCCTTATAATTTTACCATTTCAGTGAGAATCTGTAAGCACCAGAAAATAAAGTTGTCTGGTTTAGGGACTTAGAAAGAATGCAATCACAGTGTGGTTCCATTGTTCCATATTCTTACAAGCACTTGGTAGAGTCTGCAGAAACTTTGATGACTGTAGTAAGAATGTCTGGCATTGCATGCTGCAAGCTACATCTCACTGCTGAATAACAATGGGTCATTTCATCATTCCTTACTGGAATGGAATTCCTTATTGTGTGGAGGCTTCAAGTTCCTCTTTAAGTTTGATTTCTTGACCTTTTCTTGCTATCTTTTAAGAGATTTTGTTATTTTGTTAGTTACAGTCCTTCCCTATTGCAAAATCATGAAGATATTCTCTATACTGTCTTCAGAATTTTTATTGCTTTATTATTATACATTCTGAATTAAGATTTACCCCAAACCAATACATACAATGTAAGGTAGGACCTCATTTTATTAATTTTCTATCTGGATGTGCAATTTTCCTAGAACCATTTTCTGGAAAGATTTTCCTTTCCTGGAGTCATGTGGCATCATTCCTTCAGAAATCCAAGTGTTCTTTTCATCCAAACTTCCTATTTGGTTCTACCAGTCGACTTCTGTCAAAACCTTGCTTGCTTAAGTCTTGTGGCTTTGTACTAATAAATCCTGATGTCTTGGAGAATACGCCATGGATGTTTCTAACTTTTTTCTTTAGGTTTTCTAGTTACATTTCTACAAAGAGCTTAGGATTCTTTGTCACCTTTCTCCAAAACCAAGCCATGGGAATTTTGGGCTGTATCGCAGTGAGTTTAAAGGTTGACTAAAGAAAAGTAAGTTTTCCCAAGACCAGTTATTAATCTCTGTTTATTTAATCTTAAAACTTCTTAACATTTTATAGTTTTTTTATCTAGATGATTACATATCTTCATTTCTAAATACTTAATTTTTGATGTTAATATAAATACTAAATTAAAACATTTTTCCATTCTAATTGTGAGTAGAGAAATTGAAACCATGTATACTGTTTTTATATTTAGAGGGTTTTGTAAATATATGGATAAATTCCATATCAAATTTCCACATATTGTTGGGATTTTGTGAGTATATCATCATACTGCCCACAAGTAACAACAGCTTCATTCATCTCTAATTCATTTTCTTTTACTGTGTGCTAGGAACGTGAGCAAATTTCATAGTACAAATGTCAACAGGGATTATTCGATGTTATTGTCAGTCACAGTTTGACAGCCTTTTACAATTACTTATAAATTCCTTTTCAGCTTTCTCAGAACTTTAGGACTTATGTAGATGGTATTTTCACCTATAATTTAATATATATCTCCTGAGCTGGTCCTCTCATCCTCCCTTTGACTAATCTGAGGGAAGACATTATTTGATAGGCTATAATGATGCAGAAGTCATACTAACCAATATACATTATCCTTTTCATAACTGTGTAAACACACAACTGTGTGCAACTGTCCTCCAGCTATCTGGCATCGTTTAGGGCTTTGCCTCTCCCATTAGGCTGTACATTTTATTTTGTACTGTTCCTGTCTGGATTATTTGCAGGACAACTCATAGAGTAATTGGTAGCAAGAAAATTTTTCTTCCATTTTCATTCCTGTTCTGGCAGAATTTACATATGATTCCTATTTTATTCTCCCAGGTATGGGAGGCTATACCAAGCAGTTCGTCTGGGCCTGACAACTTATTTGTTGGAAAGCTTTAAAAATAAGTTTGAGCTCTCTAATCATTATCAAGTTATTCATAAACTCCTTTTCATCGTATGGAAGTTGGATCAATTTTATTTTTCTAGAAACTACTATTTAAACTTTAAAATGTTTGGCCCCAGTGTTATTCCATGCGTCCTCTTTCTCTTTTTAGCAACTAAATTTGGCTTTCTGTTTGTTTGTTTTTAACATTAGATTTCCTTGGTGATTTCTCTTTTGAAAGAATCAAGATTTTGCCTCTTTGATCTTTTCATTTGATTGTATTGTGTTTGCATTGTCTTTAGTATCTCCTAATGCATACTTTCATGATTCTCTAGCCGTTCACAATAGTTTCTACAGTACCTCTCAGGTTTATTTTGAGTGAATGCATTAAGTCATAATTAAAGCAAATTATCCTCTAAACACTTGCTTTGTTGTCCACAAGTTTTAACTGTCTTCATTTAACTCAAAATAGATTCTATTTTTTGTATTATTGATTTTTCTTTGTAATTCTTTTTGTATGTCTGATGATGATAAAGTATTTCAGGTATGTATGAAAAAATATATTACTTCATCTTTAGCTATTTTTACCTTCTTGTCAAATACCTTTTCTCATGAAGAGGAAAGTTTCATATGTTTGGTAAATGGCCAGTTAGTCCTCCTGTATTTGGGCTTATGTTAGAGCAAAACATCTATTTCTATTTCAAGACAGTGATAGAGGAAGACTATGACCCTACAGTTAACCTCAGGAGCATGACCTAAGACATCTCACTATGCTTAGTTCTTGATTCTCTCACTTCCCAAAATGCACCAGAGTGAGGGTACCCTTTAACATATGTCAAGGCATTAGGGACATTGCAGATCTAAACCATAGCATTTACAAAGAATTAGTAAGTGTTATAGACATCTAACTCTCTAGCACACACATACACGGTGGGGGGGGTGGGTACGACGGGACGGACTCATTCATCTTAGGCTAGCTAGAAACTACCTAACTTCTGGTCCTTTTGCATCTACTTCCTAAGTGTTGAGATGTATAGGAGTGTGCCACCATGCCTAGCTCTATGTGGTGCTAGGATCAAAGTCAGCACTATATGCTGCTAGGCAAGCATTTTAATTGACTGAGATACAACCCTAGGACCTCCTCTTTTGAGACAGGTTCTCCTTATGTTGCACAGATGCTCTTAAACACCTGAGGTCAAATGGTTCTTCTGTTTTAGCATCTCTAGTGCTTAGATTTCTGGCATGAACCAGCACTCCCAGCCTTTCCCTTACAGTCTGAAAATTTTCATAGGCATTATCTCTTAAAATATAATTCCCCTAAAACTATGGATTTATATCCTATGGATTTGTAAATAAATACATATTGGTCTTTTTCATTGTACTTCTATTTTCTCTTCTTTGTCTCTGTCTCACTGTGATTCCTTTCATATGGTGTGATCATGTTTATGAAAATTTGGTTCTCAATCCATTAAGTATGCGGTTGTAGTTTTTTTCAATTTTATATTGATACTATTTGGTACTTTTTCATATCATCTGAGACATTTTATGGGTGTTTTGTGAAATTTTCGTTGATAAAAATACTTCTTTTATTGCTTAAAAAATGTATCTTGACAGTCATCATTTTGCCTTTCACAAAGAACTTTCATTGCCATTATCATTTTCTGCTTAATTTCATTTTATTAAAGCTGTCTAATACTTTAACTCACAAACAAAAGTTGTTTTTAAAGATGCCACTTGTAGTGCTTTGGATGAGCAATGTCCTCCAGAGGCTCTTGTCTTTGAAGGCTTGCAGCCAGGTGGCGCCGTTTAGGAAGGCTATGGAACCTATGCAGTTAGTCACTAGGGGCTGACTTTGCAGGGTTATATAGCTTTGCCCCACTTCCTGCTCCCTTTCCTGATTCCTATGTACGAATGAAAACTATCAGTTAGCTTCCTGCCCCTGCCTCCTGTTGCTGTGCATTACATGATGGACTTTATCTCTCTGGAAACATTAGTCAAAACAGACCTTTTCTTGTCTACATGATGGGGTATTTTATCACAGTAACAAACAGCACATTACCCCACTCGAAACACGCACCCTGTCCCAAAATCTATAAATCCTAATGAACATCCATACAGTTAGAATGCCATTCTGAAACCATGGAGCTTCACTTAGGGTTTTATATCTTCAGTATCAATTACATTTTAATTATTTTGTTCTTTTTACTTCAGAAAGTTGAATTCTCTTGCCCACCATGAAAAAAAAAAAAAAAAAAAAAACCAATCTATGGAAAATTTGCAACTAGAAAAAAAAAGCTTTGTAACATCTGTGATTTTTAAAATAGATTCCAGCTTTTTGCTAAGTTAAAAAAATAAACTAAAGCATTCTATGTTTTCTGTCCATAAACAACATAAACAGTTGCTTTAACATCTGTGTCTGAGAATTCCAACTTTTATATAAACTATGATGGTATATAAACTATTATTTGCAACAATGGAAGTCTACTTCTCACAGCTCTGGGAGGACAGGTGGTCCAGCAGCAAGGTTACCTGCTTTGGGGCTGCTTCTCTTGTCCTGAAGTCAACCTCTTCATGCTATTTTTCCAAGTGAGAAAGGAGACAAATCAGGCAAATCAAATAAGGCTACTACATCCATCGTAGAAGCCACATACTCATGATGCCATCCTCTGTTACCTTCCAAAGAACTACCGCCTAATGTCATCACACGGTAATTAGAAACTTAGTATATGACTTCAGAGGCAAAACATGACAACTACTTTCTGACATTGGGGGTGTTTATGCATGAGCACACGGACACACATGCTAGGTATTCTTTTGGAAACAAACCATAAAATAATTTAAGATAATATGCTGTGTGATGGTCTTCCAGCAAGATATTTTCTTTCTTTCTTTTTTCTGCTAATAAGTTAAAGTACTAGGAATTTGAAATAGTTTGAATTTAATTTTTAGGACAGAAACTTTCTCAGACGTGCAAATGATTAGATGTTGGGCCAAAAGTATAAGGAATGGGTTATATCTGGCTCACTCTTACTCTGGTGATTAATATTGCAAGACGTCTAACATCTCACTCGCATGTAGAAGCTCACTAAGTACCCTGTCATGCACATCCTCCAAATCTGCCCTCCCCTCCAGGAGTCATGTGTGGAAAAGCAACCCAAATACTGGGCTCACCTCAGTGGAAGCCTATCTTCTCTTGGCTACATAAACATTTTCTGTGTGTGTATCTCCAATATGTCTAGATATTCTGTACAGTGTTTTTTTTTTTTTGGTTGAATATATTAAGAGTTTGAATTAGTAACAAAAGCACAAATTGTTATTTTTCTTTTCTTCTCTTTCTTTCTTTTTTTTTTTTTTTGGTAGTGTGAAAACTTCTCCTCCCTGTATTTTTTTTGTATTAAATAACTATTTACACCAGTTTATCATGACTTAACCACACCAATAATTTGTCATCTTCAAAATATTAATATGAGAAACAATGACCTATGACATCGTCATATAGTTTATTAAAGTTTTATTCTCTTATTCTCTTTATGACAGTCCCAGGGAGTGTGTGTTGCATTTTCTCTATAAGTATAATTTACAGATGAGCAAATAAAAAAATAAAAGAACTGTCTGTCCAAGTCCAGAGACTAAATTCAGTGTTAATATTTTCCTGAAAGTAAAAACCAAAACTGCAGACAACTTGGGTATGATCCCGAAGACTCAGAGTACCTAGGATGTTTTTATTTTGTCTCAGAGAAGGCCAGGGCTAGGCTGGAACATATTTTCATAAGGACAATGTTCATTGTCTCAGCCCTTTTGTTCAAAGTATCTTCTAGAATGTTCCATGTAAAGCATAAGGCAAACATGCTTGCCCGAGAGGAGGAATGAAGTGCCATCTTACTCTTGTTCCTAACATGTTTGTTTGCATGAGGTTTCTGTAGGAGCCAACATTTGCTCTATGATAACGGTAATGTGGGACCAAACGCCCAATCAGTGCAGTGGAACAGGAGCATGGAGGGGAGCAGAGACTCATCTCTTGAAGAGCTGGATTCCCAGAAAACGTGGGTTCATCTCTCTCATTGTCATTGCATCACTCCTGTTCTTTTCAGAAAACATAGTCTGCCTTAGTTTCCCTTGAGAGCAAAGGCATTTGGAGGAAGAAGAGATAGTGCATGAAGTATATCTGAGCTAAGGTTTCCATTTATTAGTTACACTGAGGGACCATTGAACATTTCTCTTCCCGTAGTTATGCGGCCGAGGACAGTTTCATAGGTAAGGCACTCGCAGTTCTCAATACCCACCACTTGTTAACTGAATATACTGAGCTGTATTTTGCCTTGTTGGACAAGAGTTTAAATCAGAAGGTGCTACTTTTGCTGGTGAATTAGCTTTGACAAACCAGGCTGAAGAGCTACGTGATAACTTGAGTGATGTTCATGCATGCCAAGATGATGCAGCGATTACTAAGAAAGAGGTGGCTGAGGTAGTCTGTAGGCACTGGAGAGGTTAAGTGAACAAACATTAGCTATTAGTATGTGCAGAGGTCAAGGGTTATTAGTGTGAATTTTCACTGCCTTTCTTCATATTAACCTCCCACGATCTCAAGTCTCTTTCATTTGCTAGACAGGATGGATGCCGGGAAGGATAACACTCACACAGTTAGGAGATGACTGTCAGAGGAGAGATGATCAAGTAGAGAAAGGAAAACCTAGTCATGGGACAGTTTTTATGTGAGGAGGTTTGATAATCGAGTAGAGGATGCTGATTATTATAGTATAAAATAGTAAATAATATATTATATATTATAATATATATTATGTTATATAATATAGTATACTATATTATAATATAGTAGAGGATGCATCCATTCTGGACAATGAGAAAAGAGCTAAATTTTACTCTATTTCCATTTTACTAGATTCAAGTAAAAGTTCTAATTTTTTTTTGATTTGGTGTGTGTGTGTGTGTGTGTGTGTGTGTGAGAGAGAGAGAGAGAGAGAGAGAGAGAGAGAGAGAGAGAGAGAGAGAGAGAGAAAGAGAGAGAGAGAGACAGAGAGAGAGGGAGGGAGAGAGAGAGGGAGGGAGAGAGAGAGAGAGAGAGAGAGAGTGTGTGTGTGTGTGTGTGTGTGTGTGTGTGTGTGTAGCTGTGTGGCTGTGCGATCATGTGCCTACCTCTGCAGACCAGAAGGGGGTGTTGAATCCCCTAGATCTGGAGTTATAAGTGTTAATGAGCTTCTGGGAGCCTAAATCAGGTCTGGAAAAGCAAGAACTGTACTTAATCAATGAGCCATTTCTCAGCCTAAAACTTACAGTTACTTTTTGCTACTGGATCATACTTTCCTGAAAATAATTTTCTGTTGATTGCCTATGCTGTTATAATGCATAAAGATAAAAACAAGCCTGTGACACTAACCATATCTATTATGGGTGGAGATATCGCATCTTAGAAAAGTCTACCCCTCACCCCAACCCTCACTCCACCCCTACCCCATCCCTAACTCCGCCTCTCAGCCTATATCACCTACACCCATACCCCAGAATCAGTAGCCATCAGTGTCCTGCAGAAATATTTTTAATAAACTATTTGATCCAAGTAGGATCCTAGCAAAATAAACAAAATGAAAACCTACTTTGAATATTGGGATAGATGATCTTACAAATGAATATAACAACTTAAGAGAGTGCCCATCCTGATATTCTCGATAAGTCATTTAGTGGGGCATTGTACTGGAGTACTTTCTGTGGTTCTGTGTTTTATCATTCTCAAGCCTCAGAGACTTGGTCCATTTTTATGACCTTGTAATTGAAAGCACAGTCTAGAAATATAATGCATAGAAAAGGGAGAGAAAGATCGCATGATCTAGCAGAGGCAAGAACTAGGAAGAAAAAGTAAAAATTCTCTTTTCTTCTTTTAAATCACTGTGTCTTTTCCGGCAAAATAAAGTTGAACATGCTCAGATATGTTCATATTCAAATATTTAACCTTAAGAGAGGCATTGTCTCTTACCCACCATGCTAAAGAAAATCTGTCATTGAAGGAGGACAGGCAAACGATTTTATTGCTATTAATGAGTCCTCTCCCCATGGGGATTCAGACTAAATCCTTCAAGCTCAAGTTCAAGGCTACCTCTTCCCTGAAAATTTCTTTGAACTGCTTGTGTCTTTCTCACTGAAAACTGTTGGTTCAAAGGGCAGATGCTCTCTATAGCTGGTGGGGTAGGTTTTAAGAGGCACCATCTGCAGACTAGAGCATGTTAGACACAGGCCAACTTGTCCCATTCTGTCTGCCTACACTGTCCATGACTATCAGTTATTGTTCAGTGCCTGAAATTATTGTGGCTTTTAAAAAATACTGGTGCCCAAATCTCCCTTGACAGTACATCTGTACCTACTAATAATGTTATTTTGGCCATACCCTGATGCTTTGAAATTACACCATATTGTTGTAAGTAAATGAAAGGCAATCAATTATCTATAAAGTAAGGACATACACAGAGGAGAATTGATGAATTACAAATGATCTTGTTGATACAACAGTGTTGAAGTCTGTCCTGCTTTGACTTCCCATCAAAGTTGGAAGGTGATGTTTGCATATCTTACAACATAGATCCCTCAGTTCCAGATGGGAGCACTATCCCCATTGATACACATGTTGCTGGATTAAAATTAGAGAGGCAGAAAATATCTACAGAGAGAGTATTAAACATCTACAGAGAAAATCATCACACTCCAGAAAGGAGGCAAGATTAGAAAAAGAGTTGCAGATCCACTGTCACAATACAAAATCCATCCTGGAAATCAACTCAGTGTGAAGGAAGCTGATGCATAAATTCATTCAGACAGAAAGGAGGCATTGAATTCCTGGAACCAAATGAGTCCAGCCTCATCAGGGATCTGTCAGGCAGGCATTGAGACAGCCATAGCACCACCCAGCAAGCAGTGAACTCCTGACGTGACTGGCCCAGCAAAAGCAGTGTCTACTTTTCATGATTGCCCAAGAAAATTGTGACCACTTTGTGTTCTGGTTGGAAAAAGAAATAAAGAAGAGGCTAAATCATCTCTCCGTTGCAGGAGCACAGGGAAGAACACTGAAAATTCATCTATATGAGTAAGCTAATGCTGCCTTGATGACAGTCAGAGGCTGAGCATGGATGGTTTTGAGGAATTTCTTACTGTATGGTACTAACAGCTCTTGATATGCTGAGAGTTTAATCTTAGTTTCTGCATAAAGAAGACATGGAGTGGGGTTTCTACTTTATAAGACAACTCTATGCACAGGACAATTCACTGCCTATATCTTCAGGGTGTCTTAGCTGCAGGTGTTCACATTCTTCTCTGAAATTTTTTGAAGGCTAACAGACTTTTAGCAACCAAAACAGACAAGAAATTCCTAGAAGCCAGTCTCCTAGGTGAAGAAGCAAATTTGCACGGACCTAATCAGCCTGGGACTTAATAGGGTATCTTGTATCCAGGTGCAATAAAGTGGCCAAGGAATGAGTCTGGTTTTCTCTCATGGACCTTATCTTCTCCACATGCTGGGAAGAATAAGTCCGGGGTCAGTTTATTCTTGAATTCTGATCCTCACTGTTTATTTTCCAAAGGTGGGGATGATATTAAATCTTTCAGAGATTATTTTATTTCAATATTTCTAAATAGATCGGTACGGAGGAGTGGGAAGGTTTCAGTCTAGTGATGGAATTTAAGCTGAAGAGTGACTGGTCTCACTTTCTAAAAGATGGGATGGAGCTCAGGCCTGGTAGTTGAGGTGAGCAACCACAGAGAGCTGGCATTTTATAAGCACTGCATCTCTTTTTTATGTATGCTTATACTTCTAATTAGAGACAGTCATCTCTTTTACACTGTGGCCAAGACTATACAGCTCAAGATAAATGTACCGCAATGCAAAAAGTGAATCAAGAGAATAAGCAAGCAGTGCCCTAGGGGGCACACAAAGATAGAAGAAATTGTGAGGCGTTTATAGGGTAAGGTGGGGGAAGGAGTGAGGTTAGGTGAACACTGGACCCACCCAACATCATCTTACTTGGGCACATTGTCAGGGGGTAGAGAAACAAGGAAGGGATCAGGCTAGTAGGAATGAGCACAGCTCAACAAACCTGCAAGTGAAGCAAAGCAATCTGTGGAACTGGGGCCTTGGCTCCTACTTCCCTGTAGAGGATCATAGAGAGCCAGGAGCCAGAGAACAAAGGAATTCTGCAGCAGTGGGGAAAGTCCTTTTTCCAAGGAAACCAGAGATGCTACTAAGGGCATAAAAGGACTCCTTGAGGGGCGATATAGGAGCTGGGGGAGGAAATATGAAGTGGCTGGAATAGTGAGCAGGATCACAGCTAAAAATCATACCATTGGGTTGAAACTTTGTATTGGCATTGTGAATGCCTCAAGCACTGAGCACAGGGAAAAATTAACATAGCTGAGCTTGGATTTCATAATAGGATTTTTTTGTGCCTTCTCAGTAATGATTGATGACTATCATCCTTCTCAGGTCCCCCATCTCATGTCTGGCCATCTCTCTTGGGGATTTCAAGATTTTACAGTGTAGCCGTGGAGAAAGTCTTTCAGGTCATTCTTCTCAAAATGGGCATGCTGCTGACATTATTATCAGGAGAGCCACATCCATTTTAATTTGACAAAGCAAAAGATATTTTCTAAAGCCCAGGTAAATCTAAGGAATGCATTATTAGTCTAGACGACACTATATACAAATTTCATATAAAGATGGAATTTGAAAATAGAGAGGCTAGTAGCAAATAACTAAGAGGACTGATCTAAGGACCAGATGTCTAGAGGGAAGCACATTTATTCATTTTGTGTTGCAGGGAGTTGTGATGCTCTTGATAAGGTTTAAGGACCCTCTATTTAAGTGTCCCCTCATCACATCACTAGCAGTGGCTACCCTATTATTTTTCTAGTCACAGTCCCTGCATCAGGCTGCCGAATAGATCATTCATTTATTTAGTCTATAACCAGAGCCCATTAAAAAGAGATGCAAGTTTTAGTTAATTAAAACAGTGAATGAGCATGGTATCCAGTGGTTTCTATGACTGTCTGGGACAGATGTCTTTCTGGCACCACATAGTTAAATGAATTGGACTGGAAGGCAGGTAAATTGGGGACTCAGGGCAGAAGCATGTAAGAATTGAGGTAGAAGTTAACATCTTTATGTAGGCAGATGATCCATTCTTAAGTACACCCTTACAACTCCACAGAGGCCTCCACAAAAGCATAGAGCTTTCTTGCCTGTACCTGAAAACATCCATTGTATAAGAAGCTCAAAAAACAATTTCAGCCTAATACATTGTGCCTGAAGATATGGTACCCTCATTTCAACAGGGCATTCCAACGTGACACACTAGACTTCTGAAGAGGAATTGAATAGAAAACAGTGTTTGGTCATGTCCATAGGTCAGTGTTCATTATCAACCCTTTCTCTTCAGATAGAGGAGAGATTGGACAGTACTAAAGGTTAAAAATAAAATATGACCCATAGCTTCTGCTACACTTCTGTGTACTCCTTCAGGAAAAGGAATTCAGACTTGACACATGCATAGTGGAGCGAGCTGAGCTTCATAGTACATGGCTGCAGTGGACTGCTTCAACTGAGGAGCCAGTAAGACATAGATAAAGCAGAGACCACTGGTAGGGTGGCACAAGACTACCACAATGGCCAAGACGAACATGGCTTACTGAGGACACCAAATATCCTTTGCTTCATGACCATCCTGTCACTAGCCTTGTGAAATTGCTTGCTCACATCTGCCTCTATGACACATCCAAAAATTACATAGAAAGATAGAAAAGGGGGTAAATACTTCTTAAGCAATCTTGATTGCTTCCTGAATTTCCTCCCTTATCCCTTGAATAATCCTTCCTTGCATTCAAACTTGCTCATCAAACAAGTTTTCTCAAATTTTCTGCTTATAGACCACACTTCCCCTTTAAGTGGGTTGTTTCAGCTAATACCTTATACTGTCCTATCTCTAAATTCTTTCCTGTGATGGTGACAAAAACCTGGAAACACTTGGAAAGAACCCTCAGTGTGTTCTTTCTAGCTTGAGACTTCAAGCACTGGTAAACAGACTAGAGGGGATGGCACTCTGGGTCATTATGTAATTAAGGTAGTTTAAAAGTAAGGCCTGGAGAGAGAATAATGCATGTGTCTTTGAGCTTCCTTGCATTTCATATCAAAGCAGTATACAGAAGTTTTCTTTTAACCCTTAGGAGATCGTGTCAAGAGCTTCAATGTATGTGCCAAATTAGGGACAATACCCAAAATTTTATATACTTTATTCTATACATATGATAAGGGCTAATTTATACAGTATAGTGAGAGAACCACAATAAAATAAATCAATTAAGGCAGTGGAGCACTTTGAAGTTTATGTGAAGAACTAAAAATGCCAGAGGGGTTGGTGTTAACCCAAATGGCCCCTAAAGCACATCAGAGGCTGGAGCCTCCTTGGCTTCTGGCCCCCCTGCACACTCAGGAATACTCTCTTTATTAATAAATCACCCCTATCTCTCTACCAGTCAGCATAGGCCCCTCGTCCAAATCTTTGTTTCAGGATACAAGAACCCTAGAAACCTCAGGACTTTCTCCTCAGACTCCTGTCCATACCTACCCTGTAAGAGGAGATAGTAGATCCCGCATGGGTCAAGATTGTCTTTACACAGCATCCATGTTTTTTTGTAGTCCCCTGGGGGAGACATTGGTGCTACTACTTTCCTGTGTCCTGCTCAGCTATCATCTTTTCTTTCCTGAGGCCCATCAGGAAGTCTGGGTGAAGGTGAAGTACTTGATGTTTACCTTAAAGTAGGCACGCAGCTCCTGGGCTTCTGCAGCCATCTCTTCCTCAGATCTCCACAAGGCTGGGGAGTCCTCTCCCTCTTTGTCATGTTTCTGGAGCTTTGGAGGAAGAAAGGAGAACAGGCTCATTAAAGAATCCTTGAGATGTTCTTTAATAATGTTGGGGAGAGGGGAGAGAGCGAAAATAATTTGCAAATTAGAGGCCTGTGGGTGTATCTTAATTACATTAATTGCCTACTTTTGAAAATAAAGGGTTTCACATAAGAATTGACATTTCTTGCTTCTCCAATAAAAATAACAGGATTAGGCTGTACTGAAGATGTTGCTGCCTCACACTTGCCTGGTGAGCCAGTGCCTGTGACAGACCGAGGCTGCATAAAAGCGGGAGGCTGCTGAGGGCCGCACCTCAGCATTCCGTACAGCCTCCAGCACCCCTCCATCGTCTTTCCTCATTTAGTTACTGACGTCCTTGACTGCAGTTATCCATTGTCCCCCGCCACTCCCAGTCTCCATTCTGGCCTGCAGTTTATCTATCGCTCTCTCTGGCTTTAGCTGGTTTTATGAGTTTCAAGTAGTTGTAAGTACCCTGACAGGAAGACATTCTGAGATGAGACATTCAAGTCCCTTCCCTTTGGCTACCAGACTATTGAAAAAAAAGTGGACTCTGAAAACAGTAAAAATTTCCCAGCAGTCATGGGCTGGGGGAGGGAAATTCTGAGGCCCTGGTGCCCACCAGGGGAGGGAGTAAGCAGATTCCACACATTCTGACCACTTAGTAGTTGCATGCTTCCTGGCTTTTCTTTCATGTTTTCTATGAAGCTGATTCTGTCACAAGGGAAGTAGAGAGAAACTGAGTCTTTCTTTCTGGGTCTGGCTCCTCTACAAATGAAGTCACTTTCCATTCTCAGCTTTATTCTAACTTATTTTAAGAACTAGCACGTTTGTGAATCTAAGTGTACTTGCAACAATAGAAACTATGAGAAAACAACATAAAAATTAACAGCTGGGCCTTAGTCAAATCACTTCCCCCATAGACCATTCTCTCTCCATGTATAAACATACATGTAATACATATTCACATATGTTTACATACACAAATATATTTGCAAGTATGTATTTATGATTTCTGTGTAGAGCAGAACAACTTGTCTACTGTATAAGAGAACAGGTTTTCAGTAGAGTTTAACCTTCCTCTTAATCTCTATTGTAATTCAGTTCTGCTACCAATCTGCCATTCCTGGGGCTTTATATGTGCTGTAATAAGCTGGAGCTGCAATTTGCTCACAGGATGGCTCACATTAAGGTGACTATATAGATGACGGTCAGCATTTATGATTTGGAGGGCAGCTTCTCTGATGCTGAAGTGTTTCACATAATCCTTACAGCTTCCCTTAAGATGAACACTACTTAATTCTATTTACCCTGAAGGAAATGGAAAGGGGGCTCAGGGAAGTTATTCACTTATCCATGTAGCTAATGCCAGGTGCTAGCATTGTCCTCAACCAGTTTCCTTTATCTTGGAAAATCCATACAAATAAGCAATTCCATAGTTACTGTCTCGTTTCACTACATATAGACCCACTTTGCACTTGGATCCTTTGAAAACAATCTTGGGAGTTGAACAAAACATGCTGACTAGGTGGCTCAGTGGGTAAGGTGGCTCAGTGGGTAAGGTAGAAACATGGTAAGTTGATCATTGGAAGGAAGAGAATCACTCTACATAATTGTCCTCTGACCTCTACACACGTGCTGTGGCATGCAATCTTAACCCTCACTCTCCCACACCACACACACACACACACACACACACACACACACACACACACACTACACAAGCACACACACACACACACACACATGCACACCACAATATACACAATACTAATAAAAATGTTCAACTAAAATAGCAATATTCTCTTGGGCCAAAGTCCAGAGGTTCCACCCTGGCAGTCTGTAGCAGGCAGAAACTTTCCCCCACTTATCTCAGAGCAACTTTGATGGAGAAGGCAAAGTAGTCTGGGAAAGATATCCTTGCTTTCCAGCAGGGCTCTATTTTCACACTGAGGAAGTCTGAGCCTAAATGAGGTTCATTAGCATAGAACTAGGCCACAAATATCTTTATGAGGGTCATGGATCTTCCTTTCAGAATTTGGCTGCCAGCACACTGGTTTTCCATTTTGCCATACAGATTTAATTCTTCTTAGTGGAAGAAAAGCACATTAAGAAGTCATTTCCTTGCTGTAGAAGCCGATATGATGCAGTTGCTACAGGCTAGTCAAATGGGATTGCTATTCTACTCGAGAACTAATTTTCATTTTTCTCCTACCTTTGGGTCTGTTGTAAATCCATCTTGTAACAGTTTGATGGGAAAGACAAGGAGGAATGCAAAGGCCAAAAACTTGGCCTTCCCACTGTGGGACTGACGTGGGAAGACACAGAAATCAAGCTTTAAGCAGCCTTGTCAATACAGACCACACCAGATGATTCCAAATAATTTAGAGGCTAAGAACATTAATGCTTCCTGGTTATTAGGCACCCTTCTGTTGATGTCATATGCCTTACAGATGGCAGCATTTAGACATTGTTTATAGGAACTAGGAAACCAATAGAACAAACTAAACATATTTGCAAAGTTCTGTTGGACATGACTGTTAATAAGACTTTTAAGGTTTCCTCTTAAAGGCCCCAGTTGGAAGCTTGTGCTTTCCCTTAAGACAGCTGAACCCTGGATTCCTGTTGTATTCACTAGGAAATCTTTAAAAGACAGAGCTTACACTGAGGGTTCTGACTGAATATTTAGAGATTGTGAAAAGAATAAAAGATCCCACAACTATTGAGGAAAGATGTCTGTATATGTAGGTAAGGGTTCTTATATGAGCGGAAGTATGGCTGTCAGCTTGAATCTGTGCCAGCAACTTCTCATAGGTTACTAAAATCCACAGTTGTTCAAGTGTCAGATATAATATGCTATTCCTATAGTATTTGCATATAAGTTTTGGATATTGTCTGTCATGCTTCCCCCATGAAAGTTGTCTATAAATCTCAATATAACACAAATGATGTGAAATAGTCATTTCTCTTGTGTTCAGTAGCAATCCATTTATTTTCTGCTGTCTTCAATCAGTGGTTGCTTGAACCCTTAGATAACAATCCATTTACCCAGGGCTCACTGTAACTCACCTACCTTTAAGCCTATTGCTCAGGCCCTTTTATCTGTATCACATCAGTCATTTGCAAACCCCGCTATAGTGTGGTTTTCTTTTGGTTAGTGTAACTCAAAGTAACTTTTGGGTAGAAGATTTGTATAAGTAGCATGATGATACCAACTAGTCCAGGAGTTTGCAGACTCTTCAGGGAGTGGGAAGATTTTGGACAGCACAGGAGGGGATTTCTAGTAGAGCCACAATGGAGACTAAGAAATTAAACCTGCAGACATTTGTGGGGAAACTCTGAGGTAACTTAACATGGCTGCATTGCTCTATTGTCAGGCTAACAAAGTAGAGTTCCACAGTTTTAAGCAATAGTTTACTCAAAAGGCCAGTTTGACTTCAGTGAATCCTAGTTGGGGGTTTCCATTGTAAATCAATCACCAGATGACTTTAGGCTACAAGAAGAGAAAGATAGTGCTCATTTACTATCACACCCAACGGCCAATCTGTTCCTGCAGTTCCAGGCACCAGCATTCTCTCCTATAGTCAAAGGCACCCACAGGGAAGAGAGACAATAAGTGACTGACTTTCAGTGCTGTGGGATTACCAGATGGAAAAGATCTGGGTTCAGGTCACCGTGTTGCAAAGCTTCTAGAACTGCCTAGATTTTACAAAGAGATGGTATTACAGTAATAAATAGGGATGGTATACAGACAGGTGGCTCACACCTTTAATCCCAGCCCTTGGACAATTCTCTCTGAGTTCCAGGACAGCCAGGACTACCTTGAGAGACCCTGTTTCAAAAAGTAAACAGAAGAGTGATGGAAGAGAGGGTGTTATCTAAGGAGTAGTCAACAAAGATGCCCAGGTTGATAAAATATAGACCATGATTTAACGATGACAAGAAAAAAAAAATCCCCTGCCTCAGTTTCTCTCTATGTAGAATGGAAGCAGGGGGAGACTTATCTACAGACACAGAAAGGGTTCCTATTTGCTATGACTTCTGCCTGTTGCTACCATTCCTACTGTTAGTATTAGGTAGCTAATTACACTGTTCTCATAAGTAACCATTGACCACCCCAGCAAGTTGCTTCCAAATAGCAAAGAACCTTAAGAACCTTGACTACCTTCCTGTCTTTCTAGTGGTATTCACCTTCTGGCTATAACTGCCCCACCAAGGATAGAAAGTTACAGTAAGAGCTGAAATCCCTGCCAATTAATTCTAATGGCACATCATGTCTAAAATAGAACTTAGATCCTTCATTTCTATAACCATGCACATCCTCAGCTTCCGGGTTTGCCACAAGCAGGAGTGAGTCACGAACAGAGAATTATGACAAGAAGTAAATCAGCATCCTAGAGTGGAAGGACAAAGGCAATCCAGATTACTCTTGGAGCACAGCTGCCGTGTTTGGCACATTAAGAGTAAGACAGTAAGACATTCAGTTAATTGTCTGACATAGAAACATTTTGTGAATTACTTGGGGCCAGACTTAGACAAAAAATTCTCTCTCTCTCTCACTCCGTGTGTGTGTGTGTGTGCGTGTGTGTGTATGTGTATGTGTGTGTGTGTTTGTGTGTGTGTGTGTGTGTGTGTGTGTGTGTGTGTGTGTGTGAGTATACTTGTTTTGGGCACATGCGGATGAGGATTCTGGATGCTCAATGCCAGGTATCTTCCATTATCACTACATTTTCTAAAACTCTGATCCTGCAGCTTTCTGATTCACCTAGATTGGCTCACCAGACAAGACCCTGGAATCTAGAATACAGGTGTACATTGTCATGCCCAGCTTTTCCTCCGGGTGCTAGGGACCAAACACAGATTCTAATGTTTATGCAGCAAACACTTTAATCATAGCCATTTTTCTAGCCCTAAATGTTTTTATTTAGTGAAATCTACATTTAAATGGGCTTCTATATTTGATCACGTTAGTCACATTAGGAGACTCTCAGGACGTTGCCACAGGAAGATCATTAGCTAGAGCGGGAAACTGAGTGTTCTCAAGCCTATTTACCTGTGGACTATTGTGGGGGGACAGATTGTACAAGCATCAGATTCAAAAATAGGACATTATGTGCCCTCTGTTGCCACTGTTATTATTGTGTGGAGTCTTGCACAAATCCCCATTTCAATTCTATACTGCATTGGTTCCAAGATGTATACTTCTTCACATTTGAACATCTCTGAAATCAAAATGTGACCTGTCGTGCACACAATTTGATTGTCAGAGTTTTTGTTTCTTAGTAATACAATCATGTACTTAGTAATACACTGCACTTCTGACTGTGTTGGGATTTGATATACTGAAGATTTCCATTTCTCTTCTCTGCCTTAAGTCCCAGAAGCTAAACGTGACTCAGCTTGCTGTGACAGTGCTCAACATCAAGGCTCTCTTTCTTCTGATGCCACAAGAGTTGAAATTCTTCAGATGCTTTGTTATTTGAAGGAAGGTCTATAGCAAAGTAATGTAGTTTGCAAAAACTTAAACTAAATTCTTCATTCCCATTCAACACCTTGAAGTCTGTGGTGGCTCCTCCAAGGGAATTCTCTTTCTATAAAACTTTCGAAAAGAGATTTTTTTAAAAAAAATGTATCTGCAGTCACCTCACTTGATCTGCTTGAAATGACTTTTGGAGAAGGAAGTGTTAAGAGGATTTCTGCTAGAAGTGCTGATCGGTATGGATTCTGACACAGCTCCCCTGCACACTGAGTGTGTTCTCACGGGCATGTGGGGAAATGATTAATTCCCCCATGTAATGCTCAAGCTGCCTTGGCTATTGATGCTTTTCTAGCTCTGTAATGGAATACAGTAGGAGGAATGATTCACAGTAATTTGAATGTTTTGTAGAATGAGGAACTAACCTGGAGTAAATGTCAAGCTGCCTTCAAAATGGAGAAAACCAATTTAATGTGTTCCCTAAGAAGCAAGTATCTGAGTAGAAGCCTGGTTACTTTTATAGAAGACTATATTTTATTGTTACTGGTTTTATAGAACAACATAGAGAAGAAATTTCCATGGCTATCTCTGGTTTTGTGGAAGTTATGTAAATAAATTGAAAAGAAAAAAGTATTATGTTAAAAAGGACAGTAGATCTTTCATTTTTAAAGCTCTGAGTCTCTTGTTATTGCTCTCAACTAAACTAATTCTACCAAATATACATTCTTGTGGGGATATATTTTATATTTAATAAAAAATCAGCCTGGAATATCAGAGAACAGAATCACCCACATCAGTGTATCACCACAGGTTCTCTTCCAGGCTCTGTGCTAGGTTTTATGGGTGATGTCTTGGTATAAGCCAAACATCCTGGTCTTCTGGAGTGTAGTTCAATAAGGTAGGCAGATTCATGTTTATATCATGTAATAGGAGATGGAATGGTGGAAATGGACGCAAAGTTCCACCCAAATGTTCTTAGAAAAGGAGAATAAGTCTTGCTAGAGTGAGTGTCTGAGACTGTCTTTAAGCATAATAGATATTGGGAATGGGTTTAGTACCTGGTGTGAAGAAAGAGCTGCTCTAAGCAATGAAAACTATTGTTTATAAGCACCTTCTGTCTAAGTCAGTTCTCCCATATCATGTGCAACTGGCTGGCATTAGCAGCTAACAACCGCAGCTTTTCTGCTGAATCCTAACATGTTCTGAGCAACTTATAACCAGAACGTGGCTGTACCAATAGTTTAAAGATGGGCCATACATACCAGTGACCCAGAAGATGGTCCCCACTGCTACAAATGCAATCCTATAAATACCTTTAAATCTGTGGCCAGGGAGTGCACTGTACTTAGGCTTAGTTTGCTCATCCAGAGGCCCTGGGTTTAGTCCCAGTATCCATACAGTGACTCACAACCATTTGTGACTCTATTCCCAGGGGATTTGATACCCTCTTCTGGTCTCTCAGATGCCAGACACGTATGAAGTTCACAGACATACATACAGGCAAAACATTCATACAAATAAAGTAGCAAAATAAATAAACCAAAAGTGGATATTATCTAGCTTTTCATTATATCTCCCTTTCAGTTATGCTTTAGGCCTTCAAGTTGACCAGAAAGTTTCTTAATGAGTGTTAATACGTCCTTGGTGTTACACACCAACATGACCCTGACACAAGAAGAGATGCCATCCAGAATATATTGTTTTGTCTAGCATTGTTTTGTTTAGATCATTTTCATCTTATGACAAATTATCTGTGTTCTCTTTTGAAGAAACTTACTGAAGTGAAGAACAGGTGTTAATTTGAAATCTGTATTACCAAACATAGGCATGGCTAGGCAATGTGGGTTTCAGTTTGGGTACAGTAAGTAGATAGAGTCCCAAGCAGGGAAATAAAAAAAAAAACCAAACAAACAAACAAAACAAAAAAAACCAGAGTTACTGTCCACAGAGAATGGCTGGAAAAAGACTCGGAGGAGAAGCTTTAGGAGCTGGGATACCAGACGAGTGGGATCTTGGATAGTGTAGACTGGGAATACGGGGGTCTTGAGTTTCCTATAACCTTGCATCATACTTAGCCAAGGGCTTGGCTCTGCCTTATAGATGTCCTTTCTGTTCTGGTACTTGTCTATAAAGCACAAACACACCAGCTTCCCTACAGAGACTGCTCTGAACCAGTGGGAAAATCCTTCTTTTCAAGCCCCAAAGGTGCTTGTATTCAGTCACACAACATCCAAAGTCTCCAGGAAACCATCCCCCAGTCTTTGCACAGACACTGAAATGTACTGCATTATTTAAAATGTTTCCTCACTTCCAGCTCACTCTCCCCTCCTCTGTCTCCCTTCATCACTTTGTGCAGCAGACAAGGGGTAGTCTTTCTGGGTGCTGGGCAGATTTGTCCATAGAAACACTCATTTCGCACTATCTTAGAGGCCTGATAAACCACCTTTTGTGTCTTGTTTCGCTTTCCTTTCCTCTATGACAAGATTTTACTATGTAGGCCTGGCTCATCCTCCTCCTCCCTTAGATTCCTGAGTGATAGAATTACAGGTGAGTATCACCAATCCTGGCTCAGTCCCTGCTTTAATCTGGGGTTTTGCCTGCTGTTTTTCTTTCCTTAGAATCTTTGAGCTCTTCAAATATCTCTTCATAAAAAAAAATGTATTCACTGTCTCCTTTCTTATACTTACATGAGGAGTTCTATAAACCCTCTGTGTATCTCCATTCATCGGGGAGATTCCAAAGCCAGTTATTTGTCAGGTTATAAAGAAATCCAGGTAGTTATCAGGGTGTACATCATTTTATTAGTTGCCAAAGATTTGACTTAACCATAACTTACTTGAGATAGTGTTTGTGTGTATGATACCTATGGGGCCAAAATGCTAAAACCAGATCCTCTATTAATTAGTACCATTCCACTTTGAAGGAATATAGAGAACTGATGTTTAAGAATTTGTGACCATCCCTTCAAAGTATTTATCAATGAGAAAAATCATAGGAATGGAAAATAATTATGCCAAGCCACTACTACAACAGCGTCCAATTTCTTATCCAATTATACACTAAAGTATCACACTGTCAAACTAGTTGCCAAAGCAGCAGATAAGACTTTGTGAGCCTTGGACTAGATATTATTCAACTAACTGTGAACACTATGGCAATATAGATTGTAACTATCAAACCTGTACAAACAAAAGTGGGCATTTCAGGTTTGTCACACGCCATAAAAACAAACAAACGACTACCTTCAATGGCTTTCACCAGACTGTGCTGTTTCCCGTAAAGTCATGTTAGAAGCAGTTGGACAAACAGGAAATGTGACTCTCTGGTCCTCAGCAGAGATGATTTAAATTGAAACATGCAGAAAGTCACCTATCAGGAGAGCAATCGCTGTAGCCATGCTGAAATGTATATAGGACAAAAACTCAGAGGACCTACCATGTCTGGCCATCATCATTTCTTATAACAACTCTGGGCAGAAAGAAAGCCCATAGCTGAGCTGTGTGTATGTGTGTGTGGGGGGGGGTGTGTGACTTGTTATGCCTGAGAATCATCATCATAGACAGTATAAAGTACAGCCTGCCTTATTTTTAGGACACCCCACTGTTAAATTCTTCTGCTGTACTGAGTCTCATTTATAAGGGTCATGACTGGCCTCACTTAACAGCTAGCCTGAGAATTCAGAGGATACCCCACTACATAAAGTGTCTGCCCACTAGAGCTCGGTCAAGAAATCAATTGCATCTACTAACAATTCTTTGCTCTTCAAATAATCATAGGTTCCTGGCAAGTTTTATTGTAGCAAAAGTCTTCCTGTCTCAGTTCTGCATTTATGGAAGAAATGAGCAAACCATGGCAATGTTCGTCTTATGTATCCTTACTACCCACCATTTCTGACTGTTGTTTCCTTCCCAACATACTCTCTTCAACCTCACCAGCCTATTTTCCTCATGAAATCCTCAAGTCAGCTTAGAATGTAAACCATTCAGCCCATGCCATGGCTTCTTTGAAGAAGTATTTGCTTCTGTTCATGTTTGTTGGCTCCCACTATACCCCTGGACCCCTTACTAATTTCTTTGGAACTTTTCTTAGCTCGATATTTCTGTGCATGTGGACTGTACAACAGCATAAAAAACATAAGCACAGTCCAGTCGCAACAGAGAGCAACTTAAGCTAGGATCAAGAGCCCCCTGGAGCTCCTCTTTGTCTGAGGGCAAAGTGCATCTCAGGGCAGTTCTCAGGAAGTTGTCATGGATCAGTAGCATCTCACCCCAGGCTCCATTTTAGCTGAACTCTACTGGTTTTCCAGTGGGTGGGAAATTGGTAAAGCGATGGGGAATAGAGATTTCTACCAGTTGGATTTCCTCAGGCCTCTTGCTTCTAAAAACATGCTCACTGAGAAATGAAATGAAACTCTCTAAAAGCAGAGTCTGCTGTGGCACAGCTCTGGAGAAGCTCTGAAGAATTTATTCAGAAAGCAATTTCTATGGCCAGTTATGTTCTGTAAGCCTCCCCCCCACCCCCCGTGTTTCAGATATTGGTGTTCGAGCAAACGTGTCTTCCTCTAATCCTGGAGTGATGTCAACCTTCAGGACGCAGAACAGGGGTGGAAGAGGCAGAGGGCCAATTTCTGCGTCCCTTTGAATCTCCTGAACACTTTGTTTCATATTTGCTCTGTCACATACGGCTTATTTTTTTCAAAGGCACCTCACAGGGGTTTTAGAAGCATGCTCTCTAGGTAAGATAACTCTCCCCCAAAAGGATAGAATGTCTTCCCTATAGGAAGCCAAGCCAACACACATCCAGGGAAGCCAAGCAAACTCGCAACAAATAATGCATATAGACACAGCTGCCTTCTTAACCCAGTATTCTAAGCAGCATCAACTATGCTTTCAAGATAAAACACTTTTGGAAAAGCTGGCCCAGATGGGGCTTTGTATACTCCTAGTTCCTATGCATTTGATGCTCATTCTTTGATGAATCCATTCGATTCATTATTCAACAAATATTACTATGCTGGTACACAGCACTTCATACTCTAATAATAAACAGTTTAGACAGCACTTAGCACCCTTGAGAGACTGTAGGCAGACAACTAACAAGTATGATCATCCCTCATTCTCCCATGAAGAGTTCAGAACTCATCCCACCCCTGGGAGATGAAAATTCATCCTTTAGATGGCATGGCACTTGTATAGGAGTTTTACATATTCTTCTGTATGCTTTAAACCATTTCTTGGTTACTTATAATACTTTAATGCAAAAATTCTATTTAGTATTATAATGACACACAGAGCCAGATATTGGGGAAAAGATGAAATGTCAGAGAGACAGGGAACAGATATCAAACTACTCAGACTGAACAAGGTAGATCCTGTCTCCAGGAGTCCTCAGATTAAGTGGCCCTGCAGGAAAAAGGGCGGTCCTTCTGCTTTCTGCTGTTTCTTTCCCCACCCACCGATTTTACTTCTTCCTTCAACATTCCTAGAGCTAGGATTAAAGGTGGGCGCCATCACAACCTGGCTCTGTTTAGCCTTGAATTCACAGAGATTCAGAGGATCTCTGCCTCCCAAGTGCATGATTAAAGGCATGAGTTACCACTCCCTGACCTTCACAGCTGGGCTCCAGCCTCTGATATTTCAGGCTATTTTTTAAAAAATATTCCACCACAATGCAATGTGAGTAGTAGAGAAATATCCAGTATATAGCACCGTTTAGGCAAAAGCAGGACAAAGAAGGGGGGAGGCCTGTACTTGGGATCAAACCTGTCATGTTCATGAAAACAGGGAACACCGACGTTAGGCAGTTGTGGTCTACAAAAACTGCTTTGAGGAGAGGGTTCACTAGGCTAAGAGAGATCAGCAATCACTTAGTGTAGACACTGTGAGGAAGGAAAGAGATGCTGTGTGGACTGTTGGCCAAAGGGCACATGAGTGGAGCAGAGTGGGGCCTCTTAATAGGGATGTGGGAAAGATAAGCACAGGAGTCACAGGTCCGAGAGAAGGGGACTCAACAGTCTCCTGTAGTGCATTCAGAAGACAGTGTCAGGCTGGAGTGATATCTCCAGATCCAGGGTGGAGAGGGAAGACAAACACAGCTGGAGTCAGCATCACCTCCAAACAGAAGCAGTTCCACTGCTTGAATAGATGTTTACTTGCTGGGCCTCTCATCTCATCCACCTTAACATCAGGCCCTGCTAATGACATACTTTGCACAGAGAAGTAGGTAAGCAGCAAATCGTTTCCACAAGTTGTGGCCTCCTTGAAGCCAGGAGGACACAGCCGGCCTGGAAAAGCCCTCCTGCACGCCCCTTGCATGTTGGACAGAGCTTCAAGAGCCACACCAGCAGCAGCTGGCCTGGGACTGGCACCAGGACTCATGCCTTGGCAGATGAAAAATGACTACCATAAAATGTCTCTTCTCAGAACTCAGCTGGACTGGTCACTAGTCCTTCCTTCTACAGGAATAGGGTTCTGCACCAGGTGAACAAACCACACCCTCTGAAGCTGTTCCTTACCCATATGAAGTCACTGCCTCTGATGTCTACACATCTATCTCTCACTGGAACTGTCCCCATATCCTTCAAAGAACTGGGCCCGTGTGTGCTGTACAAACGAATTAGGAGCCAATGTTTGCCAAATACCTCTCGCTGGTTTCTTTAAAACCCTTAATTAAGACATAAAGCCTCAACCGCAGCTGGAACACGGAGTTTACCACGCATGTCAACAGATCTTTCTCGCAGAGATTTAAGTGATTTTTCTGCTTTTAGCGAGAATATTTGAAAGAAATCAAGCTTTCCTTGCTATTGGTTCAATTGTTCATTTTACATACTCTGTGATTGTTCACAACACAGAAATCAGCAAAGATAGATAAGGCAACTGAAAAGGACCCCTTACCCCCCCACACACACACACCCATAAAAACACGTTTACCACGATGAAAAATCAAGATACAATAACAGGGTGGTGACAGTTTGGAAACACTTGTTCTAGAAAAGAACCCTCGCCTGTCTCAACTTCCTACTGTGAATCTCATGCCCCAAATTTTACTTCTTAGAATTTTCAAAAGGCCATGGAGAGGGTCAGGCCTGGGAAATATAAATAGAGATATAGATGAGTATATATGTCTTCATTTGCAAGAATGTTTCTCTTTGTTGTTTCCCAGTCCAGCTGAAAGTATAATCATGAAAGGATTATCATTGGGAGTTAGCAAGTGAAAAGACTCATTAAAAGCTTGCAAGAGAGTTAATCTTTTAATTATTTTCACCTTCATCATGCTCAAAGAGTTAAAAAAGTTTTTAAATGACCAAAAGTAAAAATGTTTTGAAATAAATTCTTACAATTTCTGGTTTCTATTTAAAGGCCCAGACACAAATATGTGAAAAATGCATGTTCCTAGAGTCAGAGTTTGATGTGGTGATTGAAGCACTCTGAACCAAACAGACCTATAACATTTATATCCTCTCTTCCATATTAATTCTCAGGGTATTGATGTCATATCTCACATGATCCAAGTGTGAGGAGGATCTTGGGCCCCTATGGCAGTATAAATCCTTCACTGTTCAGTTGTGTGAGAACAGCACTCTCCTAACATTTAGGTCAGGAATGTCCCATTGGAGTAGAAGAATAAAGTGTGACATAGGAGACGAGTGGAATATTGTAAGACAAAGTAAACAACTGTTAAATTATGACACTAGGCCATATTTAAATCTTCCCTTCTTTAGGTCTTAGTCCTAAGTCTTATCACCATTACTCACATATACAATAAGTTAATGTAAAAATATCATCTTCAGCTATAAGTGAATTTGAGTTATAACTAATATTATGGGCTGGAAAGCATATGGACCTTCAGGTTCATTCTGACATTTATATTAAGAGTATACGTGGGACCAACCTCTTCATAAACTAGTTTGACATACTGCCTAACATTGTCTGTGAAATAGTCACCATATTCTCTGCTCTACATATTTTCTCTATGTCCCATTTTTGTGGCAGAGTACCCCTTGTCTGATAACATGCCTGCAATCACAGTATAAATTCATTCTCCTTCTGTATTTTATAGCCTCTTTGAGTTTGTTTGTTTATGTTGATTCCTAAACCAAGACTCTATTTTGAGGGTTCTGCACCTCCATTATTGCTGCTTCCACTGGGAAAAGTGCACTGATTGCTATTTGCATAGAAAACATGCACAGGATATTGAAAAAAAAATTCATTTCCAAGATATTTTAATATTGGCAGTAACTATTCATTGACACTAAACAGAATCCTGGTAGCTAAATTATTAGTCAAAAATCTCAAGTGCTCCTAATTGGTTATCAGATTGTAGCTAACTGGATGCCAAAAATCAAACATTTTCAAGTCAGGAAAACTGAATTTTTTGGTATTCCAGAAGCAAAGACGCCAAGTGATTAACTGTCTTTTCACTCGGCAAATGGTTAGTTTGGGCTTTGGGTGCATAGACAACCCATCTACTTACAAAAGAAGTTAGATTGAGGTCTGGGTCATTCAGCAAAAAGAGAGCCAAACCACCAGGAATAAATGGTGTTTTATGGAAAATGGCCTGCTGTCCTAGCTGAGGGAGAAATGTCCTTGGTCTAGTCCTAGCTAGGATCTTTCTATTCTAGGAGAGTGGGCATCAAAGAGTGGGATCCCAAGAATAATGATGGCATGATTATGTTGTTCTATTTTGATTGTAACTAATGGAACATCTGCCTTTTGCTTGGCACCGTGCTAGGCATATACAGTGCTGCTACAAAGAGGGTGTCTTAGGGTTTCTATTGCTATCATAAAGCACTGTTGCACAAATCCTAATTGGTAATTTAAAATGTGGAGCCAGATATTAGGGTAAAGCTGAAAGGTCAGAGAGACAGAGAAGCCACAGCCACTTCTCACCTCTCCAATTCCTCAACCTAAGGTGGGGTAGATCGTGTCTCCAGGAATCCTGAGACTGAATGCCTTGAATCCTCAGCCAAAAGTAAAGGGTCAAAAGAGGAACGCCTGTCTCCTTCAGCCTTATATTCCTTTCTCTGCCCAGCCATAGTACTGTCTCAGCCTTCCTAGTGCTAGGATTAAAGGTGAGTGCCACCACTGCCTGACCTCTGTAGCTAACTCTGTAGCTGGCTCTGTTCTCTGATCTTCAGGCAAACTTTATTTCTTAAAGGATACACAAAATATCACCACATTTCCTTTTTTTTTTTTTTAAAAAGGCTCTAACTAATATAAGAAAAACCATATATAATAAATACAATACCTATATAACATATACAGCTAAGAATACATTAGCAATGTCTCCCATCCCTATACATTTTACACGTTTAAGTGAGTTTCTTTTCTGAATCTGTAACTAGGAAAATTAAGTATATCTATTTTTCAAATCCATCAGAGACCTGAGAAGGAAATAATATTAACTGAGTAAGCAGGAAGTGCAAGCAAGTGACTTCCAAAAAATGTTCGAAATGACAGAAGTAGCTGGCTGCCTAGTCAGTCACCCAAAGTTCCTCTGCAATGTTGGGGCATCCATCTTCAGCTTACAGGTTCAGCATATCTGACAGATTTATCTGTGAAGCAGAATTTTCTGAAGATCTGTCTCTACCTTGTCTTGGCAAAGTTTGTCAGTCCATTCTTTTGTGTTCTGCTTGTCCATTTGGACAAAATACTGTCAACAGTAAAGGCAAGAACATTTTCTTGCCCTTCAGTTAACTTTTACCACAAAGAAACTAAACTCCATATGGAGTTTCTTCAAGGCCCATCATCTTCAGGTAGGATAGAAACTTGGTAGTAGGAACCTAAGCAGAGCCATAGAAGAGTGCTTCTTACTGGCTTTCTTCCCATAGTTCACTCAGTTTTTTTTCTTATGCAACCCAGGACCAACTGGCCCAGGGTGGTACCACTCACATTGGGCACAGCCCTCTCACATCAGTAAAGGTTGAGAGATAGGATCTTATACTATGTGTGTTAGAACTACAGTACCATACTCCTATATTCTATTTTTCTGTATTTAACAATGTTTAACATTTTCTAAGCATCCCTAAAAGAATAAGGTACTTACAGTAAAACACTTTTAAATTAATTAATTGGCTAAATAAAGTATGCATGCATCTGTGTTAGTGTATTCACAACACACGTGTGTAGCTTCATGTACAGAGCCATGTAAGTGTGTCAGGTGTTCTCTGCTGTGCCTTTTTCTGAGGAGTGCAAGCATCCATTTACCCCCACATGGTTACCAACAACAGAAGTTTGATTTCACCAGAGTTCAACTTGTTAACACCAATGAATTTATTGTGTTTGCCAGCAGATCACAGCTGAATGGTTTTACAGGACTGTGAATAACACTGGAAGAGCCACAGCACCACTGTCTGCCCATCATGGATGGATACTTTATGGAAGACCCCTTGGACCTGGGTGGTAGACATGATTGTTGGACACCTGAGTTTGAATGCTAGCCCTCATAACTGTAAAAGCAAGTGCTCTCAACCATAGAACCATCTGCCTGCCCCACTTGGAACATTTTCATATATAGCAGTGGTTTCTAATCTTCCTAATGCTAGGACCCTTTAATACAATTCCTTATGTTGTGCTGACCCCCAACCATAAAATCATTACATTGCTAGTTTATAACTGTAATTTTGCTATTGTCATCAATCACAATGCAAATATCTAATATGTTGAATGTATGATATGCCCAAAGATGTTGAGACCCACAGAAAAGCCATTGATATACAGCATCTTATTCAGTCAGTTTCCTCACTACACTGAGAAGAAAAAACGAGCTCTGGGAAGTTTATGCAAATTATTTCAAATGTTTCCAAATTGTTTTTATATTTAAATAGGGCCCTCAGTTAAATATAATAGGAGCAGCCCTCTTCTAGCTTTTAACATGGAGACTAAAACTAAAGAAAAAAAAAAAAAAAAGTGTGCTTGGAGGGTAGGGAATGCTGTGTCCAGATACTCTGAAGGCAGAAGCAAGAGGATCACCCTGCCAGGGGGGACTCCTGGCAGAGATACTTCATGTTACCAGAGAAAATAGAGTCCTTTTAGGATGTTGTCTTGTAAATAAAAGAATTTAAGAACCTACTCAGAAGAATGCTCTAGGGCAATTTTATCAGAGTTTAAAGGAAAATAAAATTAAATTAAAAAAAAAAAAAAAAAAAAGCTCAGAGCAGGTAAACTGTTGATTAAGGAAGAAGCAAAGGAAAGTCATGCCCTTTGACTTAAGCTGGCCTGGAAGTCAGACACATAGCAAAGCCACATAGTCAGACACACATGGAGCCACATAGCAAAAGTGAGCATTAGAAAAGGCGTGAAAAAATGCAACCTCCCCCGACTCTCCCGAGGCTGTGGAAAGACAACATAGAGGACAGCAATGCCTAAGGAAAAGTACGTATCTCATTAAAAGGATGTTCATTCTATGTGTTTGGTACAACTTGGGTAAACCCACACTCTTGAAGAGTAGTACCTAGATCTGGTATTTAGACAAACTATATTAACTTTTTGTTTTATATAGCTTGGAATGTTAGGTCTCCAATCAGGCCCAAGAAACAGGTTTCTTGAATGGACCTCCACAGAGCTCTGTTCAAGGCCATTGTAACGGCTGTAAATTCAGTGTCCACCTAGCCTATGTAGTAAGGTCTAAACTAACCAGGATTACATAGTAAGACCTTGTCTCAAAGCATACAAACTTCAGCAAACAAACCTGGGAGACAACTGGTTTCCTGATACTTGATGTCTTAGACTTTGGTCCTTGACCTACCATCTTGGCACTAAGGGCCCTAATTTCTACTTCATCCCTCATCTCTCAATTTAAATGAATGGGCGATGTTCTCTAAGCAGCCTGTTTTGCCCACCGCCAGCCCACTGCACATGCTGCTCTCTATTTCAAGGAATAAATGGAACAACATGTATTCCCCAGATTCAACAAAGGATGAGATGTCTATCTCAAAGATTTCAGCAGATTTATTACAAATACTATCATATATATCCATCTTCCTCACTAAATTTAGCTTGAATATGTGCAAAATCATGTCTATCCATGACAGCCCATCTTACATTGACCTTCAAAACATCAATAATTATAGTTCAGTCAAATGCTTTAACAATGACTTCAAATCTAATACCTTAAAGACAATGACCTTACAAAGTCACAGCTAGACACACAGAAGGTCCTTTTGAAGTACTTTTTATCCATATGAACCAACTGTAAGAAAATATTTAGGCTTCCCTATCCTCTGCCTCCAATAATGAATTGATTATGCTTTGTAAACTACAAAATGCTAAGGAAAGAACAGAGATATGCTAGGAAAGACATACAAAATAAATTTCTTTGTAGCCTTCATCAATCTAAAAATGTAATGACAGTTATTCATCAAACTTTGATGCTACAATAAAGTTATGAAGGATGTAGCTGGAGAGCTAGCTCTTGAATATCTCCTCCTAACCTATCTTTGTCCCTAGAACCTTACTTGCTACATTCCTCTCCCCTTCAAGGATAGCTGGAGATAAAAACACACAGCAGAAGGGTAAATGAAAGATGTTCCTATGCCCATTTGTAGGCTAGCAGACTACCCTCCTGGTGACAGCTGCATTGTTTTAGAGTCTGGAAAATAAGAAGGCTGACCTCTGTGTGTCCCATAAGGATCATTGTTTGAAGGGGAGGCTGGGGAAAATCTAGGATTTGGGGGTGCTTCATATGCTCCATGAGCCAGTAAGAACCCAGGGCTAGTCACCTTCTTGAGATGACCCTGCAGTAATGTCCACATACCCTTCAACTTGACAGATTCTTGTAGTAAGACATTTCTGGCTTAGACTAGCTGCCCCCCCACCCCACCCTGAGATCTAGACTAGCAATTCCAAATAAACTGCCCACAGCTACTTGGTCCCAAATACTCACACAAAGTCTTATATTAATTTCATGTTGTTTGGCCTATGGCTCAGGCATATTATTTGCTAACTCTAAACTCTGAAACTAACCCATGATTAACCAAATGGCTTAGTACCTTTTCTCAGAGCATCCCTTAGTCTTTATCCTTTGCATTTGTCTGGCTTCTCTGCTCTGTTTTTCCTCTTTCTAGAGTTTTCTTAGTCTGGTAGCTCTACCCATACTTTCTGTCTTCCCTCTGGCCAATCAGCATTTTATTCAACCAATATGGGGGACAAATATCTACAATGTACAAGAGTATGATACCATAGCAGGTTCTAGAGCTACTGGTTATATCTGTGAGAAAGTCTGCAAACTGAATTCACTGAGGTGGGAAGAGTAAATGTGAGTAACACTCACTAACATTCCATGAGTTGAGCTCCTAGACTGAATCAGAAGGAAGAAGAGAGCTGTGGAGCAACATTCATCTCTCTCTGCCTCCTTTCAGATGATATGATGTGACAAGCTGCTTCATATTCTCAACAGTATCATTTGACTCTGGAAACATCTGCTTCCTAAGTCTTAAGGGAATTTACCTTTTCTTTGAGGTGATGGTAGCAATGTTTCCTTGAAATGTGTACCAAATTAAACCCTTTCTTCCTGAAATTGCTTTTCAACACATATTTTATCACAGCAACAGGACAAATAACTAGTGAACTCACTTTGTAGAAAACTCAGCATGACAGCTGCTGGTTGCTCCAGCACCTTCTCATAGTGTGACATCTTAGTCATACATGTCCACAGGCATTGAATAGAGCTTCCTTTGTTTCTACTGACTGACTGTGAGTTACACCCTTTATACGTGTGTGTGTGTGTGTGTGTGTGTGTGTGTGTGTGTGTGTGTGTGTGTGTGTGGTATATCTGTGTATATATAACCATGTACATAGGAGCACACACTCATGTGTGTTCATAGAAGCCAAAGGCTGCTGTCAGGAAGTCTTCCTCAATCATCCCCACCTCATCTTTTTTGGACATTTTTCTAAACATGGAGCTTGGTATTTAGCCTAGGCTAGATCACTAGTCAGCTCCATTTGTTTTCATACCCTTCCTTGCTCTGGGTTTTGACCATTATAGCTGCACCTAGATCTTTTCATAGGGTGTTGCGATTCCCTTTGTTTGAATGGCAGATACTTTACTTACTGAGCCACTTTCCCAGGCCATTTTTAATCAGTTTATATAATTACTTAGTACAAACCGACAGGCCAGATTTTCTGAGCATTAGTCTAATTAACTAAGCCTGATAATTATGCTTCGTGTTTCAGATTTATAGCAATACACATGGAATCTACAGATTTTGAGCCAGCTTATCTCATTCCAATAATATGGTTTCTCATATAGTGAGTTAGAAAGTTGGAAAGGAAAAAAAAGCCATCAGATAAATATTTGTATTTAAAATTGTTCAAGTAAAGTCATCTGGCTATTTGAAATAGCTTCTCAAATGAATTGCACTGAAGTAGGTTTTTGTGTATTCTCATGGTCCAATGTAGAGCCTTCCTCACTGAGATATGATCTTTTCTTTGTGCTTTCCATTCCTCTTTGTTTTATGAAAAATGCGGGGAAAGGAGAAACAAAGAAACACAGGGAAATTCCAAAACTTGTGAGAAATGTCAGTTCTCTGGCTACTCTGAGATGTGCTGGGGTGGGGGTATGTCAACACGAGTGTATGGCTTGGGTCATCTCATCTAATGGTTCAGTTGTGTCTGCCAATGGCATAGTAAAAGCCTATCCCCTTGTACCAGAGATTATCATTTCCTTTGAGAACAGGGACTTAACAAGAGAACAAAGTTACAATAGGAGCACCAGACCAGCCTTAATCCATTATGACTGGCATCCTTCTACAAAGGAAAACTTCCAACAGAGACAGCCATGTGCCAGAGAGTACTGTACAAAGGAAAGACAGAGTACAATAGATTTACCAATGGGGAAATACCAACACTGCCAAATGACCATGCAAGCTATGAGGGGCATGGATCATGTTTTTCCCTGCTAGCCCAGAAAGAGCTGATATTGCTGACATCTGGAACTCAGACTCCCAGCTTCTAGAGCTGGAGGCAATACATTTATTTTGTGTTAGCCACTGCACTCTAACAGTGCCTTCCTCTACCCCACATTCCACAGATACAGAGGCACAGAAAAACTTCAGGAGGTGTCCAGTGACCCAAGGCTGTCATGAGGCAGTACTAGAGTCTATAGTCAAAGCTGACTTCAGAACTCATGCCCGTGATCATTGCCTTCTTGACCCAAGCCTGAGAAAACCCTATCTCAGATCCCAGAAATGGTTAAAATACTGAGCTCCATCTAATGCTTTACAATTAACAGGAAATTTAAGAGGCTCCTGTTTGCATGTGTATACCCAGAGCCATTTGACTCTGGAAACACCTGCTTCCTACGTCTTAAGGGAATTTACCTTTTCATTGAGGTGATGCTAGCAATGTTATTTTGTTTTCATCCCATCTCTAAAAACAGAATAAAAGGCTAAATATCACCTGCCAGTTATGAAAGCTATCAGGGGAAATGACAAATACCAACAACTCAATGAACAGAATCACACAGAGTGAACAGGTGGGCATGAGAGGGATGTCATGGAAGGAAGGACAACAGACAGGGATGCTCCACAAGGGCCACTGATGCTGAAGGAAACAATTGTTTAGAAGAGATGAACCCCTGCTCCAGGAGGGAAAACAGACAGAAAGAAAGAAATTAAGACACATCTATAAGAATAGGGTACCAGAAGAGGGCACTGGGTGTCTTTGTCCATCACTTCCCATTCTACTCATTTTGAGTCAAGATCTCTTGCTGAACCCGGAACTCACATTTTCTTTTCGGCTAATGTGGCAACCAGCAAGTCACAGTAATCCTCCTGTCTCTGTCCTCAGTGCTAGCATTACAAGCCCGTGTTGAACATGCCTGGCTTGTGGTATGGGTGCTGGCATCCCAACACCAGGCCTCATACTTGTACAATCATCACCTATATAACTCATCTTCACTCCCTGTGCTTGGCTCTTTACTCATGGACCGAGTTCCATGAAATGACTGAAGGAGCTGCCAGCAGGTTGCTGGGCCAGCAGGTTGCTGGTCCTACCGCCTTGAAAGGTGACATTGACAACTGACTTGAGGTCAATGAAAGGGACTCTAGAGAAGTGCTTTCCTGCCTTACATCAGCCTGTCTACAGATCTTGTGCATATGTGCACATTCACACATAAAGCATAAGTTTCTTGATGCTGTTGACAATTTTGACAAGTTACTCTGATGTTCTCCGATAGGCAGTAGTTTCAGGCACAGCACAAGCTAGACCTTGTCTCTATCAGCCTCCTCTACAGTCAGTATCGAGGCTTTCACAGAGACCATGTGGGCCCCATGTAAGTGCTTCCTCCCCGGAAGCTGTCTTTGTTTTCCGAGTTCATACCAGAGACCAGTAGCTCTTTTGCCTCATCCTAGGTGACTCATAAACACTTCAAAATTTTCTAGCCCAGCCTATTCACCAGTGGTTCCGTATAGTCACTGGGCACTTAGAACATGGCTTTTATGGACTGCTATATAGTTAAATATAAAACAGACGCCAGAATTAGAAAATGACACAAATAAGAATGTGAAGTAGCTCATTCATAATTATGCTCCATGTCTATTCAATATTTGGAATATTTTGATCTAAACAAAATGTACTTTGAAAATTAATGCAATCTTTCTGTGTTTTAAACATACCCACTATAACAAAATCTAGAAATATGTGTGTGTATCACATTTTATGTTTACAGAGCAGGGATGATTCAAATTAAGAACTACTCTAAGATAATGATTAAGAACAGGCATGGGTAAAGGGCAGGTCATACGAAGCCTACTGTCTTCATTAGAACACGATGAGACCCATTTCCAAAGTGCCTGTGAGTGCCACAGGAGCAGAGTGGATGCAACAGAAACTGGATAGCTTATAGACCCTCAGGTCGTTAGCACCCAAGACTTTTGTCTTACAGACACATCTTCACTATTTTTCTTAGCTGCAAAGTGTGGAAGGCTGTAAAGTGACTTCCCTGTACTAAAATCTGCTTCACATTTCATCAGCCTCTAGCGACCATGCCACAGCCCCCAAACAACCCAGTGCAGAATATCTTTTCTCTTGGTGCCTCCCTCCATGAGTGGGTTTTACTGTGTTATATACACGAATGGAATCCACAACTCCATGCCGTAACATAATTTAATAGCTCTGGCTGGCAACTTCTAATTTAATCATACAAATGAAAGCAAACCATGTCCTAATAATTACAAAGTTATTAAAATTCTCCCCACACTCACAGTGGTTTCCTCTTTCTTCCTTCCTCCTTTTTAATGTCACCTGGCTCAAAGGGCCCTCACTTTTTGACTATTTTCTTAGAAATTATCCCTTATGTGGCACTTCAAGAGTATGAGGGTGCTTAAAATTAGAACAAAATCTCACAATGGTTTCCCATTTGTCACAGTCAGAAGCTTCAAATTGTGGTCATCAGATGAACACTTTAAATTAGAGCAAGACTGATTAGCATAATTCTTAAAGGTCTGAACTCTAAACTCACAGATGGCCTCTGAAGAGGATTGATGGTCCATAAAGGAGATTGGGGTAAATCTAATTAGTTAGGGGGTGTCTCATTTTTCAAGTCAAGTGGTGAGCAATGGAGAAGAAGTGATGGATAGACAGATGGATCTAATGAGGCCCATTACAGTCTCTTTGATTCTTTCTTCATGACGGAGTCCATTATCCCATTAATGTTTATGTGGGCTAACACAGCCCCAGTTTGGTGCTGTGACCTCAGAAATGAATTTGAATTGCCTGCCCAGCTCTTTGTACAGGTCCTCAGGACTTAAATGAGCATGAAAATCCTGCCTGCTGAGGATCCACCCTGAAGTAAGGACTGGCATTCTCTCTTGGGGAAGGTACTTGGACCAGAGTCCGACAGCTTTTCTGTTACCATGTATGACAATGGGAATCTCCTAAGGAAGGTGGTAGGCTTTGCACATTCTCCTCTTTGCCACATGCTGAGATAAACTGATGCTGGGTTTTTTTTTCCCCTTCCAGGTAATATCAGTACCTGCCCAGGGGCCTATGGGTACAGTCTATGGAAGAAAAACAGTGGGAGAGGCAGGCTCAGCAGGAAGTTTGCTTCTATGTATCTGATGGCATCTGCTGGCTCTGAGAACATGGTGAAAGTGTGATGTGTATTAGATAAAAATCAAAGAAGGTGGTGGGGCCTCAAGTGAGTTGAACAGAGGCCCCTCTCTCCCCTGGGTAATCTGAGCTGTATTTTAAATGGCTTCTTTGCTTATGTTCTTGAGTGTTTACAATCTAGCATCATCACTGAAAAGTCGAAGTCAGGATTTAGGACATAGATCAATGCTTACCTTATGCTCACTGTGCAAGCATAAGGGCCTGAGTGTGGATCCTCAGAAACTACATAAGTCAAGCGCAGTGGTGCATCTATAACCCCAGTGTTCCTACAAGGAAACAGGAGGCAGAGTTACATGCACTGGACATCCATGGACCAGGCATCTTGGCATATGCTGTTGCAAGAGAAGAGACCCTGTCTCAAACAAGGTTGGGAATGAGAACAGGGAACAAATGTTTTCCTGACCTCCAAAACACTGACACATGTGTAAACGCCCCTCCCCCAACAGACAGCGGCAGACAAGAAAGAAACGGAGACAGATAAAAGTCCAAGTCAGTTCCCATGACTTTTTCTTCCAACAGTAATCATCAAGGACAACATTCACTGAGCACATACTGCGTGCTTGTATGCCTAGCACTGGTCTAAGCATCCTGCAGACACTACTTCCTTTAATCTTCATTTAACCTTCCAAAGTTACCAACCCCAGTAATCAGCAAGATAGATAGACTCAAGCATCCAGCATTAGAAGGCAGTTTCTTGTCATTCCCATTTTAGATTCCTTCCCTGTGTCTCTTATACTAAAACTAAAGCTTCTCTCTTAACACATCCTGCTTTAGTCCTTCCTAACTTACTGTGCTCTAGATACATCCTCCTGGTTCTTCACGTTCTTCACACCTGGTCCACTCCAGGCTCTGCATTTGTAACAGCCTCATAAGATGCTCTCTCCTGCTCCTCCATCCAACCAGGGAATGTCAGAACAAACCACTCTTACTTGCCCTTCCAACTTAGAAGATCAGATGGCTTTCAAGGCCATGGCTTCAAATGCTGTTTCTACAATGCTCAAATTCATGTTTCTAGACTTAGTGAACTCCTGCCATGTTTATTCAGTGGCCCATCCAATCATGCCTCCTCCATGTATAGCAGACAACTCCTTTATTATGCTCCACAGGAAACACTTGAGCCTGGTCTGTCCTACTTCTGCCTTTTCAGTAAACATGCATTGCATGTTATTTAAGCTTTGCTTCCTACTTAACTAAACAGTGATAAACACTATTTTTCTACTATAAAAGGCTAGATAGGTGTTAGTTTATGCCCTGCAGCCTATTGGTCTGTGCACAAATAGTTTTCCATTGTATTAAGAAAATCCATAAGCCTAGTTGTATTTCAGTAAAACTTATTTCTCCAAACAAGCAGCAGGTTCAATTTGGCATCTAAGCTGTTACTGGATGGCCCTCTGTTTGGGTCTTCTTTGTAGATAGTCGTTAGGCTTACTACATGAAGATGTATGCTTTTATGTGAATTATAAAAAACACATAGATTTATTATATGTCTTAATCTCTCTCTAGGAGCCTTACACATGGAGCAACAGATCCTTAATTCCTATTGATTCTCTGTTTGAAAATCTCCTACTAATCATCTAGTTTATATAAGACACCTCATGGTTCCTTAGAGCTGAATATTCTAAACCAGACAAAATAACTCAAAATGTTGAATGTACATAAGAGATCATAGATCTTCTGTAACTGTAGCACAATTCTGTTGAACGAGAACAGTGGAGCGATTGGGCAGCGAACATGACATATGGCCAGCTGTGCTATAATAATTTCAGACACAGACATGAAACTGCACATACAGGAGTATCGAACATAAGGTAACATCATGGTGTGTCAGTCCTGTTCTGGCCTTGGGAATAGTCCTTGTAATCAGAAGAGTAAACGCTTTGGGGAAACATGGATGATTGCTCTGGAAAGGAATGAAAACCAGGTTCTAGGAAGCTGGAGCCACCAGACCCAAACTTTAAAACACATGAGCCCTTTCAGAGATTTATCTGTGAACTTCCTTGGTGCCCTTTGCCTGATTTCCAAAGCACCTTCAGTCAGACCTTCCAGCTGTTAGCTCCATGACATTAACATAAATAAATCTTTAGGTATGTGAAGCAGCCATCCAGGGTGTGCATGGCTTCCTTTCATGACCATTTATTCACAGCACAGCTTCTTCAGAATATAAACTAAGTTAGACTTTCTAAATAGGTGGTAATCATTACTGCAGAATAGCAGAAGGTCTAAAACATACAGATCCAAGTGTCCTGCATTAACCTTAACTCCATGTTAAGAGGTCTTCATATCAGCATTTTTCCTAGGGCCTCCCTCTGCCTCCCCCATTTCAGCTTGATTTTAAGTGAACAGTAGGAGATGTGACTGTTAGCTCAGCAAACAGAAATCTGAGTAACACAAAGTCCCAGCACTGTATGGTAAAATGAAGCATCTTGGTGGTAAGAGAACTCTCATCCAACAGGAATAGGATTCTGAAGTGTGTGACTACAGGAACTTACAGAATCATCTCTGGTAGGAGGAGCAGAAAGGATCTTGGGGAAATTCCTCTGGATAACTGAAAGCCACCAGCACTGCCTGGTACTGCTAGCTTAGCAGCAGCTTCAGAAAGGTCAGGTTAATCTTCCCATGAAGGAAATTCACTAGGACACATTGTAGGGAGCAGGCTTGCTGAGCATGGTGACTGACATGAGGGTCCAGTGAACAGTATGACTGACATTTATATTCCTTTGATTTTTTCTGAGACGTAAAGAAAGGACATCTAAGTAATCACCAATGAGAAGTCTAAGATACCAAGACATATCACAGTTGAGATGTACACCTGATAGGCCTGGGTCCTTCTCTGCTTAGAGAAAGATACCAAGGAGCACACAGCTGCCATCTTGGTCTATAATGTCTGTTTAGTTTGGCCCTAAGAGTTCCAGATTACTACTGTCTGTGCATTCCCCAACGTCCTTGTCATAAAACCCCAACCCCAGTACAAGGCTTGCTTATGGGATCTTTGATTAATTCTGTAGCCCTATGACAGCACTTACGTTCTTCCAAGTTGTTGAAAACACCTGAGCGTCTCTCTTTGGCATATGTGGATTCAGAAGCAGAAGATATCAGTAATGCAGGAGTATGGAAGGCCCTCACCAAGACCTCAGTCACTTGGCACCCTACTCTTGCACTTGTAGCTACCAGAACTATGAGAATGCAGTTAGTTTATAAATGTTCTGCTCTGGTAAATGTAAGACAGCATTAGCTCAAGATGACTCAAAGTCTCCTCTGTGTGCTCCAGAGATGGTTAGAAAACAGAGTATTACTTTCCATGCTAGGCTTTATAATTGTAATATAAAAGAAAGTTTGAGTTGTAGACCAAAACAAACACCTCTCCCTTTAAAAGACTGTGCTATTTTTATTCATGTGTGTGTATCTATATGAGTGCATGCCACATGTGTACAGGTGCTTGTGGAGGCCAGAAGAAGGCTTTGGATCCCCTGAAGCTGGAGTCACAAGTAGTAACAAGTCACCAAAAACCTGGAGTCCTCTGGAAGAACAGTAGATCCTCTTAATTGTTGAGCTATATTTTCAGCCACAAGTTCCCTCCATTAAAAAAAATGCTTCTATAGAGAAGCCCCTCTAGTACTCATGAAGGTAGGCTCTCAAGGCCATTGGCAAAGCGTGTTCTTTTCAACATGAGCAAGGCCTGACCTGGAATGTCACTGTAACTCCACCCCTAGCAATGGTCCTCGGCACATGGAAGAAAGACTGGGTATGTTTGGCAGTATCAGTAGTGTCTCCGGTCAGAAAGGCCTGTGCATCTGACAGGAGGGATGAGGCCTCTCAGGTGGATAAGTCAGGCTTTCCAGAGATGATTGCACTCCTCAGCCTGCTTAGCAAGTGCTACTTGGTTTATAAACCAGGGATTAAGTCAATTTTCCTCTAAGCTTTTTATTTCACCTTTAAGCAACCCCTAAGGTTTCTAGAAGAATTCGGTTTGACCTTTAGCTAAAGTTCAACTCTACCAAGTTATGGATTTTGGTGGTCCCTGGGTGATCACTTAAGACAGATTTCACTATAATTCAGGGGAAGGCTAATCCCTGGTCCAAGAGTTCACTGAAGAAGAGTTCCCAGTGGTCTCAGAGATGGCAAAAGTTACAGATTTTATCCTGCTAATGAATTTTAGTGATATTTTCATTGTGCAACACTGATCACTGAAGCTAGCCTGGGTGTATTTTCTGGAAACTGAACCCCAACAAGGATCATCTCAGTGTTCCCTCATATCTTAGCCCCAGTGAAAGATGCAGCCCACAGGATGCGGGCTTTCCTAAGCTACAGTTTACCCCATCACTGTGACTTTGACACTATGAGTAAGTATGATCTCTCAGCTCTCAGCACTCCTATTGATATGCAACTGCCTCACATCTAGCTTCCAGAGCCTTCTTGACATTCCAAGAGGACAGGTGGGAATACATGGGAAGGGAAGTGCAGGCCTTTTGAGGTGTCTGCTTCTATTTCTAGTCTTGTCCCCTAGATCTGTCTGGTTTTTAAAGAAATACATGAAAAAATCTTTCAACATGAATTTAATCAGGCAGGTTAATCTCCCTAGATCAGCTGTCAGCTGGTGGGCAGTATCCATACCACAAAGATAGTTACCCGTGTCCACAGAAGTTAACACAGTGGTCCCAGTTACAAGTCAATCCATGCCTAATGCTCCTTCCCTTATGATTCAGAATAGTGCCCACTGAACCCATCACTCTAGCTGTCAAAATGCTACAGGACATCTGGGTCCCTCTCTCCAAATCTCAGTGAGTGGAAGCATGTTCATTTTAGAGAGATGGCTCTTGGTTTTCTGCAAATGGGTCAATACCATGGTACTCCAGGTTCAGCTTCATTCATTCTCTTTCTGTTGATCATCAGTACACCTCGTGTTGCTAGGTTTATTAATTAAATGATAATTGGGGGTGAGTACATAAGATAAATGTCGCACAAATAGACTCCAAACTTTCGAGAGGCGTGCAATAATTTAAAACATGTTTATCTTTGTGGCATCTTTCCCCTTAGGAAAAAGTAGTAATTGCTACCATCTTTTGAAATCAGAGATGTTTGCTTTCCAGGCAGGCCTTGAAGCTAGCCAATAGTATTTGATTTCCACACACCCCTACTATGTAGGATACCATGCACTTGGTGACCTTTTCCTATAGGTGGATCTACCTATAAAGAAACACCTCAAAGCCACTCAAATCTATAGCCAGTTTAAGATGCTCAGGGTTGGGGGCCAGTCTCCAGCTGCCTCTCATGATTAGCTGATTTTTGTTTGTTTGTTTCTAAGACAAGGTACTATTTTAACCCAAGCTAGCCTCAAACTAGTGATCCTCCTGTCTCAGCTTCTGAAGTGCTGAAATAATAGGTTTGTGCAACACATCTCTTAGGCTCTTCCTCAGAGCTGCTGCCCAGCTTTGCTGCCACACCCAATGTCTTCCCTCTGGATCCCCAGGAGCCTCCTGCACCCTCTCCCTACTGTGCTTTGTGCTTTATTCTTTCCTCTGTAGGTTACTCCTTTTTCAGAAACAAAAGTCAGCCTGTGCCAGCCCAGGGTTTGTTGCCCTGCCCTTTTTACTCTTCTAGAACAAATTTTTCCATAAGGCCTGTGGAGCTACTCAGAGCCTTCACTAGTTCATCCTTCAGATCTTCAGATTCCAACCCTGCCATCATGATCTCTCCTGTGTGCTGGATGTATATCCATGACCCATGGAAGGTGTGTTTTGTGGCACACAGTCATGTTGTCTCAGAAAGATGCTTACTTCCATTTTCCTTTGACCATACTGCACCCTGCGGATGCTGATCTTCACCTCTGCTTTTTCTTTTCTCTCCAACACTAGACAAATTCACTAACAGGAAATCACTGCTCCATTGAGCAAGATCCCAGGTCTTTCTGTTCCCCTTATTCTGATCCAGAAAGCACCAGCCTACCCTTGGGCCCCAGTAAGAGGACCCAAGAACCCATCCTAAAGTTAATGACACTTTTTTTTTCCTTTAATGACATCTATCACTTGGTACCTTTGATTTGCTTCAGTGTGCTTTGGTTTCTTCTTTTTCGTTTGCTGTTTGTTGAGACAAGGACTCAGATAGCTTTGCCTGGTCTCAGCCTCTATCTATGTAGCAAGGCTGACTTTGAATTCCTGATCCTCTGCCTCAGCCTCCCACGGGCTTGGATTATAGGTATGTGCCTCCATGTCCAGTTTTCTGTTGTGCTGGAAATTGAATCATGAGTCCCCTACATGCTACATTGAACATTCTCCCAACTAAGTAATAATCCCAGCCCTTTACTGGTTTTCAAGTGGATTTGACAATGTACAAATAGCCACAGGAGTGATTTCCACACATGGCAATATGAAAACATGATTAGTGATAGATATCTGAGATGCAACCATTTGGACCATATCCCAGGTCCATTCATTCCTTAGACAGGCTAAGGAGGTATAATCAGCTAAAATCACAGACATCAAAATTTTCTTTGTATTTTCATAGGGTACTATTGAGTTTTGATGTAGATGCCACCGTATTAAAATCAGTCAGTACCCCAGTGAGCTTTCCACACCCACCACACACACACACACACACCTTAAATGCTCCTGACAGTTTCCCTTGTGGTACCTAAGCTCTATTGCCATGTCAATCATGTCATTTCCAGAGTCTGTTACATAGCAGAGACAAGATACAAGATTGGTTGCAAAGATGAAAAGGAGGAGACTACTATACTTTTGGTTGAGTCTGGACCACCCCAAAGGACAAAGACAGAATGATATACCTAGATTTTCTCCCATGATGACAGACCCAGCAGTTGGTAACATGAATTACTTGGGAAGCAGTCTCTTTTTTCTTCTCCACTTGGTGTACCAGGGATTGACTGCCATTGGCTCATGAAAAGCTCTGTGACGTGGTTCATCTTGGCCCTGAACCCAGCCCAGAGAATGAACTGCAAAGAATGCACAGAAACTGGCAAGACGTGAGCTTGCTTGTCCCCCCTTTCTTGCCGCCTGGCATTTTACCTTGACAAATCAGTAGCACTTGGAGAAATGTTTCCCCAGTGTCTTTCTGGGTGGCAGCAAGGTCCTTTGTTCCTCCTGACAAAATTTGAAACTTAGCCTAAAGCACTCTAGCGCCAGGGAGAGCTGTGTCAGACATGCGATGTGTGATAAAATACTAGGGTGATGTGAAATACTGCTTTGAAATGGTGCCAGGTTGGGCATATACAGAACGATTGAGATAGCCTGCAAATACAAATGGTATCTCTGTGGCTCATCTGTAATCTCAATGCATAAAAACCTGGGATATTCTTTCCCTCCATTGTAATTTGTTCAGCCTCTGGTTGAAGACTATGGAGATTATTATACCACTAAAAGCAACTGCCATGTTTACTCTGTAGTCAGTGTTTATAACGTGCTGCTCCCTGCTGTACATGTCTATCTTGGAGGCATCACTGATATTCTAGCTGTTGCTGTGAATGCTGTTGTGAATGTGTATTTGAAGAAATCCAGATGGCAGGTGCCAACTCTAAATACTTCCTGACTAGCCTGGGGTGGGGTGGGTCATTTTTGCATCGCTGAAAAATAACCTATCATTTTGTTTATCTTGGAAATATTGGTCCACACCCCTAAATTGACTGCAGGCCATCCCAGTGCCTTCTCAATGATGTAGTCAATGGGAATTGTCAGTATGAGTGCCATATAAGTAGAAGAGACAAATTGGTGGTGCTTACTTCAAGTCAGACAGGACATCCTTTATCAGGTCAATCTCACCCTTTCTTTAAAGATGATTTTTATTAGTTTTATTTGTGTGTGTCTCAGTGAGTGAATACCATGTGAATGGGTTGCCTGTGGAGGCCAGAAGAGGTTGGCAGATCATGGTTGGAGGCAGTTGTGAACTGTCCAACATGGTTGCTAGAAACTGAACTCTGGTCCACTGCAAGAACCTTATGGTCTCTTACTTGCTGAACCAACTTTCTAGAACCGTTTATATGTGTGTAGATTGTCCTTGTTCTTTGCTTGTCTTTGAGGAAAGATATCTATATGTAGTTGTGGGTAACCTGGAACTTGCCTTACTTACACACCAGACTGGCCTTGAAATCACAGGGAGCTGTCTCCCTAGTTATGATGTTAAAGACATGCATCAGCCCACACCAGCTACTTCACTTATTGGCCTACCATCCCAGATTCTAATGCTTGGGTTCTTTCCATGAAAATGAAAGTCAGATATAAACAGCACCGTTCCCTCTTTGAGTGTATATGTGTGTGCACATGCATGTGTGTGTGCACGCACACAGTGGAGGGGGGTTTGTTGTATACTTATTAGTAACAGGATTCATGAGTCAGTAAGAGTTATTAGTAATAGAGTCAAGCTGGTTGCTTATGTAAAAATTTTCTCCTATACCAGAACTCCAATGAGACAAAAAAAACAAAACAAAACAAAACAAAAAACAAACCCAGTATATTTCAATGTCACCTGTGTCTTCGTGAAAAGTGAAGTTTTTATTTTCTTTTTATACAAAGAGAATAAATTAGTTACTTTACTAATATATTGTCTAATTCAGTTGCTCACCAAAGATTAGCTAGTTGCTGCATGCAGACAATAGAATATTTTGTAAGAAAGATAATACAGTCCTTACATCCCTGTGATGCAGGATCTCCTACTTCACGGAACAAATGTTGACACTGAAGTGGAGAGCTTATTTGTCTTACCAAGATCAGTCAATTCAGCCGGGATTCACGTCCCAGCCTCTTTGACTCTTGGGCCCATGCTGGCTTGCCATGGTTATTGCATGCTTTTCCTAGTCACCACTGGTTAGATAAAGGGGGAAATCGAGTCCCTCCTCTGCCCCCCCAGAACAAAAGTGAGAATCCTTCAGAAGTGACGGTGCTTTGGGAAGAGTATTGGTTTTAGGATGTCTAGATTGGCTGCCATTCAACCTGTGCCATTGCCCTTTTGGAGCTCAGTTCCCTAATCTGAAATTGTTAGTAACAAGGGACGTATTTGTCAGCTCTCTCACTAACTGTAAAATATAACTAGCCTAATGTACTATAATTCTGTGGAACACACATTCCCCTTTCCTGTCATTCTCATGGGTTTTCACTGTCTCCTAACAAATGCAAGTCATGGGAAGTGGTCTTTCCTCTAGAGGGTGCTATGAGCATCAGCATCCTGCCTAGGAGGACCCATTTCAACAGCTGTCCCAACTTCAGATCAGTTACCTCCCAGGCTTTCCTTCTGGTCTCCAAACTGGCTCCCTAGCCCCAGAATCTGCTTGAAGTCATGCCCTGGTCTGGCACGTTTTTCCAACTTCATATCCAACTCCAGTGCCATTTACCAGGGAAGATTTCCCCAACCCTTGGACTTCAGAGTTTCTTTAATTCTAGATTATTCTTTTTCTGCAGCTACTTCTCCAAATTATCCCTTCTTTACTCAGTTGATAGTGTCTGGCTCTTTTACTATATTTATTCTTGTATAAGGAGCACCCAGCTTGTGTCTGGCTCAGCAGAATCTCTCCCAGCCAATCAGGAGAACTGAAATATTACTCATGATCTGCTACCCATGTCTATTTTTTTTTGAGGTGCAGAGAGGATGGTAAGCCAATCTCTTGAGAGCTCCATAAGGAAATTCCTCTCAGTCCACCAAGCAATGTGTCTCAAAGCCACGTGCTTTCCTGACTGCAATTTTATGTTTTCTCCATTTCCAAACAGCAAGTAATCTCACAGATCAATGCCTGAGACCAAAGAGACTTATGAATGTTAAGAAGATTATGCACATAAATGTACCAATATGACAGCCACGCAAAGAAGAATGGTAATACAGCACCGAGCACTAGTTTATCAACCTTTGCCACTTACAAAATTCACAGCCAATTTAATTAAAAATATAACAGCTCTGAAAGCTGCTAAAATGACTACAACAATAATCAATCATTTTGTAATAGTCTTGAAGATCCATTAGGGACGGTGCTCTGGATGCCAACTCCTTTAAGCCCAGAGAGTAGGAGCATTGCCTTCTATACAATCAATGTCACTGGATGTAAAATACTATCTATAAAGAAGAAAATACCAAACATCTTTATAACCCACATTTTTATGGTCAAAACTTGCTTAGAGAGGTGCTTTGAATTTATTCACTATATGCTGCACATTTCATATTCAGAAAATTAAAATGGTTTCCACTGACTAACTCATTTAATCATTTAGTTGATTTAATGAAAAACACGAGGCATTTTTCTCTTCTTAGTTGCTAAGATTAATACTTTCTGTTCATTAGCAATCAAATATCACAGGAAGGTTTACATCTTCTCACTTAACTCACTGCCTTTTAACTCAAGAAATTCTAATAGAATTTAAATTGTATCTTCTAAATCACATAGAAAATTTTCTCCTAGTAACTCATTTTGTCTTGTGGAAGATCCATTGCTAGCCTGTGACACTGAGACATTTATCTGTGGCTTCCCCTTCCAATCCATTTTATTTGGGGAGCAGAGAGGGTGCATGTACGTGGAGGGGAGGGAGTGTATATCTTGAAGAAAATTATGAATGTGGCTTTTAGAACCTCTGATTCATTAATATCTCTGCAACATCATACATCCTTTAAATGTATATGAAGGGCCCTTTGATTTAGTAGTGGCATTTTATGAGAAATCTGGGAATGTGAAAACATTAAAAGTGTTAAGCATAAGCATCTGGCTTCCATTTAATAAGTAATTGAAGGCACCATGTAAAAGAGAATCTGCCCAAACACAATGCTGCTCTTCCACTGCAGAGCATCTTTCTGTCACGAACACCACTTTGTCACAGAGGTAATTTTGCAGTTGGGCTGTCATGATAGCTATCTACTGCTCCTCCCAAGATGTGCAAATGGAGGAAAAGTCTCTCTCTTAAAACTGCTTATGAGGATGGATTCTGCTGTGTAAATGTCCAATGGCCAGATTAGTTTCAAAATAGAATAATCAACTTAATGATATAGTAATAGTCACTGGTTTCAAAATAACATCTCCACACTTTCTTGCTTCCATACCAAAAAGCATTTTCAACCTCATATGCTTAATAAAAAACTACAATAAAAAGTGGATACCACAACTCTGTGCTGAGATAGACGTAGAGGGCTGAGATACTGGTATCAATAAGAAAGCACCGAGTCTGGAGCACAGAAAAGGAGGAGGGCAAATCTGCCAGCTGGGAAGTATGCAAGAAAAACAGCCGAGAAGCCAGTCATCAAGGTAGGAGTCCACTGGCCTAATTTTTACTTTTTGGTTAAAAAAAAGAAAAGGTGATGTTATGTATGTATGTTATGTATGTATGTATGTATGTATGTATGTATGTATGTATGTATGTACATGTGTATGTACGTTTGTGTGTACATGCTCATATCTGTGTAGATATATCTATAAATAAATCTGTCTACCTTCTACACTGTGTAATTGTATTGTTGATTGGTTGTAGCACTAGAAAACAACTTAAAGTAGAAAAAATCCACTTTATTATTATGGGGTGATATACATGCCACAACACACATGTGGAGTCCAGTGGACACTTTCAGGAGTTGAATCACCCCTTCTACTATGCTTGAGTGACAAGTGCCTTTATCCACTGAGTCATCCTGCCAACTTTATTAGTTTAGTATCTGTCTCTTTTCTGCATTTTAAGCCAATACAAAGCAACCCAATGCCCACCTTATCCAGTATTTCTACCCAGCACTGCTACACAGTTGAGAACTAAGTAAATCTTTTTAAAAGCATCACCATTTTCCAGACCCATTTCTATTGAGGCATTAGTAGAGTCAGACTAGATGCCAGGTCACCTTCCTGTATGACTGGTGAGCTTCTGTTTATTTTTCATGACCACGTGAAAAAATGTGTCCTTTGGGAGATTTCTGAACTCTTGCCTTCTCTTTCTGGCTCCAGTAATGTTTGGGGGTTTGTTGGTTGTGGTCCCTCCCCCTACCATGGAGCATTATTTTAATATGAAGAAAAGTTTTCTTCCTCACTTACACATAAGAAGTGTGCCCTCTGAGGCTAATGTTGCAAATTATAAGCATAATATCTTACAAAAATGAATGTATAACACATAAATGTAAGAGAGAGAAAATTCAAATACAAATTGTATTATAAATTATCTTCAGTATTAACTATTTCACTTCCTTAAATAGGAGTCAGTTATATTATATTCCATTTTATAAACTGATTGATTCAGTCGGCCATGTTTTCCTGGTATCCTCCATTTCCTCTGACTCTTTCCTTCCTCTCTTTCATGGGCTCCACCCATCTCTTAGGAGAGGGAACTGATAGAGATCTGGTTTAAGTTCTTTCTTTGCAAAATCTCTGAACCCACCCTTATCTGCTGCCAGAGGAAGCCTCTGAGGTGATGACTGGACAAGGCACCTGTCATCAGGAATCATTGCATTGATTTTTTTTCCCAGTTCTGTTTGGTTCTACCCTACTAGGTTTCTGTGCTGCCCATGGCCATCTAGACAGTGTCAGGCATGGGCTTCCTCTCCTGGCATGGGCCTCAAGTTAAAACAAATATTGGTTGACTTCCACATGTTCTGATCTTGCATGACCCCAGCATGTCTTGCAGGCAGGACAAACGGTAGGTGGAGGAATTGTGACCGGGTTTTGTGATCCTCAGCAATAAGGTGTGCTGTCAGCTTTCAGAGAACCATATTCTATTCTAGCATTAGCCTGGATTATTTAGGGATCTCCACTGGATCTTCTTGGCCAATAACTCAGCCAAATGGAACCCAGTCTAACCAGTGGAAGCCTTGCCTAGCTACAAAAGATGGCCAGTTCAAACTGTTTCCCCTATTACCAGGTGTTCCCACTAAGGTCACTCTCGTTATTTCCAGGAAATTTCCACTGCACTGAGTTTCCATACAAACCTCCAAATGCCCCCCCAATTCCAGCTGTCTCTCCCTGCACTCTCTCTTTCCACCACCCCCCCACCTAAACTTATCCATTCTGATCTCTATCCATACTCAGTCTACCAGCAGAATCTATTCTATTTCCCCTTCCCAGAGAGATCCATGCATCCTCCGTAGGACCCCTCTACTTAACCTCTAGTGTGTAAATTGTTGCTTAATTATCATTTACTTAATAGCTAACGTCCACTTATAAGTGATACACATTGTATTTGTCTTTCTGGGTTTGAGTTACTACATTCATATTTTTTTCTAGTTGTATCCATTTGCCTCCAAATTTCATAAAGTCATTTTAATAGCTAAATAATACTCCACTGTATAAATGTATCATATTTTCTTTATTCATTTTTTTAGTTCAGGGACATCTAGGTTGTCTCCTTGTTCTGGCTATTATGAATAGCCAGAATGAATATTGTTAAGCAAGTGTCTTTGTGGTAGGATGCAGTGTCCTTTGGATATATGCCCAAGAGTGACATTAGCTGGTCCTGATGTAGATCAATTCCAAATTTTCTGAGGAACTGCAAAATTGATTTGCATAGTGGCTGTCCGTTTGCATTCCCACCTTGCTTCATATCCTTGCCAGCATGGATTGTCACTTTTATGATTGATCCTAGCCATTCTGACAAGTGTTAACATGAAGTCTCAGTGTGGTTTTTATTTGTATTTCCCTTATGGCTAAGGATGGTAAACATTCCTTTAAGTGTTTTGTGGCCATTTGAGATTTCTCTGTTGAGAATTCTCTGTTTAGATCTGCATCCCATTTTTAATTGGACTAATAGGTTTTTTAATTTCTAGTTTCTTGAGTTCTTTATATGTCTAGGATATTAGACCACTATTGGATGCAGAGTTGGTTAAAAAAAAAAAAAAAAAAAAAAGATTTTCCCATTCCATAGGCTGTCTTTTTGTCCAATTGAAAGGGACTTTGTCTTACAGAATATTGTTGTAGGAGGTTTCTGGCCTGTCTGGCCTGTCATCTAGACCCACAGATCTGCTGTCCCACAGAAACACATAGATGCTTGTATTAATTTTATGCTGATCTGACTATGGCTCTGGCATGTTGCTAGATAGCTCTTGCTCTTAAACTAACCCATGATTCTTATCCTGTTCAGCCATGTGGCTCAGTACTTTTTCTCAGAGTAGCATAGTTGTCTTCTGCATCTTCTGGCTTCTCTGTGGCATCTCTGCTCTGTTCTTCCTGTTCCCAGAGTTTTCTTAGTCTGGTAGCCCTGCCCATACTTCCTGTCTGCCTTCAGCCAATCAGTGTTTTTATTAAACCAGTAAGCAGGACAATTATTTACAATGGTACAGAAGATCTTCTATTCCATGAGATCCCCCCCCCCTCTCTTTTTTTAGTGTGTTTGTATTCTACCACCCTTCTTTCCTTCATGCTCCTCAGGTGTTGGATGTGGTTGGTTTCTTTTCTATCTGGCTTTAGTGAGGTCTCAACAGTTCTATCTGGCCTCATGGAGTATCCATTTCATGGCCATGTTATTGGTGTAATGGTGGGCAGAGAACTCACATTGTACAGGATGAATCTCAGCAGTATTTCACAATTATCACTTAAGCGCTGCTGAAGAAAGTTTTCTTCACTTTCAATGAAAGGCTATGAGCTTCAACTACTCATACTTGTTCCTTGGAAGTATGGAAGAAAGAAGACAGCTTAAAAGAAAGACAGAAGCTCCCCATGGCAATGCCTGTATCAGTGCATTCAGGCAAGTCTGAATCAGCTTCATGAGCACATTATATTACACAAGCAAATAAAAGTAAAGTCATATCTGTTTGTTAGGACAATGTGAGTTGGGTTTCTGTCACTTGGAAAAGAACATTTGAGTTCTCTATGTCACAGTCTACTGAACATGGCTTCCTTGAGAACTTGGGCCTTGAGTTTAGTAAAAGCTAGTTGACTGAAAACCAGCACACTTCAAAGGCAATCACATTCATGAGGCCAGGTATGTGTGTGTGTCAGTGTGGAGGGGTGTTATAACACTACCAGCAGAGGGCACTTAGGGGGCTAAACACCTTGCCTAACAAATACTCATAGAAGGAAGAAGTCATGCACTCAGAAGCTACCTTTCAAGGCTGCTATAAGAGAGACAACAGCATTCAGTCATCTGAAGAGGTTCTTAGAGCAGGTTAATGACTGTGGGAGCTGTGCAGCCACAAAATGGATTTCATCCGCGTTCCTATAGTGACTAAGTCTTAATCATCATGACAGGATTTCGGTGGCAAATGGAATTAACAATTCCACATACTTTGGAAATGTTAAATTGTTAATAAGCTCCTTAGATCTTTTCTTCTTCTTTGAACCCAATAAATGTTTTTGGCCCCAGAACAGGTACATTAAACCAATGTGAGCTGGTAATTGAGGGGCTGTCATAGCCTGCCTAAAAGAAAAGGGCCTCCAGTGTGGAGAGCACAAGATTGAGCCAGCTTTGGGGTTTTATTCTGAAGTTTGGCAATTCAAGGAAATATGACTTTCCAAGCTATTTGGTAGATGAGAGTACTGGGTACACTCTGGCTGTGATGTAAGCATCCTAAAAATGTGCCTTAGTGCTCAGCTTCAGAATAGCCCAGTACTGAGACTAAATCCCATAATTGCTACTTTTTTGCTATGAGGGGGCAGTCACTAAGTTCTTAAACAGTCATATCTATGAGCTGCAGCGTTCCCATGTATAAAGTAGGACCATAACAACTCACTGAAGTGATTTGGAGAAAAATCAAACTATTGCTCTTCAATTCTTGTAAAAATGGTCTGGCTATTAGGAGCTCAATATACTTTAGTTTTCATGAGAGTGACATCATATCTGATCATTTCCACATCCTACATAGCTAAGTGCCTCACCTGGTCTGAATTAAGTCTCAAATGTCTGTTCACTGCCTTTTCATGCCTACCTCTTGTTATGGTACATTTTCTTTCCTTTGGTTGAGGCTGGAATGTGAACCCTTAGGAAATCGGGTGCAGTCTGGGTGACGAGTCTGTCTCAAGCTCTAAAGCACCTTGCATATGGCTTGTACTGTTGGCGTGGATGGACTCAGCCCTCAGCCCATGGAAATAGAGGCTCTGCCTGCAAAGATTAGTATTCATCTTCCGATGCTTAGTTTAGTGTCTGGCAGAAAATAGATATTCAGTATCCATTTAATGGATGAACAAAAACCTGTTCCTGACTCCTTCGAAAGCCTCTTGTGCTTGAGCTTTTACACCTAATTTTAGGTCAGCTTAGAGACTGAATAAAAACCCCTATCAAAGGTGGTCACTAAAAAGGCAATTAGGGAGATATTCAGGAGAAATTAATAAAACAAGGCAAGAAAGATGGTGCAGAGCAAGTAGCAATCTCAAGAAAAGAGGGACAGAGTTCATGAGAACCTGGTGTCTGTGCTGGAAGACATCTTTTGGCCTAAAATGACAAGCCTTCTTGAAGTCACATGGCTATTGCTAAGGACTGCCACCTTCTGGATGACAGGCCAGTGTCCTTCAGACCCCAACTGTCTTATTTCCCATCCCCATGCTTCTTTTCTCAGTAGCTTAGTCTTTGCAAAAATTCAATGACAATTTCAGGCCTAAGGGCATAGCTCATAGAAACTACCTAGCATGCACAGGTTCTTGGTTCCACCCCAAAGATCACAAAATCAAAAGGAAACAGACATTTTTTTCTGTTACCAGAGAGGAATTTGAAGAAATAAAAATTTGACTTGGCCATGGTTAAATAAGGAGACAGCCTGTATATGAGAGGTGATATTCATATCTGTTGAATCTGCAGACTGAAGGGCTTATTCCATTGCCTTGAGTAGAAGATCAAATCATTCTACATTTTTTGCTGAATAACAAGGGTTTGCCATGGAGGAAGAAAGGCTTGATGCTTAAGATCATGGTCATGAAAGAACTGGCATTTTCTCTTCCCGCAAGTTTGGCCTGCATTATCCTAGACAGGGCTCAGGCAACAGCTCTGTCCTCCAAAGTAGCATGGGCTATGTGAATAGGAATGCTGTGGGAGCATTTTCCATAGGCACAGTTTGACACATAATTAGCTTCCCTGGCACACAGACAGCATGCCTCTGTGACTAGAGATTGGGGTTTTTTAACCATCAAAAAGAACCATGCCTTTGCCGCCATGGCAGATGCTCTATTCAATAAACATCACACATGGATTTTACAGAAATAGGATGCGATTTGAGAACATCTGCAACTCTCTGGAACATATCGTTGTCAAAATTTGACGGAAACTAAATAATAGACATCAGACTTCCCACCAAATGTTTAGCATGGAATTGTCCCCTAATAGTACAAATTGCTCCTCCCGAAACAACATCTGACTGAATTAAAAATGTGTCAGTCTATGAATATTAGCACAACTGCCTTTCTGAGTCACCCAGGCCAACAATACTGGTGCCCATTCCTGTTGTAGAGGTGACAGAGAGGAGATGTGAGTAGGGTTTTCCTCATTGCTGCTCTGATTTGCTACAGATAACACACATTCATGATGACATTTGTTCCCCTATCAACCAGAAGAGCCACTGCGTAGGAAGCCCTCATGCTGGTCTATAGGAGTACTCTGAACACTTGATCTTCTGCAGTCCCTACTCTAGTCCATGGAGACAGCTACTGTCTTTGCCCTCGCTGGAGCATTGCAGCTTAGCCCCTAAGACAGGCACTTTCTTAACACGTTCTATTGACAATATTCATGGAATCTAGCCAAATCCTTTGAGGTCATATCACTCAAACCCCAAACCAGCTGAAAATAGTACAGAGGTCTCCAACCCAGGCCTGCTTTGCTAGAAAGCTTGTTTGATCTTGTTCCACTCAAAGGCATGTAGGAGGAACTTTTTTAAATACAAGATAAAGACGCTGAGGTTAATCTTCTTCGACCTTACCTTTGTGGCAATAGAATCTTGGGTAAATACTGCCTCCATGGCTCACCTTCCTCTTTATAAAATGAGAAGATAATAGAGCCTGGTGATGAGGGTAGAAGTGTCTGGTCCTCCATCCAGGTGCTACTTCATTTTGGTAAAGCAGCTTTGAAACTAGGTCTATGGAATCTTACTGTAGGAATGGGCTATACCTTTTCTCCAATTTCAGCTCATCTCCTAAGTGATATTAGGGTTACATCTTCAAAGGTAAATTGTTACAGTAGCCTTGATAGGGGCTTTGTTAAGATCCCCTTAAAGGAAGCTATTTCCTCTAAGTCAAAAGAATGGAATTAACATCTGGCCTTGGACTTAACATTCCATGAGAAACAAAACATAAAATGGGCCTGTCCATCATCTGGTAGATATCACCACCAGAAAAGGTGATCCACTTTAAGCTGTGCTAAAGAGATGGGAGAATTAACTCATCCTCCAATGAGGTAATATATTCTTCCTTCTCAGAAAGCCATCTCAGAAAACCCTAAGTGCTCAGTTTTTTTCACTCTCTCCCTCTTTTGAATACGTTACTAAAGGATCATGCTTTCCATACACTCTGGACTATTTTACTCTTTCCTACCTACTTCCCTTCGTCATGTGACACATAAACATAAACAACATGGTTTTCTCTGTCTTCTCCATTTTCCTCCTCTTGTCTAGCAGTGGAGGAAACAGTTTGCTTGTCTTAAACATTGTCTTTTAAATTCTGAAAAGCCTTCTTCTGAGTCCCTTTTAAAATTTATTTATCAGCATTACTAATAACCCCCAAAGAAATGGCAATTTCTCCAGCAGCAATGAATGTCTCCGGGGGGGGGGGGGGTGTTCAAAATCTAGTCTTCTGAGATTTGAGGGACTATGCATTCCTATAATTTTTCTTAAAAAGTTACCCACTTTCATTACAAAAGAAATAGAGGAACCATTTTCATTCCAATAGGAGAATATGGAGGCAAGCAAGACAACATCAGCTCAACCAAGACAACAACTCGGCCCAGAAAGCAGCAAGTCTTGTAGTTCCACCCACCCCTGGCATTTAGGTCTCATGATAGAGTTATGTGGGGACAAGCAGCCTTGGGTAGCCATATTCCTTGGGTTGTCCATAGCACACATGACCTCTTTCAGAAGCGTTCTACTTCATGCCTTTCAGCTCTCCTCAGCAGATGTTCCAGGGTCTCCACTTAGGCTTCTTCTGTATAGTTCCTTGCAATGGCTTCTCCAGGTATCTATCTTCCTTAGCAGAGTTCTGACACCTTGGTGCTAGTCTCCATGACCCTATAACTCTTTTGTTTTCCATGTCTATATAACTAGTACCATATGGACAATGTTGCCAAGGTTTCTTCCCGCTCAGGATGAAACTATCTCCCTTCTCTCAGTCCTGGGCCTTTTGTGCAGTCTTGGTGCCCTTAAAAATACTCCCCCAGGTCGTTGTGTTCCATCAAGAAACCCTTTAAAGAACTTCTGTTCTAGTTCCATCCTTTCCAATGAATCCCCGCTTCAGTTTACTTTCCGTGGGTGGGGTCTTACCCTCAAGGCACATTTCCTTTTTCCTACTAGGAAGTGTGAGCTTCCTATGAGCAACCATGTCTGCTTTCTCGGCCCTTGTTGTGAGCAATTTCCTCTCATCACACTCCTTTCCTCTCCAGACTTCTGATCTTTTTTCAAGTACTTTTGTTCTACATGCTGCTCCCTCACAGAGTAAACTCTTATTCTATGTAAGTTGATTTAACCTAGGCATTTGTGACAGTAATAGACAGCAGATTAGCACATCCTCTCAGAGAATTTCTTTGCTGAGAAAATGAGATTTATGTATGTATAAAAGACGAATTATATTCGTGGATGATCACCAGGAATGCAAAATAGGTTTCAGTTCCTGACTGAAGCAGGGACCTGAGATCAGCCCCAAACTGTATTGTTCTATTGAAGAAGGTTGAAACAATCTTTTAGTAATGTCTGGCTCAGTAATGGTTAGAACTCAGAGGCTGTGCCAAAAAAAATGTCCACTATGACCAGGAGGCAAAATCAAATGTCCCGAACACCTTCCTTTACCTTTATATCAGTGATTCTCAAACTGTGGCATGGGGTCCCTCTGGCAAACCTCTATCTCCCAAAATATTTATGATTCATTACAGAAGCAAATTCACAGTTCCAAGGCAGCTATGAAAATAATTTTAGGATTGGTGTCACCACAAGATAGATGAGGCACTATCTTAATGGGTTACAGTGTTAGGAAGATTAAGAACCACTGCTTTAGATCACGGAATTTCAGAAAAGTGGGATTTAGTGGAATTTGGTGTTGCTTTTTTATTCTTCCTTCTCTGCACTTTAAACTTGTTTCACTGGCCACCATGCTTTCAAAGCAAAAACTACAAGACCTGTATAGTTTTAGTCACATATCTGATATTTCCACTAATGCTTGTAGTATTGCTTTTTTTAAATCACCAAAAATTTAGAAACTCAGAAGAGATATATTTCCCATGTGCAACACAGCTCATGATAAAATATTGAGTTTTAGAAATTTTCAAAAGGCAAATGCCTCAAGTAATATTAAAATAATCATATAGCAAAATAATAATAAGTGATAGTAAAATTTGTTTTTGTTTTGGATAGAGCAACATGTGTTAGGGGCATACAGTTGAGGAATCTCTCCTTTTTTACCCCATTACAATTAGCCCTGGCTTTTGAATGGATGCTGTTATTACATAATTTTCAAGGCATTGAGACAGATTTTAATTCATTTAATAATTAGTTCAATAAAAACCATTATAGCTGAGAGTACCATTAAAAGTCCATAATGTTACCTTAATGGGGGAAAAACTAATATAATTTTGTTGGAATTTTTCCATGAAATTAATATTATAGAACTTTAGTGGGTGTCTTAAATAGTTTAAATAGACATTTTCATTAACAGGACTAATCATAGAATTATAACAAATGAAAATCATTACATTTGTTCTGGTGAAGTATATCCATCTGTGTTCACTGGGTTCTTATCAGTCTTGTTCCTGTGAAGATCCTGAATATATATTACCCTAAAAACAGTGTATTAACCCCACTGGGTCCCCTCATGTCCCCTCAGAGCTAACAATTTCTGCATGTTTGTGATTTCTCTTCGAAAAGTATGACTCTATTTCTCTGAGACACTCTCCTCTCTTCCCACAAATAGCCATTAAAACTCCTGTAAGTGTCTTTCATCTTATGAGACTCAGGAAGACATGCAACCTGGAATGGCCATATCTATCAAGGCAGAGAAGAGAGTGGATGTGATACAGCGGCTTACTGTGATTCCCATCAGCTCTGTCCAGAAGGGCCAGATAGCAGCAGGAAAGTGCCTTACTCAAGAGTCCCATTTCAGACTTCCTAAATCCCTAGATTATATGAGTTTTGCAAAAACATAAGCCACTATGTACAGAGGCATCACTATCTGAATTCATAAAGATCAAGGTGGGGGACCACAGGTAACCGAAGGTCAAAGTCAAGGCTACTAATGGAGCCTGCTCTGCTGACAGAACATTCAGTATTATACATGAACAATTTGCAGGGGGAGCATGGGTGTAGACAACATACATGTCTGCACTGACTAAGGCTGCACCAGAGCAGTGATTATGATGTCAACAGGATGACCACTGGCAGCTTAGCTCTCTGCTCTATGGTTTCAGCATCAGGAAAATAGAAGTCTGTGCTTCTCAGAGAAGAGATATTCCTGGAGAAAATGGTCTCCAGCAGCAGGGCTGGCAGAGAGCATAAGGATGTCCTCAAGGCCAAGCCAGGATGATCCCTACCCTGTATGTGTCTTTTCAGAAGTTCTTGAGAGTGGAACAATGGTCATCAAGGTGCGAGAGGTAAAAAAGGATGAAAAGGACAGAAAGTCTACTAGATGGAGTAATTTTAGAGATCTATTGTATAATACAGGCCCCACTATCACCAATAACATATAACACACTATGTGTTCAGATTGCTGAGTAGATTTTATATGTTCGGACCATAAAAATCTGTAGGCTAATTGAGTTGCCTTCATCATTCCACAGTGACTACTCACAGCCAAACACTGTATTATACCTCAGATAGATATATAAATGGCAGGGAAACTTAAGACATCTATTTAAAAAAGCTATAATTAAATAATGATCCTACTATACAAATGAAGAAAATGTTTAATTGCTTACCAATTAGAGAGAGGTACACAACAGGAAGGAAAGAGGGAAGAATAGGTAAAGATGGGGTGGAAAGGAAGGCAGGCTTGAGAAACAGCCATTATTCTGGCTCCAAAGAGAGGGTAGAAGGTAGAGATCTCTGCCTTCGAATTCATCGCCCCCTGAGGTGTTTCCAATGGCCTTAGAAGCAACTGGTACAGATGTCGTCTACTTAAATATTTTTTACAAGGGGACTGCCAGAAAATATCTTTCTCCAGTACAAGGAGCTTCCTTTGAAGCCAGTCACAGACTAATTTGCATCCAGACACCATGTTGGGCAGCAGAGGCAGGTCCTGTGAATAAGGAGACACGGAAGAATGAAAAACTCACTGGACTGTGATCACTCTAGTCAAGAGGAAGCACAGGTAGGTCAGACTGGGAAAGTTTAAAATGCTGTATAAAACACAGAAAACAGAAGAAAAATTTTAAAAAATGGCAGAACACATCTACTTTCTTTTTAAGGTCTAGGCTCTCCTGGGATCTCACAGACTGAGCATGCAGGAAATGGGGTGAAGGACATGGTTGGACTCTAGTTGGAATACTTTACCTAGGAATCAATGAGCCATATGAGAGGTCTGGTAGGCTGGGATTCCTAGAAAGAAAAATCTTGAGGAGATCCAAGAAATTATTTTGGAAGGCGTAGGGATACATGTGTCTTTTGCTACGATTTAGTCACTTTGGTTTCTAAAATTATTGGACATTAACTTGGGATCCACTGTTGCAGTAGCAAATATTTTTACTAAAATTACCAAATATCCTTCAAAACAGATAAAATTTTTTTTATCAGAAAATGGATCTTTAATATATAATGGTATCTTGCATGCGCACATACACAAAGCTCTCTTTGGGGACACTGTTTTAATGGTTCAGTGAAGGACTCTTTCACAACATCATAAAAATTTAAAGATTTCTCAGATACTGTTTCCCAAAGAGGAAGGAAAGGTGAACAGAGACATTGAACTTGTGGCTTTTGAGGCTACTACCATTTTCTAGTTTATTCAACATGAACAGCAAAGGTTAACAGCTAGGGAGTGGATCTCATTCAGGAATAAGAAATTCTTTACAAACAATCAAAATGGGCTGCACAACACATTCAGTCCTTTTACTCTGACACTTGCCAGAAAGTATAACTGTGCTCTCTAGGTATTATTTAAATTAAATTATCAAAAGCAAATGCTAAGTACATACCCCTCGAAAAAGCCCTGGATTGTAACACTACGTCTGCTATTCAAGCTAAAAGCTGATTACTGGTCCTGGAGCTATAAACATGCCAGACAATAATTTAATTGCCTTGCAGGTAGAGGGATAGGTACCACTTTTGTTCTCATTCTGGAATGCAACGTGACTGTTTAATACAACATAATGATGGTAAATACATGCATGAAGCCTCCGCTTGACACCTGTTTTATGGGAAAGGGAAGCTGTGCAGATTTTTACAAAGCTCAAGGAACTTGGCAGTGCCAGATTTTTCAATCACTGGGCAAAAGGGTTTCTCGCTGAGCAGCCAAAGCTTTTGCTCTTGGTTCATAGAATTAAACAATGAATTTGCAAAATGGATTTAAAGCTATAATGAGTTCCAGGTGCAGAGGCTATTAGCTAACAGCTAATTTGCATCCAGTGGTCAACTGACTTGTTAACCAGGAGCATGCATACCTTTCTCAAGTCACCAGTGAAGACCGATGTCAACCCTGAGATCAAGTTGTACACACCTCAGAAGAGAGAACAGGCTCTAATGTAGCTAGGGAAACAGTACTTCAGCCTTTCATTGCTAAAGCTCAACCCAGACAACAGAAGTTCAGGAGAGGCAGAAAGGAAGTGGCAGAGAGGGGAGGGCAGGAAACAGTCCCTGGAGTTCTTCCTGTACCAGTACTTCAAAATCCCCAGGGTCACGGTCATCCCCCACTTACTACTATGGCACAAAGAGATACAGGGAAGAAAGGAGACCTTAAAGCCTCGGCTCAACTTGAATAGTCACCCACAAACAACTGCAACCCAGAAACTCCTCTATAGTACTCCGGAATTAATCAGAATTTTACCTGTTTGTGTGGAGCTCACTTCTTAAAATTATAACCTAACTTCATTAAGCACAGTGTACCAGCAATCACTTTGTACACCTGCTTTATATGCAGTGTTTTACATAGCCTCCTAGTAACCACACATTGATCCTCCATTCTTTGTAAAGTATATGAAAATGCCTGAAGTGATGTGCACTTTATTTGTATTATTTGTGAGACAGGATCTCATACATTCCAGGCCTGGCCTGGAACTTGCTGTGCAGTTAACGATGACCCTGAACTTCTGATCCTCCAGCCTACTGTTAGGACAACTGGCATATGCTGTCTAACCCAGATTATACTGCTAGGGATGGGCCTTGCAGCTTTGTGCCCATGCTGAGGGAGTGTGAACATTTTACTGAGCTGTGCCCCTAGCCCATTAGTACCTAATTTGATAATAGTAGGGTATAAATGTTTCTCCTCCATTTTCATGCTTCACTGCTCTAAGGGGCCTCCCCTTTTTAAAAGTTTTACAGTGTGCATGTTATCTCATTTATAAAACCAAGAAGATTTTCTTTTCTTTTCTTTCTTTCTTTCTTTCTTTTTTTTTTTTTAAAGAAAATAGGGAGAGAGCAGTAAATGCAAAGCTGCCATAATTAATTCTGGATGGTGAGAACACAGATTGTTATTTTCTTCTTTGTATGCTTCAGAATGTTTAGTTTCCATAAATAAATAAATGAAGATGTCATCTTTAAGCATGGAAAAGGCAAAGGAAGAGCCAGCCCTTGCAAGTATCACAGTGTGAGAGAACAAAGCTCACACTTTGTATTAAGGAACAGGGAGACCCCTCACTTCTCAAAGGCTCTGTGTGGATGTCAGGAAGAACACTGTGCATACACAGCATCCCAGCAGTACATGAAGGCAGACACTACCATTCTCACTGGGAAACTGAATGAAGCTTTGACCGTTCTGGGCTGATGTGCCATGGCATGCCTCTCACCCTTTCTCATACCCACTCTTCTGTCCTCAGAGCCCCTACTCATAGCCCCAAGGGTCCCAAATCTATAACTACATCACATTTTTCCCGTACTCAGAAAGCCCTTTGGCCATGTGAGTTCTATAAAACCTGTCAAATGTTCATTTTGCAAATGTTCACTAAGGCTCATGGCCTTAGCATAGGCCAGTAGATGCCACGTGGCAAATCTCAAGGCAGCTCAGGCTCACTGAATGTTTTCCATGGCTTCTCTGAACATTCCAAAACTGAGGTGTCAAAAAACTTGGCTATCAGCCTATTGGCACTACTGAAAAATAATGGACCCTTAAGTAGTGCCTGATGAAAGTTAGTCCATTGGTAGAAAGCCCTTTTAAAAGTAATCATAGTCTCTTCATTCTGTTCCTCTATGAGGGAACATCCTCTTCTTCCATGTATGCCTGCTGTGATGGGGTCCTGCCTCAGTTCCAGAGCAAAGAGTTCTGTTGACTGCAGACCAAAATCCCCCAAACTGTAGGTCCAATGGTGACTGCCTCATGCATTTTGTCACAGCATCTGAAAGCTGATGATGCATCTAGTCTGTACAATAGTTTTCAGTATTCGCAAATTAAGACATAGATTTTACCCCAATTATCTGGGCATCTAGTTACCTAAACACCTATCCCTGGCTGGCAATAATTAACTACAGCTAAGTAGCTGTGCTCTTGGATAAGAAATCTATACTCAGGTCTCAGAAACCTCTGCCTTTATTTCTTATTTTTGCCCAGTGGTTATTGCCTGGCCTATGTATCCAGAGAGCTTGCTCCTCAACCCCTAACCCCCTCCCTCTCCCCTCTCTCTTCTCTCTCCCCTTTCTCTCTCTCTATCCATCTATCTCTTCTCCCTCTTTGATAAATAAAGTCTCTCCACTGTTAAGTGTCCTGCACCGTGCCACCTTCAACTGTACCTATATAAGGCATGAGGCTCCCATCCATCACCATCCATCAGCCACAGGGGAATACGTGTTATCATCACATAACAGGTGGGTCCCTGGATCTGGATGGCTAGCCAATCTAGGATATCTCTAGCCTCCACATGCACACATCACACATAGAACCCCATCCCCCCCCCCCACACACACACACACGTAGATAAGACACCCAAATCAACCCCTGGCTTCCAAGTACATACTTAAATGTGTAAAAATGTAAATGTTTCTTTTTCTTCGTTTTTATCTCTATTTTTCTTTTAGATACTGGCCATAGCCTGAACATGCTTTCCTGGCCACTTCCTCACCTTCCTCCGCCCTACCTGGACCCTACATTTTGCCATGCAGCTACTTGGTGACCCTTAGGTGACATACATACCTAACTTAAAAATCATGGCATTCTTTCTTCCTCTTACCCACCTCCCCCATTCTGAAAACTGCCAAGAGGTCCAGCTTGTCTTCTGTTTTTTGTTTCTTTCAAACTTTACTAAATTTGTCCCTCCTTGGTTCTTGCCCCTCCTTAGTTTTTTTCTGAAATTTTTTTATGTTGAGATTGAGGATAATGGGACCCCAATTTCTCTAGCACCAGCCCTTAAAGCATCTGGTATTACCATCTTCTCTTGTTGATCATCACCTGAGCCAGCAAGTGGCTTTGCTTCCAAGGATAGCGGACTAGAGAGTAGCCACAGAAGGGCTCCTGCTTCATTAGCAGGCTGAGCAGCACGAAGCCAGGTTCCCTTTGAAGAGTGAGGATTTGCAATGCGGAAGTCCTCACTTTAACAGCATATTTTGCATATGAACAAAGGCAGCCAGAAATCAGGCTTTTAACTAAAATCTTGCCTCTCACTTGTCACATAGCAAAATCTTCAGCAGACCCTGCTAAGTAAAGAAGTTTTTGACCTTCTCCAGCTATTAAGAGTGACCCAAAATACACAAAGTGGCTCTGTTCCCCAAATTTCCTTTTACTGGCTGCTTTAGACAACCAAACCTGAACAAAGCAGCCTCAGGGAGAAGGCTGGGTAATAACCTCTTATTTGCTTCAGCAAGAGATGCCTCAAAGGAAGGATTTTTTTTTTTCTCCTAGGATATCGGGATAAAAAGATACAGGAGAAATTTAAGAACAGATCCTGAGCAATGTCAGGTGTTTCAGGGGTGGTTTCTCAGAACTGGGCCATTAAGCACTTTAAACAGGAGGAAAAATGTGTGTGTTCATCATTGACATGGCTTCCTCATAAAATATTCAAATTCTTCAAGGTGGGACTCGGAGACTCTCAAAGAGTGACTATCTAGTTGTTAGCAGTTTTAGGTCATATGTTATCACTTTAGGAATCTCAAGCGGCTGGACCAGACACCTAGCTCAAGACTTAAAGCGGAGCTCAAAGGTGAAAAGCAGAAAGGAGGTTTAATTCCATTTGGGGAGTGGAATAACACCCCAGGACAATTTTCTGGGTTTAATAGAGGAAGACTGGGGCAAAGGGCAAGAGGCATGCACACCTAAGCAATCCCAGACAAAGTGTGGCCTGCTCGATCATTATCTCAGCCTGCTCCTCTAATACAGTCTGCCGGAGTACTTACTTGTCAGCTACTCCAGGACAGATAGCTGCCTTCTATGGTCTGTCCTGCGTTGCTGTTACTAGAATTCAAGGTGACTTGGGTTTAGACAAGATTGGTATCTCTCTGCCTCCAGTCCTGAGGGGGAGTGTGACAGACTCAGCATCACTGTTTCTAGATAGACAAGTCCTAGAGGGATTAGCATGTCCATATGCAGAGTCAATCTGGAATCTGACTCAAAGTAAAGGAGAAGAAATACAAGATGAAGACAGAGATGCTAAGCATGCATTCTGCCTTTAGTTGCCCCATGGGCTCCTGTGAAGAGTTAGTATTTTTTAGAGAAAGTGGTTTCTAAATGTCAGTTATGGCGTCAGGTTGGACATCTGCTTCATTTGGAGCAAGGAGGAAATTAGAGAACCCACAAGGACATCTCATAAGTATATATTCTTTCCTTCCTTCCTTCCTTCCTTCTTTCCTTCCTTCCTTCCTTCCTTCCTTCCTTCCTTCCTTCCTTCCTTCCTTCTTTCTTTTTTTTTGGGGGGGGGGTGTTGAGGCAAGGTTTCTCTGTGTAGCTTTGGAGTCTTTCCTGGAACTCCCCTGTAGATAAGGCTGGCCTCAAACTCACAGAGATCCACCCTGCCTCTGCCTCCAGAGTGCTGGGATTCAAGGCATGTGCTACCGCTGCCCAGCACAAGTGTACATTCTTAAGATGTAACAGAAGCCTGGGATGTGGTTCATGCCTATGACCCAGCACCACAAGGGAGACAAAGTCAGTCAGGAAGACAAAGAATTCAAGGTCAGTCTGGGCAACCTAATAAGACTCAAAAGAGAAGCTCAGCAGCACCAAAGGAAACCAAACAAAAACACAATCAGCCTCTCCCCAGCCCTGAACTCATGCTGTGAGTTCAGTTTGTAGCATTTTAGGATGAAGCATAGTAACCTGTTTTGGGGGTCAGGAGTGGTTCTCACGAGGAAGAAATACCAGCAGTTTGGTCCTCTCTGCTGACTTCTGTGCAGGAACTGGGAGCTGGACTACTCAGCCTAGGAGGCCAGAGCTGCTGCTAAAGTAGCCTGTGACCTGGGTACTAGCCCTTCCTCCCCTCTGTCCAAGATGAGGTTATCTCTAACTACTTGCCTTAGATTGACCTAATTACAGTGTCTGGCAAAGGTCTGAGATGAGAAGAAGCTAAAAACTATATTGTTGGCCAGTTTTTAGGCTGTGAGTGTACCTAGAGTGCGAGGGAGAGGTGTTTTCTGTCTAGTTTAGCGATATGAGAGCCTGCTTGTGCATGATATATCAAGGCCTCAACTGCTCCATAAGTTGTGGGGCCCCTATGCTCTGAGCACTTAAGGCTGCTCAGGCACTGGGCTAATTTGTATAATTCTTAGACTCATATTTCCTGTTTCCAATATCAAAGGCAGTTTATTATCATCCTTATATCCTTATGCTCTAGGTGATGATGGTAGGTCAGGTTCTCTACCGTGCCAATTCTAAGCATAATTAAAAGAATGACTGAGAAGGTCTCTGAATTCTTCCCCCGTAGTATGAGGTTTCTGGTCCAGACTTTCGGGCCTAACCTCAAGGTTTAGGCCCGCAGACCCACAGACCCACAGATCCGCAGACACACAGATGCTTACAGTAGTTTTAGGCTGATCAGCTGAAGGCCCAGGGATATAACTTGCTAACTCTTTACCCTTATTCTAACCCATGACTCTTATCCTGTTCAGCCATGTGGCTTGGTACCTTTTCTTCTTCTGGCTTCTCTCTGGCATTCTGCTCTGTTTCTTCTGTTCCCAGAAGTTCTCCTAGTCTGGTAGCCCCACCCACACTTCCTGTCTGTCTTTGGCCAATCAGCACTTTTTATTAAACCACTGGGTGGGACAATTATTTACAATGGAACAGCATAATCCCCTACATTCCCCTGTCTTCCTTTTTCATGGGAATTGCCATTCTCCCTGTACTTACAGGCAAGGGACAAAGGTTCACTGCAAAGAATCTGAACAAACAGGCTTTTCTCAGTTTCCCTCACATCCCTTTGACACGTCACAGCTCTGCACAGCTTCCACTTTTACATCTTTCAAGCACTGAAATGGCACTAAAGACATGCAATTCTGACTACTCCTTCCAGCTCTTATTTCCTGTGAAGGTTCCCATGTGCTGTATAATGTGTGTGTGTGTGTGTGTGTGTGTGTGTGTGTGTGTGTGTGTGTGTGTGTGTGTGTACTTTCTCTTAGAAATCTATCTTTTGTCATAGGAGGTCATCCCTGAAGCTATGATGAACAGAGTGGGGAACATTGTCTTTTCCTCCCCAAAGAATCATGGAGGTTGAGGTAAAGGAAAGACCTATCCAAGGTCACAGAACTAATTCTGCCTCCAAGGGTCTTCTTAAATGCCTACCTCTTCTCTACTCCGGACATCTCCCCCAAGCCTTTTCCATGTCAAGATAGAACATATCAATTCTCTAGGATTCTCACACATGGTCAACAGAACAGTTGCTTTCCAAGGAGAGCCAAAACTCTAGGTTGTGCCCCTATGGTGGTCTTTCTTGTTAAACAGCATCCGGGCAGTGCTTTCAGCTTTCCTAACATTCATTTTTATGAAAATTGCCTATCAGAATCCTTAAAGATGCACTGAAGAAACTTGTGAAGGGAAGCAACACCTAAATACTATCAGGCTAAGTACTACACTACAGTAGGCAGGTAGCCCCATTTAAACCTCATAATGGTCCTTGTTTCATAAATTATATGGTCCAGGCACAGAGGAGGTTAAAGAGAGAAAGACAAGTAAAAGGAAGGAGCAATTACAGCAGAGCCTGCCTATCACCACACAGCTGACATGTGGAGGAAACAGTACCTAGGGTGTCATCCTCACTTCAGATCCACATTGGCATTTCTAGCCCATGTAACCTTTTGTCTACTTGCTTCTCTCACATCACCCATAGCCACTGAATTAGATGAGTCCTCATAGACTGGCAAAACACACTTATCTCTAGGGGCAGAATACAGGTGTGGGACATGGGGTGTATACCTAGTGACTCTTAGGAGAAACTGCAATACTATCAAGTGTAGACCAATGAAGGTACATGTATGCCTCATTTTTAGATAGAGAGGAGGGGAAAGCCCTTGAGAAAACAAGATGACTTCTCTTCTTATTATCCAGTTGCATTCAGACAAGGTCTAGAAGCAGAGTAGCCATAAACTGAACCCCTGAACACCTCTTGTGTAGGTAAAGAAGAATGAAGGTCTCTAGTGCACTGTCCCAGGTGTGTGCAGTCAGCCCTACTCTCATAGTAAAGCCTAATAAGAGACTTGAGAGAAGACTTCCAAAAATTTCCACATTAGAGAGAAATATAAAGATTATGAAAGGGTTAGATACAGTAAGGAAGCTCTAAAGTTACAGTTGGAAATATTGAGCTATACCTAATTAGATAGAATTTAATCAGGATCTCAGGGAAGCCTCTCCTTTGGCCTCTCCCATGACACATATCTGGAGTGGAGATGGGGACACCTACCTTATTAACACCAGCGAGAAAGATGTGATGCTTTCATTAACTGGACCATCATGGGAATTAGTACTCTATCAGAGAAGCTAAACAGAAATGTGCTTTTGGGTATCAACAGCAAAAGCCAGGGCCTGGGCAAGAAAGCTGGGTATGAAATTCTGAGAGGAAGAAAAGACTTCAGAGTTCTTTTGTTTATTCATTTTGCATGGGTAGGAACTGAGGCTCAGAATGTATGAGTGGCTTCTTCCAACTTGCACAGTGAGTCAGAACTCAGGCTCCCAAGTCCCAGGTAAAAGCAAACATTCATCTCATAATACAGGGGGTTATGTACTGTATCAATAGTTCACCCTCATTAAGTCCCACAGCAGTAGTAGACTCTAGTTCACATTGTAACTTAGGGAAAGTTGCATGAAAGGGGGTTATATCTGGTAGAGGTTGCCCAGGACAAGGGACTTCAAGTATGAACAACTGAGGGACATGACAGAATTTGAAGTACAGATAAGATAGAAATGGCGATGGCACAAGGGTTGGGAAAAATTAACACCGAAAACATTGTCACAAAAAACAGCAAGTAGACTTCATTTTGGGTTTATACAGAAGATAGAGAACTTATATGAGGATATGAAATAAGCAGGGTTGGTTTATTGTCCTAAAATATACATAAAATATAATTTACCTCTTACCTATCTACAATTAAATCATGCTTAGAATATTTACAAGGTGCAACTATGACTGCCACCTGTATCTAGTGATCCTGGAAGCAAGCTACAGGCTATATGCATTCCAGAATTGCTAGGAATATAGTCCAACATGTTTACAGATGGTCATACCATGCTGTAATATCAAAAAGTTAGTTTTTCCCTGATTATTCTAGAACAACCTCTTTACGCCAAAGGGAAATTATATACTCACTAAGTAGTAATTCATCTTTTTTCTATCTTTACCTGCTTGCAACTCTGTCGACCACTAATGTGCTTTCTGCCACTCTTTATTTGCCTATTATAGATATTTTGTGTGAATAGCATCATGAAATGCTTATCCTTTTAGTGTCTGGGGAAGATCTGTGTGTGAGTGGGTGCATGAGTATGTGGGGAGGTTGTGTTTGTGTGCTTGCACTGTGTGCACCTGTATATAGAGCCCAGAGCTCAATTTCAGATGTCTTTCTCAGTTGCTTTCACTTATTTTGAGTCAGTTTCTTATTGAGCTCGGAGCTCACCAATTAAGCAAGAACAAACTCAAGTTACACTCACCAGTTAAGTTAGACCAGAAAACTTCAAGTGTCTCCCTTTTCTGCCTTCCCCTTAGCTCTGGTTTACAGATGTGTGCTTTTAAGTGGGTACTGGGGACTTGAACTCTGTTCCTTGTGCTTGTATGGGACACATTTGCTGACTGAGTCATCTCTCCAGCCATGGAGATGTTTTTATCACACACCCACAACTTGGTTTGCAGGTGACCAGCCTTTATTATAAAGGAATCTGGGGGAGGCATCCAGTTCAGATGTAGGCTACAAGTCTGTACAATGGGTTTACTATGCAGAGGACTCTGGAACGAGATGACACTGTTCTTGACAAGACCCTGGATCACCTCATCACCTTCCACACTGCTGGGTTGGAGAAGGGGTTGGGAGGATAGAGGTGGAACACTCTACTATGGTGATATTTTGTTTGTGCTCTAACAAATAAAGCTTGCCTGAAGATCAGAGGGCAGAGCTAGTGATTTGTTAGCCACAGAGTCAGACAGTGGTGGCACACAACTTTAATCCCAAAACTAGGGAGGGTGAGACAGGAAGTGTTATGTCTGGGCAGAGAGAGGAATATAAGACAGGAGGAGACAAGAGCTCAGCTTTTTTGGCCTGAGGATTCAGTAGAGATAAGAAGTCTCTCTAGGGACTGGTTCCTCTGATCGTTTAACATTTATCCGGATATGTGACTCTGGGTTTTTATTAATAAGACCAATTAGAATTTGTGCTATACTCTACTATAAGGTAAACCAGGTCCAGATGCTCAGCAACTCTTGTTGATCTCACATCTCCCTGTTCTTCTCCTACCTCCCACCTGTAGACAGTTGTTTGCTAATTTCCCTGACACAATGTAGGCTTCTTCTCACTGAGCATGTTTGACCAGGGAGCACAGCTTTCCACTGAGTGATATGTAAATTCAGCCAATAGCACAGCCAGGCATATACTAAGAACAGGTATAAGCAAGTGCCACTTAAGCTTCAACTGTAGTATGTGTTTTCTGGCCAGGACTTTCGGGCCTAGCCTCAAGGTTTAGGCCCACTGACCCACAGACCGGCAGAGACACACAGATGCTTATAATAGTTTTAGGCTGATCGGCCTAAGGTCCAGGCATATCACTTGCTAACTCTTTACCCTTAATCTAACCCATGGTTCTCATCCTGTTCAGCCATGCTGCTCGGTACCTTTTCTCAGAGCAACATAGCTGTCCTCTGATTCTTCTGTCTTTTCTCTGGCATTCTGCTCTGTTCTTCCTGTTCCTAGAGTTTTCTTAATCTGGTAGCCCCACCCACACTTCCTGTCTGCCTTTGGCCAATCAGTGCTTTTTATTAAACCAGTGGGTAGGACAATTATTTACAATGGAACAACACAATCCCCCTACATTCAACTACTCTGATTTGGCCCAATAAACTCAGGAATGACCTATAAATTCTTGCAATAAGGGCAATAAAATTAGTTACAAAGAGCTTAGAAAGTAAAACCAATGTTTTCTGGCATTCTATGTGCAATTCTCTCTCCCCCCCCCATACATAAATGCACGTGCACATACACACACACACACACACACACACACACACACACACACACACACACACACATCTACCAAATACTGCTAAAAATCACATCTTTCAGCTGCAAGACCTAAACCAGTTCAGATGATGGACACTGGTTTTGAGCATCTAAGTGGGGAGGGTGGGTTTCATACTATGACTATAAACCAAGTTAGAGATTTAGATCTCCTTTGTAACTAGGGATAAAAGCTGTAATGGCATTAGAACAAACAACCCCATACCACCAACTGACAAGACAGCCTGGTGAGTAAGTTCACTTCCCCATAATCCTGACAATCTTCCTTTGATCCCCCACATTCTTAAGGTGAAATGAAAGAACTAACTCTTGTAGGGTGCCCTATGACCTCTGTGAATGTGCACACACACATCAATAAATAAACAAACTAACCAGTGTATCAAGAACCCTATAACTGACTAAATATTGTTATTAAAAAGCTATCTCTACTTGCTACCTCACAATGTGGCCCTATTTGGAAATAAAATCTGGGGAGGTTCAGTTAGTGAAGATGAGGTAATAAATACTGACTTTAAAGCCTGCTGCTCAATTTTTTCAAGGTCATTAAAGGGCATACAGAGAAGAATGACCGATAGATACACCCAGAAATTGGAGGTACATATCTGTAAACCCAGTAACACTGAAAACTGCTGCCAGCCACTAGAAGCCAGCATGGAGGACTGCTCCCCACAAGCATCGGGAGCCTTTAACATCTGACCCTGATGACAGCTGGATTGCATGCTCCCAGCCTGCAGACCTGGATAAATTCCTACTGCTTACTCCAGCCAGTCCTTCGTCTCATCCACCACACCGACCAGTTTTAAAGATGGAAGAAATCGAGTTCTCATCGTGAAACCTCATCACCGTGGGTGTTGAATTTGAGAAGGAATATGTAGATGGGAGTCAGGCCTGAGCACCTTGACTTCATCAGAAGGCTCTCAGTCTAGGCAGGGAGCCCCACTGATCCTTTGGTGCAACTTGTTTTCAGGATAAGAAAGGCAGACTCTTGCACTTGCTTGTCTTCATGACTTCCTTTTGGGGAATCTCTTTTCTAAATCCACAAAACAGTATTTTATCTTTGTTCTCCACTCTTTTGCCAGGGCCAACCTCTTGTCTCATAGATGAGTATATGCTGACTGAGCAGGGATTATTCTGTATTGATCATGGTTTTATTACATTATATGGGATCCCTCTGCTGGTTACTAGGGGATACATCAGTTCTGAGAGATTAGAACCAAACCAAAGACTCTTCAAATGTAGGGGAAAGGGGCTTGGAGTACAGAAGTTCCACAGGCACCCAGAAGCTGGCTAGTTGTCTCTGGCTCCAGGTTCCTTTTACGAGTGTCTGAGATGGATTTTGGAAGCAAGGGGGTCCGTGAAAACCATGATGGCCATCCTGGAAACCTGTCATTTGTGTTCCTGAGAATATTAGGAGTGAAACTGTCATGCTATAAAAAGACAGTATGGAACATCTCTGACACATGAAAGGACCGCTTCAAGCCCTGGCCAGAGAGACCCAGGGACACTGAAATATATGACAGGATGAGAAGTTGACAGAATAGCATTGCCAGACCTTGGCATGAAATAGGTTTATGAGCATCTCATCAAATGTCTACAAGGACAGGTTCTCTCAGTGACCCTCCAAAATCAGTCAATGCCAGCCCTTGTCTTAGCTATGATTTACATATAAAAGAATCCGTCTGGCTGGACAAGCCTGTCACTTTGCTTAGCAACAGTGTCAGAAGATTTCACTTAGGAATGGATATCTCTTCATGGCTGGATGAGGCTCTGCAAGTTGGTACTAGGAAGCTCCATTAAAGCACCTTTATGGCCTGATGTGTACAGATGTGTTAATTTATAGCACATTCATCAGAAGACCTAAATTAATCATTCTCTGATGAATCTCCTAATACCTTCTCTCTGCTTCTCAACCCTCCCCCAAAACACACTGAAAAGGTCAACAGTCCTATCAAATGCAACACACTTAAACTTCCTTCCAAGCTTATAATTAAAGCTAATTAGTAGTTTTGGTAATTAGCACATGTAGGCTTTTCTACTCTCTGAATTAATGTCTTACTCAAGTCTGAGCTAAGCAGACTCTTTGCTCACTGGTTCTGATACCTGCACAGGCTGGTTCATTTAAAATAGGCCTGTTTAAAGGACAGTAATGGACAGGACACATAATTACCACGGCCTGATCTCAGGCCAGAGTGTGATTGTATACAAGGAAAAGTGGAAATGGAGTCATTAGATGAAATCAGCACACACACCTCTGTCTGAGTCTTCATTAGCTTATGTATCTCATCCTTTCCACGAGGAGTGAGCTCTGTCCACTTAACTGGACAGCCTGGACAACCTCCAGGACACCATGTTCCCCTATGTAACCATTTTGATCTACTCTATGAATACCGCATCCCCAATGGCTGTGCGATGCTGTGATATTACTGTTCTTTTTGATTCAATTAACAATCTAGAAGAGACCGACCACTATCCAAACCTGTCTCTGATTTGTGGAGACAGTGACCTCCTAAACGGCTTCATCTTCCTCTTATTCCATGTTTATCATTTATTTCAGTCAGCATATGGGTATACACGTATGCAGACAGAATTTAACGTGCAGCTTTTTAAATCAAGAAATCAGTCCTATATTGACTAAGAAGAAATCCTTTGTGATTTGTTTTCAGACTTAAGACAATAGTAAAAATAATTTCCATGGGTGCCATACTATTTTCAGGTTAAGAAAAAGAAGGGAAGAGAGAAGAGGAAAGGAGAAAGGGAGGGGAGAAGGGAAGGAAGAGAAGGGAAGGCTTTCAATGAAAGAGAGGAAAGGGCTTGATTATTCACTTAGCTCTCCACAGAGTCAGGACAATAGTGACACAGCACCATCCACCCTGACACAGTGAGGAGAGGAAACAGTCATTTCCACAGGTGAACAGATGCAAAGCAGCATTAGATCACCAAGATTGGTTTTAATGACAAATGGACTGCGGCTGTGGTAGCCCCTTGGCGTCCATACATTTCTGCTGACATTGAAGAACAAGATGTCTTTGGCTCTGTGGATGGTTGTGACTGAAGAGACAATCTGTGACTCTGAATGACCACAGCTTTAGGGACTCATCTGACCGGGAATCCTTAGTGGAGAAGCACTCTGGTAAGTTGCTAAGGATATATGGGAATGCCTGCATATTTTTAATTGTCATTGCACTAAGTGGGTAGAGGATGCTGAACACGTGACAACGTACCGGATAGTCTCACGATAACTTCAAGAACCATGTAACTTGAGAGGCTAACAGTGACAATGTTGAGAAAGGTTGTGCATGAAAACAGGTCAAGCTTCTCTTCTGCTTTAAAGATCATGTGATTCTGGACAGAGCAAAGAGGTAAGCCGGACCTCACCGTCCAGGTCTGCAAGAAGATAGCAGCTTCCTGGTAATTCCAGTACCCACAGCTAAGCCAACACTTTACATTATGGATGAGCTCATGTGCCATGGCAAACAGTTTAAGAATGATGCTTCTCTTTAATGAATCTTAAGTGGTTTATTACTGAGGGTCAAGTTGCTGCTTGCACTGGGAATTTGACATTTATGAAAATGCCTAGCATTAATTATTAATGAGGACATACTTTCTATGAAAAATCACTTTCTGGATACTCCCAGCAGCTCCACATTTCCCATCTGCAAAGTCTATGTTGCTGTTAATCCTCTAAGCATTAATTAAATAAAATTTACAATGGATCCAGGATGCATCTACCCTCTAATATTATGCAAAAGACAGCTAAATGCTCTTAGATTTTCTCTGCTAGTAGCCAACTATCACCTAGAGCTATTTACAATCTTCCTTTTGTTCTAAACACAAAAACCTGGTATCTCTTCCCACTGAGAAGAAAACTATGCTTAGTAATTAAATTACACCACATTAAACTTATTTAACTTAAGTTCACCAGCAGGGAGAATTTTATGCCCCTGGGTTTAACAATAACTCCTAATCACGTTTGCCAACCATATCTTTTTTCTATGAGTTGTTATAATTTTCGTTCTTGGGATTCCATTAAAAATGGTAATGTCATTACTCCTGTTAATGCTCAAAACCAACAGCATAATCCTGATTTTTAATTAGTGATTATAATTAATCATTATTTCATTAATGAAATGTTTAGTTGGTAATTGTCTTTGAGCACCTCACTCCCTAGGCTTATAAGCCTTTCATAACATCTCATTTGCTACCTGTTTCTTATGAAGTGGCTCTGTCACCTTATTTTATTTTAACACTTTCATGTGACTCTGCATCTCAGGCTCCAGACACTGGCTGCATATTTACACTTTGGAAATGTGTGGCTTCTGGCTGTCGATAAGGTTTGCATGAAGACTTACCCTCACATGCTCCCCTGCCAACTTAAGAAGGCGAGTCAGCATGCTCCCAGAGAGCAGAAGGCGTGAAGAGAAAATAATTCCTGGAACCCTTACTTAATAATAAATGTGAGATCCAAATTCATGGATTTTTTTTTTTTTTTTTTTTTTTTTGAGGAGAGAGAGGCTAAAACAAGGATTTGGAGGTCTTCTTTGGAATAGGAAAGTTGATTTTTAGAGCTAAAAAAATTAAAGAATAAGCTGGGAGGGTTGTTGAGAATTTGACAGGAGGCATATTTTCATTTATTTTTTGCAATGTAGCAGATATTCTTATGTGCTGGGATGATTTGGGGTTAAGAGTGGGAAGGAAAAGGGAACATTGTTAAGAGCAATAACCCACACATGCCTTACATACACGACATTCCTATTCTCTGGGTCAAATCCTACTATATACATACTCTTCACCACACAGCTCTGTACGTGTTGGTTACAGGAAATCCTGAAGCTATGCCATGGAAAAAGTAACTGATGTACAAGAATTTAAAAATTAGGTTGTGTTTCTGTGATGGGATCAGGGCAACCAAATTGATGAGCAGTGAGCAGCTGTGCTCACTAAGACCTAGTAATATAGATGTGTCTGACTGAGAATCCTGACTAAGAAAAGTGCTACTTATTGCCCATCTTGATCTATATATCATTCTGACCTTTTAAGGTCCCAATCACAAACCAAAGTTTGATCCTATCAGACTTAACCTTGGGAACCAATAAGTTTATTGGGCTTAGGTCCTGAGCATATGTGAAGTGTTACTAATAGGAGCATGGCAGGCCAAAGCAGCTCCCTTGAATGTTCTCACCTAGCATGAATGAAGGTTCCTCCCCCAGCCCTTCATAGCCTGTACACTGAGGTTCTCCCCAGGTCTGCTCTAAAGGGTAGGGAAAGAGATAATGAAGTGCTACTACACATGTAGTGAACTGTGTATGCTTCCTCTAGATCCCTGGACTCTACTCTATTACATCAGCTTTGTATTCTTTGAACTTATCATCCCCTCTCCTGAAGTTAATTTCTTGTCTAAAGAGTACAATTGTCCACATTCATTCCCATTGATGTCCTCTTTAGAGTGGTAAATTGCCTTGTGCTTGGGCAATGTTTGCTCAGTGCACACCCTGGTGACCTTGAGAATAGCAGTCTATCCCCACCGGAGACTTATCCAAGAGAACTGTAGGGAGGCAGAGAGTCGCTGCAATACCACATTTTCAGGAGTTGGTAAGGCCTCGTAGAAAGTGAATACAGAGTCGAGAAATGCTTTGGGAACATATAGGAGCAAACCCAGCACTAGCTCCAGACACAGGCTGTTTCTCTGCGGAGCCCAAAATTTTCCTAGAGCTGAGGCTTAGCAGATGGTGTTTTTGAATTAATTTTCTAAATTTCCATCTATAAGATCCTCTGTTTCCTAAAAACTAGTTGCTTAGAGGATTTAAGAATGTAATGTGTTTTCATGTTGTTAGTGTGCCTGAACTGAGAGTTTTCCCTTAAAGAGGAGTTGTGTGCCAGGATTTGAAGGATAGCAATTTGCCATAGGCCTCTCTCTGCCCACAAGCAGGCAGTCTCTTTGCTCTGCCAGCCGAGCAGGTGTGTGCACCATGTCCCCTGACTCACATAGGTAGTGCAATTTCAGTACGGCTCCCTGTACTGTGTGTCAGAAAGGGAGAAGAAAAAAGCAGGAGCTGCAATGGGAACAGTCTGGAAGCATGTCCTCAAGCCTTTTCAAGCCACTAAAACACTCCTTTCACATTCTCTTCAGCTTCCAAAGCAACTTTGAAATTGATTCCACTGGGTTCATTCACAACGGTTTTCTCTGCAGTCTAACTTCTCCTGTATGAAAGGGGAGAACGAAGAAACAATAGCAACATCCCTGTTTTGCTAGCAAAAAAATAAGGCTGTAGAAAAGCTCTGGGAAGCTAGTACATCTGAGATAGTGGGCCAGGAAGAGGCAAGAAGAGGGGAGAAGGAAGGTGTCAGAGGCCAGAGAACCCAAAGAGAGTACCTTGCTATTCTTTGTGACTGTGAGACTTGGGGGGGGGGGTGCAATAGGGAACAAAAGAAGTGTATCAAGGAGAGCTCTGCATTGCTAGCTTATATGAATTCTAGAAAGAAAAAGAAAAAAAAATTAAAGGAAGCTTTGATCCACTCCAAAGAGAGAGATAGAGAACTTCAAAGCAGAATAACAATCTCCTACATTTTGCCCTGCTTTGAGAACACAGGGCATCCATTATGGATCAGCCGACCTTCCCTCCCCACAATGCAGGCTGCAGAGCAGTCTCAATCCAGACCCTCAGCCTCTGCAGCCTTCACAACCACACAGTATGTGCAAGGGTTGATGATGTGAATATTCGAGCTGGCAGCTCTAAGTGAGGTTAATTCTCTGATAAGGAAGGCTTCCTACCTTTCCAGATCCTGTTAAATAGCAACTTCCTCCCTTTGCTTCAAAGAAAGGGGATGGTACCTACCCTGTTATGAGGCAGTCCTAGTAAGATACATATGTAAAATAGTATCCCAGGTGATAGTATGTGACCTAGTCAAAGTCTCAGTTCTCAAAAGTAAGTTTGGTAGGGCAATTCATTTGTTACTAAGAATGTGCCCTCCCAACCTTTATAAGGGTGAACTTTTCAGAGCTCTTATGAGCTCCACAGACGGCAGGCGGGCAGTGTGTACTGGTGTCAAGCATCTGGCAGTCCGCTGGCTTCTCTGCCCTCTGACTTAGTCAGTGAGATCACTTTCAGCTCACCTGCTGGACCTTACACCGAACTGGTCACCTGTCCAGAAATACAGCAGGCCTGCTTCCCACTTGTCTCGGATCTCAGAAAACTGTCACCTTCATAGACAGGGTGTTAGTTCCAGGCTGCCTATTAATTGAAATGACCAGTTTGTATCAGTCAGTGAAAATGGCAATACCAAAAAAGCAGATAAAAAAATGAAGTAATAAATAAATGTTCTGGAGGTTTCTCCTAGTTATTTTTAAAATATTGTCTCTGTTGGATTGAAGTACTGTAGAAACACTCCCATCTGCTATGCTTCTTTCTTCCCTGCTGCATTTTATAGCTTAAACATAGATCTTTTATCGGGTACAGCTTCTGTTAACAATATGCTTGCTGGGTGAGTGCAGAATTATTCTTTCCTACAGACTCCAGATTAGGCCACCTGCCAGCAAGCAGACTGGAGCTTCCTTCCAGGAGGAAGCATCATGCTCTTGGGTTCTCTGCCTGTCCTTTTCTGCAGCCCGGATTACATGCTTATGACCCAGGCCAGCTTGACCACACAACTGCCATGACAGACTTAATGAAGGCCAGCCAGACAACAGGCTCTTGCTGGCAGTACCTGGTGGATCCAGGAAGAACCTCTGAGTGGACACCAGCCAGGGAGGGGCCAGCATCTGAGGGGAAACACCAGACATTCCAAACATTCCCTTCCTGGGTTTCAAACCTTCCTGGGAAAGGGACATTAACAATAGAACAGTCTCCAGGTACACCTCTGATGATCTGCTATCATAGATAAACCTTAAGGACCACTGCTACATGCTGAAACATCCCTAGAATTCATGGCAGCCAACAAATTCATAACAGGTAACCCAATCCCAAGATGGTAACCCTGTAGCCCCTAGAGCCCTCCCCCCACTAACATCCCTTGTCTCCTGCTGCTCAGGCTCACTCCTGCTCCACTGCTGCCTCAGACAGAGGAGTGACTCAAGCTGGCTTGTCAATATAAAGACTCTTTGTTGCTGCTTCCGACCGGTCTGCTGGTGGTCTTTGGGGGGGTCTGGACTCTGTGCACAACAGCTGATATCAGTGGGATCCTCCTGGTGTGGTTATTATGTTCTGAAAATTCCTCATCTTAGCAACTGTGCCACTCACTTCTTCTATTTGAGATCATATGTTTGTGTTTCTTAAAACTGTATAGACCACTGCAGCTCTCGAAGGATTCTTTTCTTTATGCAATGAATTTGTACACCTTATTTACTTATTTATATGATTAAACTTGTGTGAATATCTACCAATTCAAATGTATTCACATATGGCTACATGTATGTATGCATATATGTTTGTGGGTTTGTATGCAAGTAAATATATGTGCATGCAAAAGGGCAACCTGGGGTATAATGTCACAGGAGTTCTATTTGGTCTCTTACTGGTCTGGAACTCATCAACTAGACTTAGTTGGTTAGCCAGAAAGTCCCATGGTTCTAGCCTGTTCCTTGCCCTTAGGGCTGGGATTATAGGATAGGTGCATGCTACTAGCCAGACATTTTGATGTGGGTTTTAAAGATCAAACTTGGGCTTTTGTGGCTCTTCAAATTTAAAATAGAAACACAATTATTGAATCCCTTCCCTGGAGACAGTATTCTTTCCAGATTAGCTCATGTTTTTCCAGAAGACTTTCTGTACAATTGTACAAATTTAGGAAGACTGTTATTACATGAAGTTACACTGCAAAAAAGATGCTTTGTAATTATTTATTAATTCCTTGTCAATATATGTTATAGTCTGAATGTCTGCCAAAATTAATATCAAACCTAAAAACAACTTTCATAGGATTAATATTAATATTCAGAAGAACCAATTAAATCATAAGGGCTTTGCCTTCAGTAATGTAACCAGAGCCTTTATAAAATTAGTTGAAAGAAGCATCCTGGTTTTTGGTCTGCTCTCTCTTTCTGCATGTGAGAACACATCATCAATAGCAGGGCATCGTCTTATAAACAGAAAGTAAGCCCTTACCAGGCATTGAATATGCAAATACCTTCATCTTGGCCTTTCTACCCTCTATAACATTAAGAGGTACATTTCTATTATTTAGAAATTAATGATGACAAGGAGTCTTGTTATAGCAGTAACAATGAACTAAGACACACACACACTTACTCTCTTTCTCTCTCTCTCTCTCTGTGTGCTAGAAACAGTTTTATTTTCAGCATTTACTAACCATATTAAGCTGTACTATTAATAGACCAGGTGGCTTAAACAAGGCAGTATTGCTCTTTAGGGTAAGGAGTGGGCATGCATGGCCAATGATGTGTTTAGGCCACAGTGCTTATGGTTCAAAATAAGCCTTCTCATATAGCAGTAAGAATGACTGCCTTCAACTGACATATCTCTATTGCCAAGCCTACCTTTAGATCCATGTTACGTAGAAATCACTGAAAGCCCCAACTGTCCCGACCCGTGGGACTTCAACGGGGTCCTGGTCACCTGTAAGGAGGGAATGGGAAGGACAGGAGACACAGAAGGAAGGACCACAAATCTTAAAAGTTCTCATAGAATGGCCAATCTTTATTTTTTCCAGGCTGCTTATATATGCTTTTGCATGGTTGCAGGTGCATGAAGAAAGGAGGGTTATTGAGGGGGCTTAAAGCCGAAACTTGGCTTATGGTTAGGTAGTTATGAACCAAGAACGTGCTTTGGTAAAAAGGTCAGTGTGTTCTTGTGTAGTTTTTCTGAGAACTGTCTTAATCTAAAAAATGAAGAAGGGGGAATTCTGATCTTCAGTTGAATTCTGATCTTCAGTTGACTCTTGGCTAATGAACCAGCTCCTAACACCCAACTCCTACACAGAGGCCAATGATCAGTGGACAGTTGGGCCAAAAGATACTTTTTCTCCAGATCACATAGTCAAATTATTGATACTTTTTGATATTTCATAGAAGACAATAATCTCCAAACTTCTATTAGAAGGAAACTACATTTGGCAAAGCTACATTTATACATCGTGGCATGTAGAAAGAAGAGGTTCTTCCAGCCCTTACGAGGAGCCTGGTGATGACTTGATTTTAGAGAAAAGAGGAAAGGGTTAGGAACAGAATAGCAGGGGAGTTTGAATTCAAGATAATACCCTATCCACTTTCTTATAAGAGTTCCAGGATCCCTGGTCTAATTTTTCCCATCAGCTCTTCAGACCATTTAACATGTCATATCTTTCTCCTGAGATCATCACACAAGTCATACCGGTCTCTGGTCTCTTCAGGCCATCTACCATGCCATATCCATTGTTGTCTGTTTCAACCAGTGACAGCACCACAAGAACAACCAATATATCCATCTGACTTTGTTTTCCAGACCAGCACTTATTGTCTGGTACTGAGAAACCAAAAGTTCCTCCATCTTAGAGTTAGCAGCCATGTTGGCAAACAGGTCAAGGAAAGCTCAGGCTAAATCCCTCTTCAGTTCCGAGAAACTTGCAAAAGATGTTATCCAAAAGGACATCTGGGCCAGGGCCTTAGCATAACTGCAGAATGTTCCAATCCTGGGGTCAGTCCATAGAGAGCCAGACCACCCTGACACACAGAATGTTCCAATCCTGTCACAGGGGCAGTCAGTAGAAACCCAATCCTGACCCACCCTGACGAGAGGCCAAGTCAACTCTTGTTTCCTCTTTTTTTCTCATTCTTACTCCAGTTCAGGGTTTTCGCCTATAAATGATCCATGTATTCTCAACTCAGGAACTCCTCCTGGCCTTGTTTTACCGAGTATGTGGATGAGTTCTCTGCCTGGCTTGTATTGTGCACTCAATGAACCTTGCATTTGCATTTCAGATTCCTTGTGCCCTGGTGATCTCTCTGGGGGTTGTTGTCTGGGCAGAAGAGTACACGGTGGTCCTTTGAAGAATATTGTATTGATGAAGGAAGGAAACAAGCAAGAGGAAGAGCTAGGGCTTGGTATGATACGCTTCTGTCCACACAGCATTGGGCAACTCTTAGCTCAGCTCTACCAAAGTGAATTTCCACACCAACAGTCACAGTGAAAGTCCAGATTCTTTCCTGCTTGGTTCAGATAACCTGCTAGGTACATTTGGAGAGATACTATGGAGACATCCTCATATGTCATAGATATATTTAATCCTGATATGACATAGATCTGTTTATCTCTGATTGATAAGTCACTGGAGAGATGGTTCAGTGATTAAATGTTTGCTACACAAATGTGAGGACCTGTGTTAGAATTTCTAGTAGCCATATAAAACCAGACATTGTGGTACTCATCTGCAATCCCAGAACGTCTAATGTGGGATAGAAAGCAGGGACTGACTGACACATTTTTCAGAAGCTCATGAGTAGAGAAAATTTCAAGAAGCCCTAACAGTTAAGGACTGACATGGAATAAAACAAGAAGTATCTAGAAGGTGGGCAAAAAATAAGCATGAAAACAGTTTTTGGAACTGAAAGCAACTGATACATTCACTTCTTGTTGTGCTCAGGCATAAAATCTGGAGCCTGGGTACTTCCTGTAGAGGTGTCACCCTACACCCATCATTTGCAGAGAGACAGCTGCAGCTTTGCCTCTTTGTGTGGTTTCCTCACACCCACTCCCCGGAAGTCAGCATGATTTCCCACAGAGCAGATGGGATGCTAGCTGGAGCTGCCCCTGCTCTGCAGAACTCTACCTCTCTTGAGCTCCTACAGTGTCTAGTAGTGCAAACAAATCTGACTCACCAGATCCTGGCCCCCTAGAGCTACTCAGCCAGCCCTGCCAATGTCTTACCACGCACTAAGCACCAAAGTAGACAGCCAAGTTGATGAGTCCTATCTTATGGTTGCAATTTCTTAACAGTTGTTTCATATATTTGGGGAGAGAAAAATAGACAAATGTGACAGAAAGAGTAAAGAAAAAAGAGGGAAGAGAGAAAAGGAGGTGGACAAAAAACAATAGAAATTAATTTTAAGAGAAGCTAGAGACCCTGGAACCAGATGTACACTAGGCTGGACAGCTCAGCTGACTGGAGGCAGTAGTATATGCTTAGAGTCTAGCATAATTCTGACATACACAAAGCCTCGGTCCATGCTTGTTATAATTATATTTTTGCATAGCCAGAGACAGCCTCTGAGTTGATAGGTTATTTGATATTACTCAAATTTGCAGAATTTTGAAGTATACTACAAATCTCTCTTTATGAGAGAAATACATTTTTAAGACCCCAGTGTGTAGGGGATTGTGTTGTTTCACGGTAAATAATTGTCCCACCCACTGGTTTAATAAAAAGTGCTGATGGGCCAAAGGCAGGCAGGAAGTGTGGGTGGGGCTACGAGACTAAAAACTCTGAGAACACACACTCTGAGAAGCACAGAGCAGAATGCCAGAGAGAAGCTGGAAGAAGTAGAGGACAACCATGCTGCTCTAAGAAAAGGTACCTAGTTCCATGGCTGAATTGGAAGAATCATGAGTTAGATGAAGGGTAGAGAGCCAGCAAGTGATATGCCTGGGCCTGAGACTATCATATGTATCTGTGGGTCTCTGCGGGTTTGCGAGTCTGTGGGTCTTAAACCTTGAGGTTAGGCCTGAAAGTCCCCGGCCAGAAACCTCTTACTACACCAGTGGATGCCTGAAACCAGACACTACCAAAACTTTTATGCCTTCTGCCTTGTGCTATACATACAAACTTGTGATTAACTGTTACTTATAAATTAGAATTAGTTAGATCTGTTCTCACTGTGGGGATTAGAATACTCACCCCCTCCCTCTGTAAGTCACAGACTTTTACCTTTTACTTAAAGAAAGTGCTTTGGAGCTTCTTTCTGGAGGATGGGAATGGCCCAACATGAAAACTAAGGACTTGGACCACTGTTAAAGTCACAGGCTTACCTTAATACACACACAGTCTACCTGATAAGCTGAGATGACCAGGTGATTGCTCACAGGCAGGCAGGCTTAGTGTGCTGGATAGAAGGATAATTCACACTTCCATGGGACAGAGTGGCAAGGGCCCTCAGAATTGTGTGCAATTTGGAACTTTCTAGTTCATATTTTTAGACTGCTAGTTAGTAAAACTCCAGAAAACAGAACTAGGTAAGGGATGGGTTGGCAAAAACTAATGCACATTTTTCAGCATTCTTAACAGGCGTTATCTTTGGCAAAGATACTTTTTACCACTTAAAAAACAAGGGAGCCCATAGTGTGTCAACACCGTGTCAAGAGAGTCTATGTCTTCAGTCAGTGTGTTGAAAGTAACTTAAATGTCCAGTTCTAATCTATTTTCTAACACCCCCTACATACCCTTTTCTGAATGGCTCCTGCCCTACTCCCTCCCACTTGTTATTCATCCTCCTCTCCTGCACTGGCCTAATGTCTTCTAGATGCCATCTAAAGTCTTTGCATATGTTTCCTTTAGGGAAGGTTTGCCAGTTGCATTCTCCAGCTAGTTCTGCAAAGGGGTTTTCAAAGGACTTTTTGAAATCCACAGTGCTGTGTATGTTTTGGTAAAACAAAGCAAAGGTTTTGTTTATTTGCCTGGGTTTGCTGTTTGAAGTGCTGTGGTCTCCCTCTGGGGCCTCCTGCTATCTTCCCACCAGCACCTCCCAAGCATCCCTTTCTGCCGCTCAGCAGGAGGTTTGATGCTTTTTCAATAGTGCATATGCTGCTGTACTACTGCCTGTTTGCTTTAGGTCATATTTCTTCCTAGGATGGATTTTCTATGAAGATCAACCCCACTCCTTTGATCTTTAATTTCAGATCTTGTCATTTTCTTTTTGAGAGTTCTTTTTTAAAGGAATGTTTCCTTTGGCAGAACAACTTTCTACAGGCCTCAGTGGGTGTTAATGACACTTTCATTTATCATCAGAGATGATGTGAGTTTGGAGGGGGACAGTTGAGTCCTGTTGTAGATTGGAGGAGAAATGAATTCTCCTGCAGTTTTGGCCATGTTCGTTCACTTTTGCCTCTAAGGAGGAGAGTAAAGCTAAGAATACTGGCCACATTCGTCCATGAAGAATTTTCCATCATCACATTGCTTCCTAGCCTACTGAATACTCAAAAAAGGAAAATGCCCAGCCTCGCTCATCTACCTCACGGTTTCTGCAGAGAAAAAGCTGCATATAGCTTAAAAGTAAAGGTAAGGATTGTAAGAAAATCCTTCTTCATCTTACATCTCAGGGATGCTCACTCTGAACAAGACAGATGGCTCCCATGGGGTCTTGTATGCAAAAGGATCACAAGTCAATGGAGTGAGTTCTTTGTGGGTCCCAGGAATTATTTGATTTTTTCAATTTCTCCATCTCCAGGTTCTGAAAGCCTGTATCTCTCTATTAAAACTAGTACCCTCAATTCATGACTAGGTCTCACCAATAATAAATACATGTTTCCCTACTGATTTTTGTGGTCATTTCGAGTGCTGAGGATGGAGCCCAGAGCCCAGCATATTAGGCAAACATGCTGAGATATGCATATCAAGTATGAAGGCCATTTTATATATTCAGCTACCCATCCATAAATCCATGTCTACATGCATGTCTGTATCCATAACTAGCAATAATGTCCCTATCATTATTTTGTTGCTTAAAGCTAGGAATCCCAAGGCTGAAAGTTGTTTCACTAACTCTAACTTGTCAAATTTTGAGCATTCTCCCTAACGGTGAGCCCTATGGTTATTTCCAGAACTACACATAACCTTCCTGTATTTAAAGTGAGTGGGCTTGTAAATATTTTATTAAACTACTGTCTTAAACCCTGATCACCTACTGTAAACTCTAATAGACTAGCCTTGTTCTGCAATCCACATCCCTCTGGTGCACGCTGTTTGTTACCTCCTGAACTAACATGATAGACTTCCTTTTTATGGTTTGGCTGTTTGAAGAATGAAGCTCCATGAGCCTAGGATCTCTGTGTATTCACTGATGCTTTAAGTCCATGGGCAAGGTTTTTACATTTTATTGAATCTTAGGCTATAGGAAGAAACACCCTTTTAATGTCTCACTTAACACTCGGATTTTTTCTCATTCCTAATTGGCACTGAAGGAGAGACAGTTCTCTTTGTGATTTCTGTATAAGTTTCAGGATGCCCGGTATGGGTGGCCATTGTCCACCAGCTGCACTGGGGACTCCTATCACCAGTGTAACTGTTAAAATCCCTCCTTCACATTTCTAGAAAGCCTTTATGGTTCCTGTAAGCATTTGTCTGTAAGGTACTAGAAGACACAGGACCAAGAATCTACTTTGCATATTGATTAATCTACCTTGCCTTTTTAGGAGTCACTCAGAGATGGCACATTTTCCTTTTGTGTTGCAGTAAGAAGTTTCCATCCTGCACGGTCAGTCCTGCAGTCCCTCAGCCCAACTAATTATCCAAGTCTTATATTAATTATAAACTCTTTGGCCTATGGCTCAGGCTTATTACTTGTTAACTCTTACTTTTAAACCAGCCCACGATTCGTATCCATGTTTAGCCACGTGGCTTGGTACCTTTGCTCCAGTGCAGCCTTCTCACCTTCCTTCCTCTGTGTCTGGTGTAAGTCAGCCACTCTGTCTTTCCTTTCCCAGAATTCTCTAGTCTGGATGCCCCACCTCTGCTTCCTGCCTCCCTTCAGGCCAGGCAGTGTTTTATTAAACAAATACAAGTGAAATATATTTATAGCCTTATCCTCCGATGTGTCTTGCTAAATGGATATCAAAGTCCTTTCAAAGGGACCAATACTTCAAGACGGACCTCAGCCATCAAGAGTTCCTTCTGTGTCCATGATTACCAAACTTGCACACTAGTATTCATTCATTGCTTATGAGCTCTACTCCATCCTTTGCAAAGCCCACTACAGAGTGGCAACAATGCCCCACCCCAGCTCAGTATTGCACATGTGTAGGATCACTTGACATCAGATGCTCAGCTCATTTATCCTCATATTTGAATAACAAGTAGGCACAACAGAAAGGGAAGGTTGGCTGATTTCTTTTCACTATACTGGGCATCTGTTCAACTAAGATGAACAGACTGATGGATCAGAGGAACAGGATGACATCTCAAGTCAGAGATGGCAAAAGTAACAGACATTTCTATGACAAAATATGAATAATTAATTGTTGATTGTCTCCTGAATGCAAAGCACTGGACAGCAACAGGTATAATCAACATGGCGTCAAATGTCGTCCTGCTGGGTAAAATGTACTATGTGGGTGAACAATGATGCTCATATAATGCCCTAACTGAGAATAGCTGTAGTTAAGTGCTTTACAAGTATTTTCTTACCCAACTATGGATCCTACACAGCCTTTATTTTTTCAGAATAACCAAAACATAGACAAGTAAAGAAAAAATTTGCCAAGGCAAGTGTTTAAACTCAAGCTTGCCCTATACTTGAGGGCCTTAGTCACTGTGGGAAATATTAACTTTCAGTTGTGTGAAATACTCAATTTTCCTTACAAATGCAAGTAACTAACCAGGTAGTATTTATAAATTTTCTTTAATGAAATGCATGGTGAAGTGTCCGCCATCACTCACCCCCATCCTGCCCCAAGCCTTTATCAGATGAATCCATCAATCTCTGCAGAGTTGACATTTGATCAGAAGCTGTTCATCTGGAAGGGACTGTCACTCCCCCCCATTAAAGAAGCACTTAGCAAGCTCTGTCTCTTCCATTTCAAGAGACTTACATAAGAAACACTTTTGATCTTTCCTAAAATTAAAATGAAAAGCCACCCACTGGCAGCATAGCAGAATAACACAAGTTCAAGTCTTTAAAATAGACAGAAATAGAACCAATTCTTTGGTATTTAACACAAGATTGTTCCATTTGATACTTTGTTTTGAAGTCTACTTACTCTCAGATTTTTGATGTTTTATTTTATATTCAATATTTTCAATTGAATTCAAATTTAAATTCAAAAACAAGAAAGTGAGGGATAAATATGTTTTTCTTCTTCTTCAGAATTAAGGAAGTTTCCCTCTGGCATGTACCATAAATAAATAAATAGGGAAATATAGATAGAAAGTAACTTCTAAGAAATCAATACATTTTGGATTTCTGCTATAACTCTCAGAGACCATTGGATGTATCTCTTATTCACTGACATCTTTCTTTATCCTCTGAAGCAAAAGTATCTTAACCAAGAGTTTATACTAGTAGACGATAGTATGTTGGTGTCAAGTTTACATCTTATCACAGAAAGATACAAAATTCTCTAACAGAAGTTACCCAGGACATGATCACAGGGACTCCATGCCACATTCCATTGTCTTGGGGCCAAGAAAAGTAATGTGTGAGTCACTGAAAAACCAGTTTATTGTCCATGTTATAAACTTGGTTAACGTAGGTGTGTGGAAATAGCTCTCTCGATAGTCTAGGTGATTCTTTCAAAACAAGCAGCTTATTGAATGGTATACTTTCTTTCTCCTTTGAGGCAAGAGTCTCTGTCAGTTCAGCTGGCTTCAAACTCACAATACTCATGCTTCAGAGTCTCTAGTGCTAGAAATATGGATATATGCTACCACACTTAGATGTAATTTTTTTAAGAGTAGAATTTTTCTAAAACCAATGCCCCTTCATAAAGCATATATACTGGATCTATCTATCTATCTATCTATCTATCTATCTATCTATCTATCTATCTATCTATCTATGCCACCCAGCTAATAAACAAGACAGATTTACTCAAGGAACTATTTTGTGTTAAGCAACCTTAGTGTTACAAGGGCACTCTGACTTAACCACAGTGCCTAAGGGGAAGCACATAAGAAAAATAAAAGATAAAATTTGTATGCACAATTATTTTATCTGTACAAGGTAACCACTAGATGGCCAGAAGAAAATGATGATCTGTAGTAGCATAGGCCCATAGGATTGAGAAAATAGGTTTAAACTAGTTTCCAAGGCATGCATATACTGTACTTCCTTATGAGCCAACGTGGAGTATGCCTGAGGGCCTAGCAACAGCAGCTGTTCAATGCTCCTGATCTTGCCATCCAATGAGAGGCGACCATGCAACATCACTGGATCTTGATGCAACTTGGATGCGGGGAGAAGGGTATATAATAAAGCTCTTCCTATTGCTGAATAAGCAATTCTGATGTTTGCTTTTCACTTGACTCTGGTATCTGAGCCATTGACACCACACCTTCTCACCCCACCCCACCCCCACAGGAAATTGTTGGACCCTGGACAGCAGCAACAATGATCAACTACAATAATGTTTCCAGATTGGAGAATTTCCATACATGGAGATAACAAAAGGGATCAAGAATGTTAAACTGTCAACATAAAGAGAAGTGAGTTAAGGGAATCATTGTAATTTCTATATATTTTATCTAAAGAGTATATTTACAACTCAAAATTCAAATCATGTTTGTGAGTTTCTACTCTCCTGTATCTTTGAGCAAATATCATGAGAATGTGAGAGACTAAGGAATCCTTAAAGTTCAAAATCAGATTTAGCGCCTACAGAGAGGCTCAGCAGTTTGTGGTCAAGCCTGATGATATAGTTTGATGTTCAGAATGTCCTTGGTACACACATGGTGGCAAGTGCGTGCGCACACACAGGGACACACACGGGGACACACACACACACACACACACACACACACACACACACACAGCTTTTTGTTTAAAACAGATCTATAGAAGAAAACATGAAAATCTAAGCCCTAAAAGTTCCTGCTTCTTTTCTTCCATGCTGCCTCAGCTACACTTACAGCATCCATGATCTGCTGGACTTCACTGTCCCTGCCAAATGGGTTGGTTAGGTAATACAGAAGAAATGCTTATTATTCTGGAAGTATCATGTGCTCTTCTCTACTTCAAATGTTCTTAAAGATTAGTGAATGCACTTTGGCCAGCTTTGGTCAAGGGACCCTGGATAAAAATAGTACACTAAGGGCCAAGGCATCTTGGAATCAGTGCATACCAGTCCAGCTGTTTTTTGGCTGCAGCCACAAAGGAAACTGCATATACAGGTGCCAGAATTGTCACCACAAGTACATCTGCTTTGAAATGGTGTGGTCCTGGAGGGCAGTGGTCTTTCCACACAATGTGTAGCAACAGCAATAGATTATCGTGTTATTTTCCTGGGAGAGATAGAGGGTATTGCCCAAAATAAAACAAATTATTGGAATAATGTATATCAGCTGCCAGTATGGTCAGAGTAAGAAAAAGTTAGATGTCGACATGTAGTTTAAACTACAAACATTTATTTTTGTACTTCTGTTTCTGGAGAAACATTATAAAATCAATTAAGTAATCCAAATTCTAAAGGAGACAGAAATATCTAAGGAAGTTTTCTTCTAAAATTCTTCTGGCAATAAATAGGTGAGTTCCACAGGAATGCTCTGATGTAGTAATAGAAATCTATGATGTGCAATGGACTCCCTGATTATGGACTCTGAAATGTGTCACACCAAAACTATTTCCTTAAAACCTTATATGTTGATTTAGAAAGCAATTATAGATTGTTGGAAATTTGGGGGGATTTATCAATGTTCAGTTATGTCTAAAAGGCCAAATAATCAAATCACTATATGTAAACACTAAATCCACCTATTCTTTTTCAGTCTACACACTAAATGCAGCATTATCTGTCTATAGACACAAATTTACCATATTAATTGGGGATCAGATTAAACACGGTAGGTCCAGACACTCGAGCAGGCCTCTGAGTAAGTGCTTTTTGCATAGTCCCAGAGATACCCTCAAAACAGACTCACACTAAGGACTCCAGGAGGCTTCAAGCAGACATGACAGCCACTTTAAAATTGGGCCATTTGCTCCCTGGGTGATTTATATAAAATGTATACTCAAGAGTGCTATTCTCAGACTAATGTGCTCTTTCCCCAACTGCGACAGTAAGGCAGAGTTGGTACTGAACTTCCACCCCCACCCCAAGCATCTGGATTCCCTAAACCTGCTATTTCAGCTATAGAGCTGTTGAGTACATACCTGATGTAGTAGTATGTAGCTTCAAGGGATGTATAGCTTATGTGGGAGGAAAGACCCAACATACTTCTTCCTAATTAAGTGATGTAGCAGGTTCTTTCCTCTGCACCTGCATTAGTTCCTCTATAAAATATTTCTTGTGGTTCTTGTAAAGATATACTTGAATTTTATGTCTGGTATATGAAAAGCACTCAATAAATGCTATCAACTTATATTATGAGTATTGTTGACATGAGTTGCCAGTGATTCATCATTATTCTTATTATTGGCAGCATCTTATGGCAGTGTCTACAGTAATGATAATCACTGGTGCTCTCTTATAGTAAATGAATCAATGGGTTATCTCCAGCAGCTCCAGGGCAACTGCCCTAGACTATTATCTCCTGATGTGCAAAGACACAAAGTTTTGGAATGATGGAGCAGTTTATGATTTAAGAATAAAAAGTCCCATAGAGGCTCACACTGTAAGCCCTTGATCCCTGGATTGTGGCAATACTTCAAAGGCTGTAGAGACTTTAAAAGGGAAGATTTTGCTGGAAGAAGTGAGTCATGAAGACAGGTCTCAGAAGAATGCTGCTTCTGGGTTCAGCCCAAGCTATTTCCTACCTTCTGCCATGTGAAGAAGCAGCCACTTCATGCTCCTGCAGAAAGAGACAGGGATGTATCCATCTCTACGCTTCCCTGTCATGGTGGGCTAAAATCTCTCTGAAGCTAAAGGCCTCATTAAGCCCAGCTTTTCTTCAGTTGTTCTGTGAGATACCCTGCCACAGGGGTGAGAAGCTAGCACAAACCAAAGAGGCAATGAATCCAGAACACGCACCAACATTCTACCTCCAGAGTTTGTACCCTCAGGCACTGGCTAATGCTCCAGAACAGATTCACATACGGCATGGCATTTCACCACCCCCACAGTATTCAGTCCTGTATCAGGGAGCTGGTTTTCTCACTTGGAGTCAGAGGGTGTGTCTGTGTTATCAACAACAGCCTCAGAGAACTACAACCCCTGCTGAATGACCTTATGAATCAGTGTAAAAATGGCTAGGGGGGGTGGTCCATGAGGGCACCTGTACTTGCTATACAAACGTAAGTATGGGAGTTAGGTTTCTGGCACTGACGTAAAAAGCTGGGTATACTGACATACAAGCCTGTCACTCCAGGGCTATGCTGGGGAGATAGTTCAGTGTTTTAGAGTGCTTGTTGCCTACTAACAGGCACATGAGTTAAATCTCCAGCATCCTTGTAAAAAGCTGTGCATGTGCATGCACACACCTGTAACACCAACCCCGTTGGAGAAAAGATCGATGGGAGGATGGCTGGGACCTGGTGGCTGAAACTGCAAGCTCCAGATTCAGTGAGAGATATTGGCTACAGGGAATAAAGCAGAAACGGATGACACAGCATATCAAACGCTCACCTCTGACCTTCATATGTCCATACACAGACATGTGCGTGCATACAGTCTGTGGGGGTTTGAATGGGATAGGCCCACAGGGAGTGGCACTGATAGGATGTGTGGCCTTGTCTGAGTATGTGTGGCTTTGTTAAAGGAGGTGTCACTAGGAGGTGGGCTTTGAGTCTCAGAAGCTCAAGCCTGGCCACTGTGTCACTGTCAATTTCCTACTGACTATGCGTAGAGATATAGAATTCTCAAGTACCTCTCCAGCACCATGTTTTCCTGCATACCTCTATGCTTTTTGCCATTATGATAATGGACTACTCCTCTGACTGTATGCCAGCCCCAGTTAAATGTTTCTCTTTATAGCAGTTGTTATGGCCATGGTATTTCTTCACAGCAATAAAACCCTAAGATACAGTACATATATATGCATACAGAAAAGAATAATCAGTATAAGAAAAGAGAATTCTGCTTGGATATAACCTAAATACAGAGCAGTTCCTGGGAGAAGCAGAATAAAATTCCATATTGTAAAACAAAACACATACTAGAGAACAGAATGGCACGGGGGAACTTAAAAGAGCATTGCTCACCATTTACTCCAGGCCTAAGATTCAGTTTACAACAAAGAGCTGAGGGGCTACGTATTGTTGCCAGGGACAGCAGAGAAAATGGCAGGCTCTTAGCACAGGTGCTACTTATTGCCTCTGAGTGGCTGACTGTATCATCCTGATATTCCTCCTCAGGAGAGCAGTCTTCCTTGGCTAAGTTAAGCCATTCTTTTATGACTATGTGACCAGCTGTCTTGGTGTATCACCACCCTCTTTCCTGATTTGTATCCTATCTGGATCCCATGCTACTTGATCCAGAAACTAAGGTCCCGTAGAGTTCAGCTCTTTCCTGGCCTCAATCACTGTTTGAGGAAAGCCTTGGTCACCTCTCAGTTCTACACACAGTGGGCAGGCGCCCTTCACCTTCCCGTATGCTTTCTTTCATTCCTGACATTTGGGGAAAGTGGCTAATTTATGAAAACCACTTTATGCTTTATCATAATTAAAGTATTAGGCAGAGTCTCTGCTTCAGCAGCCATAGGTGTAAATCACAGGGGAAATGCTGTTTCTAGATCTCTCTGGCTATTTCTTAATGACAGGAGCTTAGCTTCCACTATTTAATTCTATCTCTGTGGTCAGTTGTATTTTCTCTGCCTCTAAGAGGGAGATGGGGCGCCTCTACCTTACCTATGACATGGCACATCCCATTGCCAGGGTAGCTGTGGGACTTTATTTGTTCTTTGGAACATACATGAGTGTGTTTCTTCTAAAGTTCCACCCAAACTTCTGTACTTTGTCCTCTGCAGCAAGGCAGCCTGGCCAGGGGAAAGCATCTGTATCAGCCTGGGGCTCTAAATGAACATGAATCAGATTCATCACTAATTATAGATCTATGAGTAAGACATTATTATTTATTTAAGGCTGTTTGTTGATACAGCCAACAAATTATTTAGCACAATTTAAGAACAAAAGTCTATGTCATATTCTCAGCTCTATCTTTTTTGCCTTGAATGAAAGCCGAGCCCTGTGTGAAGTTACTAGACAAGGACAAAATCAAGAAATGTTGTGAGGTTTCAACAAGGACCAGCATGCCATCATCATAGGAAGGGAATGATCCTGGCACACTTTGGTGGTAATCAACACCTCTCTAATTTGGCTTGAGGCTCATTCAGCAAGAAGGAAACCGTGCCTGGTACTGGAAACTTAGGCAATTACCCTGCCCTAGTGAAGTCATAGTTCTTGGAGGAGAATCTACACTCACCACTTGACTAAACCAGCACAATTCCCGCCTGCATTCTAAATATTCACCCAAACACGCAGACAGTGTAGTTCTCACCCCCATCAAGGAAACTTCTCTTTACAAAATATGGAGATTTTTACAGAAAATCACAACTAATTAAAATGTAGAATTGTGGGGCCCAGGCCCAACGGACATATCTATAACACAACTCCTGAACCCAATGCTCAGGTATTATTCAGAAGAGGGGGCAGAAGATTGTATGACCAAAAAGTCAGGAAGAGTGACTGAGATTGTGTCATGTAAAAATGTTGGCGAAGCTACAACAGTGAAGTCTCACCGATACTGCTTCCTAAACACGACCTGCAGGATGACACCAATGGGCATGCCAAAGTAAGTGGAAAAAACTCAGGAGGCCTCAGCCCTCAACAAGAATGCACAAGCAGCTGAGCATGCTGAGACTGGGGGAAACAGTCTTCTCCAGGGAAAAGCGTGCCAGTGGGTTATCTAATGTCAATGGTCAGCCTTAAAGACACAAACACACAAGAAACATACAGACTGAGCAGGTTGTATGTTCTCTCTCTCTCTCTCTCTCTCTCTCTCTCTCTCTCTCTCTCTCTCTCTCTGTATGTGTATAAAAAAGCAATTTACTAAAAGCAGTGAATTTGAAAGAGAGGAGCAAGGGGATATATGGGAAATATTAAAGGAGAAAGAGGAAGGGGGAAAAGATGTGATTACATTATAATCACCCAAAATAAAATAAAAAAAAATAATTCCCCAGTCTGTCATGTGGTGGTGAAGGTGAGGAGGGAAAGATGCTCTCCCCACCTTGCTCAACCCCCCTGTGGAGAGCAAGAGAGCTGACCCTCTCCCTTACCAGCTGCAGCAATTGGGAACGTGGACCTTGTACTTCACCTGGGTGGCACAGTAAAGCTCTATTGACTGGGTGCAGGTGAACTGCCCTTAGAATGCAAGCATCGGTGACCCGGCCCCCCTCACTTGGCAAATATGGTGGTGTGGGCAGGGTTTCCCACCCCTCCTGGGGGTGGAAGAGATGGCCCTGAGGTAATAAGGGTGAGAGAGCTGTCCCTGACCCTCACGAGCTGCAGAACTTGGGAGAGTGGCCCCTACACCCTGTCTGGGCAACACAGTAGAGCTGGCCCTGAAAGTGTAGGTGTGGGAGAGCTGACCCTGAGAATATGATAACAGGGATAGCCTCACCCCATGCTCATCTCTGCAAGGGTTGAACTAGCAAGAACAATGCTGGAAAACTCACCTGGTGGCAGAGACAGGGGAGAGTTGGCGGGATGACCAACCCCGCAATTACCCAGGCCTGTAACCAGGGTGATGAATTGGTCCACCCCAACATTCACCTTATCTTTGATCTGATGGAGCACATGAAGGGGAGTATCCTACAAACCCAAAGCTGCAGGATTTCCATGACACAGGGCAATAACAGTATATTCAAGGGGAGTCCCAGTGAGGGCCCAGCACTGGTATGATAGTGTAGCAGAAACTAGAGGCTAATCAGGCTCTTTGCAATGAACACTTGTACATAAAAATATATGGATACAGAGTTTACTGTGTGACTCACTGTGCCACACTACAGCGTCCACACTGAGATTTATTTCCTTTTTTCTTTTTCTTTCCTAAATTTTATTTTGTTTTATTGGGGGTGTAGCAAGGGCAGAGGATAGATATTAAAGAATGGGAATGAATAGAGTTAAGATGCATGACGTCCTATGAAGTTAAATGACAATGGACAGGAGTACATTGCTCCTGGCAAAGTTTACTAAACACTAAACAGGAAGACTGGTCAGTGTAGAAGTATTGCTGAGTTTTCCTGAGGGAGGGCTTCCATGATGAAGATTATGGGGTAGCACTTTCACTACACTATCAGAGGGCAGAGAGGGCACTGGTCCCCTTTGAAGGTTCTATTTTCGTGAACAATGATGAGATTCCATTGTTTTTTCAATACATCTTAGAGGAACATAAGCATTCTGGCTATAAGAGAGAAATAAATACAAATGTCTAGAAAGATCTTTCAATGTAAAGTCTGTGCGGATACATCTCTGAATGTCTACTTGCCTATGTAAAATTTAATTAAGTGAACCATTAGAAATCAACGAATGAATCCTCTCAGCAGATTTCTAAGTCTTTTAAAATTAGTAATATATTTTATTTATTTAAGCTGAGGCTGATCAACTCACCTTTGCACAAATACACACCCATCCAGAGAGTTCTGTAAGTGCTCTGACCTTTGCAAAGTCAGTATTTCCCTAAGAGTTATAATCTCAGTACATTGATTATGTGGATCAAAGCCCTTTGACTTATATCAGCATGGCCCAAAATAGTCATTATTTTAGATTTTTCTACTCTCCTTTCTTAATGGACTCAGCTTTTAGGTTCTGTGTAATGCTTTTGGATGTCACACCAAACTCCAAATTTCTTTCAGGTCAGACTAGCATTTCTTCCCTCGTCAATGGAGTTTTTAGCCTTCCCTCTGTTGGTGCTGAGGTTATGCATGCACACAACTCTCCTTCCTGCTCTTCCTTCACATATATCACGAGTATTTGTGGGTATCAGTCCTTCTATAACTGAAATGACAAGAGGGGAAGAAGGATTGTGCTGAAGCCTGAATGTTTTAACCACTGTTATGGAGAGTACCATAGACCATCATGAGCAAGTCAATTTCTCTGCATAGATAGATCTGTGACTTTCCATACACAAAGGATCCAACCTACCCAAACCAACAGACCTTAAAGACGGAATATATCACCATTAATGTGTCTTCCTCATAGATAAGCTCAAAATTCCTCATTTGCTGGGATGAGATTTACCCTCAAGTATCATAGAACTCTATGAGAAGCCTCCTCTTAGAAGTAGAAGCAAACATTACATATCTGAAGACCACTGGCTCATTAAGCTGATCAGTTCCTTGTAGTTCTATGAAGAAATTCCAAGGCCTTAATGGAACAGATACTGGATGATTAAATTTAGCCATGTGGTGCACACACTTAAGAAGTAGCAATGAAGAAAGAGAAGCTATGATAGCTTGAAAGTAATGTAGGGACCCAAAAGTCACTCAAGAGAAGACGGTTACCAAACACCATGACAAATACTATCTTCATTGGCACCTAATTCTTACCCACTATGCCTGGCTCTCTATAACTCCTTATCTTAAAGATTTCCACTGATGCCATATCAAAGACAGAGTCTTCCCCTATGTTTATAAAGCAGGTAAGACTTTCAGATCAAAACTTATAAGATTAGAAGAATCTGCTTACTCTTAGCATGGAAGAGAGAAGCACTTGAAAGACACTAGGCAATGAGGAGCAGTTATTCTGCAGAATTCTCCAGGTTTCACAGGAGACTCTACTGTACCACCTCACACTGTTAGGCTGGGTCTTCACTTCAATTGTACCTGATACTCAAGGAAGGAAAATGAGTTACACTATGTCTCTTCAAAGCTTAGTGCTGCCCAGGCACATTTGCACATTTCAGCTGATGCAGTCAGAGACCTTAGGTGGACGGCAGCTGGTTGGCTAGGATGCTGGATGCCATAGTACCCAATAAGCCCATTCAGAATTCTTCCTTTCATTCAGCTGACCTGTGCAAAAGCCAGATGACTTGGCCCTCAGGTTTTCCTGTGTGAGGATATGGCCCATGTCCTCGTTAGGAGTGTCATTTGAGATCAGATTATTCTGGAATGAATGAGCTCAAGGACTGCCACTTTAGACTGTCAGCTGAATCTATTTTTTTTTCCTAGAGTAATTGAGTCCAGGCTGTTAAGAGGTGCAGCCTCTTCCTACTAGAGAAAAAAAAAAAACTTCTGCAACTGAGTGTTACACATGGGCTCAGCAAGAAGCTGCCTATTAAGAGAAATGTAGAGATGAAGCTAGGGTGCATGTGGGAACAGCAGGGGCGGGGGGGGGCAGTATAAGCACTCCCAGGTCTGAGCAATGAGCAAATGAAACTCCTGAAAAGGCTGGAATGGGCTAGGCTTACAATTAAGACATGCTTTTACCCACATAGTAAGGTTTTGCTTGTCCTGAGGCTATTTCGAATTCTTAATGCACTATATGCTTATGCTATCATTTTTGCAAGCACATCCTGAGCAATACTAATGCTTGGAGAAACACAAAGTAAGTTTTCTGTAAGAAAAGGGGTTTTCCCAAATGTGCTTAAGAAACACTACACTGTAAAGGCATCTCCAGGCAATTCTCAGGGCATATTATTCTATTTAAAATATGGTTGAGTGGTACCAGAGCACAGGAACCTGATTAACTTTAAGTTACCATCTCTTAAACTAATATACATTGTCATGAAATCTCTTATAAATGTCTCATGGAATACTGTTCGAGATAGTTGGTTTGTTTCACATCGAGAGAACTGATTTTCTGTAGTGATGTATGGCCAAGGCATTGAGGGTTTTATTACAGTTTTAGAGGGCTAGTCCATAATTATCATGGTAGGAAGCAAAGAGACATGACATTGAAACAGTAGCTGAGAACTTTACATTGTGATCTTCAGGAAGTAAGCAAAGAGAGGGATGCAGGGCTGGCATGGATCTTTCAAACATCAAAGCCCATCCCTAGTGACATATTTCCTCCAACAAGGACACACTACTCAGACAAGGTCACACCTCCCAAACAGTCCAACTGAGAAGCAAGCACTCAAATAGATGACTCCATGGGGACCACTCTCATTCATATCACCACAGTGGCTCAGACAATGAGGTTATGGGTCAGAACTATGGCTTAGGTACTACCTCTAGTATCTTTGAGCAAAGCAATCTTGAGCAAGTTCCTAAGCCTGTTTGCATTCTACTTCTCCAGTGAGAGAAATGGATGGAATCAAGGCATGTACTCAGAGGCTACAGTGGCATCAAGGCAGGCAGTACATGGAAATGCTTAGAACAAAGCATGGTACCATCACCATTATCTACCCATGTTCAGAGTCCAGAACGTCCTTTTGATTCCCCTTTTCACCCCCTCTTCATCCATTCCCTCTTTCTGTCTATTAAGATACCTCCTTCACTAAACTAGATATACTGGCACACATCTCTAATCCCAGAGCTTGGGACGCAGAGACAATGAATCTCTGCATCTGAGGCTAGTATGCTCTACAAAGAGAGCTCTAGGACAGCCAGGGTGACACTAAGAAACCTTACCATTAAAAACAAACATATAAAAAAGAGATAATTTCTTTTCTAGGGAGATGGAAAAAAACATTGACTTGTTCCTTATGAGATCTCAACCACAAGCCAAAATATAATTCCACCAGAGTTTGCCGTAGGACCAATTAATTTATTGGCTTTAGTTACAGAACATGGGTGAGGAGTTACTGCTAACAGTGTGGGTTATCCTTGAAGCATCCACACAGCATGGGTGATAGCTTCCTCATAATCACACATATAGAGTTTCTCTCCAATGAATTTCCTCTATCTTATTACACCCTAGAATCTCATGAAGTCACATTCAATTAGGGCAGGACTGCATACTGATGGCTCGGACTAAAATCTTATGTGAGAGTCAGCTGCCTTTCCCATACCCTCCTTCTCTTTGGGAGTATCAGTGGTCCACAGGCCCATCACGACTAAGTCTTGTAAGCTGGCATGGGTGATCTGTATTTCTCCAAGGACAACATTTCCACTTTGACCTTCATGAAACTTCTGTTCTATCCTTCTCTTACCAGCCCAAGGTCCCCTTGCTCTGCACTGAGACTTCCTAGCTCTCCTTACTTAGACTCCCTGACTTCAGGCTCATTGTTCACCTAGATATGTCTTGTCCTCTCATCCTTGTGTTTTCCACAGAGAATTAACAGATTCAAATTTCTTTGAGATCTGGGGATCTGTCTCAATCCTGGTACCTTGTAGTCACTTCAGTTTTCTCCTCTGGATGAGAACCTTCTTGCTCTACTGAATTTGTATCCTAACTCTTAAATACACAGCACCAGTTCTTGAATTGTGTAACCCCTTCCACACCATAGTTTCCTTAGCTCTGAGACAGAGATGTTCTTTATAGAAAAGTACGGCTGCAGAATGGTATTGCTCTTTATAGATTATTTCAAAATTAATACTAAGCTCAAAGAACACAACAAAGTAATACTATGGAAAGTACTAACAACAACAGAAAGCAGAGAGGGAAAGAATGAATAGTTTCTGCTGTGCTAAGTGCCAAAGCTCTTCCAAATTAACTAACAATGTAGAGCCAAGCCTCCCCCTGGACATCATGAGCCCTCATCCTATACAGTTACACCACACAGGCTCTGTCATTACGGTTGCTGTCTATGGAAGGATTCAGAGTTCTCATTCTTCCATGTCCACCATCTTTCCAGGATCCTCTCCTTACTTAAATTTTAATATATTTGTATCTATGAAGAGGGAGATGCTGAGAAGATAAATAGATACAGCCTATTAAACTTTTGACAGGTTTCTGGGTTTTGAACAACTTGGGTAATACTGAAATTTAAGGAGATAATGTTGAAGCAAAGGAATTGTTTTTAAAACTACAAAATTAATAATGAATGATTTGTGTTCACATAACTTTCCCCATGGAATCTAAAGAATCGATATTTAAAGATGTCTTAGAGATGTGGTGATGAAGCAGTCAGGCAAAGGTTCCCAGTCTTGTTACTCAGGGGCAACTCCCTGTAACTTGCTGGATAGGGTACACTTCAGTGTACTGCCATGGAAATACAACTCAAAAGTTTTCCAAGAGCAGCAACATTGCTAAGAAAATCTTTTCCATGCCCAGTGATGATAAAATATGTGGGAGCAAAAGTATAGCAAGGGGTCCCTCTGACCATTCATCCTGACATTTAGCTGTATCTGCCATTCTCTTCTGTATTTCTGCTCAGTCAAATATCACTTGATCTGAAATGAAAAAAATCCTGCTATCACATGGATTCTCTCCAGGACAGTGTCCTCCTCTAAAAGGTTAACGCCATCCTCCTGCATAAGCAAATTCTCTTCAAACTAACATGGATGGCTGTTTGTTCAGAAATAAGAAGCTTCCGCTATTAAATACACAAGAGGAAGATGAAATGGCTGGACAGGCAACACATGCATGGCTGGAGAGACTTTCCTGGAGGTGAAATTAGGGGCTTTCATATGATTGTTGGCCTGTAAACTACCTCTCAGTCAGGAAAGAACAGAGAAATGGAAAGGAAGAAGGCAATCCATTCTCCAAGCAAACCAGCAGATACCCCCAGACTATAAGAAGGGACAGAACAAGAGGCAAATGATCCAGGAAGGTGCTAGTTGGTTTCCAGTCCAAACTTTGTGAGTCTCTATGAGAAAGACTGCATTGCTTCCAAAGGGAAGGTGGATTATTCTGAGGCCGCATACCTTGGCACACTCCTATAATTCCAGCACTGAGGAGATTGAGGCAGGAGGATTATAAATTTGAGAGTGGATTGAGCTATACAGCAAAAAACAATATGAGACAAGTTGGTAAGGAAAAAATTAATTTGAAGTTATCACACAGACTGAGTAGATGACAGAATGAAATACATGTTACTTCTGCAGTGAAGAAAAACAGCATTTGAACAACATTTAGCATTATTGTAAGACTACAGGAATGGCAAGAAAGATGACTGAATAAAAGACCTAGGTGCACAAGTGAGTTTTCACCATGGTCATAAGGAGGAGCACACAGTATGTGTGCATGTTCATATACACATGCACATGTACAAACACGTATTTAGAAATGTACACATATGCACAAGCATATGAAAACACATTGGTTCTTGCTAGTTTTATTTAAATATATGTTCTTTAAAAATCCTTTGGGGCTTACGGGTAGCATGGATCCTTCGCCTGCTGGCAGTTAATTCAATAAAAATTAGAAAGGTGAAGGCCTGTTTCCCGAAAGTGAAAGATTTAACACAAAACATTCATTATTTCCTTGTAAGTTACAAAAGCAAATATGCTGGATTTTACACTTGTGTAGGAGGAAACTGTCATCTTCCTTCATCAGGGAAAGGATGTTTTAGCAGATTTGAACGGGCAGCTCAGTCTCTTCATTAATGTCACCATTAATTCAAAATTTGTAGATGTCTAAATGTTCTGGAGGGCCAATGGGTACTTTCCTTTGGGTGATTTTCATTGAGGTAATGGAATGCTACACTGTTTTCTGGCATTATATCATTAAAACAAAATCCAAATTCCAGAAGTCTCCAGAAAGAATGTGGTAGTTTTCGCCTCTTCAATTACACAGCTGCAGTGAAGGTGGGGTCATCACACAGGGCAATGGTGAAAGGCTAAGCCATTAACATTAATGAAGCAATACAAGCTCAGATTTCTTAAGCGAAGAAGTTAGGGACAGAAAACGTGACCACCACAAGGAGTCTTACTTAAAATACCAATTAGAACCAGGTTGCCTTTCTGCACAGTCCCTGACCTCTTCACTAACATGAAGAGCAAGCACTGGAAGGTTCACGCTTGACTGAGAAAAGGCACCTTGCAGTCATGACTGAAGCAAGAGACTTTCTGTATCTGCAAATGAGGCAATAAAGCGGCCCTGCAAATGATGGCAGGGGCAGTGGTGGGGTCTGATCATATCGCTGAGCTTGCCTGAGGGCCATTTCTAAGAAGAGGCTGTTTCATATCCAGTGCATCTTCCTGCTTCTAAGTCTTCAGTCTCATTGTCTACTAAGGATGCAGACAAAAGCCCAGTTTTTTTTTTTTTTTTTTTTTTTTTAAATAGGCTCTCCCTTATTAATTTGGACATTGATAACAAAGTTTTGATAAATGGCTCTTTGTGGTCCTGGGACATGATGGATCTGACTGAGTCTACTCAATGAGCTGTTCAGAGTTCTCACACATGGAAGGTACAGTTGATGATGATCTTAGTGGGAGGGTACAAAAGTTCTTGTAGCACAAAACCCATTCAAACTCATTAATTATTCATCGACTCAAACTTCTTTAGCGCATTATTAGCTACTAGTTAAATGTCAGTTAAAATGCAGTCCTGAATGGAAAACTTTAAGACTAGACATATAAACAGAGCCTTCTTGTGGGTCAGAACTATGTTCGGCATTTCACTTGGGTTATCACACTTTATCTTTACAACCACATTTTATGAACAATAAATCTCCATCTCTGACATCTGGCTCAGGGACCAAGAGGACATGCTGCCCCTCCGTAGTGCCTTTTTTTTGAGTTCCCAGCACACATGGTGAGTGGCTCAAAATCAGCTATAACTCCAGCTCCAGAGAATTAGATGACCTCTTCTGGCTTCTAAGAGACTGCACTCATGGGCACATAGTCTCACATAGGTACTCATGCATGCATATAAGTTAAAAAGTAAAAAAAAGAAAGAAAAATCGGAGAGGCCTGTTGACTTTGGTAACTTCCAAAGGCTAATGGAGAGAAGACCTGGAGTGTGGGCCCAGGTCTGGCTAACTTCAAGGCTGTTCAACTAATGTTTGATACAATCTAAGAAATGCTTAGCTTTTATCTCAACATCTGCACACAGAGAAGGCCTCTTGACTCCAAATCACACACATTGAATTTGCTAATGTGCTCAATGGAAAACAGTGTCTTATCAAAAATGATAGAAATATCACCATGAAAACTTCTGCTCTCATCAGAGTTTATTTGTCCCCAGTGGTGCCAAGCTCATTATTTTGTTAGTGGTTTTGAACTTTAACATTAAAGCTCTTTTTAGCTTCTAATAACATGAAAATCAGTCATCACTTTAAAAACAAATCAGTGGGACTTTTCCAATTAAGACCCAAAAAGCAGGCACACACGCCTACCAACATAGATCTGTTTTTCACCTTAATTGTGTTTTAAAGCACACTGCACCAGTCTCTAAACAGACAGAGGCAAGACTCACCCCATACAGTGATATTAGTTGTTTCTTAATTGTGAAGCTGTTAAAACTGAGTAGCCTTTGAAAATCATATAGAATCATTTAACATAGGGGAGAGTCCAGATTGCCAACACATGGCCCTCCAGCTAGCCACATTCTCCTTTTTTAAGTAAACTAGCTAAAGATCTTCCATGTATGCTTTTGCATTTCTAAACTCTCCCTTGATGCTTTGTTCTTGGGGACAGAGAACAGAACAGGGAACAAACTCCCAAAGGGAAAGAAGAACTTAGGCAAGCATGCAGGCACCTACAACCCACTTTTGTGCTGAGAAATACTACACATTCTACATGAAGACTCATTTAAAACTGGTTCTTTTAAAAGAAAAGCTATAGGTTCATGGAAAAATTGAGATGGTAACAGTATTGCATATAATTCCTGCTTACCAACTCTACCATTAGCAGAGTGAGACAAGCATCAGTTTATAAATCTACATAGACACTATTTTCTGGCAAAGTTCAAACTTGGTAATAGGGTCCTCTCTTGGTGGCGTATAATTTACAGATCTGTACAAATGACATACTCTTAATATCATAGTATCATACCAAGCAGTTTCACTGCCTTTAAACTTCTGTGCTGTATATTAATTAATTCTGATATCCTGGTAAGCACTGATCTTACCTAACTGTCTTCAAAGTTTTCCTTTTCCAGTGATTTCATGGAAATCACTCAGCCTCTTGCCTTGTTGTATAGCACTGTGCCATGGAAATAGCATGAAAATCTCAGTTCCATCTCCAGAGACCATTGGGGAGGGAAAGACTGCATTTCATAGTTTGTAGCTGCAATTCTAATGCTGGGGAAAGATTCCTGGGGCTCACTGGCTAGGTAGTCTAGTCTAATTTGTAAGCTTCAAGCCAAAAGAGAAACCTTGACTCAAAGGAGGTGGACAGCATTTCTGAGGGCCACACCTGAGGCTGTCTTCCAGCCTCTACTCTCATGAACACAATATATGCATATGCACTCAGAGACACACACACACCCATTAACATGCATTTAACTTTTCCTCATGTTCTTTCATGAGTGATGTTTTATTTCTTTTTAGTCTTAAATAATATGCAATTGTTTAGATTGACTAAAAAGTATTTATAGATTCATCTACTCAAGGAAACGTTGGTTGCTTCCAAGTTTGGCGTTCATGCACAAAACTGCTATAGAATCTCTTTGCAGAATTTTGCAGACTTAAATTTGAAATTCCTTTGCATTAATACCAGAGAATTCAGCTGTTGGATTACCTAATGTACCTCATTTTTAAAGGAAAAGGCAAATTATGTTCTATAATTTTGTACCACTTTATATTCCCAGGTGCAGAGGGTAAGTGCCACCATTGATCCCATGCTGTTGGTGTTCTGTTTTGGCACTGCTATAAGAAGTGTATAGTGCTCTCAAGCTGTTGTTTGAACAATTATGCTTGTCATAGATTATCATGTTCTCATTTTACATTTGGGGATCTTGAGACTCAAGGAACACATATAACTCACTCATATAAGGTTCTGAGCTAATATGAAGTCCAGGCCAGTCAATGGAGCCTTGGTGTTCTTAATTGCATTATAAAAATCCCATCAAATGCGATATTTAAATTACATTACCATAAAAGTAAGTATAATCTGTGGTCCATGAAATAATCCTCAAATATATCCAAATATAAAATCAGAAAAGACTAATGTAATTTGACTAATAAATTCATGATAGTCTATTATTTTTTATTTATTTTAAACCTATTTGTTTTTATTTTTAATTATTTGTATGCATATGTTTGTGCATGAGAATATGTACATGTGAATACAACTGCCCATGTAAAGCCGAAGTGGGAGTTGGAACTTGAGTTACAAGCAGTCGTGAGCCTCCAATGTGGGTGTTTGGAACCAAACTTGGGTCCTGTTTAAAGTGATACGAATTTTTAAAGGTTGAGCCATCTCTCCAGGCTTGCTTATTATTTTAAATATGGCATCTAAGTTGAGAATACATTTTGTAGATCAATTTTTCTTTTTACCCCATTCTGTTATATAATCACTGTGTGTGGACAATACCCAGAGACACAGATCCACAGATGCATACAAACACTGGCATACACATAGATTATTTTCCTTCTCTTACTCCAAGGGAGCTCCTGGAGGTCCCACAGTTAACAAGAGGAATCAGTAGAGGTTCCGGGCTCCACGGCAGCCACAATCCAAATTCCATCAGCAGAAAAAAGTCACCAGGAGCTAATTAGTCTATTTGTAAAGGAAAGACAAAGAAGAGGCTCCCGAAAGGTGAAAGCACAAACAACAAACATCAGCGACAAATCATTTGAACCCCTGGGCAGTTAAGTCCATAAAAATTGTGAAGTAAATTAATTAGCTTTGCATCGATTGGTATCAAAAGTCATTAGCCCTGCACTGTCAAGAAATCCCAGGAAGCCTGAAATGTGTGAAAGGAAAAGACTGGGGAAGTGATCCATCTCTGTTTTTAAGAGCTGATGCTTTAAAGGGTCCCAGTTGTACAACTGGCCCAGAAGCGTTCCGGGGTGGGGAGAAGAGCCATGGATTTATATCTGCCACATGTGTCACTGAATACAAATACTCCCGATAAATAATGGAGGATTTGCAGAGGAGACTCCTGTGTGTTCACGCATGGAAAAGAACTGGGGAGAGAGGGCAGAGGCCTCCGCCCTGGGCACCTCTTATCAATTACATCCCTATTCCATCTCAGGAAGTTAGCAGAGCTGTGTCTTATATAATCAAGTGCTCACATCCCAATCAGCAAGCCTGCCTTTCCTCTCTCACCCACAGAGCCGCAACACCTTCCTCGGTGTTCAGCACTCTCAAGATGTTACGTTTTTCTTAAAAGAAAAAACATTTTGGAAATTAAAATGTAATTATATTGTTTTCTCTTGCCTTTCCCCCCCTCCAATCCTTCCTAGGCTCTCTCTCAAATGCATGGTCCCTATTTCTTTGTTTTATATATCAATTTATAACTATCCATATATGTATATAGGTGTACACATATGTGTATGTAGTAGGTAGCTATAGATAGTGTCCTAGCTGTATAAGCATGCCTGATCAGTTGGTATTGTATAACTGATGGGTCTGCTCTTCTCATTCCTCAGGTGCCTGGAGTTCATTGCCTAGGGTCAGAGCCCCAGAAGACACATTCTTTCCCATATCTATTGGTGTCCTTAGGCAGCCATGATGATGAGACTTTATGAGTGTAATTTCTCTGACATTTCCAGGTCTTATTTAATCTCCACAATCTTGTGATTTTTTTTTTTTTTTAAACAGATTGTGTTTTAGTTTCAATAAAGACCCATTAAGAAAAATTCTGGTAAGGAGAACAGAATCTCTGGCTCGGGTGGAGACCTAATATTTCAGCTGGGCCATGCCAATCACCTGGCCAAGGGTCCATCCCTAGGAAGGGGAGTTCACCTTAAGCCTGGCTAAAAAGATGGCAGAATAGCCTTCATTTTTGAGATACTGTGTAGTTTCTTCCCACAGTTCCCTCCCCGAATGCAGTCCCCAGGAGCCACTGTGAGATTCAGCTGGTTGCCTGCCCTTCTGGAGCCCGAGTGAGGTCAACACAGCATTTCCTTTCCACTTTTTTTACTCTCTCTCTCTCTTTCTGGTGCTGGTCAGACTTTAAGCATTCTTTTTCCTTTTTTTGGTCTGGCTTCTGGGGCTCCCTTTCTCTTTTCCTAAAGATCTTTCTCCTTGCCATGTGGCTGCTTGTCTGCAGTGTGTCTCACCTCCATGTGGGTTTACAGCATGGCCTTTTTTCTTTCCCTGTGTGCTCTTCTGGGTAGCTGCTGAGACTTACAGTTTGTCTGGTTTGCAGTGCTTTGCTTTTAATAAATCAAATTAAATTGCCCTTGAACTATCAGTGGAGTGCATTCTTAGCTTATTTTATTAAAACTAAGAACCCAAGAAGGGATCCAGATTTCCTCTGTATCAGTTGGAGATGAGGATAGTTTCCCAGGTTAAGGGGCTGTCAAATAGAACTGGCATTTGAAATCAGGTCTGGGGGAGCAACAGTAATAATCTTGTCATACCATCCACACCCCAACTAAATGATGCTTGTATTGAGCAAGTGAAGAAGAGGCTTACCCATCTTTCTCCAAGAGTACATCTCTGGAAGCTCTTCTGAACCTTCCCAATGACAGGGAGCTTCCTATTCACTGTCTCAGTCAAGGTTACATCATTTTGATGAGATATCACAACCGAAATCAAGTTGGGATTTCAAAATCAAGCTGTTAAGACAGCTGATGGCTAGAAAGGGTTTATTCTGCTTACACTTCCACAGTAGTGGTCTTAGAAAGGCAGGGCAGGAACTCATGCAGGGCAGGAACTGGCGCAGGAGCTGATGCAGGGATCATAGAGGGGTGCTGCTTATTGGCGTGCTCAGCTTTCATATAGAAATCAAAGCCACCAACCTAGGGTGTCCCCACCCACAATGGACTGGGTCCTCCCTCCTCAATCACTAATAAAGAAAATGGCCCATAGGCTTGCCTACAGCCCAACCTTATGGTGGTATTTTTTCAGTCAAGGTCTCCTCCTCTAAAGTTATTATAGCTTGGTCAAGTTAGCATAAAACTATCCAGTCTAGTCACAGATCTGAAGGTCTTGTTATCAGATGGCTTTACTTTGCTGGTCTAGTGATCCCACTCAGGAACCCCGAGGCAGCTGCTCAGTACTCACTGAGCAAGGCCTTTGAATCTGCACTAAAACTAAGAAGTGCATTATATCTTATCTATGGCTTCCTTTGAGAGAAGCTAATGAATGTTTAACTGGTGTCCGGAACATGCTAAGCACCCGATGTTAGGAAAATTCTCATTTTATTTAATATCTTATTCTTTAGAGTACAGTAAACACTTATAAATGCCACTTATAAAAGAAAGTTATTCCATCTCTTGGGTAACCCTCTCCCGTTTTGTCTCCTGCCCTCTCTACCCACTAGAAACACCATCTCCATCCCTGACATCTCCCCCTTATGTGAGTCTATTGTACATATAAATATTTTTAAAATGCTCTACAATCTAAGATATTTTAACACTGTATTCATATCTTCACAAGCTTACTTTTCCATTTAATATTTTATTACAAAGAAATTAAGTTACTTAAACTGAATAACAATGAAAATGCACACTAAAATGTGCTTATATTAGAAGAGAAGATTGTTGCAAAATTAGTAATCTGTCAAATTAAGCATATAAAACAATAACAACAAAAATCTATATTTAGCAAAACAAAAAAGTCACAGCAAAAATAAAGAGTAAGAATTAACGAGATAGAAAAATCAATGTTTTCTAATGCTGAAAGTTGGCATTTGTTTTGTGTGGGCTTTGTTTGTTTGTTTGTTTGTTTGTTTGTTTGTTTTTAGAGTCTTATTCTGTACCTGAGGCTGGCCTGATACTTACACTGTAGACCAGGTTAAGCTCAAACTCACAGCAATCCTCTTGCCTGGCCTTCAGAATGATTGTAAGCAAGTGTTACAACTCTGGGGAAGTCAGGCTATACCTAAGCTGGGGTGCTATGGTGGACGGGCTCCCCACAGGATATAGCAATCCTGCTCCTCTCCTGAGCTGCTGCAGCTGAGCTCTGCTCTGCCCATCTTAAGGGAGCTTCCCAGCAGAGCTTGGCTTTTTCTCTCTGGCCCAAGATGTTACCTCTTTTGCTTCCATCTGCTAAAGGAGAAAGCCCTGCAGAAATGTAGCAATCTCCATCATTGGAGGAAAGTTTTTACGATTCTGCTTCGCCTTGCTCAGTCTGCCTAAGGGGTATCTCTGCAAGGTTTTTTCTGCTCACTCCACTAGAGGATGTCTCAGCAAGCTCTTCTCTGTGCCAGTGAATGAAAATCTTCACCCAAGACTCTTTTGAGAAAGAGATTTATTTGGGAAGGAGGAGTCCAGGAGAGTGGCTGCCTCCACCAGGGTGGGAAAGAACAGCCCACAACTGAAATGGCGGAGGGGTTTATATAGGGGCTCTTAGGGGCAGAGTTTCTCCAGGAATACCTAAGGATTAGTTAGTTATTGCTGCCCAGGTATTGGTTAGTTTGATTGGTCAGGGGCAGAGGTGACTCTGATTTTCAGGGCCAAACTGTGTTTCTTCACTGGCCTTTTTTAGCTTTTGGATTTTCGTTCTAAGTCCAGGGCATTTTTTTTTTTCCTCCACTAGCTCTGATTCTAGGGACCAAGTGTGCTCCTTTAGTCTAGTTTCAGGGTCAGGGCCTGTTACTTTGGTTCTGGGTTAAGGGATAAAGTGTTTCTTTCACTGTTTCGGGTCTGGGATCCAGACTGTGCTTCTTTCACTAGCTTTGGGTTTCAGGACCACTGTAGATTTTTTGGCCAACAATGCCAGGCTCAAAAGTAGGTTTCCTGCTAAAATTTATGAAGCAGATAAGCCTTTGGCAAGACTAGTTCATGGAAAATAAGAAGAGAAATAGGAAAACAATATTTTGAATGAAAAAGGTGATATAAATATAATTAAAATATGATGACATATGACTATTTTCACTTATAATATGATAACATTAAAAAATAATTACAATGGACAAATGCCTAAAATTATGTAATTTATCAGAATGGAAAATAAGAAAATACAAAATCCATATTAATTATTATTTTTTTTTTTGCAAAGAAAACCCCATGTTGGATGGTTTTGTAGTCAAGATTCCCAAAAGCTCAAGGAAGAAGTCATTACAATCTTATGTACCTTTCCTATATATGGGAGATAAAAACATCGTCCCCACTAAACAAACAAGGTCAATACTGTCATTTAACAATGTCAGACAGCAGCACTATATAAGAGGTAAATCACAGCTCAAGCTCGGACAAGAATATGTACGGGCCTATTCTTAGGATGTCACTTCACTATAAACTGTGAGATACTATTCAGTGGGCAAGTAGTAGTTGTGGAGTAGACCAGTATCTCATTATATGAGGCAGGGGCATCTAATGTTTTCAGCACTCACTGTTACAGACTTCTATCTGGGCACCCCAGGGGGAGGGGGAGGGAATGAGAAGGTGTCAACAGTGCTCTTTTAAAGCAAACAGCAGACTCCTTTATTGTGCACATGGGGCAAACCTATACCACCCCTCTCCATTGATTTCTCACTGGCAGCTGGAGACGCCTACCTGTTTGTCTCTTTTTCATTGGCTCCAGCATTTCAGTGGTCTGAGTCACCAGTTACCAGGTGCAGAGGCTGATTATTCATCACCTTAAAGAAAATCCTTTGCTGGCATCTGGAAGTGACCTTATCAAGTACTTAGTTCCTTGAATGAAGTCTAGGCAAAAAAGTCACAAGCTCTCTTGTAATTAAGAATGAGCATGATGCACCTGGGAAGAAGGAGTTCATGGTCTTCAATTAAAGGATACAGGGTAAGCAGGACACAACTAATACTCAGCCAGAGCTTTCACAGGCTTTCAAAGGCCACACCGATGTCTAGATCATTCTTAGCTTCTAGATACAGTACTAAAAGGATACTTAACACTCAAGACAATGCTAACTTGTGGAGACCAAGGACTTCCTCTGAAGACACTGGCAGTATGTCTACAAGGAATATGACATGCTCTCCTTGCCAGGTGAAATAGTTTAGGTCTAATCTGCCACCAGTGTGATGAAGTTGCAGCATCTGTGACGTAAAGGTTTCTAAGGGCATGCAAGCCCATGTCATGTCTCTGCTGTTGCCTGTGGAGCTCTGAGCAATAATGGGATCGGAGGTGCCAAGGCACCTTTCTTCTCATTTGCTATAGACTCCCAATCATAAGGGGTCTTTTCATTCTGGTCACTTCCCTGCCTATGGGAAATCCCTCCCTGACATAGAAGACTTAAAGCCATATATCTTAGGCAGGCTTATGGTTTTTATTTCAGTCAGGCTTCCAAGAATGTCGCCAATAACCCATTCATATTTCCATAGGGCAGCATTACTGATATAAGTGAGTCACCTGGGAAAAATAAAATGAATGAGAGTCTTCTGCTCAAGGAAGAGGCAAACGGCAGGTGATGTATAAGACATGGGGATCTGAGAAGATTCCAAGCCAGTGTGCCTTCTGACTGGAAAAACGCACAACCCCCCTGCCAAACTACGCCATGGCATCATTTCCAGGGTGCTGCACGTGTAATCTCAGAGGCCTGGCATCCCATTTGTCTTTGTAGCACTAAAACCTTGGGGAGGAAAGCAAGAGAAGCGCTTCCCACCATTTGTGTCTACAGCAACAGTAGGAGCTGGGAATGTCAACAGACTTTTTTTTTTAGAAGCTTGAAAAGAGAAGCCAGATGGTAGAAGTGGGTATAGCAAAGGGGAGCAATCCAAAGAGATGTACTTTGAGCTGAACCTTTGAGCTCCACCTACTGGTCCCCTGAAACCTGGTCCTTTTCTTTAGGCTTCAGGTCCAATAGACTCAGTTGGACGTTACCAAAGGATTTCTGTTTGTCAGGGTGCTTAGACACAGCTCTGGATAGAGATAGGAAGTACAAGGGAATAGAGAAAACACTGAAAGGCAAAGAAACATGGGCTCATTTAGCATCAGGCCCAGTGTGATAGGAGGAATGAATCCAGCCATTCCCCACCTTTAGTTTTCAGTTCAAGGCACAGATGCTAACCTGCCCTTCGCTATCCATCATCCTTTTCTGCTTTCTCCTCAGGAGACAGTATCTGAGAAAGCCAATGGTGGAAGTGAGCATGTCTGGGAGTGGGTGGTGATGGAGCAGGCACATGGTTGAAGGTCTGGACATGGTGAAGGAGGAATGACACAGAGATGGCCACAGTTGTGCCTCTGATGCCTGAGAAGCAGAAGTGGTGAGCAAATACTCAGGTATGTAGTGTCTAAAACCATCCTCCTCTGAAAGAAATAAGGCTTGCTTGTTGGTTAAATGTACAATTCCAAGGAATATTGAGGAATATTCATGCAAGACGCCCCCAGATATCTTAGTGTAAAGAGGTGAGCAGTGATGGTGGGGAAACCTGGCGAACAGCAACTTGGCCAACTAGAGTGGGCCTCTGGAAAGAGGATCTGCCTATGAGGAGCATTCTAAGTTCCGGAAGAGGATCAGCCTTCTGCAAGGGGGTGGGGTTGGGGGTGGGGAGTGTATAACATAAAGAAAACCCAAGATAAGTGATCTAGATCAAAAGATAAAGAAGATGCAGGAAGATCAGAAACTCAAGGCCATTCTCAACTGCATTGTGGGTGTGAAGCCAGCCTTGGCTACAAGAGATCCTATCTCGGAAAATAAAAATAACTGATAGGATATTATTAACCTGAACAGATGTGAAACTAGCCTTTGCTACATGGGATTCTATCTCAGAAAACAAACATAAATTTCAGGATATTAAACCTGAACACAAAGAATTGCCGTGAGAAGGCTCTTTGGAATGAGAGGGCTTCCTGGTAAGGAAGATATTTTACAGTGACAATAGAAGGGCAATCCTTGGTGAAGTTACAGACTTGCAGAAAGACAGGACATCCCACACCAAAGGGAGTATCTACGGTTATGTTTATCTATCTAGGAAAGAGAAAGAAAAAAACAGATGAAAATGTTCAAGGAAGGCAGACACAGTGGGCAATCCCTGTACCAAAAGGTGGAGGCTGGAGGACCAGGAGTTCAAAGCCAGACTTGTATTAGACTGGTAGTTCATAGTTGATATGAATTCTTGGGTATGGGACAAAAGTGGGCAGAAACTACACAGGAAAAGCTGAAAATGAATATGATGGAAGGGAAGATTATCAGAGTGCTATCAGATGTGCAGACATACCAGAGGACATGCCACAGATGGCCCAAAGGGGAATATCCATGTGCTCTGAACTCCACCCCTGAGCCAGAAGACATACATTAGATGCAGGCCCAGGAATGGGCCAAGATGCTCCTCTCTTGCACTAGTTAATGGCACAGCCAAGACTGGACCACAAGTCCGCAGGACCCCACAGATCATTATTTTATTCCAGATTCCCTAGAAGTATGCCTGGAGTTGTTGCAAAGGGGAGAGGGTACTCCAATAAACAGGGCTTCATGGAGCAAGTGGCCCTGAGCAGAAATTTTAAGCAGACTTGACTGACTGACTCTTTGGATAGAAAGGTGAAGAAAATGGACTTTGTAGTAATTTGAGTCAGCATAAGTACACAGAAATGGGGATACATATGTGACCCATGGGGCAGGGTAATATACTTCACAGATGGCTAAAATAAAACACCATTCCTTCCTTAGAAGGACAAATGCTGAGATTATAAATATTATATAAATATGATGGATATTGAGATTGTTGGAATCTACAGGCTGAGCATCCTCAGGTTCTTTCAAGCACAGATACATATATTAGGGAAGAATTATGAATTGATCGTGAGGAGCCTCTTTCTGTTAAAGTTCCTTGAAGAGAATAACAACTGTTTGCCTGGTATATACACAGCATTGGATATTGTAAGTGACCCAGAGGTGACAGAGCATATCAGAGGATATGCACATGTATTTGTAAGCACTGTATTTTTACATAAGAGACTTATAAAAGTGGGGGGTTGTTATTTGGGGAGATCTTATGGAAACCAAGGGACAAATGTGTAAGGTGAGGAGAGAGAAGACTTGGCCATTTGAAGTGCTTCCTGGGAACTTGGAATGGACCACACTGGAAATGCTCCTACATCTTCCTGCACTGCCCTCAAGCTGAAAGCCAAGCCACATATATAAATGTATATTTGAAACCCTCACAGAGAAACAGTTATTTTCAGACCTCATTTAAGGAAGGCGGTATCTGAAAGTCTAAAGCGCTCAGGGCAAACTTTCTAAGTGCTATTTTTGAAACTGTGGAAACTTCCAGTTTGGTTATGTTCTCTTAAAAGTTTTCTCACCATCATTAGCACTTCGGCTAAATAATCACATCCCTAAAAAGATTCCTTCCTTGATAATGCAGAAATGAGGTCTTTTTGATAAGAAGCAAGAAAAGGAAGGTGATAAATTGCAAATCAATCATAATTTATGCTGAAAACCTACATTTATCACCTTTTCCCAAACAGCACATTGTATGTTTCCTTAAGTACAAGAAGCCTATTCTCTTAAATTTACCTTAATTAATTTCTTTACTCAATACATTTTTAGGACAAAAAGTTAACTAGTAACCAGTGCATCTAGGGAAGGAATTCTGAATTAGAACATGAATCACTGTGGTCAGAAAGCCAAATATATTTTCTACAGTCACACCCCCTCCCTTCTAAAGTGTTTTCCCCTCGAAGGACCATGTAATATAATTGGTCCTTGTCATCATGAGTGAGAACACAAAAATGCCAAATTACCACAAGATTTTTCTTTTTCTTTCTTTTCTTTTCTTTTTTTTTTAAGAACTGCAATTGGGGCTGTATGTGTACTGCCAGCTATGGATGCTGTGGCTAAATACACTAACAGCAATGTTTACAGAAGCATGAGCCCAGCAGCAATCAGCTGAAGGCCACCTAGTAACACCCACTGACAGTTCCCAGTTACTACTATCAGATCCCAGTGCATTTTCTTAACATGGCCTTTATACAGGAACAGTGAAAAGTTTAAAGTTCCTGACTCTGGGTATTGGGGTATGCAGCCCCCCCCCCCAATTTTTCCTTTAAAATATGTCTTGTTATAAAGTCCCTTCTGGCCTCTTCCTTCTGATACTCTTGTGGCAGGCTTCTGAGTGCTGGCATTACAGGCATACGCTATCTGGGCACCTTAAACAAAGCTTTCTGACATTGGCTTCTTTGAGGACACCCAAGAACAGGAAGGCTGATTTAGTAGGTGTGGAGACCAGTTTGGACCCGACTCTAAGTTTTTCCAAAGTTATAAAACAATGGCTTTCAGGCTGTACCTAGCCCTGGGTGACTCCATTTTATAAAGTAGTATCTGCCACAATTTTGAGTGTGAATGTAAAGGCATACCTCTTTTGTACATGTAGATACTGTGACTGATTCATGCAAGATGAAATAAAAAGTACCACTGATAAACTCACTCATGTAGACTGGGAATAACAGGATATTCCAAGTTTATTATCATGGAATAATAATAGCTTGTGCACTAAAATTATATGAGAGCCAGGTATGATAGCTCATGCCTATAATCCTATGATTAGAGAAGCTGAAAGCAGGAGTCCTTGGATTTATGGCTAGCCTGGGCTACAAAGTGAGACCTTATCTCTAAAGGTCAACCCCCCCCCCAAAAAAAATCGGAAAAATCAGATCGGAGAATATAATGTATCCATTGGAGGAGCATTACACCCAAACTCTATAACATGATAATTAACAGGCAGTTGCAACAGTTTGACTGTCAACAGACCATACTGATGCATGAAGGGAAAGATGGGCCAGAGAGTCCCAACTGTCCTCAGGCCTTAGCCCAACAAGGCTCACTCAGATGGCTGCCTGGCCTATCTCCATCTCTTTCTATCTGGAGTGTTTCTACTACTGGCTTCCCCACGTGTCTGGCTCTGCTTCTACAGCTCTCCCACTGGGCTCTTTAATATTTTATTAATCACCCGTTATTGACTCTCTGTATCTGTAATCAGTTCTCTGCTTTGGCTTTCAATGAGGTCTCTATGAACTCTACTATCTAGCAAGTTTTGGCTCTTCTGTAATCTACACATATGTGTTTAAAGTATAAGGTTCCATTTTAGAGTTAGTGCTTTAAAAAAAAAAAAAACTATGATTGTCAGTGATCAACTATCAATGGAAATTAGAGACTCCTTGGTGAACTTGAGGCAAAGAACAAAGTGTGTTTAGGAATTAATAGTATTATCCACCACTGTGAGTCAAAATAGCTATTTTGTAAATTCTGTGACTGTGGGATAACACAGATAGACAGTCTGTGTTTCTGGATAGGGTGTTAACAGCAATGGATGATTCCAGAAGTCTCCAGGAAGGCAATGAAGAAGTAAAGGGTCTGAGAAGAAGTCTTCATGTGTCTGCTATCAAGCATTTCATTGTGGGCAAGAGACTCTCTTCTGGGAAGCAGAAGAGACATGTTGTAATACAATTTTTTTTTGTGGGGGGGTGATGGTGCTTAAACACTTTCACGAATTTCCCATAGGCAGAACAGACACTATTGGCTAGAATGTTCTGGTGCTTCTGAGAGACAATGAGGAGCAGTGTATAAAGGAACCATCTGGGGGATACAGGCAGCACATTGACTCTTCTGCTTTTAGGGGTCCACCTTTGGCTTTACCCCCAACCATTCTCCTCTGACCCAAGAAACAATGGTGATGAACAGCAGCAGGTGGGCATGCCTTGAGCTGCACAGTAGTTCTTAGGATGCTACAGTATAATCTATATCTCAAAGAACATGTCATCTAAATGCCATGTGCCTTGTCCTATTGGTTTATTTAAAGGATGCACAACCGTGGGTTATCCCTTCAGCAGAAGTCAGGTTGCTATCTAAGGGGGAAGAAGGATGGACACCTGTAACCTGTTTGCACACTTCCAACCATTAGCATTTACACTTATTAATTATTTCTTTTAAATTAGTTTTCTAATTTAGGAGAGACCTAAATCTTATTGAAGTCAGAGATAATGTCTGATGATTCAGAGATCTGCTTCCCATTTGTAGCACATTCTAGGGACTAAATTAATACCCTGGAATGCAAAAAAAACAGTTGAAGGAATAGGAATTATTACTATCATTCATCAGGCAAAATGGATTACATGGCTGGGGGCCTGGACTGTTGTTATCTGTGAGATAACTTCCTGTAATTGGTGAGAGTGTTTTTCTTTTGCTATATACATGCAGCCTTGAACCAAGCTCAGCGCTTCTCTGAAGAATTGTGGCTGGAAATGAGTCCCTCTTATTGACTGTAGTCTTAGCTATATGCTGATATTTCAACTTTATCTCATTTCTGTTAAACAGAAGGACAGCTCTCCTGAAATGAGATGGGGCCATGTGGTTTAGATGCTGTTATCAAATGAAAGATATAAGAAATGAACCACTTTTAGAAAAAAGCATTTAAAAGCTGATATAGAGTGTCATGTTCTTTTCTCTGTCATGATAACCAGCAATATTCGAGGGGGTAGAGCATAGGTCAGCTTAACAACAGGAATTTTCCTATTGCAGAAAAATTGTCTAACACACACAAATGCACAAGCTATGGCACAAGGCTTAAATTTATTGTCTAAATTATGGGGCAGACTGACTGTTCTACAAAGTATCTAGCTTACTCATTGTACCCCAGGCCTACACTTGTGGCCCTGAATAACACAGCTGGAAATTGTTTCTGTCATATGCATACCATAGCCTCACATACATACATCTGAATGTGAAAATAGAAAAATCCTGTAATTCTCTCCCCTTCAACCCCTTCCTGAGGTCCCTGAAACTAGCCAAGGTTGAGATGGCTGTTTCTCAGAAAAGCTTTGTTTCCCCATTGCCTGGCTGGGACTGCATTCCTAGCAACCTGGTGAGACCCCATTCCTCATTCCTGATCTAGCAACCTGGGTGGGGTCACCCAGGAAAGCCTTACCTGAGAACTGTTAATTGTTTGCCAAGGCAGGAACTTTCTGAAGCTTGTACAATGTGTCCTGCTCCAGGAAATGAATGTCTTCAGGTGGTCCTTATTGTTTCACAGAAAATAGCTTGCCTGCCTGCATTCCTAAACTCTGTCCTAAACTGACTGTTGGCCCTGCCCTGTTAGCGCACTGAGCCTGCCCATACCCCCTCCCCTACCCAGAGTAGGGTATAAGAATTCTGCCCCAAAAATATTCGGGGCTCCAGGCTTTTCTATACAGTGCCTGGAGTCCACACATGTGTATACCGGTATTCATATTCATTAAACTCTCTTTTTCTTTAATGTTAACAGTGGTCATTAGCCGTGATTTTGGGGTGTCTTGGGGTGTCTTGGGGTGCCCTAGGGGCACCCGCCTATTACATATGGAGGTTCCACCAAGATTATTCAAAGACCCCCGTACCCCCATGGACCACTCTGTCACTCTGCACTCTGTTGGTGAGTACTGGCTGTCTGACTGTGGTTTGCTAGGGGACTGGGTCGTGAGTCCCCCCCCCCCTTGGCTGTGGCTGACAGACATGTTGGAAGGCCACGCCACGATTCCCCTGAGATGTCAGCGGGGTTGGGGCAACCAGGAGTTTTGGGAGCCCATCTGCTGTCTCAGACAGAATCTGTATTTCAGTGCCAGTCTGCCAGTTTCTGTTTTGCCAAGTTTTGGTTTTACGAGCTTGCTAGGTTTTGGGGTTTTTTTTGTTTTTGGTTTTTTGGTTTCTTATTTTCTTTTGCCAGCTCTGTGTCTCCACGTTCTGTTGGTTCTGTGTTTTGTGTATTTGTGTGTGTCTCTGCCTGTCCGTCTGTTCATCTCCTTGTTGTCAAAATGGGTCACAAATCCTCTCCCACTGGTCTGAAGTCTTAGACCTGGCTAATAACTTCTCTCATTGTTAGGAAAGGTGAATGGCCGACTTTCGGTGTGGGATGGCCCCACACCATCTGAGCAGTCAAAGCCATTGTCTTCCATCCAGGTTCCTGCGGACACCCGGACCAGCAGCCAGCGTACATTTGGGTCTGGGAGGACCTGGCTGAACCCTCCCGATTGGGTGCGGCCATTCCTACCTCCTCCACCAACTCCCTTGACTTTAGGCTCCTCTGTAACTATGCTTACTCTTAAATCCTCCTCTAAGTCCTCGCCTACCAGAGTCTATCCGCCTCTATCCGCCTCTGCCTACCAGAGTCTGAGACCCAACAGGACCCCTGGAGGCTCCCCCACGCCCGTTACAGGCACCACCCCCCCCCCCCCCCCCCCGCGCCTTTGGGAGTGAGACCAGCATAAGAGATTGGGAGCCAGAGAGCCCAGCCACCTAAGGGTGTTGCCAGCACTCCTGTCAAACTGTGTTCTCTTATCAGCCTGCTTGAGAGAACTCTCTTTACCTCTGAGGAAAGGGATCAGATCTTATTAGAAGCTTGGAAACTAGTCCCCAGCTCGGACAGCCGCCCTGACACAGTTGCCTAAACTAAAGCCTCCACAGTGGAACACTGCCGAGAAGGGACTGAGAAACTGCTTGTTGAGCTGCCCAAACTGGGACATCGGGCCTCAGCTAAGAAGGTCCAGATATGCTGACCTGAGGTGACATTCCTGACCCTTCGAGATGGTAAGAGATGGCTAACGGAGGCCAAAGAGAGAACTGTCACTCAGATACCTCCCCCTGAGAGGGGGAAGAGCCTGAGAGAATTTCTGGAAACTGCTAGATCCTGTAGACTCTAGATTCTGGGCTTCGCAGGCTTGGTGGCCCCTCTTAAGGGGCTTTGACCAGAACAAGAAGACCTTGCTCTCGGCCCTAGCTCAAGCCCTTCCTGATGGTGTTTCACTCCTGGTGAAAGACGCTGGTAAAACCTTGCAAATTTTTCCTTGGTTTAGACTCCTGGTGAAAGATAGGGTCCTACAATGAACCGGTGTTCACTGCCCAGGTAAGTTAGGGGAGTAGCTAAGATATTAGGGATTGATTAGAAACTTTATTGTACCCCAAAGTTCAGGATAGGTAGAAACCTTAAACAAATTAACCCTAGAGACTGGCCACAGAGTTTGGGTGATGCTCCTGCCCTATACCCTTTTCTGAGCTCAATACTCCTTCTGCTAAAACTAATCTAACCCCCTTTGAGATACTTTTTGGATCTGGGAACCATCTCTGGTGTAACCCACTTGTCTGCTAGGTTGCAGGCCCTGGCTAATGTATAACATTCTTTGTAAAAGCAGCTCTCAGACCTTTACCAGCCCGAGGGAGACAGGACCCCACATCGCTACCAGGTGGGAGACCTCGTCTACGTCTGGTGACACCAACATTGGACTTTTGAACCCCGCTAAAAGGGACCCTACCAAGTCCTGACCACATGGCGTTGCTGCTTAGATCCACGATGGACTGTAGAAAGAACTGGTAATCCCCTCAAGCTCCGTGTGCAGTGCCAGTCCTCTAGAGAAGAACCTTCACCAACTGATTGAGCAGACATGGCAGGTGATATCTGGGACTGGGGACACTTTTTCCCACCATCCCAAGTGGACAGCCTGTATCCGGACCTGGTGGCCTAGCCTGTATCTGGACCTGTGCCTGCTGGCATCAGGATTAGAATCTTGGGACATACCCACCATTGACCCTGCCCGTCTGCCCCCATGTGCCCCCGAGGGGATCTGAGAGCAGAAGCCCTCACATAGCAGCCCAAGATGTGAGGTTCTCTGAAATTAGCAGGTCTTACAACAGGGACCTAATAAGCGTAGTAAGGGCTTCCCATCGAGTTGATTTGCTGTCAGGAAAAGTGGACAGATGGGTAATGGGCCCTGCACAGAAGAGAGCCTGTCACACTCACAATACTGCTAAGTGCTGGGGTTTCGGTCCAAGGTCGGCAGGGCTTAGACCAGAGACTAGATAAAGAGTCATCTCTAAGATTAGAGATATTCAGAAAAGGGAGGAATGTGAAAATAGAAAAATCCTGTAATTCTCTCCCCTTCAACCCCTTCCTGAGGTCCCTGAAACTAGCCAAGGTTGAGATGGCTGTTTCTCAGAAAAGCTTTGTTTCCCCATTGCCTGGCTGGGACTGCATTCCTAGCAACCTGGTGAGACCACATTCCTCATTCCTGATCTAGCAACCTGGGTGGGGCCACCCAGGAAAGCCCTACCTGAGAACTGTTAATATTACACTACTTTGCATGCCATGATCAGTTTGCAACTACTGATTCTGTGTTGGGAAGAGGTTGAGTGAGTGCTCCTGTCAAGAGGCCATTCAAAAATTATATAAAAGAAGAAATAATTCCTAAGAGACATGGTACACATTCTATTCCTTTGGAAGGGAGGAGACCTGGTGTCTCTACCCTTCTGTGATCTCCAGAGCAGTACCGACAATACCAAGGCTGCCATTCCCCAGGGGCAAGGGTTGGAGGCTAGTAATTAGTAATATTATTGCTACTATCACCGCTAATTAATGGTCAACAACCATCCAATTCTGACTTGTCCACTGGAACACAACTAGATAGTTCCTCATTTCCAACTGTATCTTCATCTTCATAATACAATTTCAATTTCACTTTAAAAACAGGTGAAAAAAAAACTTAAATCAAGGAAAGAGATGACTATATTAGTGAGTCATGTTATCGAAATTAAAAGCATAAAAATTAATAGTAAAGGATTAATATTATTATAAAATCATATTCATCCTTACATTTACATACCATTCTTGTTATAGCAAAGCCATCACAGTCAAAGTGCTAATAGTATTTAAACACAAATCCTTCACCCCATGAAGGAGAATCATTGTGCAGCCATATTAGCTGGTTTAGCCACTCTAGAGTGGCTGCCTGGTAGAGCGCTTTAACAGCCTTGTCAGTGTTAATCCAAATATCTGATGCTGAGATGTGCCTTGTATTACTTTATGTAACTGAAGAATAGGAAGCCTTTATGTTGGATTATCACTGAAGTAATGGCCTCCTCCTAGAACCAGTCATGGGATATAATGAAGTATCAAATGAGATTCTAGGTCAGCTCCTCCACAGGACTTAAAGGAAGCCAGATCTTTTGTTAAGATCCATTCACTCACTAACAGGATGCCTTTGCCCCTGGCCATTCACTTAAGGCTCCTTCACTAAGAATTGTCTCTATTCACAGGCCAATTTACTAGCCAAGCTCAGGCCAAGGGTAGACAATAGCAGGAATGTCTCTGGCCCCTCCTCAATGGTGTTCACATGGGACTCTCACAACTAGCTGTGTGAGCCACAGGCTTTATGGCTTAAGGCTAGAAAGAGACAGGCAGGAGTCCAGGTTCCTCTGCTTTTGCTGCATTCAGAGTGCCCTCTCTTATGTCTGCTTTACCCACCAGTGTTCTGTGAAATATATTATATCAGGACAGCTACCCTTCTCCGGTCCTCTGCTGGGGCAGATAAATGCCTACATCAATGAGAAAATCTGAGATGGTGATAGGAGGTAGATAAACAAGTATGATTATGGGATAGCAGCACTTTGGTATGAAGAAGGAAAGGAAAGCCTGGCCAGAGGTTGAAATCGAGATGGGAAAGAAATTAGAATTGTGCAGTACCAGGAGATGAAGAGAAAGTTTAGGCACACACACAACCTTAGATCCTAAGGCTGGGACATGCTTGGGACATCTAAGAACAGGAAGGTCAGTGTGAGTGTGGTTTAGTGAATGACAAAAGGTATGAAGGGGATGAGGGTCAGATCCTGTCCAGCACTGTAACCCAGACAACAGGCTCAGTTGTCGTCGCGAGGTGAATGGAAGCCTGTGTGTGTAAGACAAAGTCCCATCTACCTTGATTGTTTTTTCTTTCTCATGAAGCATATTTATCCATTAATCAAAACAACGGAAGGACTGAAGTCTCTCCACAGAAGAGAGATTGTGTGAATGTGGTCTTGGTGTTTTATAGGATGTAAAGCGGGGAGCCTTGGGGATATAAGAGTCCATCTGCAGATTACTTCTTCTGAAGTCTGAAGTGGTGGATAATGGAAGGTCTATCCCACATAAACGTTAAAAGTCAAATCAATTTTCTTGTCTAGAGCTTCTCAATCCATTGGAGACTTTTAGGTAATTAGTCCTTCATTCTAGACCCTGGGGACAAATTAGAAAGGAGCAATGTATTCCCCTTTTGGGATGGGGTCAGTGTTACGTGATGGATATGGGGCGCCATGCAGCTGGGCAGTGAGGTGGTCAGTGTGGCTGTGCTCACCTGGAGACTATTAGAATAAAGAGTAGGAAGGGAAAAAGAAGAGAGAAAGGAGGGAGATCAGAGAGATGGAGTGAGGAATGAACAACCTGGGGGGGGGGGGAAGAAATAAGAGAAAGAAGCAAAGGGTAGGGGTCTTCTTAAGGAGCTTCAGGACACTGGGTGAGCTGAGAATCCTAACAGTCATATGGACAGATGCGGTCTCTGAGGGAAGGGGTGAAGATGGCCCTGTACTCTAAAAGACTGATACTTGGTTTTGTGTTGGCTGTTTTATTTTATTCTTTATGTGGGGCTGGCTAAATTAAAGATCCTGAACACACACACACACACACACACACACACACACACACACACACACACACACACACACACACACGCTGATCTCTTTGAGTACAAGGCTATCTTAACCTATGGAATTCTAGGACAGCCAGATCTACAAAGAGAAACCCTTTGTCTCGAAAACAAACAAGTAAACAAAAGCAAACAATCCTTAAACACATTTCTACTTACAAATTCACTTCAACACATAGACATAAATTAATGTTATCTAAAGGAAGGGCAATTGTACAAAGAAGGAAAAAAATGTATGCTGGACATGCTCACTCATTTTCTAAAGTTAATTTACAGCCGTAAGCAACAGAAACTGTATTGTAGAATGAGAATTGGAATAAGGATTGAAGAGATAATGTTTTGAGCAGAATTGTATGATTATATCTTGTCCTTAAAATCAGACTTAAAATTTTTACATTTAAAATGTCATGTTAATTATTCCAGAAAGATTCAGAACCATTTGCCATTTTTACTAATCTTTTTCATTTTTAATCTCCTCCTTCTTTCAGTTTTCCTATGAGAAAAATGAGGTTGGGCCAAGTCTTCAACCTCCGTTTTCAAAGCCATTTACTTAAAGTCAATTCGGCTCTTAGTACGTGATGTAAAAAATAACCCACAATACGCAGGGCAGTCAAAAACACATAATTGTGTATAAGGTATATTTTAACAAACAAGATCTAGGTATTATTGTTTGTTGGGATTATATCTTTATAATCATCATAGTGAACGGTAAAAAGAAAATGTAGATACAATGTTAGTGTGGGCAGAAACTAGAGCAGACATGTGCAATAATACATATTGGGTTGGGGGGAAGAACATTTGATCTTTCAGTTATATGAACATTGGCCTGACAATAGCAGACAGAAATCTTAGGCGCTGAGACCCAGCAGAGTCAACTCTGGCAGCAGCTTGTACTTAACAATTGATCCTTTTAGTCTCTGTTGGGATCTATGAATCTCAAAGTGTTAGCTCCCTGTATTACTATGCCAGTTTTGGAGGCTCATAGCCAAGGACACTTTTAGATTAATTTTTAGGAGCCAAACTAAAACTGTATCAAAACAAAATTATATTAAAAACAACAAAAATCTCTTTAACATCACCAAAAATAACAAGCAGCAAGGAGGTCTGATGTTTTCTCACAGAATATAAAAGGGGTATGGTAAGCCTCATAGGAGTCAGTGAGAACATGAGGTCATATGGCTGCCATCATTTTGGACTGTGCCATGCCACATGACATTTGCCTACTTTATGATATAATTGGCAAAGATAATAACCAAGTCACACAGTTGCTTCTATCTTGAGGTTCCCCAGGTAAGACATTTTTTTTTTTCCTGCTCCAAGGAAATTCACCATGTGGTAAGATAAGCCCACCACCCTCCCACCTGGGCATTCCAAGTTCTTGTTGGAGTCCATCTCTTTCTAGACAAAATGCAGACTGTGACACTCTTTTCCTTAGAAAAAAGAATAATACCCAGGTAGGTTAGCAGGACTGTAGGATACAGTACCAATGGCCTAGGCAGGTAAGCCAAAAATAGCAAAGTAAAGAAATGGTCTCAGCTCAGGGAAGATGAGTCCATAAATAGCTGATATAGTAGTTAGAATCACAGTACAGTGTTTCAGCTGCAAAGGAGTAACTTCCTAAAGGATGCTACCAGCCCAGTCCTAGGATGGGGGAATAACTGGGCTGCTTTGCTGTCCTTTGCTCAGTCTGGGGCTGGTCTGATCCAAGATGGGTTTGAAGGACAAAGGTGTGAGTGTGCAGTGAGGGCACCAGGTCCTACGCAGAAGGAGTACATGCCTTAAGCAGACAGGGGTGTTTGCTAACAGGGTTCTGCATCTGATGAGGACTGCTTTACCAGTCAGATTTGCATCTAAGTTAGAGTTTAGGACATTAGGTACAGAGGAGCTGGTAAAACCTGAAGTGTAGAAGTGGAGGAATTTGGCAGAAGACAGACATGAAGGTAGAAAAGAAATCTGAACATGGAGACTACTTCAGACCTTTTGTACATTCAGTCTTAAGAAGTTGTCTCAGTTGGTAAGACTCTGAATGTCAAAAGTATTATCTGACATCAGTTAAGCAAGCATACTAATCCCTAACCGTTTTTTTAAAAGACAAGCCAAAAATGTATAGGAATAGAAATTTTGAACCTATTTTAGGCAATATAAAGGTGAGGCCCATTTCTTGTAATAGATTACCTTTAATCAGAAAGTGGCCAGAAATGAGTGCCTAGGTTTAGATTCAGGTGTCAGTCTAGGGAACCCTTTCACTGAACCTGGATCTTACTGTGATGTGTGGATATGGAATGTGAGGTATATGAATAACTAAATGTCTCTGCTCTGAATATGGAGGATAGTGAGTGGCAATGGGCAGGGCAGGGACAGATGGGGGGGAAGGAGAGGAAAACAGATGACAGAAGGCTCAAACTACATTTACATGACACATCAAAAACGTGTAGGTTTCAAACTGAGACTGGCAGCCATTAAACGTTAGTAAGCTCACAAGCTCTTATATGGGTCCAGGGGTGGGGTGTGTGGGGGCCAGGAGGGAGATGTGTAAGGGCAGAGAAGAAAGTTTGCTCAGAGAGCGGATCCTAAAAGCTCTTCTGGGTTTGGACACCAAAATATTAGCTAGGAATTGATGGCTTGGAAATAATAGAAAGCAGGCAGGCATCTCTTGTAGCAGGATTGTTCTTTAATCAGAACATCTGAAGTGGTACAGTCTCTCTGTGGAAGTGAGACTAGGCCCCTCCTTTTTTTTTTTTTTTTTTTTTTTTTTGAGGCAGGATCTCTCACTGGACAATTGACTGCCTTAGATGAGCCCTAGGGACTCAGTGTTTGGAGACCTGAATGAGAACGGCTCCCTCAGGCTCATGGATTTGCACTTGTAGTTCCCAGTTGAACTGTTTGGAGAATTACCCAATATGACATTGTTGGAGGAAGTATGTAACTTGGAGTTGATTTGCAAGTTTCAAATGCCTATGGCAGGCCCAGTGGATCTCCCTATCTTTCTGCCTCCCTGCCTGTGGATCAGGATGTAAAGCTCTCAGTAACTGCTAGAGAACGTGAAAATGGAAGCAAGCCCTCGATTAAATGCTGTTGTTCCTAAGACCACCCTTTGCCATGGGGTTTCTTCACCCAATGCAACAGTGGCTATGACATCGAGTTTCTCTGCCTTCCCAACATGGAGCTACATATGGACATGGACACATTTGGTTTTGGGTTTTCAGCATAGGTTCTGGGAAAAACAAACTCGGGTCCTTGTGCTTGGAAAGCAAGAATTTCACCGATTAAGCTGTCACCACTCCAGTCTACACCCAAGAGTTCTGCCTCCTGGGGAACAGACTCTCAGAGGCAGGAAGAGAAGCAGGAAGTCAGTAAGGCAACTGCTATTTCCCAGATTAAACCATGGCAGCAAGAAAAGGGGTGGGGCAGAATGGAAAGGTTGCAGATCTGGTGTATGTTCAGAAGGTCTATCTAATAGGGCCGGTGATGGAGTGAATCCCATCCACTGGGCGGAGAAGACTTGAGAAGACAAGGGACTGTGAAGGAATGCAAAGGAAAATGATCAGATGTAGGAGACTCCCTGCCACAGCTATGGGACTTTCTACCAGGTGACTGGCCATTATCATCCATCGGAGCCAAAGTGACCCGTCCCTTCCTCCTCAGCTTTCAGAACAGGCTAAAAGTATAAGGTTTTCTAGTGTTGTTGGGCATCTTCTGTACATAATATCTCTTTACCTTCTTTCACTGATAGGTGGTCACAGATAGAGGCATCTCTAATTCTCTTGGGACAACTAAAGGGTGTGTCAACATTAATTCAGAGATGCACTTTTTTTTTCCTGCTTATAGTCTTGCCATGGAACCAGCATCTAGTTAGTTAAAAGACTACAGATTATACCATCTGAGAAATGTATGGCAGATGAGTGTTCCAATTACCATCATAGTCAGAAAATCCATTCTCAACCCTACTAAGGGAATGTGTCTTCAGTAGTGGTTATAAAACTATCTCACCCACATGATTTTATGAAGTTCATCCTTCTTGAGCTAAAATTCACATACCTGTTTCTTGAATCTATCATGGGGGGGTGTCTGAAAAGCTGCTGAAGCAATGTGTGATACCTTAGGTAATCATATTCATTTTCAATTAATACAACAGTGAACGGTATTTACCAGAATTCATAATTAAACTGTCAATGAATTCGGAAGACAGAAATGACCTCCCTTTTTATCCACACACTCTGGCATCCCAGGAGGGATCTGGCCTCCTGATCTACATCCTTCACTGAGGCAGTGGCATCACTGCTCTCATGGAATTTGCTGTGCTCGGTCATGAGCTTCTGTCACCTACTCTGTGTGACTATTGGGTGCTCTTCCCTTTTTGGCAGACCCTGGGCAAAAGAAAACTATGTGTAATTCAAAACTGGTTCAGAATTCAAAGTCAGAGGTGTTATATACCTCCTAGATTCTGAGTTTACAGACAAAAACCCACCATTATTCACCTTGCTTTGTGTACTCATAAAATATCCTGTGGTCAGATTGCAGGGTGGACAGGCAGCGTTACAGGACAGTAACTTCTTAAATAAATGAAGTCCCACAAAAAGGTAAGGACCACAATCATGCACAGAACTTGTTGCAATCTTGAAGCTAAACTTCAGCTTTGAGCTAACATTTGTTAAGGTGTGGATGGTGATCTGTTGGGGAAAAAATTTTAAATCTCATTTGATTGTGTTTTTAATTCTATAAAATCTGAAGCTGGTCCTATCACATGACTAAATTTCAATATAATTAAAAGCAATGTGCTCTGAAAGGATCAGTGTGCTCCTGGAGTGACCATGTCTCTTTCTGTACTGCAGAACACCCAAATGCCAATCGATGGCCTCCACAAACATGCTCTCTGCATTCTAACACAGGGAGGTTAATGTCCTTCTATTTTCTATTCATAGGACATTCATTGTAAACAAAGGAGACCAGTATTGTGTTCTTTTCACACAGAAAATAATTGCCTTCTCTATGCAACTGACAGTGTGCATGTTTCAGAACGGTAAGGAGAAATGCAGGCTATATGTTACTGCTCTTTACCAAAGGTCTGTTGAAAGGAAACTGTATCAAGTATCCTTCTGCTATAGAAAACATCAGTCTACCTGTCCTTAATAAGGCTTTATTGAAAGTCAGTTTCTGTCTCCATGTACTGCATGGTTCATAGTACATTCCTAACAGCAAAGAACTGCAAACAAATATTAGCTTTACCCCTAATGCCAATCAACAGTGGATGGAAGCTTGGTTACTCAGCTTAACAGCATTCAGGAAGCCAAAATTCAGGCCCTCAGATACTCTTTCCACCTCACCTATCTGCTCTTTCATGATTGCTGGGCTGCTTTGCTGCTCACTTTAGTTTTGGGGAGTCTAGAAGAAGAAGTAGAAGGTCCAAGCCGCTTTTTGACTAATTTTTCCCAGTTCTGGAAGCCCAGATTAGAATGGCAAATGGAGAAAGGAGAAGAGGGGAAAATCATTCCTTCTGTTCATATGTAACAGCCTGGGAAAGATTCTGATTCGTTACTTTTGGAACATATGCTCACTTGGCCAAGTGAGCAGATAGACTTGCCATATAGTGACACGGGGTTATCACAATAGTACATCACCCTAAACCATAGGAATGTAAAAGAAATGTTTTTGGTTTTTGTTTTTTTCTGTGAAACTGTCCCTTTTTACAAAAAGCATTCAAGTTCAGCCTGGCAAACAGGAATGCCAGAGGTCCAGTGCCATTTCGTAACACTTTATTTTGAAATGAGAAATACAAGTTCTTTTTCCTAATAGACTCTTTCTGGGAGTAAAAGTTGTATTTTTTTCTGGAATAATACGGTCGCAATTGTTCACCACAACTTCTCTTTCTACTGATTTAGCTAAGAGGAATTCACAGGGTTCCTCTGTATCACTCATCATGGGCACTTGGTAATGAACTTACAGTGCAGACATTACAGGGAGGAAACTAAAGTTCTTCTCAGAGCTGTGCCTGCTATGAATGCCCCTCTGCATGTACTCCTCTGCATGCAACCCTCTGCATGCACTCCAGTCTTCCTTAAAGCATTTATTCTTCAGACTTACTAGTTGAAGCTGGGTCTAGTGGTGTGCTCTTGCAAGTGAAAGACTTGGGAGGTTGAGGCATGAGGACCAGGCCACCAAGCACCTTTCCTTCACTCACGAATACTAACCTGCTTCTGAGTACCAAGCGCTGAGTGCTTGGTCACCACTAGCTTTGCATGCACTTGGTTAGCCTTTCCTGTCTCTCTTAGAAGATAATTCTCATCCATCTGTTACAGGAAAGAGCGCTGAGATTTAAAGGAAGCAGTCGGCAGAGCCAGTGACTACAGAAGCTGTCACCAAACCTCAGGGTCACAACCTGGGCCATGTCAGGCCAGTCACTCACCTTCAGTAAGAGGCAGATTAAAAGTGGAAAGTAGAAATAAAGGAGATTTCGTAAAGGTGGCTAAATTGAAAAGCTACCTTTAAAAGATGGTCAAAGGGCCCAGAGAACCCCCTAGTTCTGAGTTAGATTAAAGTTTAAACAGAAGGTCAAGGATGCACATCTCAGCAGTCCCCCGAAAGGTATGGTCTGCTCTCCCTGGCCCATTCTTGCCAGGCTCAATCCCCCCACATGTAAGTCTGAAAAGTTGTTAGAAGCCTGTGAAGTCTCTTTATGGGGAGAAAAGATTCCCCCTTGGCTTGCGCCTTTTCCTTCTCCCAGAATAAGATTCCTAAGGAAATTCCCATTTCTTTGTGAATTGTTTCAATAGCCTGATAGTCTGACTGAGAGACACAAATGGCTTGAGAATCTTCATTTTTGCCAGCCTGTCACAAAGCTGGACAAATTTCATCTGTAATCTCCGTCCATACTCCTCTTTTCTCTTTTGCTTCTTGTCTCTAGTGTAGTCTTAACGAGCACTCTGGCTATAAGACAACTCATAGTGATAAAATGGAAAATATGACCACAGACAGACAAAAAGGACCACAACCGCAACAAAGTCATCTTGTGAGGATAAGAGCTGTTTCTGTTTATGCTGCTGCTGGCTCGTTGGCGCCATGACAACTGCCAAGTCAGTCACATCGAAAGAAACCTTCCTTGAATGCTCAGAGGAGTGAATCCGTGAAGAGATCTGTTAACGAGAAGGAGAACCCTGCAGGATCCAAAGGACCAACCTCCTATTGCCTCTGCACTAAGTACTGTGGGAATGTTTTTAAAGTCAAAACGCAGGAGGAAGTCTCCAGTGAGACAAGATTCAAAAATTCCATGTGATATTTTAAAAGTTTGAAGGACAAAGAGACCATGCATTTTCCCTGCTTTTGAAAGAGACAGTTATACATTCATCCTCTCTATCAGTGTTTCTCAGATTAACTGCAATGAAGGACATGTATGTGTCCCCAGGTGCATGCGTGCATGCATGCATGCATGAGTGTGTTGTGGCTGTTCGAATCCTGATCTGATAGCGGATGAGAACTTTAAAGTTTATACCACAGGTGACTTAAAGCCTAAGTTTGAGCTCACTCTAACTAGTCTAGACCTTGTTCAATAGGACACGTCCATGGTCGCTGCCCTGGAATGGGACTGCTATGTCAAACTGCCTAACGTGAGTGGAAGATAGAGGAGAAAATATAAGGCTGATTCCTGTGCTTGGTGACTCAGAGTCAAAGCTAGCACCACTTATAAAGCTCCTGTCTACGTTCAGGAAGGACCAGAGTTCCAGAGAGGGAGAAAACTCACCAAACTACCTGAAAGGGCCTTAGAAAGAAATGGCCCTTTCTGAGAAGAGCAATGTCTATTAGCAATGACAGAATCTCACGACTGAAAGGCTTGTTTTCCACCAGGTTTCATAGTGTAGATTCATACTTAGAACAGAAAAAAGAAAAATCATTTAGGCTTCTCGAAAAATTCCCACAATCCTTTTCCCAAAGACAACTGATTTTAGGCTCAGCTGAGCAGCCAATACTCTGCAGCTGATGGACTCATGGCATACTAACCTGAGGAGTAAGCAGTTGTGCAGGAGACTCCCACTGGGCTGCCTTTCCAGGTATTGTAGACCTTTTACTGGAAGAAACTCTACCTTGTACCAACAACACATCAAACTGAGCAGGTTCACAAGTGGAGATCATAGAGTGTCCCAGCAGTCTTCAGGCTCACAACCCTGACACAGCCTAGGTTACCTCTATCTCCTTCATACCCTGAACAGGACAATTCTAAAGGTAGATTGGACACATCACCCGGGATGGCCTTGAACTTGCTTTCTCAGATTACCTGCAATGAAGGGCATGTATGTATCCCCAGGTGCATATGCTTAACTTCTTAGTTTGAACTTTGTAGTTACCTTTTAAAATAGCTTGAACTTCTGATCCTTTTGCCTCTACCTTCAGAACCAGCCCTGGTTTATATAGCGCTGGGGTTTGAACCCCGAGCCTCATGAATGCTTAGTAAACCGTCTGCTAACTGAGCTACTACATTCTTGTTCCTGAGGAGAGGGGTACAATACTACCCAGCTGGGAACTACTGACCAAGAGCAAGGCTCAATTTACGCCGTGCAAAACCATGACTAACACCCTTTTTAACTGTCAAACACACCCCAGTTTGGAACAAAACAAAATGAAAACAACTTCCTGTTTTCTAACTTAACATCTCCTAAGGCAGCAGCTTTGCTTTGTTCTTACGATGTTTCAGAAATGGAAGAAGCTGGGATGAAACACTACTGAACAGCTTTGCCTTTAAAGATCTCCACTTTCAGAACAGCCAATTCTTCAAGGTATCAAAGGCTTTGCTATTGGTTGTCTTGCTCAGGAATGGAGTTTTCAGTTAACCAAAATAAAACACCCCGTGCCAGCCTGTGTGTGGCACCACACAAGGCACCAGTGGTGATGAAACCCTGGCGCCTGCTGCTTCCCTGTAGAGATGGACCCTCTTCTTGAGTTTTCCACATTCTAGCATTCTGATTTCATCACCTGATAATCAGATCCTTCAATCCCTCTCTAGACCTTAGAAGACAGCTCCCATCCTGCCAGAGCAAACCCAGGAAAGGCAGACTAACAAAACCAAACAAAACCTGGGGCCTTCTAAAAGCTCCCAGCTACACTCACACACTCAGTGATAGTTTTATTCTTACAGTGTTGGTAATTTCCATAAATATGCTTATTAGTGTATGTACACACCGTGATAGTTTCATTTTTACAGTGTCTGGCAATTTCCTCAAATACCCTTATTAGTACACACACACACACACACACACACACACACACACACACACACTCAGTGATCTGGTAATTCCCTCCAATAACCTTACTATCAAGGCCCATCCCAGGAGCATCCTTTTGTTTTCTTTAGAGACTGTGCATGTGTGTGTGTAAGAATATATGTGAGGTGTGTGCATATATATACGTGTGTGTAGATATGTGTATAAATATGTTGTATGGGTACTTGTGCGGATGTATGTGGTGTGTGTGTGTGTGTAGATTTGTGGTATGTGAACTTTTATGGATATGGATGGATGTGGTATGTGTGTACATGTACAGATGCCCCCTCATCTGTTTCAGGTCCTGAGGAGTGAAGAATGCTTTGTTCAAGGCTGATAACCATATCTGAAGTGGCCTCAGAATTGCTTCTAAGGAACAATAATTCAGACTATGCTTTAGAATGCCCCTTCCCTCTGTCACTGTCACGAATGCCTGAGGGAAAGCAATCTATGTTCTCATTGACCTCTGAGGTGCCTGCTAGAGGTGTTAGCTGCCTCCCTTAACTACTCCTTACTGTTTACTTTCCAAGCTCCATCTCCCAGGGAAGCGGTTGCTGATCACCTTTTCATCATCGTTCGGCAAGGTGAGGGGGAACATGGGCCACAGTGTTCTCACTGGAGTTATCATGACACTTTTCTGATGTCGGGACTCTTTCTGGGTCTATTATCTTTGCTCAGGGAATAGGGGAAACATCCTGTGATTTATAATCCATCCTTTGCAGCGAAGAGGGAAGACTTTCAAATAACTATGTTCCTACTTTCTTGTTTTCAATTGTTATAGAGGAATAATTTAACTTTCTTTGTGGGGAAACAACAACAATATATTTTAGAGACAGTTATATATGGTTTAACTTACAATTACCAGAAAACTTGATGGCTTTAATGAGAGATATGGAGAAGCTTTGGGGTAAATTAATGTGCAAAGATGGTTTGTGACATGGATGCATATCTCACCCATGTGCCACACTCAGATGTCATCCATAATAAATCATATAATTACCTTAAATATCAGAGTTTCTTTAAAGCACATATACCCTTAGGATGACAAACAGCTTTGCTGTGTGGTAAAAGATATTTTTAGTACAAGAATTGTATAGATCCTAAATTTCAATTCCCTCTATCCCAGGGCAATAACAGAAGTAACATAGAGGCCAACCATTCAAACACACAGCCTTTCAGGTGGGGTTCCTGGAAGAAACGATTATTTAGCTCATGTGCCAGTTCTTACTTTACAAAGGAATCACTGAATGGTGTGTCTCTGGCTTTTTATGAACTTTGATCAGCATGGCAATAATGAGACTTATCTAAAGAAAAATACTCGTATTCTTTCTTTTGACTATGGGCCTACTGAAAAACCACACTCTGAGAAGTTGAAATGCATCCAGGAATCTCATTCTTGGAGGAGGAAAGGCTGGTGGCTTAAAGGCAGACACAGGAGAAAGTTTCTCCATGGGAGAACCATTCATAACTTACCAGATCATCTTGCAGAAGAAACTGGAACCAAGACGATGGGCATTCAGAGATGGGTCTTGGTTAGGACCATGTGATCAAGCAAGCTCTTGCCCTCTATTCAAATCACCCCTTCAGATTAGGGAACCCAGACTAAGGCAGACTTGAGGGGAACGTCTATATCTCATGGTTCCTCTTCTCCATCAACATAGGCATATTAAAAATTCTACCGAAAAAAAATCACTATTAATTTAGATCTTTTAATTGGCTGATTGAGTCTGGCTTATACAGTTCCCCTAACTAAGACTCTGATCCTAAATTCAGAAACAATATAGGTTCTTATTTAAAAGGCTTCACAAATCAGAAGGATCTATATATGAGCATGGAATGTGAGACCTGATTTGGAAAAGACTGAACCGTCATAGAGGGACGGGGAAAAGGTGTCCATGGGCTAGAGAGGTTGCCTCATGGTTAAACCCTGTTCTTACACAACACCTAGGTTTTATTTCCAGCATCCACATGGTGGTTCACAAACCTCCATAAGTCAGTTCTAGTGGGTCTGACACCCTCTTCTGACTGGCACAGGCACCAGGCATGCTTTCTTAGTTAGGGCTTCTACAACTGTGAAGAGGCACCATGGCCATGGCAACTCTTACAAAGTAGGTAAACACTTAATTGGGGCTGGCTTATACTTTCAGAAGTTTAGCTCACGATTGTCATGGTGGAAAGCATGCTGGAGAAGGAGCTGAAAGTTCTGCATCTGAATCAGCAGAAAGTGAATGTCACATTAGACCTGGCTTGAACATTTGAGACCTCAAAGGCCTTGGGATGCATTTCCTCCAACAAAGCCACACCTATCCAACAAGGTAGCCAGCATTCAAATACATGAGTCTATGGGGACCATATTCAAACCACCACACACATATGCATACATACATACAGACAAAATACTCATAAAATCAAATAAATAAATCTTTTTTTTTTTTTTTTTAAAGAAAAAAGATGTACATGTCCCGGTACAGGATGAACTCACTGTCGCACAGTCAACAGGTCTGAGATTACCTGTACAGTATTTATTGTCCTTTGTAAGCTCTTATTTTCATCTACATGGATCTGAGGTACATGGAGTTGTGAGATATGAGTATAGGTTGCTATTTTAAAAATATTCCAGAAGTTTCTTTTTGGCGGTGAAGTTAATATGAAACATGAATCATCTCAATTTGAGGTTGGAGCAGGCTTATGTAATTTCTTTCTCTTGTCTTTGACCTCAAGTATACTGTACCCTTGTTCTGAAAAGGAATATTCTAGAAAACTTTTTTAGCCATGATGGCTTCAAAAGCAAAAGTGAACAGGTTCTCATCCAGCATGAAGTTTAAAACTGGAGGCTTCAGATGATAAAGACTTTGTTTTAAAAGTTTGATGGCACACAAGAGGCTGTTTGCACAGGTGGCTAATCTTTAAGGAAATGCAAATGAGGACTCATATGCTTTAAGGTGGCCGGTAGAAAAATACAAAAGAATGATTTTAAAAGGTGTTTGTCTGTTTAGAAGAAAAGTGTCAAGATGGGGATAAATATAAACGTTTGTGCACTATTAGTAGAATTGTTAAATGGTACAGCCACTCAAGAGACCGCGATGGTTTCAAAACTTAAGAACAGAACTACCATATGATTCAGCTAATTCACTTCTGGGCATAAGCCTAAAATAACCGAAACCAGGGACTTGGTCAGATATTCATAACCCATATTCAGCACAGCTATAATCATAATAGCCAATGTTACCGACCAATTATTAGATAAACAAAATGTGGTCTATCTACTCAATAGAACAGCATTCAACACCGTATTGGAGGAAATCCTGATGAATGTCACCTGGATGAATCCCAGAGACAATCGGCCAAGTGAAACAAGACACAAAACAGAGTGACACAGTGCTGTTCCACACAGTCTTCCAGAGCAATCTGATTGGAACAGACAGAGTAGAATAGTGTTTGCCAGAAGGTAGAAGGGAAAAATTGATATTTAATACATCAAAATTTCAGGTTTCCAAGATGAGAAGAATTCTATAGGTTGGAACAACAGGGATCACATATTAGGATTCCTTTCCTTCAGTCATACAAGCTGAGTATGTACCGTGCCCCTGAATCACATACCTTTACATTTAATGATTTTATGTTAAATATATATTTTTTAATTAAAAATATATTGATTATATTTCTAAACAGAACTACCACTTTGAACAGACTGCTTATTTCAAAATAGCATTGTGAACTGTATGAGGCTTGAAATTACCTAGTATGGATTTTTAGTAAGCAATGTACCCTGTCATTTAAAGCTGAATAGCCCAGAATAAGAGGGCCATCAAGTTCTGCCACCGGGCAGAGGGAAAGCTGGGGAGCTCCAGAGGAGTTGTGGGGGTTTTGCCTCTTCCTAAAACAAAACAACTCTGAAAGTTCTATCGTCAGTATATGTGAGGCATAAAAACAGATTTCAAGAGTGACAGAGTTTGGAGTTAATGGCATTTACCTGTAGGGGCGAACAGGCCCCTGTTACCTGGACACCAAGCTAAAGAAAGTGAAGGGTAAGGTGGGCAGCAAGGATTTCTCTCATCGGGGACCAAGAGCTGTGGGACACCTTGTCGCCTTCCCACCAGTTATATACCTGCTCTCTTCCTCCCCCTCCTTCCCCTCGTCCTCCATCCTCCCCCCCCTCTCCTCTCCTCCTCATCCTCCTCATCCTCCTGTTCATGTCCCTAACCTAACTTCAATTTGGGTAAAGGAGATACTCTTTCCTAATTCCATCTGGACCAGACTGATCTAAGTTGCTTAAGAACAGCCAGGCACAGTTCTGGTCACTGACCTGCTCAGCTGGCAAAAAGACATGGAAAAGAGTATCTGTCCATCAGGACAAGCACTTAGGAAGATATGAAAATGATTTTCCTCCATTTGGGAGTTGAGACAGGAGTCTATACTACTATAGTTATTTTGTGACTATGAAAAGGGCTAGCCTTGAACAAGAAGCCCATAAATAGAAAATGCAGGCTAGGACAAGAGTATATTATAGTAACATTTAATTAATAAATTCTAATAAAATTACTGCTTTGACAATTTTATGCACACACGCATATATACATGCATACACATAGAGAATGTATTAGGACCATATCTCCTCAGTTCCCTCTCTCAGCTGTTCTCTGCTCCTGATGACCTTCTTGATAAATTATATTTTTAATGATTATGCTTTTGTATGTAAGTGAGTTAACCAACCATGAAGCCATCCTACTCCTGAATACCTGAGCTTTTTCAAAAAGAACTTTTTGGGTTTTTTTGGTAAGGGCCTAACTCATTCTACTTAATTGATTAAGAAAATCGTAATTACCTCAAGTTTCCCTAAACAGCGACAACAAAAAAGGTATTTTTAACAGATGATAGTTTAATGCTATCTATGAGATTTGGGGAGACTGAAGACACAAGAAGGAAAAGATGCTTTGGGAGAAGCCTGAGGAACGGGAAGAAATGATTACCTCCAGCAAGAGGCAGTAGGCAGGAGTGATCCAAAACATGAAGTAACAAGGACAGCAGGGCAGACTTGTAGGACACATAAACAGGCCCTCAGGGTCTGCACAGAGGAATTCATAAAAGACATCGACCTTGTTCAAATATGTAACATGAGGTCTCAGGACACAGACAGACAGTAGAGGTAAAGGCAGCAGTGAAGGGGGGGGGGTCAGAGGCATACAAGGAGCCCCAATCTCAAGGAATCAGATCCCAGGCCCAGGCAAGGAGATCGTTCTGTGATTTCTAATGACTCAGTCTCTATTTCCTATTGGGCACTCACCCGTGTGACAACTTCTAAAGAAAATGGAAAGGAAGTCTCTCCCCATTCCCAAAATGAGCTCTGCCACTTTCATGGTGAGTTAGATAACAAAGCAAAAGCCTTCATCACACATTGAAAAGCTAAAGTTGGGTGAACAAAAATATAATTTTGAGTTTGTGTACAGTTAACATTAAGAAGAAATACAAGGAATATTTTAGGTGAGTGGGTGGCCATATTCTGGCCATTGGGAAGCTAAAGATGGAATATTATAAGTTCCAGGTTAGCCTGAGCTACATAGTAAGACAATGTCTTAAAAAAACAAACAAGTATGACTAAACAAATAAGCTATATTTTAGATCCAAATTATATTATTGTTACAATAAATTAAGCCTTCAATATTTTCTTCCTTTTAAAATAAAACTAGTCATAGCAATTCATGCTTTGGGACCCTGAGTTAGAATGATCAGGAGTTCAAAACAAGCCTCAAATAAATTTAAGGCCTGCTTGTACCTTTCTAAGACCTTTCATTAAAAAAAAAAACAAACAAAAAAACAAAAAAACAAAACAAAACAAAAAAAAACATACAAACACATATCTAAATGTATATTATAGGGAAAGAGATAATTAATTATATTTGGCATAATTTTCCTCCTTTGAGTTGTATAACAATGTAATTATAAAAACACAATACACACATACACACACACACACACACACACACACACACACACACACACACACACACACACACACACACACGCCCCACAGCTACCTGGAAGAAACATTTGAAAACTAAATGTTACTGGAAGCTCCACAGACATGTGTCAGTGAACTACATAACAGTTAGGAGAAGACTCTCATCTAGCACCCAGAGTCATATCTTGCTGCCTCAAGCAGCTGCCCATGTGGATTTATGCTGGTTTCAAAGATACCTTCAGATAGTACCAGGTATTTATTTGGTGAAGAATGTCCATTACTGACAACAGAGGGAGTCACAGGGAATTTAGGAGGTTGAAGAAGTAGTCAGACCCACCACTAATTCTCTGTCCCTAAGGGTTCTTCTGTATGTTGTTATCTTCATCTACCTTGCTCATATCTCACGCTGTGATTAAACCGATCTTCTGATGAACCCTTTGATTAGGTCTCACCAATTCACGCGGGAGTAGTGTGTTCATCAAAATGTCAACAGATGAAAAAAAAATGAAGGGCACATTCCTAATGAAGAAGAATTTGAACTTTTTTGAACATACACATTTTCTAGTGGCTTTCTAGCTTTCTGTGTTGTAATTACTGCATTTCTCCCAAGGATTACTGATTACATCACACAGAGAAACCGAGAGAGGGCCCGGTTCATCTTCCCTATCTATCTGTGGTTCTTGTGCAAACTTATACTTGTTACCATGAAAAATGGCAAATTTGCCATGTGATCGAAATGTTAACAAGGTAACTGTCAGGGAGATGGATCTCTGGCTGTCACAGCAAGTCAGAACATGAGGATACATTGATATTTCTCAATACAGCCTCTGCTTCCCCAACGTTCACTAACAACATTTCCATGGTGAGGGTAATAAATCAAATGGAAATAACAAGCTGTGTAAGATCTCTGGGATATGATAGATTTCTCTTAACAGCACTATCTGCGAGGTAGGAAACCATTTATAAAGATCTAAAGAAATCCGTAATCAACCGTATTTGCCGTGATGGGGCAGATGAAGAAAACATTGGAAACCTTAACAGTTTGAAGCATATGATGACAAAATTAAACCACCTAAAAGACCCCCACAGTCTAAAACAAAATACAAATAGCTTAATATTCAGAGTGAAATTGATGGAAAACAGAGTTGCTAACACAGTCCACTACAACAGTTCCATTAGGCATTGATAGTAACATTCTTATTATACAGCATAGCTGCTGGGTTTATAAACAGAAAGTAGATTGTACATCATACTATGCAAATGCCTTATCTCCTAGCTAAAGGGACTCTCTCTGGGATTTTTTGTTTTCCCTATTTGTTTGACTTTTTTAAAAGGAAATTTGGGCTGTGTTATGCTAAGTCTTTATTTCAGTGGCTTGACTAATTAAATATTCAATGGCTTAACCAATGAAATAATTTTTCCCCCACAGCGAAGTGGCAAAGTCCATCAATAAGAGGAAAAGAAAGTGATGGAAAAATAAAAGGAAAAGATATATCAGGCAAAGGAAAGGAAACTTCCGCAAGACAGTGCTATCAGGTCACATAGGCGAGGGCATGTGACCCGCCCAGAGTGGCCTCTCCATGCCCTTGTTCACATGGGCTCTAAAATCAAGAGCCACATGGAGCCACTTCCATCTCTGGTCTCTCTTCCTTTGTTCACTACTTTTTGGCTACTAGTCCTGTTTCGGTTAGTGCCAAACTATTAGAAACCCTTTACAGGTTCTCTGTCAGACTCTGCCCTCTTCTTCCAACTTAAATCATTCTGGAAGACTCTTTCTTACCTGTTTATTTCATTAAGGCCCTGCAGGTCTCTACCACAACCTCTTCTCTCAGGGCAGAAAGAACTATGTCTGTCTGGATTGATCTTGTTTCTAAGCCATAGACATTCCCTCTTAGAGAGCAGCAGTTTCATGCATCTCTGATCCCAGGTTCTCACAGGTTGGATTATCTTGCTTTGAATCACAGGGAGAGGCCTTCCTAGCAATACTATTCCCTGTAAGGGATAAATGTCTATGCACCTCTGGTTGCTCATCTATTCAATAGAAGAGCAAGGGTTATGGATGGGGGAAGTGGGGAGACTAAAGAAGCTTACCAAAGCAAGGAGATTTGGGTGAGATAAAGCACCAGGGAGTCACCAAGATCCATTAGCTATTGCTGTTTCAATGGCAAGCACAAAAGCTGTTAAGGCTTGTTTATGGGAATGTTAGGGCAGTGAGCATCTTCTTCAGGCCTGGTTTTTATTTCAGCATTAGGCATAATGACAGTATGTGCTAGCTAGTTCCATGGTGTCACTAAGGTGGAAAGAGTGGGTACGGTATATAAATGGGGAAGTCCACTTGTCTCAAAACAGTAGGATATCATTGGGGTATCATTGCCATTGATAGTTCAAACATTTCAATCCACAGATGTACTTGATGCACAAACATTTATCAGTAGGGTTGTAACCACACATTTTTGATGCTCAATTTAGAAAAAAAAATTATCTTTTTACCTGCCCTATAATCATATGGTTCAGTGATTACAGGCACAACAAGGCAGGTAGAAATTCCAGAAAGAATACACAGGCACAGTGACACTTGCTCCCACCCCAATACAAGTTGCTGACCATATGTATGATCAATTATATTAGATATGTATGACCAATTATATTAGATAAGTTTTCCATTTTTTAAAAGAAACTACAGAGCTAGAGTTGGCTCAGTGGGTAAAAGTGCTTGTTTCATAAGCATGAGGATCTGAATTCAAATCCCCAGCAACACATAAAACAGTGGGATATGGGCGCACATATACCTGCAATCTCAAAGGAGGAGGTAGGGGTAGTAGTTGGGGACAGGAGGATATTTGGGTCTTTCTGCTCGCCAAGCTAGCTCCAGGGTTAGTGAGAGACCCTGTTTCCAGGGAATAAGACAAAGTAGGCAGGACATTCACACAGATACCATATATACACCATACTTATACATATGTACCATACACATATACAAATATCTCACACCAATATCGCTTACATACACACATATACACGTACATCACATACTACATAACACAACTTAAGTGCAGATATTATATACACATCATACACATGTATATATATACACATATACACGTACATCACATACTACATAACACAACTTAAGTGCAGATATTATATACACATCATACACATGTATATATATACACATATACACGTACATCACATACTACATAACACAACTTAAGTGCAACTATTATATGCACATCATACACATGTATATACACCATACCTACCACATATACTCATACATATACTCTATTCATCTCTGTGTCTGGCTCTCTCTCTCACACACACTATACATATATACATATATACGACATATATGCACATTCCATATACATACAGATACTCATATTCCACACATACTCCATATATACATATATGCCACACATACACAAATATCCCATACCATACACACTACATATACATACATACTCCGCATATACCATATAGATACACCACACAGATGCACTACAGACACCACATATATACCATACTCACACATACATGCACATATACCACACATGTGCACACACATCATACACATTCACATATACCACAGATGCAAGCACATATATGCACATTTACCACATATGTTAGTATTTATCCATCTATTGCCTAGAACTTTGGAGTAAAAGTATTCTTTTAGAAACATTAGATTGTCAAAGAACTAATTCAATAAAACTCCATTTAAAAAATAACTAATTCAATAAAAGTCAATTTAGAAATAACTAATAAAAGTCAATTTTAAAGAAGACTTAAGAAGAAAAATGGACCATAGTTCATCAATGAAAATCATTTCCTACAGGCATAGAGGCATGGGTCCCAGACTGAGGATTTAACTCTGAAGAAATAACTCTTGCTTACATAAGGCCTCATATCCAGTCCTTAGCCCCTTAAAATATAATAATAAAAAGTCCAGAGTGGGTAATATTGTCCCTATCAGCAGGTGATTCTTAAGTTTAGGGCATCGTATGCACACTTTCTATAGACCAATGAGTGCTGAGTCTCCTTAAGGAAAATGCACATAGGTATATATATTTACATATTATTGCCAAATTTAAAAATTCTAGATGAGACCTCTTAAAGCCAGTTTATGAAGTTATATAGTTCAGAAAAAACATGAAACTCAAGTTCCTCTTACTTTCTTTGTACATAGCTCTCTCGTGCAGAGTTAAATACATGAAACAAAATAAAATGAAGTCAGAAAAGAAGAGGTTAAATTAAATAAAGGATATCAGAATTTACAAGATTAATGCTTGGTTATTGTTTATACTTGGGATATCTTACAAATATATAACGCAAAATTAATTAACATTAAAATGAGTAAGATGAAGAAAACATGTCCCCCTATAATTTCTGAGTTGATAATAATGGACCAAATTTTACTGCCAGCAAGTAAGGTGGAGACAATCTTTCTGTTCCTAAATAAGGGCATCACAGGAGAGAAGGATGGACATTTAGCACTGGGTGCTTTGAAACTATCCAAGGAAGAATATTATGGCTAACTTCTTTTTCACACTCACTGTACTTCTCAATCATAACTGTGCCAGTTATGAGCTGATTACCTTGTCCACACAGCTTGAGTTAAACATTTCCGACTCCCAAGCTCAGACATCCTCACAATTATCATCTTTTAAAAGGCCGACATTCATTATAAAATCATTGATGGTAAATTGTGAAATGATTTAACAAGTCTTAAAAACATTTCTCTATAGAGAAACATTTCTCTATAGAGTACAGAAAACAATTCATACATCAATGTGTCTCAAAGAATGAAGCTAGCCTACTTCATGAAATCAGTTTGGAGAACTACTCTATTGAAATGCTGACATCCAAGTCTTCAGTTGGATAGATCCAAGGGGCAAATGCACTACTGAAGTGAGGAGACAAGTTAGTAGGAAGAGAGGACATTATCACTCAATTTTCACCAACAACTGAGCAGCAGTAGTAATTGAGTTTTAAGAAGCCTCTGAGAGAAATGCAAAGTTGGCAATGGAATCTAGTTCCCCTGCCTTCACATGGTCTCAGTCATGGAAATAACTCACACCCTCAGACACAAACTGGTAATGGAAAGGACTGACAAGCACAGTGGGTAGGTGCTCAGAGAGGGAGGGACTTCCTAAGGAATTCAGATTATCCCAAGGAATGTTGAGGGACATATACCCCGCTGGGAGGACACAGACAGGAGCTCTGTCAAGAGGTCCCTTCCTCCAAATGTGTGACATCCAACTCCCCAGTTCACTGACCAAGTTGCCAAATATTAGTCTGGGTTGTCACTGAACAAGTATGACATGATTCTCAGCATTTTCCTCAGCCTCAAGCTGGTAGGTAATTGTCCAAATAAATAAAATACTTAGAAAAGAAGAGGTTATCCTGGTGGAGGTGGGGGTGGGGGTAGAGGAAGAGGTGGAAGTGGTGGTGGTGGCACTCACTTTTAATCCCAGCACTCAGGAGGCAAAGGCAAGTGGATCTCTGTGAGTTCAAGGTCATCCTGGTTTTCAGAGGTAGTTACAGGGCAGCCAAGGCTACTCAAAGAAATCCAGTCTCAAAAAAATCCTATCAGCCAAACAAACAAAAGTTAAAGATAAGGAATGGATGACTTGGATTAGGCATGGTTTGTCAGGGACACAGAGAAGGCAAAACAAAGCAGAAATGATTTTCTAGAATGTAACTTCTATTGTTTCCACACTTGGGGGCTACTTGCTGATTTGGGAATCTACGTAAGTAGGATATGGAATTGATATGTTAGAGCTACCTCATACTAGCTTCTCAAAACTGATGATATAATTTCAGAAAAACCTCTAAGTTAGCTGTTTAAAAAAATTGTTAATTAAACTATGTAAGTTATAATCAAATTATTAAAAGCAAAGGTGGAAAATATTCAGAATTCCTACATCCTAATGACTTGACTGTACCTTATTATATTTGTGCTATTGGGTAGTTGGGTCTATTGTACCTGTATGGTGGAAGAGATATAAGGTAACATACAGTTTAACCACCTTCTTCCAATTCTGTGAAATGTGGCATTAAATCAGTAGCATGAAATTAGGTATGGTAGGACAGAATGTGCTTTTACATGGCAGAATCAGTAACTATGACCCATTTGTTATTTTCTTGATTATCTAGGCTTAATAAAACAATATTACACATTAAACTAACATTGTGTTTGTAGCTGTGGCAGGGTGGATAGCACAGAAATGGAGAAAATGTCCCTTTAGTATTCGAAATGTATCATTTACTAGAAGAGTCATTCATGCCCTCACAAATGAGTTCAGTCTGGTAATTAATTTTTGTCATTTCACTTTTGTCTTGCTTGTCACTTAAACAAAGCTATCAACAAACATTCATATCTCAAGCACACTTTTGTGTCAGTGATGAAGGAAAGGGCCTAATTTGATAGCAACTAAGCATTTAATTTGATCTGAATTTCTCAGATCATGGTTACATTAGGACCAGACTGACCATAAATATAGAAATTTAACATCAACAAAAACTGAGTGGAAATCATATTGGCTTTATAAAATTTGCTGGAAAAAACAAATATATATTTTACAATTATGTATATATTGTGTATACATAGCTTTTCATCAGTAAAACGTATGGCATAGTTGCATATGCATGTGTATGGCATGTTGGTGCATGTGCATCTACACACACATGTATATAAACAATGTTTGGCAGCATTACCTTCAGATCTCTAACTATAAATATAACAAAATTATTATTACACAACTTTCCTAAAGACAACTTATGATTGAAAGCAGAAATGGGGGAAGCATTGCTGAACGGTCACTAAAGTTCAACAAAGTCATTTCACATTGATAACACTGCATTTGGTTGAAATACCAAGCAACCAAAGTCTGCTGAAAAATGCTAAGTCCAAATTTTCTTTCTCTTATGGTGAAGGGTAGTAGAATCACCATGGGACAATAGATAGATCCCCACTAGCAATAAGAAGATGAGAAAAGTCAATGCTTCACAGATTGTCAGTGCACGTCTGAGATGTAGCTAAGGAAGCAACAGAAAATAATAAACAGAAAGTATAGTAAGATGGCTATGGAGGCAGCTCTGCATTATTTCTGGCTCACAGTGATATTAAAATTTTCTTCTTAGTGTTTTATTATTTCCAAAAAAGTTTAGAACTGAAACTCATTCAATTTTAAGGATAGAAAGAGACACACACTTAAAGAAAAAAAGTGACAGACCTGAATGACAAGAACTTTAAGTTGCCTAAGAAAGAAATTAAAGAAGATATCAGAAAATGGAAAGATCTCCCTGAATAGGTAGGATCAACATAATAAAAATAGTAATCTTACCAAAAGTAATCTATAGATTCAATGAAATCCCCATCAAAATCCCAACACAATTTTAAAGACCTCGAAAGAACAATACTCAACTTCATATGGAATAACAAGAAATCCAGGATTACCAAAACAATCCTGTTCACTAATAGAACTTTAGGAGGCATCACCATCCCTGACTCCAAGTCCTACTATAGAGCTACAGTAATAAAAACAGCTTGGTACTGGCATAGAAATAGATTTGTGGATGAATGGAATTGAATTGAACACCCAGACATTAATCCACAGACCTATGAACACCTGATTTTTGACAAAGAGGCCAAAAATATACAATGGGAAAAAAGATAGCATCTTCAACAAATAGTGTTGGCATAACTGGATGGTGGTATGTAGAAGAATGAAAATATGTCCATATCTATCACCCTGCGCAAAACTCAAGTCCAAGTGGATCAGGGACCTCAACATAAGCCCACTTATACTGAACCTCACAGAAAAAACCTGGGAGATACCCTTGAACACATGGGCACAGGAGATCACTATAAATATAACACCAGTAACACAGACACTGAGAACAACCATCAACAAGTGGGACCTCCTGAAACTGAGAGGCTTCTGTTAGTCAAGAAGACAAAATGACATCAAACATAATGGGAAAAGATCTTCACCAACCCTACATCTGACAGATCTATAATATATGGAGAGAACTCAAGAAATCAAAAATACCCACTTGGGAAATGGGGTACAGAAGCTAAGGAGGGGATTTCCAATAGAAGGATTCCAAATGACTGAAAGAAACTTAAAGAACTGCTCAACATCCTGAGACATCAGAGAAATGCAAATCAAAACAACTCTGAGATACCACCTTACACCTGTCAGAATGGCTAAGATCAAAAACACAGATGACAGCCTATGCTGGGGGGATATGGAGCAAGGGGAACACTCCTCCATTATTGGTGGGAGTGTAAACTTGTACAGCCACTTTGGAATTCAATATGGTAGTTCCTCAGAAAACTGGGAATCAATCTCCCCATTGGTCCACTATTGGGCATATACCCAACGTACACACACTCTTACTCCAAGAGCATTAGCTCAAATATGTTCATAGCAGCATTATTTGTAATTCCCAGAACCTGGAAACATCTAGATGCCCCTCAACTGAATAATGGATTAAAAAATTGTGGTACATTTACACAATGGAGTACTACTCAGCTGAAATAAAAAACGACTTCCTAAAATTTGCAGGCAAATGGATAAATTTGGAGAGTATCATTCTGATTGAGGTAACATGGGTCCAGAAAGATAGATATGGTATGAATTCACTTGTAAGTGGAATTTGGACATAAAGCAAAGAATATCTAGGCTACAAACCACAGGCCCCAAAACAGCCAGGTAACAGGAGGAACTTAAGAGAGACATCCAGGGATAGCCCTGAGAAGGGGAAATAGAGATCTCCTGAGTAAATTGAAATCATAACAAGAGAGTGAGCAAGGGGAGCTGGAAATAAATCATGAGATATGGAGATGGTTGAGGGGGAGGGGCCACAGAGGGAGAGAACAAAGAAATGGATATCTTGATAAAGGGAGCCATTATGGGGTTAGGAAGAAACCTGGTACTAAGGAATCCTTCAAGAACCCACAGGATGTCCTTTGCTACCAATAGTGGAGAAGGTGCCTAAACAGGACTTCTCATATAATCAAATGAATGACCACCCTAATTGTCACTATAGATCCTTCTTCCAGCAATGGATAGAGGCAGAAACAGAGATCCATAGCTAAGCACCAGGTGGAATTCCAGGTCCTGGAGGGAGGGAGGGAGAGAGGGGGAGGGGGAAGGGGGAGGGGGAAGGGAAGAGGGAGGGAGGGAGGGAGGGAGGGAGGGAGGGAGGGAGGGAGGGAGAGAGAGAGAGAGAGAGAGAGAGAGAGAGAGAGAGAGAGAGAGAGAATATATGAACAAAGGGATCAGAGGAGACCCACAGAGATGGCTGACCCAAGCTATTGGGAGCTTACTGACTCTGAAATAATCACTGAGGAACCTTCAGGGAAAGGAACTAACCCCTCTAAAGGTAGACGACTATCAAATAGCACGGGTAGTATGTAGAGCCTCTTGCAGTAGGATCAGAGTATGTTCCTTGTGCATGAACTGACATCTCGGAGCCCGTTCCCTACAGAGGAACATCTAACCCAGCCTTAATATTTGGTTGAGAGACTAGGACCTAGCTCAATTGTATAGGCCAGAGGAAGTGACTCACTCTGGGATTCTTTGTCCTCCTTGGGGAATGGATGGGGGGAAGACTGGGAGGGACTGGGAGGAGGGAAGGGAGGGTGAGCAGTGGTAGATATGGAAAAAAACCTTTTTAAGTAAAAAATGAAGACACACACACAGACCCTTAAGAGCCAAGTGTTACATGACACACACACACAGACCCTTAAGACAAGTGTTACATGGGTGTATTTTTCAGACAATTAAACGTATTTTGGCAAAACATAATTATAGACAAACAGAATTAAAATTCTGAAACAGACTGGCTAATTTTATTTTACGTCTCTAAGAAAAGAAAATGTCAGATACTGTGATGACAGTTTCTCTCTCTGTGCCCTTATGCTCCATGGGTGAGTTCCCAAACTGGTCACTGAAATTATTCGGAGGTTCCCAGGTATATTTGGTAAAAATGCTCACTAAGGTTTATAGGATTCATACTGGCTTCAGCCACTCACCTCTCAGCTTCCTTACGTCTTGATTTAACTTTAAATACTGCTACTGTACTTACTGAGGGATTTTGGGTGTGGCAGGCACCATGTACCCTCTCTGTCCAAATGACTCTAGGATGAAATGACCCCAGGAAGAAAAGTAGCCCCCCAAAACAGTTCCCCACTTCTAGAAAGTACGTAATATCTGTGCTAAGGCACTTCAGAGCTTCTGTGCCAAACAAACAAAGATGTCAATGGGGAAAGAGCTCATGTCCTATCATACGAGTGGCATGGTGATTTGGAAACGCAAACTCTATTACAGTGGCCATTTGTGGGGGAGGAGGCAAAAGCCATTCTCAGCAGAAGACAACACTACTCTCAGTAGCTGGGGCCATTAATCAACTCTCCTCACAGGCTGGGGAGGCAGCAATGGATATCTGAGATATCTACGGAGAAAATATCTATTTACTGAACACTTACTACCTGTTGGAAAATGTGCTCCAGACTTTCTAGAATGTGAGGCAGATATGACCTCTGACCCATCTGCGCTCAGAGATATGGACAGTGAGCCCAGGAAATAACCTCGAGCCAGAAGCCAGGGCTGAATGAAAAAATGTGGGAAACAAAAGACAAGACAGAAAAAAAAAAAAAAAAGCAAGGAAAACACTGACCAATGATGCTGTGGTCATAGACCAAGAATCCGGAATCCCAGCCCATTCACTCTCCACACTCACCACATCCATGGTCCTGTGGCTGACCCTCACTCTGTGAAAGCTAAGAAAGCAGAGAATACCGTTTCCTGGATTCTGATAATCATCTTTAGGGAAGAACTGCCATTTGCAGTAGATATGAAAATAGGAACTCCTTTGTAGAAGTGAGGAGAGTGTGTGAGTAGCAGGATGCAGCCTGCCCTTTTAAATACCCCTTTAATAATATCCCTCCCTCAAGCTTGCTGGTAATGAGAAGTTACAAAATACAGTCCCCTCTGGTTGCCACAGACAGAAAGCTGGACGAAAACCGGCATGTCATGGTGCCCTATTACAATAACAGATTAAAAGTACACAAACAAGGTATTTTGTGTATTTTGTGTACAAAAGTAGCAGTTATGAAATCTGGAGGCTGCAGATTGCTCGTCACCATACCTGGGTGGTCAAACATTCACTTGAGCAGATAAGATACCCTGGGAGGGCTCAGCTCACAAGAGCCATTGGGGGGGGGGGGTTGGGGTTTGCAGTGGAAACTGCATTCTCCCAAGCATTCAAAAGTATTCAGGTGACTGCCCAAGAATGAAACTGCAGGCAGCCTAAAGCCAGACAAGCATGGTGGAGACATCTGATTGATTGTCTGAGAGTCCCTCTCCAGAGACATATTCCACCATGGTCCCTCCCAGGGTTTTATGCAGAAGGCTACTTCTGAGAAATAAGATGGTTTATTAGCATTCAGGGGCCAAAGTTTAGCCTGAAGGAGAGATACCTTCATCAATAAAATCTTTTTTGATTAAATTCAGTCTTTCTTCTTGGGTCTGCTCAGAAAGTGGAAAATAAGGCGGGTGTGCTTTCTAACTTTTATCCCCAATTTGTTCCCTGAGGATTTCAAGGATTCTATTGCCTTGAGGAAAATCTCTAAGAAGAAAGAGAGAAATGTTCTTTCATTCATAAGTTGCCTGTTGATAAACTCACACCTAGTAATTCAGACTTGGAAACACTGCCCAGATATCTACTGGGTTTTATAAAGTTACTAATCTATTATTTTTAAATTATCATATGTGGTGTATGTTAAGATGCCTCTTTTACAAAAAGAACTTAAGTTTTTGTTTTCAGTAAGGGAAAAATGTGTATATATTATGCATGAATCTGAAGTTAAGTTAATGTGTTTTAGCCTTTCAACTGGTATAATCATCAAAAGGCTGCATTGAAAACACAGCAATGTTACAAGGAAATTACACAGCAATCACTGCTATGCTCATTTTATTCTCAATTTTATAATGAGGGCTGTGTATTACTTACTAGTAAATATTCCTTTCATTGTATAGCAAAATATCTGAAGTAAAAATGTCAAGGTGTGTGCATGTGGTGTGCACGCGCATATGTGTTTGCAGCTATCAGGGACTGAATTTGGAATCTCATGCTTACTGGCCAAATGATCTAGTCAAAATGGATAAGACCTTTATAAAAATACTTCTCTTTATTTTCATGTGTATTTGTGAGTGCATTTGTGTCTCTTCAAACAGGACTTCTCTCTGAGGCTGGAACTTACCATTTTAAGCTACACTGGAGGCCAACAAATCCTATTAATCACCTGTCTCCACTTCACTAGAGTTGGAGACAGTCATGACATACCTAAAACTAAGAAGTTCTGGGGATCTGAACTCAGGTCCCCATGTTTGTGTAAAAATCACTGTTACCTAGTAAACTACATTTTTAACACCCCAAGTCCTTCTTTTTTGAACATGAATTCACATTAGAAAAAAAAAATCTAACCCTCATTTTATTTTTCTTGAAGGCGTTATACAAACACTGCTTAAATGGGGGCCATCCCACTCTGCAGACAAGGGTGACTGGCTTACCCCATGGTCTTTCTCTGCCTGACTCTTATTTTGATCTTGGTACGATGCCTAGGATAATAAACAATTCTTGGATCTAAGCTCGTGAGAAGTGAATTAAATATCAGGTGTCAAGAGGTAGCCTAGGATTCCTGATACATCCCATCTAGATATCACTGTTCTTAAGATTCTGATGATACTGTGGGTCATCTGACAAGGATGTACCTGCTTAATTGATTTTTAAAAATTTAATCCATGAGAGTTTAAGGTGATAAGTATAGCAGAGTAACCACAGACCATTTAGAAAAAACATTTCTTACAATGAATGAAACCTACCCATACCCTCCAATTAAACCATGTGGGTGAGGCCGTGAGCATAGTCTCTGACTCATCAGGCAATCATGGCCCATCCATTTCTGTTCTTCAGAAGTGCCCACACTTCTCATAAAAGAGATGACAGCCTTTGTTCCTCTCCCCCTCAGAAAGGAGATGAAAGGGCAATGAAGAGAAGACATCTTGAATGTGCTTTGCATACTTCCTTTCCAAAGAAACATACTTTCTAAACCTAAGTCTTTAGTGCTAATGAAATATTTCTCTTTTACACAGGGTTAAAGGACTTTTAAGACATACATTCCTTTGCTCTCATTAAGGAGACACTAATTCTTTATGGGTTCATAAGCACCAACATAACTGAATAGAATTCACAGCCAGCGTGCAACAATCAATGTAAACTCTAATGAGAGGACACACTGGCGGGGACATGTGTGGTTCTTTTCCCTTCTTCTGTCTAAGACACTCTATCGAATTTCTCAGAGGCTTTATTAGTTCTTGCTTAATACTATCCCTCCTTTTCATGTGAAAACTTTGATTAGAAATTCAGGCAAAGCTTTAGGCTTTCAATGAAATCATTAAAAAATAATTAATGTCTAAATGTGCTCAAAACATCACATTATGGTTAATTGGCAGCACAATCACAGGGCACTGAGATGCAGGTGACATTAAATGCCAGCAAGCCAGGCCTCCTATGTCAGTTATTTCAGCATTCCAAGCAGAGAATTAACTTTGTGGGGAAGGTAGATGGTGGAGCTCTTGGGAGCTGCACCTGGTTAGAACATATGACTTTTTTCTGGAGAGGGACTAAGGACTCCTTGGAGGGAATCATATGGCGGTTTTGATATTGCTGCAGTCCAATATTTATAAATGGAATTCCCAGCATCGCTCTAGAAGTCTTATTCAGAACCCAATGACTGGAACAGAAAATGGTGTCTTGGGATCTTTCTGGTTCCTGACCCACAGGACTGGGATAAAGAAAGAGTGAATTTAGGATGCTACATCCATCCATTTTCTGTGAAGGTCTGAAGTTTACTTTCTTTAGTTACAGTGGCAAAATGTTTATGTTAATTCTTATGCCAAGTGGGCACAAATTCAGTCTATTATTACTTTGAAATTACTCAAACATGTTTATGCATCTTAAGAGTCTAAATTGGAATTTGTCAAGTATGGTCTTCTACACACTCTTACTGCAGGGTTCTGTGAAGCCGGAGGAAGGATGACGGGGAAGACAGTCTTTCTCCAGGAGAGAAATATGGAATCATCCCACGGGGGAGAAGTGTGCTGCACTCAACGAAACTGAGAGGAGCTGGAGATCTCAAGAGTGATCTGACATCGGGCATGGAGATGCAGAATTTAGAATTTATCTTGTTGATATTTTTTTCCTGGTCTGTATTTCACTCTGTCCCCTTTCCTCCCTTTTGGCATGGTAATGTAAATTTTGTGCCATTGTATGTCAGAAATATATCACCTTTTTATTTTATTATTTTAATTTTATTGAGGGTTACAGTTAACAGGTTGCCATGAGTCTCAGAAGAAACTTTGGACTTAAAACAACAGCACCCCCCCCCCCCCACACACACACACCAAAAAAACCAGTGTTATGACTGGAAGGTTATGAGGGCTTTTGAAGGTGGACTGAATGTATTTTTTCATTATGATATGGCTACCAATCTATACGGGTCAGTGAATGAAATATTGTGATTTGAATGAGAATGGCCCCATAGGCTCTTACATTGGAATGCTTAGTCTCCAGAGAGTGGCACTATTTGAAAGGATTAGGAAAGTTAGGAAGTGTGGTCTTGCTGGAGTAGGTGTGACCTTGTTGGTAGAAGAATGCCACTTGGAGGTGGTCTTTGAGGTTTCAAATCTCAAACCAGCCCAGTGTCTCTTTTTTCCTCTATGTTTACAGATTAGGATGTAGCACTCAGCTTCTTTTCTGGCACTATGCTTGCCACCATGATCCTTACCATGATGATAATGGAAGACCCTCTAAGTCTGTAAGCCAGTATCTAATTTAATGTTTTCTTTTATAAGAGTTTTCATAATCATTGTATCTTCACAGCAGAATAGTGACTAAGAAAATGCCCAAATGGGTGGAGCATGCATGAACCCCCACCAAAGACTTATATACATTCTCAGTATCTGACAATTTATGAATAAACAATTAAACAACTCATGATTCTTCTGATTTTCCAAGGTGAAGAGGCCCTTAATTGCAGGTTAAACATCAGATCCAAGGGAGATAGAATCTCAATCAGAATTTGGGTGCATGTTCAAGAAGACCAGATATGGCTATGGCATTTAACCAAAGCTATAAGATATATGATATAAAAGTTGATAATGACATTAGTTGTTGAGCTAGGCTCAGTGTTGGTCAGAAGAATACAAGGGGATAAACTAACTAAACCATGGCTAAAATATAAAGGGCATAGCCATTCTGAGTTATTCACCCTCAACATCACAGACAAATCAGAAAGGTTGACAATCCCATATATAGTAAGTAAATTTCTTCAGATCAGGAATCCATTGTACATACATTTTATATTGTGCTGCATGTCAGAAATGGAGCAGGCCTATTGACTTCCCTTGCTTGGGCAACTTGGCCTGATGGTCTCTCTCGGACATCGTTTGGGTGGGCATCAGTTGTGCCCTCACTTATGAAACTAAAAGCTCTTTAAATGTATATTTGGTTATTTTTTTTAATGTAAACTCATCCGCATGACTAAGAGGAACTTCATTTGAAGGATCCTTGTAGCAAAGCTGCTTTTAAGCTACAGAGATAAAGGTAAATGTTGGAATACAGACTTAAATTTTTTTAAAAGGAGAATAAAAACCATAGAAGGTTGACTCTGTTGATAAAAGGCTCACTTTGCAAACACGAGGACCTTAACTCGATCCCAAGAAACTGTGTAAAAATGCCTGCATGTGATGGCATGAACTTGTTACTCAAGTGTGACAGATGCAGATAGACAGATCCCTCTTCCTTTCTGAACAGCCATTCTAGATAAGTTGATGAGTTCCAGGCCAAAGAAAGGCCATGTTCCTGCAGATGACATTAGAGGTTGTCCTCTGGCCTTCACATGCACTCACACACATGTGCATTATTTATTCACTAACATGCACACACATGAGTACAAGCACACGATACATATACATGCATTAAAAATGCTAAAGAAAAAGAAGACAACAGAAGATCAAGAGCTATAATGTCCACATGACAATAATATGGTGTCAATCAGAGTAAAATAAAAAAAAGAAACCAAGTCCTTATCTTCTGGGATCATTGAGTTATACATAAGAACAACTCATTCTAAATAATGATCCTATGGCATGCAAATTAATGTAGATTGAGAGAGAAAAACTAGAAGATTTTTTCGATGGTCAAACAAGTAGTTACATGTGAACACAAGAAAGTGAGCTTTGAGCCTCCTAAGCAAACTGACAAATTGTCCTCTAGAGTCCATTTCCCAGCATCAACACCACTTTGCCACGATGGCCTGTCCAGCCCAAGGGCTCTCCACACCAAGAAGGGCAGTCAGTGTGATTAAAACAACCATCAACAAAATGGTCCAGTAATTAACCATCTTCTTTTTAAAATATAATTGTGGTCAGTGAGATTGATGGGCTCTTTTGGTCATTAACAATCTATTTAACAACCATAAATTTAAAGTCATCACTTTCCTGAGCCCTGGTGTTGAAGAGGTTAGGGGGCAGGCAGAGTTAAGAGCTAGAAAATTAAGCCAGATTGAGAAAAGCAAGATTTATAAAGTAGTATTCCTCTGAGAGTGCTGTGGACCTCAGTGGAAATGGGTGTTATTAATGTTACAGGATATACTTAATTGCTTTCTTAAGAGGGAAATAATTCTTAATTAATTCCCTAGACCCTGGGAATATAACTAAGGTGGAGTAGGGCATCACTAAAAATTGAATGAACCCACACAAAATCAAGATTTTTCAAAACGAACCACCTACCTATAATAATTAAATAGTGCCTACCACAATATAAGACACAGAACATAACTTTGTCACCCTTAATCATTCTGAAGTAATCAGTCCTTAACAAGGATTTCCGAATGTCACATAAAACACATGAGAGTGTTATACTGAAAATACATCTGAAAAAATCCCTTGACTGATAGCACGGCAGCACTTCATGTCTGTCTATGAACTTAGAGCTGCACTTAACTGCATTATCAGCAAGTGATATTGTAGTCATCGTCACACATTTTGACCTAAGTTTTTGCTCTTGTCATTTTCTTTTTGCCTGTTTTTGTTTTGGCTGAAGGTTATGCTGGACCTCTTGTTTTATCCCATGCTCATGACCCAGTCAAGGGGGCAGACAAATAAAACTTCCTCTGGGTTATTTTCTAAGCAGGTCAGAGTCTCAGTGTCAGGTTTAAACGTGCCAACTGGAGACCCAGCCCAGGATCACCCTATCAGTGGTCCAGGAAAGAACCAATTAGCAGGAGGAAAGGTAAACACATCTTTTGCTAGCCGTGTGCTTTGGACTGTTGTAGAGAGATCTTCCTAAGCAAGAAGAAAAGAAATACAGGGAAGGAGTGGAGAGATGGATCAGCTGGGCAAGAGTACTTATTGTGAAAGCTTGAGGGCCTGAGGGTGAATCCATGCCCATCATCTATGTAAAAAGCTTGATATAGTCACAGGAGTGCTGGTAACCTCAGGACTGTTGGGAGACAGGGTGGAAACAGGATGATCACAAGAGGATGCTGGCTGCTAGTCTTGTACCATGTTAGGTGAGAGACCCTATTTCAAGGCAGTAGGCAGAGAGTGGCAGGAAAGGATATACAATATCCTCTAGTGGCCTCTGCCCACAAGCATATCTGCTCCCACACACATGTAAATGCAAGACACACACACACACACACACACACACACACACACACACACACACACACACGCACGCACGCACGCATGCACGCACGCACGCACATACATGGAAATAAATTAAATTCTGCACACTTTAATCTTTAATTTGTAACAAAGAGCCCTGTAAATAACTGTAACAAAGCTATTGTTCCAAATTGAGAATTAGAGGAAAGCCCTAGGGAAGGGCTGGGCTTTCTACCAGCAATATGGCAGCATCACAGTTCTGCTAATTTCCATCAAAGCAAGGGTGCTCTCTCCATGTGGAAAAAGGAAAAGGAGGAAGCAGAACTGTACTAAGGCTATTGATTAAAGTTCAAAGGAGCCAGAATAGTTCCTGATGAGACCTATTTCCAGCACTTTCCCCTTCCCTAGAGGTTCACTGGTATTAATGGAGGTGTCTATAGAAACCCCATGTTTGGCCTCAGAAGATCTTATAGTTTAATATTTTAGGATGAAGAAGAATTTGGTCTTGATTGGTAAATAGATTTTTGGCTAAAATACCATCCCTGATCAAGAGTAATAGCAAACAGTGGACTTAATTGTAAAAGAATAAAGTAACCAGTTGTTAGTGGTTGCAGAGAAAACTCATTAGAGGGCTAAGAGCAAGGATTCTGAAGGCACACAGCAGGACAGGCACAGAGTAGGATAGGTTTCCGAGCATGGATTCTGAAGATACAGGATAGGATGGGTCCATATCCTGCTCTTTACCAGCTTAGTGAGACATTTAACTTTAACTCTCTGAATACAAAATGCTAAAATAATTTTAAAATATATCATATTTTTATCATAAACATTACATAAATAACACCGAGATTTTTTTATATTATTCAGAATCTAACTTTCACTTAATAAACATTCACATAAATGCCAAATAATAGACAAACCTGGACATTATTGTGTTAAGAGAAATAAGCAAGACTCAAAAAGACAAATATGTATTTTCTCTCTATACCTAAAACCAGTAAAGCTTGTAGTAGGGAAGAGAAAGGGGACATTAGGGCATAAACAGGGGAGAGGCTAGGGGTAGATATGGTCAAACCAAATGTATACATATATAAGAATGTTACAGTGAAGCCCAGTATATTACACAATGAATACAGTCTGAGATGAAATCAACATTAGCCTCATCACCAGTGGCCAGTCAACCTACTTATTGACAATATAAAATGCAGTGCTGGCTTGGTCTTTGCTTATCTGACTGTCTACTTTAGAATTCAATCTTCATTTGATGCATAGAACTGACAAGCAGGACACTTTGAGGTCAAGGCAGAAGTGGAGAACAGCACAAGCTACCCCATGCAGTTAATGTATGCAAAACCTACTAATTTAGCAGAGCTAACCTATGGAGTGGTGCATATTCTAATGGTGCTCTGATATATTTGGACCTTGAAAGATCACATAGTATTTTAGTGAGTTAAATTTTTAGGATGATCCAAATTGGTGCATTTTGAACTAAAGCAATGAGACTACCTACTCTGAGTCTCCCAGACTGCTTAAAACATGCAAGCCCACACTGATTCCCCTCAACTATGCATTTGCAGAAAGGATGATCAGGAAGCTGGATCAGCACCATGTGTTTTGAGCCTTGGCAAATATGGAAGCTAGCTATGTCAATAGCAGGAAAAGAAATGTTTTAGAATCATTGACATGACAACAGACTTGGGCTTCTGAGAGTCACTGTATTTTGGCATCAGGGGTTAGAATTAGTAGTCATCGGATTGTACCAGAAGAAGCTATTTTGTTGACACAAATGAGTAGAAGATGTATTTGCCATCCAGGAGTACAGACCTTGGATGGTGTTGGCATCCTACAGTTCCTAACTTCCCTTTTCCCATTCAAAACTTCTCAAATTTTTCTGTTCTGAAATACAACCAGTACCAAAGTCAGGAAGCCCTGTGCTAACTGAGTGCACCTTAGTGTGGACTCAGCTGTTGACCATCTCCCCTGCCATCCTGAAGGCATGCACTACTGCTGTGTCCTGGTGGGACATGGGACATCACACTTCACAGAGGTTTATATAATGCTGGTGGAATAATCAATTGGGCTATGCATAGACAATAGCACTGTCTCATTTTTCTATACATACAAGCAAGCAGTTCTTTGATATTAAGGTCAGAAAGGAAAGGGAAAATATTAGAGATGGTTGGCCATAACTTTGCCTGTTTGGTCCCTGGCACATTAAACATCACTAATACAGCTGTCCTTCTGCCAGCCTATCATCATGGTGACTGCTAACACAGTTGCCTAGGTGGTATCAGTTCCCCCATCAAAGCAGCGAGGGACTGAAAACAGCTTAGTTGACAGAGTGGTTACCTAGCAGAAAATAAGACAGCATTTTGATTTTCAGTATCACATAAGTTGGCTAAGATGACACATGTCTGTAACCCCTGAACTAGGAAGATAGAAACAAGTGAACAAGGAATCAAGAATATCTTTGGTTTCCTACTAAGTACAAGGGGCTCCATGAGATGCACCTTGAAGCCTGTATCAAAGCAAGCAAATCCAACTATATCTAGACTTCATTGGTCTTCCCTCATGCTTAAAGCTATAGACAGGTCCACTCAAACCATCAACCTCATGCATAGTAAGCCACATTCTACTTTGTTCTTGATGTCTAGCTGCCATTTTGACAATAATTACAGCACTGTTTTAAAGGTAAGAAATAAAGCACTCCGGTGTATGTTCAAAATCTTGCAATGCCATCAGAATGCCTTCAAAGGCCTTATAAAGCCTGTAGCTGTCCATGGTTTGACATTGAGCACCTCCTCTGTGGAGAAATGCTGGTCTTTCACAGCCCTAAATGGCTGGCAATTTCACATCATTCAGGAACCAGCGAAAAGTGAGTTTGCCCAAGAGAAAAATGTTGGCTCATCAACTTTTCTACACATGTGGGTCAGATATGCCCCTTTGTCGTTAGCTTTGGACTTGGGTTACACTTTGAAAACTCATTATTTGTTAGTAATTGTGCAACCTTTACCATCAGAATATCAATCCTATAAGAGCAGGGAGCTAGTTTTCTGTTCCTCCGGTGATGTGGGAATGCCCTTCTTTATGCTGTGAATCTCAATCTTTAAATAAAGGAGCTGCTGGGCCCAGGCCCCCAGAAACGACTCAGACGCTTCTATTAACTTCATGCTGTTTGGCCTATGGCTCAGGCACATTGCTAGCTAGCTCTTATATCTTAAATCAACCCATTTCTATTAATCTGTGGGCCACGTGGCCCGTGTGGCTCACCCATGCTCCTTACATGTTGCTCCTTGGGCGGCTGGCTCGGTCTGCCTCTAACTCCGCCCTGCTTCTCCTACCTAAACTGATTTCTCCTCCCACTTCTTCTATGGTGCCCGCCATGACCCAAAACAGCTCCTTTATTTAAAGATTGAGATTCACAGCATACATAAAAGCATTCCCACATCACTCCGGCATAGTGCTGGGCACAAGAGACAGGTCAATGTGTTTCTACTGGATTCTGAGCATAAAAGGGACGGGTTTGTAAGCAAATTATTAAAAGGAAACCTCTGAAAAGATAGTGATGTAAACTGTCACTTACAAAGTAGTTTCGCAGAGTTTCCAAATTCATTCCCAAATTGCATGCTTTGTTTCAAACACCATTACAACACAAGACTCAATACAGGAACACTAGACATGGAGCTGGCATTCCAGAGCCAGCAGCTAAAACATGGAAATTGAATACACAGTGTACATTTCTCTCTTCTTAAGCCCAAATTAAACTTGAGCTTCCTTTTTAAAATATCACTTCAGAGACAGTGAAATAATAGAAAAGCAACAAAATATCATTAATTATGCTCAATATCTAACAAAATATTTTTATTTATCCAAATATAGTTAGACTAGCATGATATGAAAATTAATTTAAGTCAGTTTTCTTTCATAATGGTGTTATTGTAAAAATATTGCCAAAGTCTTCTATGTTCATGGGCAGGTGGTGTCACATAGAACCATGCAGAATCAAGAAATCGGCCTCTACCCTATTCTAACTTACAATATTCTGTACCAAAGGAGAATTTCCACAGAATGTGCCTTGCTTTAGGAGATAAGATTGTATAAGCAGATTTTGAATTCATTTTTAGGGAGAAGGATGATTGCAGCCCTGGGAAGACTGGAGACCATACAGTCTGTCAAGTCAACAGAGGCTGATAAACAGAGGGGGTGCCACTCTATATGCCTGTTAGAGTGAACTGAGACTGTTAAGCACACATGAACATATTTAAAATATTATTAGAGAAACCAGACACCTGAACTTATAAGACATGCCAGAGTAAGGAAAGAATATAACTTCTTCACCTGGACTCCAGAAATTGATGAAACCTAAGATTGAGGTGGCATGGCCTTTCCAACTTATCATGTGACACCCATGCTTGTCCCACGGGTGGATAAGTTGAGAGTATCATGACTATTCCTGGAGCTGAAGTTTAGCTTTGTCCTCTGCTGTTGACAGGGACGAGCCAACTGCCTGCTGATCTACCCACTTGCCTTTCTGAATCTGAACCTGGACCCACTGCTTCCTGCCTTGGGACACATGCTCAGCATCTCACCTTGCAGATGAGTGGCTTTACCCCACACTCCAGAGCTGCTCATCTCTTGGGTTCCTTTCATATTCCTGTTCATCTATGGCAAGCTGCTGAGATACAGATGGCACCCACTGATCATGTCAGCAACTGATGATTTTAGGGCATGTTGGTCTATCATGGCACATGAAAATTATTTGACAAACATTTGACAGCTCTTTAAGTGAAATAGTGAAGCCATCTTGAGTTGTGAACAAATACAAGCTTACATTTCTGATCAAATTTAAGTTTAAATCCCTATAAAGTGCTTCCCCATGAAAGGGTCACAACCTAGAGACAAGAAGTTACAAGCCAGACAGGCTGGCCTTTAGATCTGGTAATATTATGGATCAAAAATCTTAGGGGGTGTGTGTGGGGTGGTGGTGCTTCTTTTTTTTTTAATTTTAGTGGAAATGAGGATTGCATTTTATTTCTAATAAGCAAACTTGAAATTTGTTTTCCAGTGTCAAAAATAGACTTCCAGCCTTCCTAGAAATGGTGATGAGATCTGGAGTCTCAATTCCATATTCAGGATTGGCATCCACAAGCCAGAAGGGAGGAGACAATGGTCTGTCTTGGGTAACAAGTGCGGACCACTTTTGCTCTTCCCTAGATCTCCGATCTCTTCAGTTACGTGCAGCCTTTGTTCTCCTTTCCAGCCATTCACCTTACGGCTTGCACAGTGAATGAAAATCCAGGAAGTTCAAGTTTGCATACTGATCCCTCATTCACAGCCATACAATCACTGCAATCATGAAAGCAATAACAGTGACAATAATAATGGCTGCTACTGTGTGAGGAGAGTTGCATGTCAGGTGTCCCATGAAGCAATTAATAAACACAGTCAGGTTCTTGCACAACAGGAAGAACATCCCAGGCTCAGTCAATTACCACTGAGATCATAGGAGATGTCTCGGAACTTTCATCCTCACCCTTCTATTACAGAGCCATGAGCATTTCCTCAGCACTCTACGTTCATTCTGGCCTGCACGGACTCCAAGAATAACCTAAAGTGTGATCCCAGTCAAGAGACAAAGTTCTTTTATATTTTGTGTCTTTAGTAACAATGAACTTCAGAAGGAAAGGGGTTGGTTATCCATAATAGAGTACGCAGGCACAAGAAATGGTGTGGATAAGACACTGAACTGCTCACAAATTTTCATAAATGCAAAGTCATCTCTTATGAGAGGGCAGAGGTATCTGGGAAAACTGGGACACTAGGGGTACACTGGAAAAAACTTTTATTTAATCATTAAAAGAAAACAGTGACCTTGTTGCTTCTGCTAGTCCCCAGCCTTAAACAAGGAGTTGCATTTGGGAGAGAATGTCTCAGTAGAAGCAACAAAGTTGCTGTGGCTTTATGAAAGATACCATGGGGGGAAAAAGATACATGTCACTGGAGAGTTTCAGAATCAGACTGTGACACAGTCACTGCCAGGTCAGGAACTAGAAAACATTTTTTTTATGAGGGTCTGCATAGAAGGAGCTGAAGAAATGTACCACGAGCAAGAGGACCTGAATTCAATCTCCAAAACATGAGAAAAAATATCTGGGCTTTGTATATGTTTTTAATTCTAGCTTCAGGCAGGCAGAGACAGGCAGATCTTTGAGACTTGCTGCTCAGCTAGGTTCCCCTACTAAGCCAGTTCCAAGCCAGTGAGATATCCTGTCCTTCCATCCCCAAAATAGATGATGCCTAGGGAATAATACCTAAGGTTTACTTCTGGCCTATTCACACATGTACATGCAGAGAGAGGGAGAGAGAGGGAGAGAGAGAGGATATTCAAGAATATAATTTGGTCTTAAACAGAAAAACAAATTTTTATTGCTAACAACTTAAATTGACCCAGGGAAATTAAAGACAGAAAAACAGAAGGAAAATAGTGTACAAACTCACTCACAGTTGGAATCTAAAAAATGTTCAACTCCTAGAGTAGAGTGCCAGTGTCCTGGCTATGGGATGTGAAGATGTGACAGTAAGGGGTAAAAGCTTATCTATAAGGTGACTAAATTCTGATGACCTTGCTACAGTATGATAACCATGGTCGATAATTTTTTTGTATATTTGAATATTGCTGAGACTCGATATTAACTATTTTTACCATAACAAATCTGCTAACCACCTGTGGTGATATGTTGGACATATTAGTAAACCTGGATGTGGTAATTGCTTCACAATGTATGAAACATGCGTCATGTCATCATGCTGTATAACACACACAAACACATATACACACACACACATATATTCAGTCATTCCTCAACAAACTGGAATAGATGATGTACACAGTAAAAAAAAAAATCCATGAACATTTTGAAACTTTACCTTGATAAAAATCTTAGTGGATCATATGAAATTATCAAATTATATACTTTAAAAAATGAACTGCATAGCATTTAAATAATATCTTAATAAAGTTTTATCAAACATGGAAGGTTCCATTTAGTTAATGACACAAAAGCGCAGCTATAAATGATGTCAAAAATTATTTTTAGTCCACCTGAGGTCAGACATAAACTTGACTCTTTATTATTCAGGTTCACTGAGATCTAGACTCATTTTTTCTCTTGTTCTGAGAACCTCAGGGTAAAACATGTGGGAAGTTCTAGAGAAACTGGGCATCCTCAGGGAGCTTCCTCAGAAATGTAGACAGGATGAAGCCAGAGGCAGCATTTTCAGAACCACCATAAACATTAACATTAATTAGAAAGAACAGAAGTGGGGATGAGCAGGCACTTCTGTTAATAAAAAATGGCTCTTGAACACCAGTGGCAAACCAAGAGAGCAAAGAGACATTTAAAAGATTCTTGGAACCGCCCTAACTCTGCAATGGAGGGCTTTGCACTGAGAGGACCTAACCTGCCATGTGTGTGTTAATGAGGGAAAGTCACAGCCACAAGAATGGCAAGGAAATGAGAAAACAATAGGCATGTTCTCATCTGCTTTCCACCTCAATGTCCAGCAAAATACACATAACATAATGATTGATACCAGGGTATACTGCTAAGCTCTAGGTAGGGGATTAGGCATTTATCTTAAAAATCCATGCCTTAAAATTAAGAAAAAGGGCTGTGAAGAGGGAAACCCCAGAGAGGTATATGATTTTGCTGTCTTTAGGAATTATAATAGCACTGTCCACTTCAAGCTTCAAGCACATTTTAGCCAAATAAAAAGATTTGACAAAATCTTAAATTTTTCTCTATAATTAAGAGAAAATGTGAGGTGTGTTAGCACACACGTTTAATCCCAGCACTCCGAGGCAGAGGCAAGTGAATTCAGGGCCAGCCTGATCTACAGAGTAAGTTGCAGGCCAGGACAGATAGGAATACACAAAGAAATGCTGTCTAGAAAAAAACAAAAACAAACCCCAAACACAAAGACAATCAAACCAAACAAAAACAAAAACAAAAAATACTAACCACCTCCCAAACAAATAAGTTGAGAAGAGCAGACTATTGACAATATTTTGCAACCTTGTAAAAAATCCCATATGAGGATTTTCTACCAACCCCAAACCAGGAATTGCCAGTAGTATGACAACAAAAGCTAATATTATATAACCTGGTATCCTAGCTACTTTTAAAATGTCAACTTAACATAACCTAGAATTACTCTGGAAGAGAAGGTCAATTAAGAAATTATCTAGATCAGGTTGGCTTGTGGGTTTTACCATAGATAAATACATATTGTTAATAATAGAAGCAATGCTATGAGGAATTATTTTAAAAATGAATTGATAAGGTAATAACCAGCCCACTGTGAGTAGCGCCATTCCCTTTCAAGGGGAATCCTGAACCTATAATAGGTTCTAGCTGAGAGCAAGCAGACAAGCAACAATACGTTGTTTTTTGTTTTTGGCTCTTGACTGTGGGTATGATGAGCTGATTGAGTTTCTGCCTTGATTTTTCCCAAAATGATGGTTTGTAGTTTGGAATTAAAAGCAATGAAATAAAATAAAATGAAAAAGAAAAACTCACCTTTGCTCTTGTATGTGTACTTTATCACCATAAGAGAAGTAAAACTAAGTAAAACCAGTGATAAAATTCAAGAATTCTAAGCTTAGATTGTTCAGAATGGGGATGCTATCAGTAATGACATGTGTGAAGAAAGGGGCATTTCCTGCAACTATGTATGGTCTCTCTTTTCAGATGCATTAAGTTTGAACACCTGATCACTTGAATTTGTATGTCTTGGTTTAACTGACCAATGCCTGACATATTTTTTATATATTTAAATGAAAAGCATATTAGAGAATAAGAATTTTTAATTTCCTCCACTAATAAAAGTACTAATAAAAGATGACTTCTCACCACTTAGAGATTACCTAGCAACTAAAAAAGATTCTTAAGATTAAAGACAATTATTTTGTATTCTTGAATATTTTATAATCATCAAACATTGGAAATGAAAAAGTTCTGTCTCCTGTTTTACTCTGCCTCTGTCTCACTCTGATTTTCTGCTGTCTCTGTGGCTCTTTCTTTCTCTCTCTGTCTCTTTACCTTTCTCTTTCACTCTCTCTTACACACACATATACACACACACACACCTGGAAGATACAAATATCAATTTTTACAAGCGGCCAGTTTTCTGAAAGCTGTTATGTAACTCTTGGAGTGGACATTTATTTAAAAAAAACGACGGCTTTGGATATCAGGTGTGTTTAGTTGCTAGATGGCTTTCCTTGATTTTAGGTGATGTGCACATGCATAAACCTTTTTGAACAAAGCCAGTACTGACAATTGTATTTGTTATTTTTCTATTTATAAAACACCACGGCAAAGGCAAATTAAGTAAGAGAGGGCTTATGGTTCCACTGGGTGGAACTATGATGGTGGAGCAGAGCCTGCAGGACCCACGGCAGCAGCTCAAAGTGCCCATCTTGACCATTAAACATAAAGCAGAGGGCATAAACTAGAAATGGCAAGTGTCTTTGAACTCTCAAGCTCATCTCCAGTGTCACACCGATTCCTAAGCCTCCCAAAACAGCACCAATAACTGGAGTCAAAGCATTCAAATGCTGAGGACTCTGAAGACTATTTTTTTTTATTCCTGAAATACTTCATTTGGAAGCCCAACATAGTAACTTTCTGAACATCAAACTCATTATTTTCTCTGCTGTATCTGGGCTTCTTTAGTCAGGACTAGCTCAGTCTCTCTACTGTATTATGGCTTCTTCAGTTAGGACTTCCACAAATCTAAAGGAAGCCCAAAGTTAAATCTGTCTGTCTAAGTATACATTTAAAAACATGTAACTAGCTTGGGGAAGAGTTTTCAAAGGGGTTAGTAACTAAAAATGCATCAAGAATGACAGCATGTAGGACCCATCAAAATAAAAGACATTTAAGTTTACTCAGTGGGTGTGCACGCATTCCAAGAAACTCACGTATTTGCTGGGAGTCTGTTCATAGAAACTGAGGTGCCAAGTTAAATCTAAATTGCATTCATGATTTCCCTGATATTTTTATATCCAACTGATTATCCTCTTAATGTTTCCATCCAAAAAATAAAACTCCAAAAATATTCTAAACAGTCTTAGCACCATCACCTCCCACCCCGGAAACACACTATTGTTGTTACTTTGACAATTGTAAATAGCAATCAGGATGATATTTAATTTGAAGCTTGTACCAACTAATTTAGTGGAAATGACTATGTTTTGAAATAGTAAAGAGCTCACACCCCATCTGGTGAATTTTCCTTTTATCTTCCGTTCTCAGTGAATTTTAAATGTCAACTTTAAAATAAATGTAAATATCCTTTCTGCTATGTTAATGTGGACTTGTTGTGGAAATCAAAGTGGTCTTTGGGGCAAGAGGTTGTTTTCAGTTAAAATATTTAGTGTCATAGCATCATAAGGAACTAGATCTGAAAGAAGGCTCTGGGGTGACCAAGATGAATCCATCTCAGTTGGAGCATAGAGAAACAAGCTGTGGAAAAGATGAATAGCTCATAAGCTCATCAGTTACAGAGCCAGGATCTGAGAGTCTACAGAAAGACTTTCAGATATCCTGTTACCAAGTGGTCACTTCCTTTCCTGAACTATATGATCCTGTGTCATAGTGTATGAATCCTGGTGACTTAGAGGCTTCTACTTTCCAACACAGCACAGTCATTGTCATTCATTTCTTATTTAAGTGCAACAGGCTAAGATTTCAAAGTAGTGGCAGCTGTGCCATGTCCTTGCTGCCCCTCCTGGATCTGAAGACAAACCCACTGCCTAATCCTACTCTTCAGCACTGACTCAGCATCCAAGTACAAGAGAGGAATCTGCTCAGTGCCAGGCTAGATCCACGTTTGATGGTTATATTCATTTTTTTTATTTGCTGCTATAACAAATTTAACGAAACAGGGTGACTTTCTGACAAATTTATTATCTGACTGTTGGTTTAAGCTAAAACTCTATGTGCTAATATTTAAGGTGTTGACCTGTCTACACATTGCTTTTGAATTATCTAGTGGTAAATTTATGTTTCTGGTTTTGGTCTGCTTGGCTTTCTTTTTCAGTTGGTTGGTGTTTTTATGTATCATCATCGTCATCATCATCATCATCATCATCATCATCATCATCATCATCATCATCATCATTATTGAGTGCTGTGAGATGGTCTTTCCGTACACTATGGATATGTGTGTTACCATTGGTTAATAAATTAAAAAAAAAATCTGTTTTGGCCTATGGCAAGACAGCATATAGCCAGATGGAAAATTCAAGCAGAGAGACAGGAGAAGAAGAACAGAGTCTGGGAGACATGATCCAGTGACCCAAGAAGCAAAATATGAGAGAACAGGTAAAACCACAAAGCCACATGGCAAAACATAGATTAAAAGGAATGGGTTAAGTTGTAAGAGGTAGTTAACGAAGAGTGTGAGCCAGAAGGCCATACTTAATTAATATTCAGCCTCTGAGTGATTATTTTATAAGCATCTGAGAGACCCTGGGGCTGGGTGGGAGACTGGAAAACTTCTGGCTACAGTTGACCTTTATCCCTTTCTAAAGAATTTTTGTATTTCTTGGCTTGGAGCCCACTTCCCATACTCAAAGTCAATAGTCACTCTGGGGTAATATAGAAACCATGGCATAGATAAGAGCATTTCTGAGCTTAGAGGGAAACAGAGAAATGTCTATTACTGCTTTGAAAGGTGACATGGTTCCAAATAAGAACATACATGTAAATGGGTCTGTCACTGAGAACACTGATGGGGTTTTCAGGAGGACATTACCAAATTACTTTTCAGGTAGACTCCAGACATGGACTCAGGGTACAGAGTTGGCATTTACAGTTTGGTTTTGGAGTTATTAGTCCCACTGATGTCTAGATTAAGGTTTGATATTCCTGCTTTAAAATTTCATTCTCTTCTAGAAGGCCATATTAGTTTGAAAAGTACGTTGTCGTCATCCTCGGAAGGTTAACATGTGAACTGCTGTTGTGTACAACTGAGGTAAGAAAATGACATTTTGACAAAAAGGAAAGGCAATGCAAAGAAAGTGAGGGCCCTGCTGCTGACAACTGAAAGCCAAAGATCTGAGGAAGAGGAAATGCAGCTCTGCACTCAAGACGGGGGAAACAGCAGGTCTAGTACACCCAGCATTCCAGAGAACCTGTTCTATAAGACAGTAGTGGTTTCTGTGGTTGCTGTGTGTCAGCGGTCGTGAGGAGGAAGGGCATGGAGATATTTGTGAGTATTTTTGAAGGCCACAGCGTGAGGGAAAAGGCAGACTGGAAACAGGCAGCCTGAATGTGAATCTCAGGACTGTCCTTTATTTTCCGTTGTCCTGAAAACAAAGTGACAAGGTCTTTCTGTGCTTTAGTTTTCTATCCGATGTAAAGAAACATGAACCAATGTCCTCTTGGATGTATTAACTGATAAGCTTGCCAATGCCAATCACATCCTACCTTTCGCCTACATTCTGAGAGCACCACTTAGGGCAATCTTGCTCTATGCTCTCTCAAGTCTAACTCAGGTTCACCAAAGATTGTAAGCAAATGAAAGTGTTGAATTTCCAAAGTTCTCACTTTACAGATAAGATCTAAAGAAAGTATTCCATAAAAAAATACATGCGCCTGATGTGTGTGTGTGTGTGTGTGTGTGTGTGTGTGTGTGTGTGTGTGTGTGTGTTACGTGGGGGGAGGTTTTATGCAACATGTTTGGTTGCTTTTATCAGATGAGAAAAAACCTCAAGTGAACCTCAGTCCTGACATCAACTGATGGCCAAGATCGCCATAGAAAATGAGCAGAAAGTTCACTGCACTTAACCCAAGCATGCAAGTCCTTCTAATAGTGAGGAGAAACACAATTTTTCCAAAAGAAAAAAATGTAAGTGCTGAAACAAGACTGCATTTCAGTGCAAAGGGAATATTCTATGAGTTCCTTAGTTACTACCAATGTAAGACAGATCTCCAATGAGAGCTGGCACAGCTGGGCTGGAAGATGTTTATGGTCCATTGAGAGTTGTAAGCAAGGTCTGTTTCTTTTTGAGAAAAAATAAGGCAGTGATTTCCTTTTAAATATTTTAGTGTGTTATTGTGACATGAATACACTATAAGGCATGCAAGAGTGTTTAAGAGATTTGATGCACAAAATCAGCTCCCAAAGAGTGACCTTGGGAATTGTAGAAGCTGGGCAAGAGTATGTTGATGGTATCCTTGTGTTTAAACAAAACTGCAAAACGGGTTATAATGAAGTTCCTAAGCTAGCAAACTCATGGGCCATATCTTGCAAGGAGAAGAAAAAATTAACTGTTGACTTTATAAAATGTCATTTTCTTCAATGTATGTTTTACCTACTTAATTAGCAGGGGTACGTCAAGACTTAGAGAGCTTATAAAATATTTAGTGTGTGTGTGTGTGTGTGTGTGTGTGTGTCTGTGTGTGTGTGTGTGTGTTTGTGTGTGTGCTGTGATCAGAAATCACAGCCTCCAAGTAAAATGCTTAACTTACTATCTTTGACTTTTTCATAAAAATAAAGATCAAAGCAAAGGGTGATAGAGAGAAGGCTTTGCGTTCAGCAGATTAGTTGTAAACAAGCTTTGCCACTAAGGTCTAGAAAGATTCATCCCCGTGAGTCTCAGCTTCAGTTACTGTTACCCTGATGTCTGGAAGATAGGGTGATGTGTGTATAGCCTCTGACACAGAGTCCTGCTCACTATTGCTCATTAATTAAATGACAATTTCACTCCATTATTATTATTATTATTATTATTATTATTATTATTTTACCAATTCTCTTGTGTACAAAATCTAAGAATTAGATTGCTTTATGACTGGTAATGTAATCAAAAGCCCAATGTTGCTGGATTCTTTTCCCTTCTCATATCAAGTACATATCTTATGAGAGACACTGAGGTTTACAAGTAAACTCAGTATTAAAGGATATGGAGTGAATCACTAGGCTAGTCAAACGTATACAATTTAGAGCTATATAAATACAGAAGCCTTTTCTTCAATTTTTTGAATAGGAAAATACCTGGTAAATACTAAAGTGGGAGGCAGAAGTTATCCACCAGAACAATTTCTAGAGAGCACTGCTTGCTAGTTTTTTGGAGTGATCTCAAAGTCTCAGAATATGTCTAAGTCAAAAGAGATTTCCTCATCACGTCTACAGGACAGTGTCACAGCTCCCTACTTGGGACTATTTGAAAGTTTGCTGTGCTCATGAATGGCTGTCTTTGAAGGCTCTAAGTCCACATCCATACTGCAATGGAGCTCTTTCAGACTGGCTTCTCTGCAGTCAGAATATGACCTCTGATCTGCCGCCTACCATCCCCTCACAATAGTCTGTCAGAATCACAACAATACTATATATAGAAATTGCGAGAATGGATATTTACCGAGGTTCTCATATATCCTAAGGTTTCACTTGTAAGATGCTATTTGACTTTAGTAGCAACCCTACATATATATCAGAGATGAAAAAACAGACATGGAAAAGTTGAGCAATTTGTTCAAGTGCATAGAATTGGGAGTTAACACCAAGCAAGTGGATCTTCACACTTAACTTACATGGTGTCACCACAAAAGAACATTGCATCTCCTTTCAAAATTGAATGAGAAATTTCAACCACTCTCATTGAAAGCTGACTAGGCCACTCATTTTAAAGGCAATTGCCATTAGAAATAATGACCCAAACAGTGCCTCGCCTGCTCTCCAAGTATGTGGATAGTCTCATGAGCATCCCCGGTTGTGGTAACAACAAACAGAAAATGGATGTACCTTTCATGTAGGGATCTGACTGGCCATTTTATTTTTAAAATCCTAACAATATCTTTGGTAAAAGACAATCAGCCACATTCAATCATTTAATGGCCTTTATACTTTGATATTTTGTGATCTGGGGATAATGAAAGACATACTATTGTCTTCTGAGTTTAGACATGCAGAAAGAAAAAAATCAGATATTGCTGTTCGACTTAATAATAATAATGATGATGATAATAATAAACAACCTCAAAGTTCTCTGAATTTAAAGAACCCTAAACTGTCCTACCTAATTTGCTACTCATCTATCACCCATGGCTAATGTGAACTGAGATGTATTAGGAATATGTAATATATACTGTTTTAAAGATATAACATAAAAGAATATAAGTATCTTATTAATAATATTCATAGTAGCTATACATATATCTGAGATGACGATCTTATAGTTGTTTTGATAAATAATACTATTAACAAATTTAACTGCACTTGTTACTTTTTGGATTTTCTAATATAAAAAAGTCCATAAATAGACGTCTACTTGTGACTACTGACTAGGGACGAGGAGCATCAATAGCAGATATCGCCTGGTGGTAACATAGCAAAACCTTGACAGCATTATAGCAACCCTCTGCTGGGCGAACATGTGAATTTCAAAGATATATCCTTTTCCAATTATAGAAGTAATGGGACTTATTATAGGTTTATTGGAAGTATATAAATGCTTCATCAAAAGCTTGACAGTTGATATCTAAGAAGCAAAATCATTCATAATATAAACCTTGCATTAATTTTGTTTTCTTCCCTCTTAATAATTCTTGCTCATTTTTATGTTGTACTTTCAAGAGAGAGTTGGTCAAATATTTGGAATCTTTCCTCTTTGAGGTCATAATAATTTTAACTGACAAAAATGTATTAATGATTAATATCTCTCTTCCATCTCCTTTATTTACCTATTTGTGGCCACAACTTATTATGATAGTAAATTTTTCTCTGAGTCTTATATTCTCAATCCTCTATTATAAATTCAGAAGAATTTTTGCTTGGTAGCTTGTTTATTGTATCACAGCTTTCAAGTGTCAAAATCTTTAATCTTAAGTGATGACTTATTAGCAGTTATGTCAAAAAACATTGAATACAAACAGTTACACACATCACCCATTCTTTAGTCACTATGGCTCATGGATGCTTGACGTCAGCCATCAGTGAGACTAAGGATTACCCTGTGAGAGGCATGACAGAAGACAGGAGGACATCAGAGCAGGCCTTTGCCGTCCTCACCACCAATCATCTTCTAGCGGTACCGTGGGATATATCTAGAGACTGAATTTACCATGCAGGTCACATGGACTCCGCCCAGTAAAGTCTTATTTAGAAAATGACGAGGGAGATTTAACAAAGTGCCTTTGCTAGGAATGTCGTGCACAGAGTGACATGTGATCCACGTCATTTTAACTAAGGTATTACTCATATAACTGAGTGTATTCAAGTGACAGAGAGGAGAAAAACTGAGGAAAAAATGACCTAGGATGACATCGCTAAGTAAATTCTAATGAGAAAAACAAGACTCCATAGAAGCAGCATTTTGTCGTTGTCGTTGTCGTTGTTGTTGTTGTTGTCATTGTCATTGTCGTTGTTGTCGTTGTTGTTGTCATTGTAATTGTTGTTGTTGTTGTCGTTGTTGTTGTTGCTGTTGTTGTTCTTGCTGTTGCTGTTGCTGTTGCTGTTGTTGTTGTTGCTGTCGTTGTTGTTGTCGTTGTTGTCGTTGTTGTTGTCGTTGTCGTTGTTGTTGTTGTCGTTGTTTTTGCTGTTGTCATTGTTGTTGCTGTTGTTGCTGTCGTTGCTGTTGTTGTTGTTGTCACTGTTGTTGTTGCTGTTGTTGTTGTCGTTGTTGCTGTTGCTGTTGTCATTGTTGTTGTTGCTGTTGTCATTGTCACTGTCATTGTTGTTGTCGTTGTTGTTGCTGTTGTCATTGTTGTTGCTGTTGTTGTTGCTGTTGTCATTGTCGCTGTCATTGTTGCTGTTGTTGTTGTTGTCACTGTTGTTGTTGTCGCTGTTGTTATTGTTGTTGTTGTTGTTGTGGGCTCATTCAGAGATCTGAACTGCACCAGTGGTTTTCTGCGTTCCTTTTGTGATCTGATTCACTGACGTGTGATGGATTTCTGATTGTCTTGGGAGGTCTCCAATCTGTCCTCATCATCACTATCTTTGCTGTTTGACTGTACTTAGTAAGTACGATTCAACGTGAAACCAACCTGATTTTCTCTAATATTAATTTTTATGGGGAAAAAGCAAAAATAAATTTCAAGTTGATAAACTACTTTTTCCTAAATTTCCCTTCTCCTGTGAGGGATTATAAAGACTTATCTGGATAATTATGTGGCATAGGAAACAGTAGTCCAGTTTTCTTAAGTTTGGTATCCAAAAGAATATAGAAAAGATGCATATCTGGAGCATATGGAGCATATCATTTAACTAAGAATGACTATACATTTATCACATCCATATTCCTTAACATAAAAGTCCCAAAGAATGCAAAACACAATAAGTTGCAATTTTAATCTGAACAAGAGGTATCAATATTTGCATTCTAAAATTCTCATGAACTCAGAAGCCTACCAATCGCTAGAAAGAGATCAATGAACCCAGAGGGAGAACAGCTAATTAACTGTCTCTCTGAAACCTTCCTTTCTTTCTGTAAAACCAACCAGGGATCCGTGAACTTTGAGTATATTGTCAAATGATGTGTGGAAGGGATCCAAGTTCAACAATAAATATCATCAGCAGTATAATGCTTCACTCAAGACTTTGGGGTCAAATGACCTCTATTTGAGTAAATTGAATTTGTTTATGCATTGCAAAAAGCCAAGCAACCGTTTTCCATGACATTCTTGAACCTATGGATACTCTGCCTATAAAGTTGAATATTTCCAATTGCTGGTTGCAATTCCTCTTTGCTTTAATTTTAGGAATTTCTTTTTAAAGACAAAAATGAATTTTATACACAGCATGAAATCATAACCATTCAATGTCACCCATAAGTATCATGAATTGATCAATCCAATTACAAGTGTGCTTATCTGAGACACAGTCAAGGTAAGTCTCACTGAGCTAATGAAATGATCTACTGTGGCATTAAGCAACGGCCACTTCTCTCCTTCACATTAGCGATGCATGCTCTTTGATCCAAGGAACTATTTGTGTCATTATCATAATATTCATCAACTTGTCAAGATAATAGAGGTCTTGGAGAGTTCAGAGAGGCCTTATATAATTCATGTAAGTTCCAAGAAAATATAACATAGCGTTTATAAACTGCACATGTCTATGTGGAGAACAGCCAAAAGTTTTAGAAAAGGTGGAGTTTAAACTCAGTTTGGGGAGAGGAGAGAAGCTCATGCGTTGAACTGTGGTAGTTGGAAGGGTGAGTAAATTGCAGAAGGACAAGTTTAAGACACAAGCATAAAAGAGAACAGTTGACACTAAACTCCAGGATGATAATCAAAGAGTGGAAGTAAAGGGGCTCTCCAGCCTGCTTCCAGCAAACTTCACATATAGATTTGTTACAGGGAGACAGATAGCGGCTTCAGTGGGGAAAGTTACTTATCGTCCTTGACACAAGTCTACCAGACCTGCTTAGCAATCAGACAAGGCTTAAAATTGCTTCTCCAAACCTTTCTGCTATACCACAATTTTTAACCTTCTGCAGCACACTGAATTCTGACCAAAGAGTTCTATTTTATCAATGCCCCCTTAAATTAACCTCAGATGGTTGCTAGCACCATGTTCACTCACATCCACTGAAGCTATGAGTTAATGAAACATCCCCCTGAAAGCAAGTTGCATTCTTCTTTTCAATTCTGTTTTAGCTTGTAGTGGATACAAGTTCTTAAAGTGTGACCCTAGTCTTGTCATATGCACATTTAGTTAACAGAAGATATTCACTGAGGACCCACCATATACCAGACTAGCTCCCTGTCCTCAAGGCTTTACAGTGTACTTAGGGGATGTAGGTGCTGCATATAAACTAAAAATTATCTTGAGTGAGTTGTTAAGGATGTAATGTAACAGGCATGCTAATAAGAAGGCACTATGGTGGTAAGGCTGGTTATTTTAGCTAAAGCAAGAAAAGGAGAAGTACTCTTTTAGGAGGTGGCCTTGACCTATGTTATAGGCAAAGGTACAGACATACAAGGATGCGAACAGATGACTGACATTGCAGGCAAAGAAAACAATCTGTACACGGGTCTGCAGTAGGAACACCAATGCTAAGTTTGGCAAAAGCAAACTATAGAGAAGGAGTCTTATTACTGGCAGAAAAGTGGCCATGACTCAGCATTGAATCTGAAGCAGTCACTTGGGGCCACAGAATTGTAAGTAAATAAACAGGAAGGTGAAGTGAATATTTGAGATGGTTTGGAATGAAATGCTGAGCCAGACAAATGTTCCTGAGATCAGTGACATTTACAACCGGGACAGGAGCGCAAACTTAAATAGGCTTGGGAACCAGCACTGCTCACACTGACCTCTATTGTGCATTTGTGAGAAAGACTAATACCCAGCATGAGGAAACACTACAAAGACACATGGAGACATCCTAAGTGAGGGATACACGCGTATGTAAGAGACAGAATCTCAGGAGTTCTACTGATCTCCAGCATGAGTGACATGCTCAACAGCATTCAGTCTCATTAAAAAGTACTTTTCAACAAAAATGAAGCACATCATTAAAAAGCACTTTGTAGGGAATGACAAAACACATGTGAGGAAGCAAGCAAAGCCCATGCATCATCAGTATGCAATGCTGAGCTAGAGAAAGGGCTGGAAGAGGCTGGGAATGAGGAAGAATCGATAGAATACAGCTCATAAATATCAAGAAAGAGGAACATCTTGTGTTTCTTAGAACAAAACAAACAACAAATATTTGGTTGGGTAGCTGCCCAAGTGTCATCATATTCGTAAAAGAGGTCTTATAGTTTATGTTTCAGAGTTGAAAGAATTGAGAAGAAACAAAAATAGGCCAGATATGGAGTGTCAAGAAGTACAATCATGTGGTCCATGCAGTAACTACACACACTTCTGAACAATAATGACCTGAGGGGAACCAGGAATAGAACTGTCACACTTTCACACAAAGGTCATTCTAACTGTTAGAAGCTTTTTCCTAAATGTAATCTATCTTTTTTGATGTTGACATCTGTCTCTTTGCAGCCTGTTCTCTTAGATCTCTGTTTAGAAGCCACACAAAACATATTAATGCCACATAGAACATGATTAATGTCCTTTCAAAAGCTTTCCCAGAACGTTAGGAACAGTGACTATGTTGGCCTCTATGTATAAATATTGTTTCCTCTTATAAATATCTTTGTCCCTAATCTTTATCTCTCTCCATTTCCAGAAATTGCCATCCTGTACCCCTTCTGTGAATCCCTCTCCAGCTTCACTATTCATTTTAAAACTGTGCTTATAAGGAATGTAATCTTATGAGCAAATTTAACCTATGACTTCCTTAGGTATCACATTGGAAGGCTGCAGCAGCAGAAGTGCAATTACATTCACTGAGCTTGGTCTCTTGTTTCTATTTCCCACCCGCCGCCCTCCAAGTCAGCCTGTTTGTTGTGTCATAAAGAGATACATAATCCACAGTGAGTGATTCCATCAGTATACAGAATGTCACCTCTCATCACCTCATCATTTCTGATTAAGATCACTCAGTCTAATGTACATTTACATCTTGTACCAATAATGCCTTCATGGAGCTTCATGCTTCCCATGCCTCTTGCTAGATGTTAACTTATTACATACTCAAACAAGAGAAGTGTCTCAAACAAGGAGGAAGATTAAGCTGAGGCTGAGTAGGTAAAGGCAGAGAGAAAATTGGAAACATGATGTTTTACTCATTCTGAGAAAGGAGCTAAATGAGGAGCTTAAAATCTAGGCTATCCATCACTAGCCCTCTGTATATGCTTGAAGGCAAAATTAACAATAACAATAATAAGTAATAACCTGCTCATAACTGTTTAGTACATGCCAATCCTCAATAAGTTGTATGTCACATGATACACATGCCAAGTTTTGGAGTGGTAAGCATTATGTATTTTAAAGATAAAATTAAGACACAGAAGCCAAGTGATTCTGACTGCCACATCTTCAGTACATTTCAATGAACCTGAATCTGTTGTTCAATCTCTTTCCAGTCTTGTACCACTATCTCTATAGAGCCCTTTATAAGCTAATATTGATGGAAAAATAATTCTTACGGATATTACTTCTCCATATAGAGGAGTTTATATGGGATGTAGTAACACGTGCTGCTTTATTTGTGAGTTGAGAGATGCCACTAGAGCATTCAAGAAGGGAAAGAGTATTAGATGAAAGGCCAGGTACTGTGCAAGGATTGCATTGTGTTTTGTATGAATCTGAAGTGTATCCACACAGCTTCTGTCAATAGCACATTTGGAACATAAACAAGATTCAAGGTGACTGATCAGCCTAAGCAAACAGTGTTTTCAAGCACTTTTAATGCCGCTCCAGTAGCATTCACTTGTATATAAATCATGTGGTAATTTATTCATTAAAATACCCTGTACTTGGCAACATTTTATTAACCTTGGTTTACATTAATAAGCAGTGTACTTGTGTTTTTAATATATCTCTGTATAATGATCCTGTAACTCTGATTTTCTTCCCACAAAGACTAAACCATTACCAATCCTCAACTTTCATTCATTATCTGCTGAAATGGAGTTCACATTAGAGTGTTTAGGGGCATTGGGAAGCTCAGGCTGTGCGCAGCACCTACCCTTACACTTAGAACTGTACCAGAAGCATTTGAAAAAGTTTTGATATATGTAATAATTTATTCCTATGTGCCTTTGCCATCTACCCAAACATAACCTCTAGAGACAAAAATATCCCTAACAAATAAGGACTCCAGCTCCCAGTTTCAGCACACATAACTAGTGGCTAAACAGTGTCTACCCTACACAAATTCACAAGTTTTAGAAAATACAAGTGACCCACCAAGTTCCAGAACAGACATCAATGTAATCCTTACTAAATACTGACATTCTTTATTAACAATGCTTGGATGGCCATTTTAATACCTAGATAATTAGCAAAACCCCTCTGAACATACACGGAGATATACTGTTCATGAGGTTCCTGGGGAAAAGTTGAACATTTTATCTTCTTATAGGTCTAGCTGATAGAGACACAAACAAGCAAAATTAAAAATAAAAGTGGAAATTATTTCCAAAGGGCTTGAATACAAATATCACATATATGATTAATATCTGTCTATCCTATTTGACACCCAAGGCAGATGCTGTTAAGTCATGCACCGTTTCCTTTGTATAGCCAAAATGCCCTTAAAATAACCACTCTAGGGCACTGGCATCACCCGATCATTTCTCAAAAGCGTAAAATGTAATTCCCCTTCCCCAGCAATAGTCACTATGTAAACTGAAGTGACTTCACATTTTCTATCATAGGGAGAAACTGGAAGGTTTTCATGTAGACAAGCTCTTAGAGTAGAATCAAGAAGCCCCTGGTGGTTCATACCATGCTGACTTGGCATCTCTGTCTTTAGGTAGAAAAAATGTTCAGGAGAAACAAGTCAAATACACGTCATTGAAATCAGGATACTCAAAGTTCCACTTCAAACCCATGCTCTTTGGAAAGGTAAATTTACTCCAAAAGTGTGCTAAATGCAAAGGCAGCATGGTCTTTTGTATGTATCTGATGTATATGTGTGTGCATGTTAGTGTGTAGGCATATGTAGGTACATATGGCAGAGGTTGGCATTAAGTATATTCCTTCATCATTTTCCATCTCTTTTTTTTTTTTTTTTTTTTTTTTTTTTTTTTTGAGATAGGAACTTGTTGATCCTGTAGCTCATGGATTTGGCTAGACTGGATGACCAGTGAGCTCCAAGGACCTACTCACACTTCATGACCATTTTGTTCCCAGTGCTGGGGCTACATAAATGCATATAAAGCCATTCTCAGCTTTTTGTAGGGTTGCTAGGGCTCTAGAAAATTCAGGTTTGCATGCTTACAGTGGGAACAGTTTATCCACTGGGCCAACTAACTCCCCAGCTCCCAATGTTAACACAGTCATTTCTAAGAATGATACGTCACTGCTTGATTTCTACTGGTAACACTTTCCATTGTGGAGACTCAGGATCATGTCTTCATACAGATAAGTCTCTGGTAAACATGACTAAGGAAAAATCACAAGAACGTTTGGTTTGCTATCGGGTTTCATTAGTTTTAAAAAACCATTATAATTCATTTATTTTAGACCTGTGGTCACTTTAAGCTTGTTAGCTTCTACTGTCTCCTGCTGGGTAGAATACCATTTAAGATCATGTCTGAGGTGACTTCTGGTAATTAGGTTGATTTCATAACACTGACAGGTCTCATGATGAAATAATAAGGTCACAAAGGACAGACTCACCTCATCATAGATGTTGTCATTCCTGTGGAAGTCCCCTGCCTTCCTGGGAAGAATGTGGACATGCACATGCTGAAAGTATAGAAGAAAGAAAAAATGTGTTTAATTCACCTTCTGTCTTTTGACTTGACAGTGATGCTTTCCTGAGGGCCAATTACTCTCCACTGGCTCTTGCTGGATTATTTTTCAGAGGAAGATGATGTTCACCTTCAGAAACTGTGTCTGAGGTCTGCTGCAAGCAAAGAAGCACAAACCAAGAGACACAACGTGGTGACATACCGGAGTCTGAGGAAATGCCAGAGCACATTACAGAATCTGTAGAATTATTCATCATTGTCAGTCTGGGTTATAGTTAACCAATGCACCGAAATGACAGTATGTCCTAAGAGGTGGCTGTTGTGACTCTGTAACTGACAGGGAATAAGAATTGGCCAGCAGAGAATGGCATAAGTAACCATAAAACTATAAAATGAGGAAGTAGTATGGGCCAGATAAGAAATACTGGCTTTGAATAATAATTATATAACTATAATACAGGCAGTTCTCATTCATTCTTATTTACAATCACTTGTATTAGTGCTGGGCAGTATTTTATTTAGTACTCCCACAAATTCCTTGCTGAAGTGATCTTCATTTTACAGAAGGAAAAACCAATCCTCAGAGTGGTCAGGGCTTCAGCTCCATAGAAAGTGTGATAGAGTCCTCACAGGAAATGATGTCACATGGTTTTTGTCCTCTTGCTTGTTTCCAGCATGCACATTAATTCTGTGAACTTATTCTTTAAAAAAAATTTAAAAGATTAAATTTAGTGTTTCCCTTTCTCTCTCCCTCTTTCTCTTTCTCTCCACCATGTGCTTATGGTGTGTGGTGTGTGTGTGTATGTATGTGCATTGTGTGTGTGTATGTGTGTATATGTATGTGAGTATGTGTGTATGTATGTGTGTGTATGTGTGTATGTGTGTGTATGTATGTGTGAGTATGTGAGTGTGTATGTGTGTGTGTGTGTGTGTATATGTGAGTTGTGTGTGTAAAATTCATGTGTGAAGGTCAGAGGACAGGTTCTCTCCTATCTTGTATGTTTTTGGGATTTAACACAGGTTGTCAGTCTTGACAGCAAGAACCTTTACCTGGTGAGCCATGTTACTGGTCTTCATTTAATCTCTTAAATCTCTCGTTTCCTTGGTCTACTCTACTAAAAGCACCTAGGTAACAGACACGGCATCTTATTAGTCAGAGATCATGAATCAAGGACCACAGCATATCTGATTCAATCTATATTTTCAAGGTAAAGTGCTACTTGGAACTTCTACTCGTACCAATGGCATCTATTGTATCACTCTAAACCTAAACCTTATTCATGGCCTTGAGCTATATTTCTGCATCTATTATTAATTGCAGAGAATAGCATATGGAAAATCCACAGTAGAAAAAGACAAGCAAAGAATTAAAACACAACCCTAATCACTCCCACCCTTTGATTGCGATGGTTGGGCTAGAACCATGGACCTCCAGAGAGCAGAACATGCAATGTCTTTTTTGTACAAGTAAAGATAAGCTATCTCAGGAGAGGCAGCTAGTTAGGCTGTCCAAGGTGAATGAAAATAAGAGGCGTTTCATTTCAGTCCTGAGTACACACAGCCCCAAACAGTGACATGTTTCTACCAAAATATCTTCCAGTCAATGATGAAGGCAATCTTAACCCCTTCAGCAACTGGGACATAGACATACTAAAGTCTCAGACTATGTGAGCAATAAGAAAGGGACACGAAAACAAACAGACATAAAAGAGTAGGTTACAAACTATCCAGGAACCATTTTTTTTTTTTTTTAAAGCCAGGCAACATGAAACATGCACAGTAGCTGAATGGTTAGACATCAGACCAGCCAAGACAAGGGGAATTGGCTGGGTACAGGGTGAGAGCCCATGCAATCTTCACTTGCAAATCCTGATTTAATTCTTTCATCTTTTTATTTTTTCCTTCCTTATCAAGACCCTTTTTTCTTTCTTCCCTGATGTCATCCACCTGGTCCTGACTCTTACTTACACATAAGTCTTGTCCTGTACTCAAACTTCCAGAGGGCACAGTAACAGCTTTAATTAGTGTACAGTATGCACAGTACAGTTGGACACCCTATGTACTAGCTGCAACAGCAGGCCTGTGACTCAGCATCTTCCCCTATTAGGGGTACTACAACATTCCGACTTACAGGCCTAACCTATCACACAATTGTCATATGTCTGTAGTGCTTCTTAACACAGTATTCTTAATATAAGCAGATATACTTGGAGTATCCTTGCTGCTAAAAAAAGGGAAATGTGAAGATCAGAGGCTATATTCAGTGACTGAATTTTATATTAACAAGAGCGGAATTTCAGAAGATCCCTAAATGTGGCACTATTAAAGCATCTCTTTTTGCAGAATTTGTTTTTGTTGCTTTGACTAGAAAACAGAAATAACTAGTTAAATATTGGTAAAATTAGGGGCCTTATAAGTTACTTCCTAATAATTTCTCAAGTGGTGCTGCTCACAGGTCACACTTTGAACATCACCAAGGCCATCTTTTTGTTCTCAGGCTCACTCCTCTGACATACACTGAAGTAACACCTTGTTTGGCCTGCCCTACTGAGCAATGTGGAGAGATCGCTCCATATGCTAACTGGGCTTTCTGCACTTATCACTCTCTCTGTCTGTCCTCAAAGCCGTGTCAGTGAGTCCTGGGTCTGGACCTGTCTCTGATTTCCTTTCTATGCTTTCCTTCTCCAGGCTTACTCATCAGAGCCATCTCTATAGACTGCAACAATTCAGTCTTGGATGTTACTTTCCATTACTGGCGACCATTTGAAACTTGCCATGATACCAAATACAGTAAACAGCTCACTGTCTAGGTGATTTTTCCCTAAGGGCATGATCTCACCTCCTCTTGATATATGATATACTGACATAAACTCTTAAGTGACAGCCTAATCATAGGATTCTGACAACCTACTCAGCCTCTCAAGACAGAGAAATCATGACAAAGCCAGCTCAGAGCCTTCTAAGGAAGAAGCAGAACACAACCTACAAATACAGTAAGTATATAAACCAAGTGATGATAACTTCTAGAAGCCCAAAGAAGGAGGATTTCAAGAAAGATGGAATCATCAATAGCGTTCATCACTGTTGAATGCTTGAGTTAGTTTCAGTGAAGCTGGAAAGATACCCCCACAAGTCTCCTGGAAAGATGCTCAATACCATTAGTCATTAGTGAAATGCCAATCAAAACCATGCAGAAATACCACATTGTGGGGATATGTTTAAAATATAATAAAAACAGTCTGAGATATCAGAGGGATCTACCCACAGTCAGTCTAGGAGGATCAGCCAGTGATAACTCATGCCTTAATCTCAGCACAGGGAATACCCGTGAGTGGTGACCTAAGCCCTTAATCCAATCAAATCTGAGTTTGAGGTCATTTTAGTCTACAGAAGGAGTTCTAGGCTCCCAGGCAGGCAGTGGTGGTGCCACGTCTTAACTGATTGAAGAAAGTATTTAAGGCAGACATAGAAAGACAGAGCACGCAGAAGAAGCTGTGGCACACAGTTAGTCTCAGCACTTGGGAAGCAGAGACAAAAGAATCTGTGTGAGTTCAAAGCCAACCTGGTCTTCAAAGCAAGTTCTAGGACAGCCAGGACTCTTACACAGAAAACTCTGTCTGGAAAAAACAAAACAAACAAACAAACAAATAAACAAAGACTGGAAGAGGTGGATCTGTCCTCTGATATCTCAGACTGTTTTTATTATATTTGAAACATATCCCCACACCATATAATATCCATCAGGCCATTTCTAATTAAAAGACAGACAAGTGCATTTGTGGGTGAGACTGTGAAGACATAGAAGCTGCAAACACTTTTGCACAGAGTGCAAAATGATGCAGCTGCACGTTTGAAAAACAGTTTGGCTATTCCTCAAAATGTTAAACATACAGCCACCAAATGACCCAAAATTATAGTCCTAGTATATACCCTGGAGAACTGAAACCATGTAGGCACAAAACCTTGTAACGCATATTTATAGCAATATTATTCACAATCATCAAAAAGTGGAAACAATCCAAAATTACTATCAACCGTGAATGCTGCAATGACAAGACAACAGAAGATGATTGGGCATGAAAGGGAATAAAGCCGCTAAGGAAAGATATTATGCTAAGTGAAAGGACTCAGATATAAATGGGCATACATTACAGGATTCCATTCATGAAACACACAGAATAGGCAAATTCACAGGGAAAAATCAGTGTTCCTGAAACACAATGAAGAATGTCTGCTAATGGAAACTGGGTGTATGGGGGTAATGGATGATTTCTTTTCTAGTGTCATATAGTGGTGATGGTCTCGAACTTTTGGTATGCATTTAAGACCCTCTAAAGTTTTTACTCTAACAGTGTAAAGTATATGGAACCTGGCTCATTGGAGCTGTTGATGGGATAGGGGGAGCGGAAACTGCACCAGTATCACCTTTTCTGCTCTGCCTTTCTTCCTGCCTGTACTGTCCATGTATCCATCACCTGAAAATGGTCAGTGCTGTCAAAATGGTGTGAGTTTTCCTTGTTAGAATAAAATAATGGCAGGGAAAAAAGAATAAAAAGTCTCCTTTATAAGTGGACTATCTATATCCCAAGTCACATGAGCCTGCGTGTGGTGATATACTGGACATTTAATGAAAATAGTCTGGAATATGAGAGAGACAGGAAACAAACCACAGCCAATTTTCACCTAGCCAACTCTTCAGGCTGAATGGGATAGATCCTAGCTCCCTGAGTCCTCAGACTGACTAAGTATGCAGGCAAAGAGGGAACTTCTGTCTTCTCCTGCATTATATTTCTTTCCTAACAAGCTATTTCATTTCTGAATTAGTTTTCCTAGTGCTAGGATTAAGGGAGGGTGCCACCACTGCCTGTCTCTGTGACTTTAAATTCTCAGAGGTCAGAGGATCTCTGCCTCCAAAGTGATGGGATTAAAGGTGTGGTACATCACCCTGACTTTCATGGTTTGTGGCTGGCTCTGTTCTCTGATATTCCAGGTTCGTCTTATTAGATATACCACAATAATTGTGTCAAACCACTCTCTTTAACACCTGCCTGAGAACAATGATAGAAGAAAATTTTGGCTTTAAAGAATAATAAAAATCATACTGTAGGGCACAGATCTTCTCCAAAGATGTCTACATTCTAATCCTGGCCCTGCAAATATGGCCGATTACAAAATAGGGAAAGTTCAAGTTGCATATAAATTGAAGTTATTTACCAGCTGTCTTAGTTATGGTTTCTGTTGCTATAAAGAGATATTATAACCATGGCAGCTACTATAAAGTAAAAATATTTAATTGGGGTGGCTTGCTTACAGTTTCTGAGGATTAGTACATTATCATTATGGCAGTGAACATGCAGGCAGATGTGGCACTGGAGTAGTAGCTGAGAGTCCTGCAGCTTGCAGGCAACAGGAAGTCAACTGAGACACTGAGCAGTATTCTAGGCATAGGAAACCTCAATACCTGCCACCACAGTGAAATACTTCCTCCAACAAGGCCATATCCAATCCAACAAGACCATAGCTCTCTATGAGGTTATAGAGGACAATTACATTCAAATACCATACCAGCTGATGTTGAATTAAACCTAATGTTATTACAAAGAGGCTATAAAAGTAGAAGTCAATGAAAATTCAGCTAATAAAGCTTTTTTTTTTCCCTCAGAGTAATTGAACCAGGAGGTTCAAGACTTCATCACTAGATTAATTCATCATGGAGTCATATTTTGATGATATTATTAGGAAGTGGCGGAGACCTAGGATATGGGGCCTCCTTGGAGGAAGTAGGTCACTGGGAGTGTGCCTTGTCTTATCCCATTCCAGTCTCTGTGCTGATTTCTAGATCCCATGAAGTGACCAACTCTACAGCTTCATACCATTCCTCTATTATGTTCTTTTTCACCATGGCCCCAGAACAATGGCATCAGATGACCATAAAATAAAATCTCTGAAACCACAAGAAGTCAATCATTGCTTCTCCACCTCATTTCTCTCAGGTATTTAGTTATGGAGAAACAAAGCAAACAAACACAAATAAATAAGTAGCCAATGCAAAACAAAGCCAATGTTCTCACTATTTAATCATAAATTTCACATTTTTTTAAATTTTATAAGCACAATACTTTATAAAGCCAATATGAGTCTATTGATTTTATTGGTAAAGAAAATGAGTGTTGTGGTTTGAAAGTAAATTACCCCCAAAGAGAGTGACACTATTAGGAAGTGTGGCCTTTTGCAGTAGGCGTGTGGAGGGGGTTCTGAGGTCTCATATACGCTCAAGATACCACTTATTATATCAGAGCACTTCCCATTGTCTCTGAGTCAACATGTAAGACTCTCAGCTCTTTCCACAGCACCATATCTGCATGCATGCTGCCATGTCTCACCATGATGATAATGGACTGAACCTCTGAAAATATAAGTTACTCTAATTAAATGTTTTTCCTTTATAAGACTTGCCGTCATCAGCCAGACAGTGGTCGTGAATGTCTTTAACCCCAGCACTCAGGAGCCTGAGGTAGGTATGAGTTTGAGGCTAGCCTAGTCTACAGAGTAAGTTCCAGGACTTCCAGGGCCACACAGTGAAATCATGTCTCAAAGACAAAGTAACAAACAACAAAACAAAACAACAAAGATACTCAAAGCAACAACAACAAAGGAGTTGCCATGGTCACCGTGTCTCTTCACAGCAATAGAAACCCTAACAAAGACAGTGAAACACAAATTTTCCACAGTAAGACTAAGTAAGGCTATTGTGATTTTCATTAAATTTTGAAAAATTACCGAAAGCTCTCAAATAGCAGTAGGCAACTATGCTTACTTACATAATAAAGTTGCTCCACTTAGTTGATCATCAATCTAACACACCGAGAACATGGAATATATGGAGAAGACAGAAAAAAATTCGGGAGAAAATCAAGAGTATCCAGTTGTTCTTGTGACCAAGTGATTAACATTTCTTTTCTTCAAAAACATAAGAGTATAAATACTTTTCTTTGTCTTCATGGCCCTGAAGCACACACAGAAACAAGGATATATAAATGCAAGTGGCCAGCTGGAGAGGTGATCCCTAAACACATCGGGTGGGGACTGTGGGACAACGTGCAGGAAGAATAGTCATCACAGGAAGAATTACCAAATGAGGTACTTCAGTGAGTGACTAGTTAGGTCCCATAGGAAGAACTGAGGAAGTAGTCTAAATCATGCATACAAGACTGCCATTCCTAGAATGAAAGGAGCAGGCAATTTATATGCTCTTTAAGAACTGCTGATGGTAAGGCATGTATAATATAAAATGTCTATTTCTTTTACCCTGTGAGAGAAGAGTTACCTCCTCATACCCCTCCCAGCATTATTTCAACAAAAATCAGGCCAACAAGGGTATGTGATAGCCACAGAATATGGAGTCAAGGTGACACAGGGTAGAGTGCAGATCCCATTTGTAGTAAGTGGTGTCTCATATCTAACACCTGAAATCACATAATCTCCTGCTGGACTACAGGATTAAGAGCTTAGTCTCCTTTCCTTAGGTGAGAGACAACAATCCAACAAGAGCCTAATCACTGGTTTTTCTACCTGCCAAAAACAAAGGCCTACAGCTCCCAGAGCAAGCTTGGAGTGACAGGGGAGAACATATGCATGGGAGTATGACCTAAGACAACAGCAGCCCTCACTTGGCCACATCTGATTCAGCTGGAACTGTTAGCTCTTTATGTCTTGGGATTCCATGTACAACATTAATTGGGAGGAAAAAACCCTATAACTAAAATTAAAAAAAAAAAAACATTTAAAAATACTAAAGATGCAAACTAGAAAACATTAAGGAGACATACATCAAATTCTTCAGTTTAGAGAACAGGAGAGAATACTAAAAGCAAGCTGGTGGTAGGGCCAGGTCTGTAACTGTAGGCGTGGACTTGCCTTCCAGGGCTCCCATCATGTTGCACCATCCTACCTGCCCTGGATCTGAGAAAGGGAGGAGCTCCATAGAGAGAAGCATGGGGTGGTAGAGACGATGACAAGGTCCAGATATGGCCTGTGCCTCTTTGAGTATGAGGTTTTTTGGGGGGTTGGGTTATTGGTTTAAACTCATTTCATCTTTATATATCTATAAAGTATTTATAAACCAGGAGACTAATTCATGAAATTATTGTCCATATAGTGTAAGAACTCATATCGTTACCATGTTTGGGCTGATGTTGTCATATTCTAGGATTGACTGTATCATACGACAGTGCCTCCGAAGACAGTAATAAACAACCTGCTTTTCCTGTAACTGGAAGGCTTATTCTGCAGTGAGCCAAACTGAACATATTCCACTCTGGTCTGTCACTATCTCCAAAGCTTGTGTTTTTTATATGACTGGATCTGCCTGACTTGATATGGAGAGGCCTCATCCTTTGCTACTGTAGCTAGGGTCAGCCTGGCATCAGTGAATGCCATTTCAAAATGAAATAAATGTCACTAGAAATGATGTCATTCACAGAGCTCTGAGGATACTTTAGCATGACCACCTGAGGATTAATAGGAGTGAGCTGTCAAAACTGAAAGGCATACATGAAGGCATACTGATGGCTGTTGAGTCTGCTGCTCAGAGACCTATCACTGAGAATATGGGGTATCAGGCAGTAGGGCTGTCTTTCACAAAGCATGGAATATAGAGTTTTCTATTTCATTATTTTATGTCTGTTTAAGATAATTTGTATATTGATAAAAATTAAAATCTAAAATTATTTTATATATCTAAGGTAATTTGTATATTGACACAAAATTGAATTTATAATTGTCATATTTTGCACATGCTTCTACCTCTGTGGAAATATTTTTGTACATTAATGCATATTAAGCACATTACTGTCATTTCTACTATAAAATTTTTACTTGTTTATACTAGTCATAAATTATATATATACACATATTTTTTTACTTCTGTTTAAGATATTTTGAATAATTATATATATATATATATATATATTTAGGATATTGTTGTAATTTTTCACTATACATTTACCTTTGCTTAATGTTTGTCTGACTGTCATAAAGTCCTAATCCAAAACCTGTACTCTCATTTGTATGTTTTTATAATGTAAGCTTCATTCTTTAGGATGGTAAGAATTATAGCTCACCATTACCTATGCTTGCATTGTACTAGTCATGTTAATTAGATAAGACAGATAGGTAGTCTTCAAACACTTCATAGACCTAGCTAATATGGCATTTAATGTTTTGTTATTCAGAATTGGGCTATGAGAGACACGACTGCTTCTGGCAACACTATTCCTTTCCAGAGATGATGTTAGGCATCAAAGACACTCCACTTGGAGTTTTTTTCCCTTGGCAGATATGGCCTGTTGGGCAAAAAAACTGCCCTTGACTTGCCTACTGACAATAAGCATGCTGTCCAGTCTGGATGAGCAGGAAGAAAGATAGAGACTGCTGAAACCTGCCAACACAGGATAAGATGGTTTTTCAAAATATCCTGCTTCTGAAGAGATCTGCTAGATATCCTAGGTCTGTAGCCAAAAAATATGGATGTTCCAATGTTGCGGAACAGCTGTGGGTGACTGTCCAGGCTTCTGGGTGTCGCTGTCTTCCTTACTAAATTTTGGAAGTTGCTTGCTTATACTTCAGCTTACTCAGGAAATATATTTCCCTTCTCAGGTCTTTGATGGGGTTGAAGACTAGACAGTTAAGATTACTACCATCTCATATCTTAGCTAAGAATACTTAGGCAATAGATTCATATTATCCAATATAAACAGCTTTGAAGTAATCTCTGTATATTGCCACTTACCAATATTCTGGACATTTAATACACACTTTATGTGTGTTGTTTGTCAGTTGTAGTTTGACCTTGCTTATGTTATTTGCCTTTTTCCTCTCCTGGACACTGTTTCTATTGTATATCGTCTTATAATTAGGTTTAGAACTTTTTTATTTAGAAAAAAGGAGAAGTTGTGAGAATCAGGCATTATTTGCCTTAACCTAGAGGTGTTGTCTGTAGGTCCTGAGGACCCATTTACAGGGTGGGCGCGTGCTGTCTGTCTCCCCTTCAAGCTCTAGGAGAGAGAATTTGACTTATTTTTGCCACCGTGTGAACCAATCCAACTTCCCAGGAATTGCTGCTCTATGGTTCAATATTTGTATCAGTGAGTGTTTCATATAAACCTTTAATAAATATCAATCTTTCATATAATCAGTTGCTAGTGATTAATTCCTACTTTACAAACAGTCCCATCCTTGTTGGGAAACTTAAAGGAAAAAAAAAACAGTTAATAGAACAAAGCAAACAAAACTTTCACAGGATTGTGGGGCTCTATAGAGTTTTGTAGCTTAACAATCGTGTTTTCAAGCCATATATCACTGGTGGCACTCCAGTGGTGAGTTATAATCATATATCATGAGAGGGATTGCACTTTTCTGATAGATGGGCTCTGTACATCATCTGAGCACCACAGATTTGATGATGTATTACTCTGAGCCACAATGAGAGTTTAAAGGAGCTTTTAGCAACTAGACAGTTTTAAATTTCAAATTTTCCAAAAATCAAGGTCTTTTCAAGTCAGATAAAATCAGGGCGAGGGAATGTGATGCTATAAAGTCACCAAGTCTGAGAGCCTGCCAACCTGTCATTGCTTTTTGGCTTAAAGCTCAGGAGGTGTGAATAATTGGCAAGCTCTTTTTTTCATCCATCTTTCATAAGAGCAGAAGTCTAGGGATCTGAGCAAACAGAAGCAAATGTCAATGCACCCATTTTGCCAATGAGTTAACTATATCTTCTATATTGTAATGATAAACAGCTCATCACCAACCCAAGCACTGCCTAGCAGGAGATGCTGTGATACGGTGCTGGCTAAACCCATAAAGATTATTTCTGTTCTCTTTGCTCCACTGGAATCTAAAACAAAACAAAGCAAAAGGAACAGGAAAAATAGGACAGAAAAAGATTCTTTTCTAACATTTGTTTGTAAGACATGGGAAGCCCTGAGATCACACGAGAAAAATGAAGGGGAATGGTATATGGGCTTCTTGCCCAGAGGTGGACATGGGAGCTACTGTAACAATTCAGTCACCTGTCCTATTTTAGCTGGTTAATAAGATAATAATACAGCTTCTGAGGAACTAATGCGGCTTTATGAAAATATATCTTCTTTGATCAAGACCCTACCTGCTGGGGGTGGGCATGTTCAAAGTAATTACTATCAATTAAGAAAACAGGTGTTGGGAGAACTTCTCCCGCCTTGTGCAAAATCCCACCTCAATAAAGAGACCAATATAAAAATCTTCCTCCTGTTTGGCAATAGTCACTCACAGTGACACTGAGAGACAAGTACATTCCCAGATATCTTGCCATGTGATATCTGAGATGAGGAATTAACAGTATTATTTCTTTGGCTTCCAACAGTAGATTCTTTCAAATTATTATTGGTTTTTGATATCTACTTCCAAACAATTTCATATCTTATAAAGGGCCAAGCTCTCTTTATTTTATAACAGAGGGATACTATAGTAAGAGTAATATACTGTGGTAAGGAATATATCAGTTGCTACTTTAAGGCTGCCAACTGAATGATGTGAGTGAGTCAGATTTCACTTCTGCAGCGAGGGGTTCTTGCACAAACTATGCAGTAAATTCACAAATTATTTCTTTTCTTCTCTACAGAGAGATACACAATTGAATTTTTTCATAAGGTAAAACTTTCATCTCTACTACCTAGTAATATTATATCACCCATCTTTTCACCATTTTAAAAGTTATTGTTACAAGAACTAGGCTTAGTTACATATGCATATATTATATAAACACAAATGTGTACAATGCTACCAAACAGTATGACTTGGCAATTGTTCTTAGTCCTCTCCTTCTAGTGCTCTGTGTTTGTCTTGTCTGTTTGTCCCTCTGTCTGTCTCTCTCTATCACACTGTTTTTCATTGATTAGGAAAATGAGACTTGCATGATTCAGCAAATTTCACAGGTCATCAAGCTGATAAAGTGGAAAATTTTAGATTATAAGAAGGTCCAGGAGATGAGATAGTGACTCTCATTTTCAGTCATATTAACCAGAACATCTGTGATACACATTGGAGTTCATGTGAATAGACCAAGGCTAGACTTTAGCTGTAAGCAGTCCTACAAAACATCACACTAACTTGCATTGTACAAGATTCTGGTTTGGGTTACAGTTAATATCTTTCCTCATCAAGTTAATGTAATTTACACTAGGGACTCTTGTGTCTTCTAATTTGAGCATTCTCATGTGATGGGAGCAGGGAAAAGCAAGAAGGAAATAGTATAAATAATTGTGGTTCTTATAAAATCCTCAAAGAACAGGTCACTAACTTTTTAGCTCTGTCAATATTATCAAACTTCCATTGTGTTCCTAGCATAGCTTTGAAAAGAAATATTTTAAAATAAAATGGGTCTCCCTCACTTTTAAACAGAAACTTCAAGCACTCTAGAAATTTCAAACATTGAATACTCTGTGTTTATTTACACAATGGGGAGCATAGTTATTCCTGCTGCTCATTAAGCAATTGCCATATGCTATGAACCTTACTCCAAGAACTGAGATAAGCACATTATCTACAATATCTCAATTCTTTATCATAAACTTCCATGACACAGATCACAGAATCGCTGCCATTGTTGACAGATGAGGAGCTGGAGGATGATGGAAGTACAGTCTGCTCACTTCCAAATCCACAGTGTAACATCCTAATAAAGCCAAAATCAGACTAGCAGAAGTTCAAAACCCTCTTCTCATACTATTGACCCCAAAACAGAAAACTCGTCTGCAAGAGAAGCCCATGAGAAGGCTTTATAGCACATTTGAAATCTGCCTTTACAAATATTCTGTAGTATCTTTCGGCTCTCGGTTGACTTCAGTGACATAACAGACCTAAGTCCTTAAAACTAATTGGCAAGAAGAGAGTACATTAACAATCACTGCCTATAAAGAAGTAGACAAGCTTGAAAGAGACATAAAAGCAACATAGCCTAATATGCAGGGACCTTAGAGGAAGCTACTGTATTGAGTGAAATTCATGGGACAACATGGGTAGAATCCGGGTAAACTGTTTAAGAGAAAGAGTCTTTCTGCTTGGCTAGAATGCAGGAGCTCTCAAGTACTCTTGGAGTGTGCCTGTTTGCCTTTTGGACATTTGGCTCTTATTCTTAAGAATCCCGAGAATGTTATGCAATTACTTGAAATCACTGTATTTATGGTGGGTCTGGTTTTGAGTAATTAAAAGTATTCTCCTTCCTGGTGAAAATCCTTTGTCATCCCCCCTCTTCCTCCTGCCCTAGTCTTCCAAAAGCCCTTTCAAAGTGGCCTCCATTGAAAGGGTTCAGAATCTCCAGGGCTCTTCTGAGACTTCTTACAAATGTGGATGACAGCTTAACTGTAAAATATAAAAACCACAGTGTTTATCTTCCATTATTTTGGAATTGGGGGATATTCATGATTGTAGTTTTCTCCTGATTTTTCCCCTTTCCCATCCATGTTCCTAGGTTAAAGAAAATACTTATTAACTGTTATTGAAATGTGATGATACTATATGAGATGCAACAATGGAGAGAGAGATAAATGAGAAGACTGTTGATGGAAGGAAATATGAATGAAAGAACAAATAGATGAGTGCTTAGGTTGATGGAGGAATGGTTAAATAAGGTCTACTATAGTATTCTTGATTCCTTTGGGTTATATAAAATTTAGAATGTCTGTACTGAGTTTTTGACCATTCATGTCCTGTCCCTCTTCTTGAGAGGCCCTGTTCATACAAGGCTAAGGCTGACATAAGGACATTGTGAAGATCTCCACATTATTCTTCCACACAAAGAACATCTTCCCAACAAGATGCCACTCTCATGGTTCTCTCTAATTCTTCAGATGGGTTGTGTGTCTGGAGCAACAGCTGACCCTACTATCAGTATTGGACGGACTACCAAGGAGGTCTAGTTCTTGCTCAGCACTAACTTTACTAACAGCCATCATGGCCCTTCTCCAATGACAAAAAATCTGTCTTGCCTCCAATCTTCATAGATTAATTGTCTTTTTGAAAGATAGAATACCAGAACCATGTAAATTTTATTTGCATGTCACATAAAAACATTAACTCTGAGAAGTAGTCCCCCCTCTAGCTTTCTGTGAGGATACAATGAAGGAATTGGATGCAAATGTAACAAAGATGACATTTTTCCTTGTCTTACTTATTTTGTGCCAAATTCACACTGCTTTACTGTTTGCCCTACATCTAATTACTGCTCTTTAATTTATGTTTCAATAAAATGTATAATAATAAACGTTTACTGCTCGATGAATAAACATTCAGTGGGAGCTTTTAATGGAGGTTACATGTTGTGAAGCAGCACTGTGGCTTTCCAGAAATCTCGCCCTCTACTTAATGAGCATCATTTCCATAATCTGTGCATTATGGCTTAAGCCTCCCTTTAGGAGTATTTTACAAAGCAAAAATTCATGGAATACTTCCAGTCCAAAGGGGAAAAATTGTTAAGGGGATTAATAACTTGTCCTGTTAAAGAGACAGGACAAGCTTTCATGTCCCTCCTGAGACTGTAACTTAGTAATTATGGTGGTGGCATTTCCTAATTATCTCTCTAGTCAGGTGCATATCTACTAAAAATTTTGCCTCTAAAATTCGGTTTAAATGAAAGTGAGGAGATACCCAGAAAAGCCAGCCATGAAGGTCAAGATTGTCCAAATTCCTTTTCTTGTACTAACAAAAAGACCAGGCAAGAGAACCAAACTTTTAAGAGCTATTAAGACACAGTCAAATAGACATCTGTGGAAATGGATTCAGAAAAATGGTTCAAATATTATACAGTGTGTGTGGGGTGAGTGGATAGCAAGACAGTGCAGTATGAAGGGAGCTCACTACCAAGTTTCACAGCTGAGCTCAACCCCAGCTTTCACATGCTGCAAGGAAACATCTGTCCCTTACAGCTGTTGTCAAACTCTACATGTGTGCAACACAAGCATGCAAATGCTTGAGCACACAAAATTATAAATATGTGTTAACAAAACAGTCATAAGGCTGGAGAGCTGGTTCAGTGTGTGAACACACTTGTTGTCCATGCAGATGACATAGGTTTGGTTCCCAGCATCGAAAAGTGGCTTTTGTGTCTTCTGTTCCACATCTATCCACTTCTACCTCCTCTTTTGCAATCTGATGATCTACTAGTTTATTCTCTATCTCTGTTTTAGTTGTTTTATTACAATTTTCAGGCATAAGTGAAATCATGGATGATTCACTTTTTTCACTCCTACATTATATTATTTGGCATATATGTTTCATGTTCATCTACAGCACTGTGGCAAATGTCAATGCCTCCTTTTACAGAGTGAATAATATTCCACTGTGCACTGCATCACAAGACAAAGTTCGGTAATAAACTACAGATGTGGCAGCCCTCCTAATGGGATGATTTCCAAGGTTATTTTCTCTTGTGACACACTGGGTAGATCTCTGAAGATACTTCAATAGCCCAATAGGTTTTAATTTATTCCATCCTAGAAAAGGATGTCATTTTTAAGTGTTTCACTCCGGAATAATCATCTGTTATCTTGAGTTAGAAGGAAAATAGGACCCTCTCAGCGGTGAATCAACCTTATTCTCACAGTCCCCCTCTCAGCCACCTTGTCCCTAGCTTTATGCTGTTTAGTTCAAGTATGTAGGAAAATAGAAAAACACGCACACCGCGAGAAATAGGAATATATGAAAATAAATCCAGTAGAAAAATATGATCAAACATTGAATTCAATTTATGCTGAGTGTTTTATTTTTGTTGAATTTATATGCGAAAGTAGCAATACTGAAATGATGAAAATCTTGTATTCATCTCATATTAAGATAAAATAATCTTTGTTTGGAAGCTTTTGCAGTGATACCCAAAGCAAGGCATGAACAAAGGCTAGCACATCACACAAATGATAGCATAGCTTTCATTGGGAACTCAAAGTACATGTTCCATTTCCTGTGGTAAATATCACTACACATTCAAATTCTGGCACACAGGCGTGGAGATATTCACTTGTACTAAAGACACATGACTTCTGACAATGTCCAGTGAGTCCTTCCTGACAACATTTATTTAACTTGTGTCAACCCATCAGTAAAGCAGTGTGACAAGCCACGAGTGACAGCTGTCATTTCTTGTGTCCTCACTGCTCTGTGGAGGCTGAGTACCTGGTGTTTGTCACACCATCAAGGGTCTTTGTTTCTCGATGTCACTCAGTGTCTTTTGTTCTCTTAGGTTAAATTGCTCAGCCCTATCTGCTGGCAAAGAGGAGAAAATATACCATTGTGCTCCAGTTAGATTTTAAAACTAAAACTGACTCAGAGGATGAGCACATCTAATGTCAGGACCACAGGCAATAGACTGTATCATGCTCTTTGCTATATATAGGAGACTAGTCCTACAGTGCTAGTGGATATCACAGTCAGTGGATGCTCAAATTATTTAAGTAAATTATGTGGGGATATTTTCAAATATAATAAACAGTTGGAGATATCAGAGGACAAATTCACCTCCTCCTTTTTTTTCCCCCCCCAGACAGAATTTTCTGTTTAACAGTCCTGGCTGTCCTAGAACTTGGTAGGACTAACAGTGTGAGGTACCACTGCCTGCCTGGGAGCCTGGAACTCCTTCTGTAAACTAAGATGACCTCAAACTCAGATTGGATTAAGGGCATAGGTCACCACTCCTGGGAAATTCCCCGTGCTGAGATTAAGGGTGTGAGTTACTACTGTCTAATCCTCCTAGACTGACTGATTGGATTTGATAAGGGGGCTTTCAAAGGCCCCCATATCAGGTAAATTTCTGCCCTCGGGAAACGTCCCAAGGGGGCTTTCAAAAGCGCCCATATCAAATTCAATCCAATCTTACCCTGCCATTGTGGAGGAAACAACTTCCTAGAACAATTTAAAAAATTAAAATCTATTTTTAAAAGACACACTACACTAAATGATAGAAAATCTATAGAAAAAGAAAAAAATTCAGGAAAAATTATAAAGCAAATATTTTGGCAAGCTTCTATCAGTGAACAAAGGCCAAAATTAAAGGTACAAATAAATGATGTTATTATTGAAGGCTTGTTGGACAGAGGGGAAGGTGTATCAATAATTTTACCAGAGTCATGGCACCCAAGTTGGCCCCTATGGCCCCTACATTTTATCCTGATGCAAACAAATCAGGAAAGGCAGGCTACAAATCATAACATATAAGTAAAGTGGCTCAAAGCCCTTATAATTCTGTTCAAAAGTCAGAATTATATGCTATTGTGATGGTATTGATAGACTTTACTGAACCTCTTAACATAGTCAATGACTCTCAATATGCAGAAAGAGTTGTTCTACACATTGAAACTGTGTAGATTTTATTAATGATGAGTCAGAATTAACTTTATTATTTATTCTGTTATAAGAAATAATCAGGACTAGAAATCATCTGATGTGTGAATGCCTTTCTGTATGCTGTGAATAGCAATCTTTAAATAAAGGAGCTGTTTTGGCCCATGACAGGCACCATAGAAAAAGTAGGAGGAGGAATCAGAATAGGTAGGAGGAGCAGGGAGGAGTCAGACAGACCAAGCCAGAAGCCTAAAGAAGCAACATGTAAGGAACACAGGTAGGCCACGGGCCATGTGGCAGGAAAGATTAATAGAAATGGGTTGATTTAAGATGTAAGAGCAAGCTAGCAATGTTCCTGAGCCTTAGACCAAACAGCATGAAGTTAATATAAGTGTCTGAGTCATTTCTGGGGCCTGAGCAGGAGCAACAGCAGGCAGCTAAGAGTTTTCTGGGGCTGCAGGGTCTGTGGGTCTGGGCCTCAGGCAGCTTGGGACCAAAGAAACCACACTGTAACAATCATCCCTCCTATAAAACACATATTTGATCCCATAAGGGTCTGCCAGGTCCTTTAACATAAGGTAATGATAAAATTGTTAAATTATTAATAGGGAATGTACTAGAGGCCTCAGAATTTCATAAAAAAGCATCACATCAATAGCAAAGGATTAAAAAATAGATTTCTCTATCACTTGGCAACAAAGAAAATGTAAAAAGGTGTCCTACCTGTTCTCTCTATAACCAAACTCCATTACCAACAGGAAGTAATCCTAAAGGTATACATAGAAATGAAATCTGGCAGATGGATGTATTTCATTTTGCAGAATTTGGTAAATTAAGATATGTCCATCATACAATAGATACGTTTTCAGGATTTCAATGGGCAACTGCTTTGAGTTCAGAAAAGGCTGATTCTGTAATCACAAATTTGCTAAAGTTATGGCCATCATGGGAATATCTGTATAAATTAACACTGACAATGCTCCGGCATATGTTTCTAGTAAAATGAAACAATTTCTTTTGCTTATTATTATATAAAGCATATTACAGGAATACCACACAATCCTACAGGGCAAGCAGTCATAGAGAGATCAAATCGAAGTCTAAAGGATATGCTAAATAAACAGAAAGGAATAACAAAGACCCCTAGAGATAGACTACATAATGCTTTATTAACTCTGAATTTTCTCAATGCTAATGAGAAAGGAACAACAGCTGCTGAAAGGCATTGGACCATAGAAAAAACAGCGGAACTAAATCAGCCTGTTTACTTCAAAGATGTACTAACCTCAGAATGGAAGCCAGGATATGTGCTACGTTGGGGAAAAGGTTTTGCTTTTGTTTCCACGGGTTAAGAAAAGTTATGGATACCGTCAAAATTAATAAAGACTTGATTTGCACCAGAGAAACTTCATGAAAATAAGAATTGATAGCTCATCCACCCATACTACAATTCTTTAAGTTGTAAGAAAAAACAAAGGGTAGAGGCAGGTTTTTGTTTTTGTCTTTACAGAAAACTGGAAATAACCATCTTCAATAAGTTAAAAGACCTTGGACATCTAGATGTCTAAAGCAAAGGGAGGCTATCCAGGAAAATTTACAAGCAAAAGAATATCGGACCTATTAGTACTAGTTAGTATACTTCATAGGGTAAAATTTCATTGCTTAACCTTTACATTTTTTTTTTCTGTAAGTTGAAGTCCCAGTTTAATTATAAGTTAAAGCTGGCTTTAGAGTTGGAGTGTAGCTCTCGCCTTCTCTAAACTCAAGCATACTTGTTAAAAGAAAATACAAAATCTGTATCATATCAGAAGAACCACCTGCTAAGGACAGAAGAATAACAAAAAATAAGGGACTATTCTATTGTTACTAATCCTATGCTAAATAAATAGTTAAACATTTAGCTTTCATTGTGTTGGGTTATAGTCTTTTATCAGTTTTCTGCAGTGATCCATGACAATGCCTAATTGCGAACTTGAAGTATCCTAAAGGAAGATGGGGCTCCACAATGATGATTTCACATGGACTCTGACAAAGCCACTAGGCTGACAAATACCAACCAAAGATCAGATTTGGACTACAAACTGCTCAGGACAATTTCAAGGCAGTTCACTGAAATGAACCAGCTTCACAGACTACTATAGACAGGACTTGACACAAGCCATGCACTTTCCTGTTGTGCAGAGAATGGACAACAAATAATATAGCTATTTATTTCAGGACTTGACAATTAACAAAACTTTTCTTTTCAGGATCCCCTAAAGATACTGTTGCCCCCAGACAGTAGGAAGTAAATTTCAGAACACGGCGCCCACATTCCCAAGAGGTGGGGTGGGTGGTTTTGGTCATTCAATGGGTTATGGATGATTGTCATTGATTAGGTTAATTGGATAAAAATTGTTAATAGTTATGGTTAGCAAAAAGTTAAACAAGAATGATTAGATTCAAGATTTGTGTCAAAAAATAGAAAGAAAAAGGGGATACAAATATATAGGATATAAGGATTATTGAATCTTCTTTTAAAAGGATTTAATAGCTTTAAATATGTTTTCAAGATCAAACAAATATATTTTAGATGAACAGGTCTTTGTCAAACACTTCAGAGATCCATATAATATGGCATTTAATATATATTTTAAGAACCTAGACTTTAGATCTTTCTGGACAGTGAGACAGGTCTGCTCTTGGCAGCACCAATCTACTCCAAGAGAAAAATGGGCCTTGAAGAGACTCCATATAGAGTCTACTTTCTTTGTGGCAATGGTTAGCCACTGGACAAGAACCTGTTCTTGTATTGACAGCTTGAAAGTATGCTTTTTAAACTGGACATACAGGTTCCCTAGGAAAGGGACCTCTGAACTTTGATAGAACAAGCTAAGATGGTTTTTCAGGTTCCTGCTTTTCAGAGAAAACTGTCAGATATTCTTCAGGACAAAAGGAGAAGTGACTGATGAACTATACCAGAATGGGCAGAGATTTCCTGCTTCACTGAAATGAAAAGAGACGCTGGGCCTGTAGGCTGAAGATGGATGCCCCAACTTTATAAAGAAACTTTGGGTGACTGTCCTAGCAGTCAGATAGTTGTCATCTCTATCATTTCTAGATTTTAGAAGTTGCTTGCACTTCCTGTTTACTTGGGTAAATATTATTTTCTTCTTGGCTCTCTGAGGTAGTTGAAGATGAAATAGTTATACTTTTCTAGTGACAGTTTTAGAAAAGAAACTTTGAAGTTAAAGTGTCTAAGTTTAAGTGACATCAAAATAATAGATTTTAGTTAGTAATACAAGTTAGGAAGAAAGTGAATTAGGTATAATCCTTTGGACTTATAAAAATGGGATAATTAATGAAATATTTTCTTTGAATTGTCTATTGTTAATGGACTGGACATTTATTGCTTGTATATATTGTATATAATTGTACCTATTGTATATGGTTTTTCTTATGTTATCTATAAACTTCTTTTTTTAAAATTTGACACAAAAGGGGATATGTAGGGCTATTTTCAAATATAATATACTTATAGAACTTAATTTTAATCATTACATAGTTTTCATACCATATTATTTAAAAGAAAATGACCATACTTTTTATTTGCCAAACCTATCTATTTTGGTTTTTAATTAATGTTTTCATAATATATATATAATATATATATTATATATATTCTTTACTTTTCCTTACCTCTTCCCAGAATTTCCCTCCATACCAACCCATGCTATTTATCATTATTAAAAGCAAAATCCAAAGAAAATGAAACGACATTCATGGTTTGCATTTTCCAAAAATATTTTTGATCCCTGTTTAACTGAAACCATGCTGTACTTCAGACATGTATGGTCAACTTTGTTAGATATGGGATCCATGATAAGTGAGGAAATTTTACTATCTTTTGTTGCAAAACAAACAAAATCATGAGTAACTATGTAAACCTGTGTATATGTTAAATTTCTTTACCAAGTAATTATTTGAGTATTTATGTGTCTCCAACAATATTCATGTTGAGTATCTTAAGTCTACATAATAAAAATTACTTAAAAACAAGCAAAGAACACATTTTTCATGAATGAGAATCTTTTCAATTTAGTCATTTTATTTCACACTGAGAACATACATTCTAAGCCAAGTCTCCACAACATACAAGCATTGTTTTAGTGGCTTAAGAAAGAATGAATGACTTGTATCAGACCAATAATGCTCATTCTAATAAGGACCTCCTAAATGAGTGCTTGGTTTGGGTATAGGGTGATAGCAACAGGAGCATTTTAGAAGGGAGCATACCATCTGAGCCAGCTCCCACACTGGAAGTCGTTGAGATTCCTGGGGCCCTGTGTAGTAGCTCTGAGGTACAAACAATGAATATTGCTAGGCAATAAAAATAATAATAAGGAAAACAGGCAGTGGGGATGGCTCAGGAATCAACTCATTTATCTTATAAACTTAGATGTTAATTGTCACGAAATAAGTGCCTGGGCATTGTCAGGAAACTGGGTAAGATGAGGAAGTGATGCTGTTTCTTTTCTGGATGATTTCAGTGATTAAGGTATGGTGTTTATGTTGATTCAAGTTTTCAGGCTCATGTTGTAATGCTCACTACCTCTGGGGTCTCCATTCAAAACAAATTGCCCATCAATCGAAAGAAGACACATAGCATTATGCCACATAGTCAAGAGCCTCCTTTCAAAAAGTCAACTGCTATTGAATATGGGCAGGAAATTTAATTTCCCAGAAATTTTGCCAGAGTATTAAGATTTCCTTTGAAATAATATTATTATATCTTCAACAATAACAAATCTATGGGGAGTGTCATAGGTCTTGCTGGAAGAATGACAGATCCTATAGGTGGCACAAGATTTTCATGTGTATTCATGGAGTCACCAAGTCAAAGTGTTTTGACAACTCTTAAATTTTGCCATGAGCCCAGGGACATAAAATATTCTGCCCCCTAGTTCAAGATCATGAAATGATAGTACATAGGTTCTGGAATTCTATAGCCTGGGCTTAATTCCCAATCCTGCTGTCAACATCTGGGAGCTCCAAGTTCCTCATTTGTCAGAGGAACTCATCTCCTGGGGCTGCATTGCAAACTGGTCAAGCCAGTTTTTACTTGTGGATTTCACTTCTTTTGTCACTGACAGATTTAGGAGTCCTAAATCAACTTGTATTAGTGATCCTCACCCCACTCAAACTTTCTCTGAATGTCTAGAAGAAAATCTCTAAAATTTGTTAGAGTCAATGCTCAACTTTGTTTGAAGGATTTCTTAGTTCTTAAATAAAATTACTCTACTGCAGCCTAATTTATACATTAGACACATGTAGACTTACTCTTCTGGAAGCCAATGTAGGATTATACACACTAATACTAACAGCCCTGCTCAAAGGAATGCTCTGCATCCCACAAAGCACAGTGCAGAACCCTCTACTTTCATCTTTCAGGAGAGGCTGAAAGCAGAGAGCTGAGATTTCTTTCAGGGAAACAGGCTGAAGGCTATGGATTCTCTAATGAGCTGTATGGAATCCTCACGACCACACTTATTTCTAGCCTGTCTGGAAATGCAACGGGACATCTCTAAGCTTTGTTTTCCATATTTATAATATGCAGATTATGAAGGACCTTCTCAAAATGGCTTTAGAGAAGATCAGTTATTTGGAGATTTTTTAGTGCAGCTTCTGGCACAATAAATTAATTCCTAATATATATAACACAATCAGTGTATCTACCTGGACCACTTTTAAATGTTCCATCATAATAACAGTTTCTTAACTCTTTCATATAAATGAATTCCTATTCAAATATGGCCAGCATCCTGTCTCTATCTGAACTTACATCTGCATTCATTTTCTCCTCCCTCCCTCCTTCCTTCTTCTTTCTTTCCTTCCTTCCTTCCCTCCCTTCCTTCCTCACTCTCTCCTTCCCTCCTTTCTTTCCTACCTTCCTTCCTCTCTCCCTCCATCCCTCCCTTCTTTCCCTCCTTCCTTCCCTCCATCCCTCCCTTCCCTCCCTCCTTCCTTCCTCCCTCCCTCCATCCCTCCCTTCTTTCCCTCCTTCCTTCCCTCCATCCCTCCCTTCTTTCCTTTTATTTTTCTTTCTTTCTTCTGACCTCACACTGTCATGTGTAGCTGTTATTTGAGCATGGAATCATGATAAACATAAAGTAAAATGAAGTGGATGTGATATAAATGAATAGATTAAGTGGAATAAAATAAAGAAGAAAGAGAAAATATTCTTTTCACTGCATGGGAAACTGAGTAAACCCTGCTGGACTTAAAATAAGGAGATATAATTTTTTAAAGTAATAGGAGAATTGACTCAACACTGTGAGTAATAGTGTGAGGCAATTGCCCTTGCTGTCTCATAACAGCACCTCTGCTGTGCATGTGTGAACAAGAGAAAAGTAGATACACTATGCTTGGAGTATGCAAAGGTGAAGCAGCAACCATGTGCTATAAACAGCAGTGCCCATTGCCTCTTACCATGCTTTCTCTTAAAAACTGTTTTATTCGTAACCCCTGCCTCCTGTTCTATCTGTTGATTGTATATCCGTGGATATACAAAGATATTCTTTCAAATCCCCACATTCCTTTATCCCTTTTCTTTAATCCAGTCCATAGTCTTCTGGTACAGTTACACAACCAGATAAGGGAGTCTTCCTACACATTTGAGTTTGCTTTGAAGGTAGATATAATATGTGCATTTAAAATATGGTCTGAGAGGTTAAAGACTACATATGGGACTGAGAGCTGTGTGGAAGGCACCCAGATATCACTGGAGCCAGGGAGATAGTCCTTCAGCCAGGGGCTTAGGAGACAGAAGCACAAATCACCACGAGCACTCTGAGAGCAAATGTCTCTGTTGTCTCAAATGTATGAGGTGATTATTTGTTAGCATGAGGAAGAGCTGAGGATAAATGGACTGTGGACTGCTGAGGTATTATAAAAAGAAGTCACTCTTTTTTTCTTAAGATATATTTTCATTCTTCATTATGTATACAAGTGTATGTCTCAGTGTGAGTACATACATCTATAAACACAAGTACTTGTGGAATCCTGAACTCAATCCCTTTAGAGCTTGAGTTATCAGTGAATATAAGGCACTTGATATCCACACTGGGATTCAAACTCAGGTACACTCTGGAAGATCAGCATAGGCATTTAACTAGGGGAGCCATCTCTCTAGCCCCAAGAAATTAATTTTGATGAGAGGTTACTCTTAATGTACTAGTACTACCCTTCAACAACAGCCTGCTTGACCAATAATGTCTTCTGTGGACTCTTTTCTCTGCATTGTGACCCAAGCAGATTATAATATGAGAGGATCCTGGTGTTTCTTTTCTCCTGGGAAGGCAGCAGGCTGTTGACACAGTACTTTTAGTTGCCCTGCTGGGAGGCTCTGGCCACATTCTGTTCCTTTACCCTTTCTGGTCTCTTCCCTTAATCTTAGCTGGCTATGAATCCACACTGAGCATCTCATTGTAGACTTGGTTATGTGTCCTTCACACTGATAAGACTCAAGTAGGCAAACATTCTAAACCATTTTTCTTGAGCTCTTTAAGATTCATGTTTCTTGCCTCACCTATATACTTGTAGATGAGGCAAGAGGTTTGATGTTTCCAAATAAATTTAAGACACAAATTCATTTTAACAACTTGTAACATGTCTAGGCAGGATTTGTCTGGATGACATGGGTTTAACCCAGAATTGAAATGTCTAAAGCAGAACAAAAACTTCTCTTTAAAATTCTCTATGTTGCATGAGTTATTCCCCCATTAAAAAAGATTTTCAAAGATCCTAGGTTGTCCATTTCTGTTGTAGAATATTATTTTAAGGTACATTACTTTTCTTTATGGTCTAGAACATTTGTTTAATGATATAAAGATATGTTATCTTTGTTTGATTAAGTAAAACTCTATTGTAGTTATGAGGCTGAGTCAGCAATTAGTTGACAGGAAGGGGTAAGGAGGAAATAGGTGGAAAAGAAATTTTAAGTCCAGGTTAGGGTTTTTCCAGGAAGATATAAGCAAGGAGAGGAGGTGAGGGACTTGGTATTCAGCCTCTCTGCTGAGCATAATTCCACCTCAATCTTTGAGTCTTGAGTTCTTTAGAGAGACAGATTTAGATGTTTGATTCCTATTGTTGAAAGAATCTGTGCCTAAAGGAAGAGAATCCTCTCCAGCTCTGGCACTTGGCAGTGAAAGGCTTCTGATAGCTTCATAGGTACAGTTCTTGATTAGGCCAGTCATCACTAAAAGGCAGAAATAGTTTAAAAAGAGGACAATTGGTACACCAATTGGTAGTAACATCATATGGAAAGAAGGGTTATATCAGCTAGCTCTGCTGCATGTGCCATATAGGGGAGTAGGAAGAAATTAAATAATATTGAAAGGGATTGTTTTCTATGTTAAGAATGGGAAACATAATGATGCAGGGTAGTAGGGCTCTCTATACTGCTAACTTAAAGGGCTTTAAGTTAGAATCAGAATATAATAAGATCAATTATTTAACGGACACCGATACTTAGTATTTTATCAACAATAGCATTGTTGTTTTTCTGTACTAATATAACAAGTGATTAATAAGATGCAGGTCTTATAAAGATATACTAGTAAAAAAACAAAAATGCTCATACACAGGAAGGAAGAATGTGGATAAGAATTTGCTGCATTGTGAAACTAGAGAGGAACACCTAACATTACTAGAATACCAACTTTAATATATCTGGTCAACTTTAATATATTACTGTTCAACAACAATCACCAGACAATATACATCCTCAAGGCTACCCAGAAGCTAACTAGAATCTTGTAGATATGTTAGACTTTAGTGTCTTTAAGAGAGTAGTAGTCTCACACAGTATTCATTAACCCTTTGTAAGAAAGATGTTAAATTCATGGGCAACTAAGAATAAAATTATTACATAAGACTGGAAATATCTAGTTTCAGTAGAATGAGAATCCAGTCCTCAATTGCAATGGAAAACTTGGTGGGGAGAGAAAGCCAGGGCCTTGGGGCAATAAGGTAAGGTCATGATATTTCCCAAGACCAAACTCTTGGTGAGGGTCAGTATGCTGATTTGCAAAGACAGTGCAGGTTGGATGATTCTATGTAGTATAGCAGCTCTGAATGCTTGAAAACAAGTTGATAAATCAGGAAAGGGGGCTGAATCATTTACTAAAAAATCCAAGGCCCAAAAGAAGCTTTCACTGAATTTTTACACAGATTAACATCAGCTGTTAATAGAATATTGAACTCAAATGCTAAATTAATTTAATCTTTGTTTTGTTAATATGTTAATGAAGAATATAAAATGGGGGTTGGGCCTTTAAGAGGAAGATCAGCATCCACAGAAGAATGGATCATAAATACAATTAATATTGGCCCTCATACTTCTAATGATGACACTCAGATAGGAGCACTGCTTTCTAAGAACATGAAGAAAGACTAAAATATTAGGTGTTTTAGTTGTGGTAGTCAGGTTATCTGAAAAGGGAGTGTAGGCAAATTGCCACAGAAACAATATTCATTATAGAAATAATTCAAATAGATGGTCCCAGCCTGTTGGAGTATGTAGAAGGTAAAGGCTAGCATTGAATAAATAAATGTAAGTCAATAAGGGAAAAGCAAGGTAATCATCTGCCATTGGAAAAAATCTGGCAGGGTCTTTTGCAGGCCCAAATGATAAATACAGTTCAATCATTCCCTGACATCACTGGGGAAATTCCTTTATATAGCAATTAAATCATATAGCTCCTACTATTGAAAACCATTCAGCTCTGGATGCCAGAACAACTTTATAAAATAAAACAAAAATTCAGAAGAAATTATAAAGTATTTTTTGGCAAACTCCTATGAATCATCAAAAGCCAAAGTGAAAAATACAAATAAATGGCATGGAACTTGAGAGTTTGGTAGATATAGGTGCAGATGTAACAAATGATTGGGCCAAAATTTTGGCATCCAGAATGACCTTTTCAGTAAATCTCCAGCTTTTAGGGACTGGCAGTTTGTCACAAGCAAAACTAAGTAGAAGTTGGGTTAAATATATAGGACCAAAAGGACAGATAGAAAACTGAAAACATACATGGCTAATGTAACAATGAATTTATAGGGACATGATTTATTGCAGCAATGGAAAACACAGATTAATATTCCCTCAATCCCAGAAAACAAGCTATAAATAGGAATTGCTATGAGAAAAATTCAATAGATACTATCAAGGACAGTCAGATCATTTAAGATGTACATAAGCAGACCATAAGAGCTGTTGGAATTTAATACCAGCAGTTCTATCTTTAAAATAGTTGGCTGACAAACCTGTTTGGGTAGAACAATGGCCTTTGAAATTAGAAAAAATTAAAGGCTTTAGAATAACTAACAAAGGTGTTAGTTTCATGCATAAGAGATAGATGCACATACTACTAGATGCCACATGAGAGTTTATTCAGGGGAGTTGCTGAGAGAGGGGGTACAGAGAGGAAGGGAAGAGAGTGAGAGTTTCAAGTGGCAGGTGGTTCCTTTTAAGAGAGTGGGTGGGCACAGATTTACATAGCCATGTCAGTGCCATGTTGGGTTTACCATACAGGGACTACATGCAAGGAATTCTTATTTCACCCTGCGCCATGTTATGTGTACTATGTGGCTGCTATGTGCCATGAATCATTACAAAAGGAACAATTAAATGTGCAACACATTGAAGAATTCTCCTGTTAATAAAAAGAAATCTGAAAAATGGAAAATGATGTCAGATCTAAGAGTCATAAGTAAAGTTATTTAGTCAATGGGCACTTTACAATCTGAAAATCATGAGCCTTCTTTGTTATCTAAGGCCTGGCCTATTACAGTGATTGATTAAAAGATTGCTTAAAAAAAAACCAAAAAACTATGCCATTATAACAAGATAGAGAAAAATTTGCCATCACAGTGCCTACTTATAATAATTCTCATCCTGATAGAAGAAGGATCTCCAGAAGAGATGTTGAACAGCCCTACTTTGTGCCAATATTTTGTACAACAGCCATTGGAAATGATTCATATACAGAGAGAAGATTCTATTAACTATTTAGGATATAGAGTAGATTTACAAAAAATGGTACAAATCAGATCAGAAAAAATGTGGATTCTTAATGACTTTCAAAAAATTCTGGAAAACATTACCTATTTGCAGCATACTATTAGAGTAACAACTTAAGAGCTGAATAATTTGTTTCAAATCTTAGAAGGTGACAAGGACTTAAATAGTCTAAGAGAATTAACAGATGAAGGTGAGAGAGAATTGGTCTTGGTAGAAAAGAAATCACAGGATGCACATGTGGATCACTTGGATCTGGAACTTGATTGCATTCTGGTTATTTCACCCTCTAAAATTTCCCTACAGAAATTTTAATGCAGAGGAAAGATACTATCTTAGAGTAGATACTTTTGCCACATGAACAGAGTAAAAAAAATTATAAAACATATATGGGATAGATTTCTGAATTTATTCTAAAAGGAAAATTAAGATTTTTTTCAATAGATAGGAATGGACTCAGCAGAAAAATTAGTACCTTTTACTAATGCTGAAACTGCTTCATTATGGGCATAAAATGAAAATTGGAAAAGAGCCTTCACTAATTTTTAGAAGAGGTAAGTAAAAAGCAAGAGATTTCAGAATATAAATATACTTCAGAGTACACACACACACATACACACACAACACAAATTGTGTTTTTATCTCATATAGTAAAAGGCACTCCAATTTCTGGAACTCCTGAATTCTATACTAATACAAATAAATCAGAAAAAGCAGGTTATAAGTCAGGAAAAATAAAGTGGCTCAAAGCCCTTATGAGATAATTCGGATATCAGAATTATATGCTATTCTTATGGCATTTTTAGTTTTTCCAACCCCTTAATATAATTACTGACTCTCAATATGCAGAAAGTGTTGTTTTACATATTGAAACTGCTGAAATTATTTCTGATAAGTCACAATTAACTTTATTATTTATACAATTACAGGAAGTAGGAATAGGAATCATCTAATATATCTCACATATGGGTCTTCCAGGCCCTTTAGCCCGAAGTAATAATGGAATTAATTAGTTATTAATAGGAAAGGTGCTGGAGGCCTCAGAGTTTCATCAAAAAAAAAGCCATGACAGTAGTAAAGCTTTTAACTTAGATTTTTCCATCACTTGGCAACAAAGGAAATTACAAGAAAATGTCCTACTTGTTCCTTGTTGAACCAAATGCCACTGCCTGCAGGAAGTAAACCCAAGAGTATTCAAATAAGTTAAATTTGGCAAATGGATGTGTTTTATTTTTCAGAATTTGGAAAATTAAAATAGCTACATAGATAGATAAGATTTCAATGGACAACCTGCTTTGAATTTAGAAAATGCTGATTCTGTAATCACAGATTTGCTAGCAGTTATGGCCATTATAAACATACCTGTACAAATTAGGACTGCCAATGCTCTAACGTAAGTGTCTAGTAAAATAAAACATTTTGTATATTATAACATAAAGTATATTACATGTACACCACAAAAACTTATAGGATAAGCAGTTATAGAAAGGTTTAATCAAAATTTAAAATAAATGATTAATAAACAGAAGGGAATATCAAAGACCCCCCCACGATAAATTTGCATAAAATTGCATAATGTCTTATTAATTTTAAATTATCTAAATGCTCACAAGCAAGAAATAACAGCTGTACAGGACACTGGACAGTAGAAAAATAAACTATTGAATTAAATCAGTTGATGAACTTTAGAGATGTATTGACGTCATTATGGAATCCAGAATATGTGCAATGTTGAGGAAGGGTTTTTACTATTGTTTCCACAGTAGAAGAAGGCCTACAAATACCATCAAAATTAATAAAGAGTCAATTCAAACATGAGCGGGCTCTTGATTAGGAGAATTGATAGTTCATTAACTCAGGTGGTGACTAACATGCCAAACAGAAAAAAAACCCCACCAGATTAGGGTCAGGGCATGATTTTGGTTTTGTGTTTACAGAAAAATAAAAATATCCATTTTGAAGACTTCAAGGATCTTTGACAGATAGACATTTAAAGAAAGGAGAACTGTCCAGAAAAAATTACCAAGAAAAAAAAAAACAATCTGGCATAATGGAATAATTACTTTTTAAGGGTAAAAATATCTTTACCACTCAAAATATTTGTTGTCTCAACTGAATTATAAACCAAAGGTGGCTTCAGAGCTTGAGTGTGGTTCTTTCCTTCTCTAAACCCAAAGATATTAAAAGAAAATTCAGAGTCTCTGTCTCATATCGCATGGCTACCTGGTATGCGATGGAAGAAAATAAAAATCTAGGAACTATTTTTGTCAAACATTTCTTTCCCCTAAAATTTACCTTAACTCTTAAAATTTTTCTTTAGTTATATTGCTATCTTTACATTTAACTTTCCATTTTGATATTAATAATTTTAAGTTTTCCACAGTGAAGAATAAATTTTCCTTACAGCAATCTCTGAAGTTTCTAAAAGAATGATGGGGCCTCTTAACAACAATTCTCCCTGGGTCACAATATTTTCTCAAAACTTATCCAACATTTCATTCTTTCAGGGCATTATCATGCCCAGACAACAAGAAGTAAATTTGGGTATGAGACTCGCATTCCTAAGAGGCGGAGAGAATGGTATTTGGTCATTTTATGGGTTATAGATGTTTGTCATCATCTATGGGGGTTGTTATTAATTGTTACTGGTACTGGAAAGAAAGAAAATCATGCAAATCTTTTTATATTCAGTGATCTCTTTGAAAAAAGAAAAAGAAAAATAAAGAGGGGGGTATAGGAATGACAGGATGAAAGGGTAGGTTATTGAATCTACTATAAACTAAGAGACAACTATTAATCTAAAATATTTTGTATTTGTAAGGACTTTTGTATATTGACACAAATTTATGGTATTTTTGTTATAACTCTTTCTCTCTACACATATATACATATTTGTATATATTTCTACTTTTGTTTATAGATTTTTTGTATATTGATATAAATTTAAAGTTATTTTTGTTATACTGTGTATAAGTTTCTACTCTTGTCTAAAGGTACTTTATATATTGATACAAATTTAAGGTCGTTTTTGTTACTGCATAGTCTATGCATTTTGACCCTTGCTTTAGATATTGTACCCATTCAGTTCATTTGAAAATGTAAGTAAAGCTCTAGTTTTTGAAAGGTATTATTATAAATTGTACAGGGCAATCAAGAAACATAGGTAAGTAATTATTCATTTATAACAATCAATTTTGTAGATATATTAGGAATATTTTCTAGTTAAATAGATATATTTTAGATAGATGACCTTCAAATACTCCAAAGACCCACAGACTATGGCATTTAAAATGTTTCACTAATTTAAAGTTTTTCATGACAATGAGACACATCTGCTCTGGGCAGTACCAATTTACTTCAGAGATTATGGGCATTGAAGAAACTCCTTATAGAGCTAGCTTTCAAAGTGGCAAGGTTAGCTACAGGGCAAAAAAAAAATGTTCTTGCCTATGACTGCTAACAATATGCTGTGCAGACTGGGCATACAGGACACACAGGAAAGAGAACTGTTGAACTTCACAAAAATTTATGTTTTACAGAAGAGTCTGTCAGATGTTCTGCAGAACATAGAGAAAGCAACTGCTGAGCTTTGCCAACACAAGGCAAGATAGTTCTTCAAATTTCTTGCTTCCTTGAGAAATTTTCCTGATACTCTAGGCCTGTAGGCTGAAGATAGATACCCCAATGTTGCAGAAGGAGTTTTGGGTGACTGTCCAGGCAGTCATATATCTCTGTCTTTGATCAAGTTTTAGATGTTGTTTACAATGCACTTTTTGGTTACTCAAATAATACTATTCTTCTGGGGTATTTGATGGAGTTGAAGACTAAATGGTTATAGTGAAGTTTTCCTTAGCTATGATAGAGAGTAAATTAGGTATAAAAATTTACATTCATCAAAATAGGATAGATAATGGACGATTTTCTTTCAATTTGCCAGATACAAACTAGAATTCATTACATTGTGAATGTAATTTTTATGTGATAATTGTTCTTTTGCATACATTCTTATCATTTTAAAGTTAAAACCTTTTATCTTTTCTTTTACAAAAAGGAAAATGTTGTAAAATATTATTACATTTTCAATAGGACTGCTGATATTTTTTCAAGTTCTAACTTAGTCATTTACCCTCTTCATTGAGACAGTTTTAGATCTTATGTACAATTTCAAAATGAATTGCCTTTTTCTTCCACCACTGAATTTGAAAATCCATGATAATCTAGATAAACATTTTATTTGTGACTGTGTACACATGCTGAGATATATAGGGGAATATATCTAGAAAGGGCACAGTAGTCATTCTGAAACAATGGATTGATCTGTATCTGGAACTTGAGCTTCTCACAGTTATTGGAATCAGTGTATAAGATGTGATTCACAACCCTGCTTTGTTAAACCTTGTCAATTGTTATGGACCCTGCAATGGACCACTTTAGTCTTGGGAGTCTTCCTCTGGTTCTGTCAGGTAGAACTCATTTGTCCCTTCCCTAATTTCTGCCCAGATCTCCACTAGAACATTTGCTCCTCTTGGTTTTTAACTTCCACAGTCAGTATTTCTGATGCCCTTATGGCTGTGTGGCCAGAAGGCACACTTGACTAGACTACTTTCCCCCACAGTCTTGCCAAACTTTTGTTACATTTGTGTGGTTTCCTTAATGTCCACGAAACAAGTGAGTCAACTGTATATGGATTTTTCCTTTAGTTACTACAAGAGTTTGGGACAAAGCAAAAAACCATAGTTACCATGGATACACAGGCTTGGAATCTAAATAAATCACTTAATACACAGGGAAGGGTAACTAATTATAAGAAGAAGCACATACACACACCCAGATGTGTTAGTGATTAATTTCTTCTCAGCTACCACACTTCTAGCTAATGCTGTGACATGTTACTGTTTATTGAGGAGTATCTATTTATGCCAACCTGCGCTTCGTGTTTGGCTAATTAAGTACACATACATTTCAAAGCCTGTGATCTGTGGGCTGTGTTTACATATGAACACTATATTCAATACACAGGCAATTGTTTAGCACCTCTCACCTTCTCCCAGCCTCATATTTAATTATTGAGCATTGCCAAGGGGAAACGTGGGGTGTGACTATGAATTAAACAAACAGCTACCTTCCTCACAAATCAAAACAACAATGCATAATTAAGTAATGAGATACCTGTGCTCCATTGGAATTTTTCTTATAAAGGAATTAAGGCTCAGAGAAGGACTAAGTTACAGGGATACGTATAAAAAGAGTGTAGGAAAGAAGGAGAAGGCACAAAGTCTAGCCTTTCCTCATTGCTTCTCTGGGCCTAAATGTTCTGAATAAATGAGGCAGTGTATACTCCTGACCCACCTTACATCTTTCTTTCTTTCTTTCTTTTTCTTTGCCAGGATGCTTTAAACATTACATGGAACAATAAAAGCAAGTTTCTCTGCATAGGAAAAGTATAGAATAAAATATACACAAGTATATGATGGTCACTAGTTTAAAAGACTGCATTGCTTTGGTCTCACTCAAGTGAAGAAGAAGGTTATCATTCCAGGGGCTTTCTAGAATGGCCTCATATCCTTCCTGATTCCATACATTCTTCTCACTCCTGTATGCCACCTTGACCTCCCTCCGTTCATCAAAACAGGATCAGTCTAGTCTTGATGACTCCACTCTAGCAAACCACCCCCAACCAAAACCTTCCTGCACTAATTCTTTGGGTTAAATTGTCATCTGCTCACCTTTCACACAAGGCTTTCAAACTCACTCATGTTGCTTCTCCCTATGCACAACACAGTCTCCTTGTTTCCTTGTGTGTAGGTTTTCCTTCTACAGGCCCCTCTGCTGTCTGTCAGAGAAACAGAAAGCTTAACTCTTTTCTTTCTATGCTATAAATTCTGGTGAGTTCTCTGTGGTTTCCAGGAGAAGAATAGTGTTATGTTCTCTGTGACAGATGTCATAGACACTAGACAAAAATCTTTTTTTCCCTATGTAAGTTTGGAATCACTTTTGATTCTAACTTCAAAAGCCATCATCTTTCTGGTGAATCTCAAGACTGCTCAGGATTCTACAGCCTACAGATGCCATCAGAGTAAATAGTGATGATAGCATCACAATGAGCCATATGAAATGTACAATGTTCATTTCCTTGGCCTTATCCGCCTTCTAAATCTGCACTCCAGAATGAAAGCCTATAATGTCCCTTAACAAACTGACAGATGTCTCCATAAGAACCCCCATACTGCATGTCAAATTCAGCAGGATAAATGCGAGGATACTGTCCCATCTCGTAAGTAACCTTTGCAGACCTCTTGGAGGCCCCCAAGGCCATGTTGAGATCCCCCACTACAGTCTGCCATGAGGCTCTGTGACCACTCCTCAGCCAGACTAGTGTGATAGGCCATTCCTAGGTGTTTTTCTTCCCTAGAAGTATGGTCTTTCAGTGGTCACTACTTATGGTATCTCTGCTTATGTCGAGTTTTTATATCACATTGTTGCTTGACATCTAGTTGTGACCATTTTAAGCAATTCCTACATATAGAGAAAGAGTTCTGAAGTTATCCAGAAGCCTGGAAATCAGGTTAAACTGCCCCATAAATTTCCTTGAAGTTAACTGTAAATTAATGGATTTATCTTAACAAATATCAATGGATTACTCTTAACAAAGCTAAAGTTTTCTCATGTTCCTTCTTTAGAAGAAAATATTGGCTATACAGCTCAGCACTGGTTAGGGATTTGTTTTCAGTTCAGGGGGAAGAGGTGTCAACACCAGTAACAAAATCTTTAACCACCAAGGATCACACTCAGTATAAAAAGATGCTCTCCTTTGAGAAGAACAGGGATTTTGGCCACAGCCCAACCAAAATGTACTTTCCTGAAGTGGGCTAGCCCACAACTTAACCCTAGCTACTACTTCCTCTCTCCCAGTTGTTGTGGCTACTCCTCCATAAAATTCATATTTAGAGTGATTCTCTGCACTTTTGCTCTGTCTATATGTCCTGTATTCCCACAGATATAGGTCATGTGCATGTCTACCTATACATCTTGGGAAGTACCTAGGTGTGTGTCAGTGTATTTCTATAGTGTTTCTTTGTGTTCATGTGTCTTTCTATGTCTATTCTTGCACACACACACACACACAAACACACACACACACACACACACACACACACACACACACACACACACACACACACACTGAGTTAGAAGTGTTCATCTCACCTATGAGAGCAAATGTTAGGACCAAGTAATAGACCACAGAAGACTAGTACCAGGAACCTCAGGGGCTTGAGATGTGTGTGTGTGTGTGTGTGTGTGTGTGTGTGTGTGTGTGTGTGTGTGTGTGTGTGTATGTGTGTGTGTGTGTGTACATATATTTATTTAGAGCACTTGATTTCTCTTTAAGAATTATTTTTGCTTTTATTAGTGCATGGAGGGGGGTTTCCCATAGAGACCAGAAGAAAGTATATTGGGTCCTTTCAAACTACAGTTACAGGCTGCTGGGTGCTGGGACATGGGTTCTGGGAACCTAATGAAGTCAGGTTTTCTAGGTGTGCAAAAATCACACTCAACCGCTAAGACATTTTCCCTTCTCTTCTTTCGTTTTTTAAAAATTTCCTTCTTGCATGAGTGTGTGAGAATATGTATGTGACTATGGCATATGCATATGGTGTATACACATATTAGGAAGGTAGGATACATGTACCTTTATTGTATCCGAAGGCTAGAGGAGGAAGCTACTTCTCTTTATCACTGATCGTATTCCTTTGAGACTGGGTTTCTCACTGAACCTGGAAGTTGGTGACCAGCAAACTTCAGTGACTCACTGTCATCAACCTCTTCTACTTTGGGATTATAGAAACATGCACGACCATGCCCAGATTTATTAGTTTTCACATAAATCCTGGGATCTGAACTCAGGTTCTCATGCTTGTACTGGAAGTACTCTTGCCCACTGAGCCAACTTTCTGAACTTAGCAAACATTTCCTATTTTATATCTTGCACCAGTGTCAAACGTTGGTTTTCTAAAAGGCCCTTTTCAACTGTCTACATCAGACTTTTCAGTCCATTTCACTAGCAAACAACAGCCATTGAATAAAGTTAACAGTAGCAAATCTACTTGTTATTCCTTATTTGCATGCCTCTTCTTACATAAGAATGCTTAATTATAATCTCCTTTACACATTTTTCCTCAGTCAAAAAGTAGTCTGAAAGATGTAGAAATATATTTTCTTCAAATGGCAATATCTCTTTCATACATAAACTGTCCTTTAGTAAGTCCCTAGTGTGAATTTGTCTGCTTGGTAATTAATTCTTGATGACCTGTTTAAAGGGCCATGCCTATTTGTTCCGGAATCCATTGAAAGAACCCCTGGACATGCTGTTTTCTATTAGGAACCATTATTTTCTAAATTATATGCTTTAATATGGACCTCTGATACTAGGGTACCACAGTAAAGATGGTATATGTACCAATTTTGTCATGATTTTAGGCATGATCCATTTTTCAGGGTAAGGTATATATCCCAGATAGTCGTGGGTTTTCTTGAGGGTATTTTGTATGTGGCTTCCTAAAATAGCTACATAATTTGATGTCCAGTGTTTTATGACTGTTTTTCTTTGGAATAAATTATACATGCATTTAATATACAGAGACATCCTTCAGATCTCCAGATACTTACAAATAAATGCAAACATGTTCAAGGACACATTTATGAAACCAGCAGGGCCAGTGTTTGGGGAATTTGATATTCTGCTTATTATGTTTAGTTTTGCTGTGGTATCTGGGCAATATTTGTTTACTGAATATAAAATGACTCATGTTTCAGGCTATCCATCCTAGAGACCCTCATAAGTATAGTCAAGTTCCAACAGATTCACATTAGTAAACAGAGAAATGTTCTGAGAATGGTTTTAGTGTTTCAGAAAGAGCAATTTTGGATCTCCATAACTAATTGCATTGCACTTCAACATCACAGTTAAGGTGTGTCCTAAATGTCACAGGTTCAGCTGTTTCCCCCTGTGGCTACTCACACCTTGCTAATCACATTACAGCTACATCAAGTCAGTCCTTGTGGGCCACTTACCCTGTACTGGGCAATGGGCTGGCACACTTGTCTGTTCATAGAGCCACTCTATTGATTACATTAATTTGCTAGTGTAGACATAGCAAATACAACATACTGGATTACAGAGGAACAGAAATTTATTTTTGCATGATTTCAAAGACTAAGCCTAAACTCAAGGTATCAGTGTGTGGTCTCTCTTGAGGCTCCCTCCTTGGATAGTCCTTGACTATCCTTTGCTGTCTCTTCACCTTGCCTCTCCTTTGTACACAAACACCCCGGTGTCTCAGAGTGTACTCTAATTCTCTCTCTTTTTTAAAGAGAGAAGTCAGATTGCATTAGAGCCCATCCAGGCACATTTTACCTTTGTTACTACCCTAAAGTCATAATGTCAGATTCAGAGGTATTGGGGTGGGGCTCCCTCTATCTAAGGATTCGGAGGTGGATAAATTACTCAGCCTATATAAAGGAGTGTCTATCATGTGCCTTACTTCCTGAATGAAGACAAAGACAGATGTAATCCCCTATTTGCTGCATATTTTGGTAGACAAACATAGACAATGACTATCAAAAACAGTGTTTATTGTCCAGTTAATATTAGTTACATAAACCAAGTGATGGCTCACACCTTTAATCCCAAGATTTGAGAGGCAGAGACAGGGAGATCTCTGAGTTTGAGGCCATCCAAGTCTACAAAGTGAGTTCCAGAACAGTCAGAACTGTTACACAAAGAAGCCCTGTCTCACACACACACACACACACACACACACACACACACACACACACACACACACACAAACACACACAGCAAACAAACAACAGAAAAGATTAGTTCTATAAAATAGAATGGATTTAACCGGAAGGACCTGAGGGTTAGAGTATCTAAGTACAACTTAAGGATTTAAGATAAGATTTCAAGCATGAAAGTGGCCTTTTCAACATCACTATTGAATGCTTCCCCTCTGCTGACTATCATTTTCAAATCTGTTTCATTTTGTTTTACTTAATATTTAAATGGACTGTATTGATTTTGAAGTTGAGTCAGGTTTACTGGATCACACAACCGGGAAGTCAATTTGACATCAGAGGTGGTGACCCTTAACTATTACGCAAAGGATGAAGAGGTTGATGACTAGGATGTGAATAATGGAATTTATGAAACAGCATGAAATGTTCCAGAAATAGACAGTTGGCAACAAGGAGTAGAGAGGAAGCTGGTGTTGGGATGGTATTGCAACTGATCTTAAAAGACAGGAAGACAGAGATAGCGTGTTTTGTAATGAAATTGTTAGGACTTAGGGACAACGAGAGGACAGATGTCTCAGGTTTCTGTTTTGGTAAGATATGAAGGGAGGTGCTGTCTATCAAGGTAGAGCTGCATTTGGAGATGAGGCAGTACAATTTTGAGTAGGTTAGTTTGAGATTCTTCCTCATGGAAGAATTTATAAGGAAATCTTGAGAAGGTATTAAGTGTTGAACCTGATCAGGAGAGAAATTTAGGCTGAGAATAGAAATGTGTATGTTGATGTGGGAATGACTTTCTGTATGTATTGATATTCTGTATGAATATCAATCTTTAAATAAAGGAGCTGTTTTGGGCCATGATAGGCACCATAGAAGAAGTAGGAAGAGAAATCAAAGCATAGGTAAGAGAAGCAGGGCAGAGTCAGAGAAAGACCGAGCAAGGAGCCGCCCAAGGAGCAACATGTAAGGAACACAGGTGAGCCATGGCCACGTGGCAGACAGATTAATAGAAATGGGTTGATTTAAGATGTAAGAGCTAGCTAGCAATGTGCTTGAGTCATAGGCCGAACAGCATGAAGTTAATATAAGTGTCTGAATCATTTCTGGGGGCCTGAGCAGCAGCGGCTAAGGGGTCTGGTGCACAGGTCTGTGGGTCTGGGCCTCTGGCCTCCCGGGACCCAAGAAACCCCCACTGCTACAGTATGTCACCAATATTTTGATGATATTCAAGGCCATGCCACCAGATAGAATCAACTAGCCAATAAACAGCCATAGATATAAGATGAAGACATGAGGCTGCCACCATTGGAAATTTGGCAGAAGATATGTCGGCAAAAGATAATAATATGGAGAAGAAGTGTAATACCAAGGAAGAAAGCCATCCAAGGAGACAAGCTCAAAGGCGAGGTGCTCTGACAGGAGGTCACTCTGTTACATGCTCTTGTTCAGAGCTGGTTGAAGCTAAAAGTGAATTCCTTGAATTTGGCAACATGATAGCCAATGATAACTTTTTAATATGACATCATTGGACTTACTGCTGTTACTCCTGTCTTATAGAACTGAGGCCTGAGTCTCAATTATGAGTTTCTAGTGTTGGCCACACAGCTCTGTAGCCCAGCTCAAGATCCAGAGAGAGGCTGGCTACCTGAGGGTCTCAGTGCAACAGAATTTTTACTTTCTTAAATAACCAATGGCAATACTCTTTTTATTTACATTTTCTATCCTATGTTTTTATTAGCATATGTAAACCCATGCATGACAACACTTAAATTATTTTCTGCCATATATAATTTATTTTCATCATTATTATGTTCTTCTCTTATGCTTACATGCTGACTTTTTTCCTCTTCCCAACTCATCTCCCTTTTACTTTTATGTCTTTTTTCTTTCTTTTCCAGTGCAGATGTCCCAATGAGCCTTATTAAGTTTGTTTATAGGAACATAGATGAGGAGTTGTTTATAGCAACATGGGTATCTTACTTTGGCTATACCATTGAAAAGAAATTCTCTGCCTATCAGGAGACATATGGCCTCAGAAACCCTACCCCACATATACTTTTAGCTGCCTAGTAATCCTTATGCACCTTACAATTAATAGCAACTTAAATTAATATGTTAAACATACATTTGTTTAGTAAAACAATTTGGGGAAGTACCCATAGTGTAGAATTCTTCTTATGCATACTGTTCTACCAGGGTTGACCCTTAAAATCCTGTGTCCCATAGAACTCCAAGGGTGTCTGGGAGAAAGGCTTATTGACCTCCTACAGCTTGTATAACAGTCCTCTTAGCACAAAGTTTGAGGGTATAGCCTGGGGGTCATCCTTTAAGCTATGTGTCTCCACTAGACGTGAAGGGTGGATCTTTCTTATGCTACTCTAAGAAGCTCTGGCAAGGTGCTTTATTCAAATGTTGGTTGAGTTGAATCACTTGCAAATGAAAAAAAGCTTTGTTGAATTGACAGCCATTCTCTTGGACTTGACATTGATCAGGTCTGTGTTTTAACAGATTTGGACATGTGAAGCTACAGATTTACCATTGCAGAGCTTTGTCTCAGGGAAGGACCGTTTGGTGCCTGAGGGCAGGTCCCAGGTCTGAGAAAAGTCTAGAAAAGGTTTTGGGAATGTGTTTGACAGCCAGTGGATTCAAAACTTGGCTTCATCTTGAAAGTTAAGCCAGTAGATTCAAAATTTGGTTTCAGGCTGAAAGTTTAGCCAATAGTTTCCAAGAATTACCGTACCCTATACTTCTTTACCCAATCCTGAAATGCCAAGATGTGTAACACCCCACCTACATATCTCTTCTTTAAAAATCCTCTCACCCCTGAGCTTGGGCTGAATTCCTCTGCTGTGCTGGAACAAAGGGTTTCAGCCCAGATTCTGTTGAACCTGACTAAAAGAATTAACTGACCCTCATGTGTTTGCATCAGAATCCAGCTCTTTGGTGTTCTTAGGGGGTCTCATGACATGGATACAACAAACATAAAATAAAAGACAGCCTACCAAAATGTGTAGTTCCCTTGGATGATTATTGAGCCTACAATCAACAACCAACTGCACAAGTTTCCTCAGAAAACTCTGGCCTTCTGATTTCCTTCTTTGGTTTCTTTCCCTTTCTTTGTTGTTCAAATTAAAATGCTATTTTCTTGTTGGAGCCATTTTCAACTTGAGCATTAAGAGGAGAATACATCCATTTCACAAATAATCACATGTGGGCACAAAACAAATCAAAGATATTGGCTCAGCTTATATGGTTTGTTCTCCAAAGCAGAGACAGAATCTTTAAACGTATAGCTTGACCTGTGCTAGGTGTGCCAAGTCCATAAAGGTGAAGGGCTCACTAGTGGGTAATGTGCAAATACTCTGGGAACAAGATGCTGTCTGCTGGAAGGATGCTAGCTGCTAGAACCTTTGTTGAAGATGGTATATGTGCTCAACCTAGAAGATGCAAAGACTTTTAATACACAGAGAATGATGAGAGAGCCACAAAACCTAAACAGTTGAATGTCCTTAGAATCAGCAGGGTTCTAAAAATGCTTTTTCTCCTCAAGGTCTCCCAATGACCCTGTTAGAGGAACAGCAGGTGGGAATTGACTTCAGGGTGTCTGACCATCAGGAGGAACTCCGTGATGGGCAAATCTTGGATAGACAAGGCCCCAAGATCTCAGACCCAGAGTGTCTTTTGTTTCTTCTGATCCTTCACATGTCTGCTGCTGCCATCTGTCTCTGCTATCTGGTATTGTGTAAATGGGTGTGGAGAGATCTACACTGTCTGTAATGTAGCATATTTATCTTATGGAAACATCCTGTTCTACTGGGAATTTTTACTTGCAGATTATTATGAGGATTATTTTTTCCTAAGGTATGCTGTCTAAATGACAATAACAATCTTAGTTTAAATAGAGTTTTGATTATTAAAACTATAAACAAGAAAGTGTCACACTGCTACAACACATAAGTTTCTAATAAGGAGCCATTCAGACTGTGGCTTAGGTTAATGATTAGGAAAAACAACTGAGTCCCAGCTAGCTTAAATTCTTTTAACTTTAATGTTGAGAGATGTCTTTAGAGGTTTGAGAATGCACCACACCTGAAACAAAGCTTTGAAAATAACTTAAAGTTAGACTTAGATGTTTTATTCAAATAACACTGAAGTGAAATACCCAAAAAGATAATCTATAGTTTCAGAAAGGCACACAGTTAAAGGCAGAACTCTTTAAGATCAGGCAACAAGAACAAAGCATCCTAGTTATTACTAGCTGATCCACTTCTTTTTTTTCTACAATTGGTTAATGACCAAAAGTAATGATTAATTCCTGTGCCCATTTTTGCCCTCAATCTCCTGATATTAAAAACTATTGATGAGTGGGTATGCACCCTAAAGATTTAAGATAGAGCTGACTGATTCAGTTTTATATTTAAAAGTCTGTAATTGTTATTCCTTTAAGATTTCTTACAAGATCACCTTTCAAAATAAGTAGTAAAGCAATTGCTTCTTTCTTCGTAACTATAAAATGCAACCTGCCAGTAAAAACAAACAAACAAACAAACAAACAAACAAAAACCTAACTGAGAAGAATACTGTACTTATACTGTACTTGCCCACATAGTTAATCTATAACAAATTGCTTGGGTATGAATGTATGTGTGTTCTTGGGAAAATTTGTTTTTTGGCTAAAATACATAAAATATTTAATCATGTAAGGGAGATTTTTTTAAAAAAATGTTTTACCTGTATTTATTGTAATCATTCATTTGGAAAACAAAATGTAACCACATTGTAATTTTTGTTTTGCATGACAGAGTATGCTGGCGTATGAAAGCTGTAGAATTAGAAAGGGTTAAAATGGGCCAGAAGGAAACCATCAAGAATGAGAGAAGTTAAAATTAGAAGAAAAACAACACGAATGACACGGTTAAGATGAATTTGAAGAAAAACATCAGGAATGAGAGTTAGAAGAAACTAGAAGGAAACATCAAGAATAAAAAATAGAGCTAGAAAGAAAACACCAAGAATGAGCAAAGTAAATTGCTGGGAAAATAAAGAGTAGAGAATGCACAAGAAGAATAAGGAAAAGGTCTGAAGGAAGCCATCGAGAGAACGTGAGTATCTTTTTCCCTGACCCTCTTTGATAAGAGTAGCATGTGACAATGTTGGGGATAACCCTTTGAGCCCTGTGCTGCCTAGAGGCTGGTCCCCCTGGCAGCAATATAGGTTGGTCTGCAGGTTGTTTTTAAGCCCTCCAACTTCATTTCAATAAATACCAGTGGTCCCTTCAGTATTTATGTGTTTCTCTTGGGGAAAATAAGGTTGCTTTGCTAAAACCATATATAAATGCAAGGCTAAGAGATGTAGTTTATGCAGCAGGGAGGAAGATAGCAAACTGATACACTCAGATGTTGCAGATCATGTTAAAAAATTAGATTTGATCTGGAGGGTTGGATTACACAAGAGAATATAGATGGGGAAGTCTTTCTGTGGCTTCAAATCCTGTGAGGTTCAACCAACTTGAGATGCTTGACAAAGGCCTGTGTCCCATGAATTGTGTACACAGAGGCATTTCCACCAAAAGAAAAGCATGCAAACATAGACTCACTGCCCAGCAAAAGACAAGCTTCAAACAGGGAGATTTCTCACAGAGAAATTCCAAAACTAACTAATGAAGACAATTAGATAACCACTGAAGAAGACAATTAGATAACCACTGAAACACACACACACACACACACACACACACACACACACACACACACACACAAACACACACACCTCAAGCCCCTGAGGTTCCTGGTACTAATCTTCTGTGGTCTATTACTTGGTCCTAACATTTGCTCTCATAGGTGAGATGAACACTTCTAATTCAGTCCTCTAGTATGAAGAGCTATAGTTTGAATCTAGAAGTCTCTTCCATGTTTAAAGCTTGGACCCTGTTAATAGCATGCTATATTGGAACTTCGATAGAGAGGACATGGCTGGAGAAGTTAGGTCATTACAAGCTTGTCCTTGAAGGGGCTTTGCAGAGTTCAGTCACTTCTCTCTCTCTGAGCTTCCTAGTCTCTCAATACAAGCAGCTTCGTCTGTCATTCCTGTCATTATGTAATTCCTCATCACAGGGACCAAACAACAGCCAAAATAAACCTTGAAACCACGAGCCAAACTAAGTCTTTCCTGGTTTTAAAGTAAGTATGTGAGGCATTTTCTAAAAATGATAGAAAACTGTCTAATACACAAATCAACGATCTAGACTCAGATTCCATATCAGGTCTCAAGATAGCAACTTCTTTTCTCTACCTCATGTCGGCTAATTATGTGTGGCTTCAGTATGTGTACTGAAGGGATGCAGCAAGGTCCTGACAGTCACTGAAGTAATTAGACTACACTATAATAGGCAAGATGAAGAAACTGCTGGGGACTGGATTTGTAAGTGGCCCACAGGGTCTTTCTCTGGCAGAAGATGGATAGATGAGGCATTGGCAGTGCAGTACCATGTGCATGTATAATCACAACAGATAGAGGACAACATAATGAGACTTGTCCACTCTGTCCCGTGATACAGTCATCACTGTCAAAGGTCCCAAAGTCCCTTCCGGTTCTTTAACACTTCTCAGTCCTTGTCATAGCTACCATTTAATTCACTATTTAATACGTAGCCTATCAACATACTTTGCAGTGAATATCCCATTCCATCCCTTCAATGACAATACCTGTGAGACAGTATTGCCTCTAGTTGATATATAAATGAAACTGAAGGAAAGTAAATTACTATCAGGTAGAACATTATAGCTGATTGAAGCCCATGCTCCTACTTACTTAGAATAGTATTATCTCAATGCATGAAATATCTGGCAATGCTGGGGGAGTTTAAGATCTACAATGGAGGTAATTTAAACTGTTCATTCAGTCAGCTATTTATTTACCTATTTGTATATCCAATCATTAATTTATTCAATAGATATTCATCAGGTAATTATTCCTATACCTCCTACTGTAATGAAGTGTTAAGTGAAACAAGCTAGGCTATTGCCCTCAGAGTTGATGGCCCAATGAATGAGAAGATATCAATCAATGCCATAACTACATAGCCACAAATCGAGATAATGCTCCCATAGGAGCAAAAGATGTTTAATGTGATTCAGTGATAACAGATTCCAAGTTGGGTTGTAAGTCATTTGTAGAGATGATGTTCAGATAAGAAATGAAAAGCAAATCTCTGCTAAGAAGATAACAGGCATAAAACAGAAGTAGCACACTGCAGAGGAGAGAGAAGGATACAGAGAAGAACGAGGGGAAAACATGACCTACTTAAGAGGTTCAGGGCCTGCTCATTGGGGTAGAGAGAAAGGTGATGTGAGCCTAGAGAGGCAAGTAGGTGCTGGACCATGTAGAGGTGAATAGGGAAATAAGTAAAAATTGATGAAGAGAAAAATAAATGTGTTGAAGAGGAGGCAATAGTTACGATTTTTTGTGATTAGTGAGAATTCAAGGGATATAAAGTACACAAAGGAACACAACAGTACCAGAATGGAAACACAACAATCAGTAAACATGTAAGTAATTTGATAGTTTAAAGGAGGACATTTGGAAGTTGTGCCCAGGTGGTGTGCACTAGTGAAAAGGGAAAATGGATGGAGTTTTAAAGTAAACACTTAGAGGTGAAACCCTGAAGTACTTATTGACATAGTAAATTTGAGAAGACATGGAAGTAGGAAGAGCCAAAACTCATCCCTAGATTCTGATCTGTACTCTTCATTATTGACAAGAAATCTAAGCAGGTGGTCCATTGGATGTTTGGAAGCTATCTGGCCATCCTGCTTTAGTGTTCCAAAAAAAAAGCAGTTAAATTACTCATGTTTGGAAGTGATGTAGGGGGAAGTCTAGGAGTGAAAGACTGACTTAAGAGTCAGCCACATGGGTAGTGATATTTGTTGAGATTTGGAAGATTAGAAAGAGGGATGCCTCAGGAAACAGCACTTGTGACAAACTAGGAAGCACATATTTACCAACCTGTGTGTGATATTCTTCTCACGATATAGTATGGATGTTATCATCTTAATTTCAGCAGCTGTAATCTCCAATACAAGATCCTTACAAGATCAGGCCTGTTGATGGTCCTACATGAAAGGGTTGAGTGGATATTCCACCTACTCACTCCCTCACTCCTGATCTCTTATTTTAGATGTATATAATTTGCCTCAGAATCTCTTAGATTCTAAAGGTCCCAGGTCACTCAGGAAGTTGAAGATTGACAACATAAACAGCCATCTCTGCAGCTTTTGAGAGAATTCCACCAATGTGTGAGCAGGAGTAGGGTGGGGTTACAGTTGCTTAGTGGGTAGTCCATGTTTCTGCAAGTAGGCCCAATAAACCAAACTAGAGATGGATGGAATCATCCTTTGATCTGTCGTTGGTATTCTATTTGGGGTGAAGGGATATTTGATCACATCTACTAGGCAGAGTTCACATAATAATCACTGGGTTCTTCCAGTTTTTTTCTTTATTTAGATACAAATGGGCCTCTCTTTTTCTCACCTTCCAATTTAACCTATTTTTACTGGCACTGGCCATGGTCCAGTTTTAAGTTATTTTGCCTATCTACTATATAGCACATATCCCTACAGCCACTCAGGCTTTTATGGAATGGAGGAGAGCTGGATCAATCATTAGCTTTCTGCGGAATTAGATGAGAGTCTAGAAAGTCAAATTACCCTGACAGCCCACACAGCAAGCATTAGATTAAATTCACTCAGCAACAGTATGCTCAAAGGGACAGTTTCTGAGATTCCAAGATGATTTTTGATACATTTACAACACGAAAGTCAAAACGTTTGTATGTGGTAGTGGTGAGGAGTGAAGCCTGAGCCAAGAATTTGATGCCCACTGAGTTTCCCAATGTTCAACTGTTGGGTAGATTAAACCCACTATTTACAATGGGAGGATTAAAAGGTATTGGAACATTCTAGCTGTTACAGTTCAATTTCAAGTTTATTACTCAGCTGATTTATAGCTAGAACTGAAAGACATTTTTGAAAGACAATGCAGTCTCTTATATGAGAAATGCTCTTAAGTAAGTTTGTAAGAATGATAGGCTTGTATGCCAAGAACGATTCAACTTCATATTGGATATTATACACATTAGACACTCAGATTTTTCAGATTTAACAACACTCTTTGAATGTTCCCACAGCCCTATATTATAGCTCCCCTATCTTTTGAAACTGTGTGATAGGAGTTCCTTGAAGTGGCACTCTAGGCAATGGTCTCCTCTTCCTCTCCCTCCCTCCCTTTTTAAACACTCTCTGGACCCAGCAAGTAGTGCCTGGTATATAATAAATGTACTAACAGGCTCTCCTGGAACTCTTGTGAACACAGCAGAATCAGTCCACACAATGAAGGAATTCATTTTAATTTTTAAAAAATTGACATTATAGAGATATTCAACTAAAAGACTCTCTGAACCAAAACTTTTAATTCAGTAGTCCTGGCCACATCCATAAGCAAAGGGGCTTTATAGCTCACATCCTTCTGAAAACCAACCCATATAGTGAAATAATTTATAAAGAATATTCAAACAGGAAATGGAGTCACTTTTCTTTTTCGATGAAAAACCCTGTCAGTTACAGCTGGGGCACTGAGAGGAACCCCGATATTGCCTGTTCTCATCATTTTTCTTCTTCCAAGTTTAGTAAGCACTAAAAGAATGCACACTGTATATTTTTAAGACCACCTTAACTTATTTTTTTACTAAATCTGGGTATCAATCAAAATTCTGATAAGAAGAAAGTTCTGGAAGGGAAATACAAGCAATCATGTGACTATAGAGTATGCTGGGAGAGATAAACTATTATCATTGTCCTAAGTAAAAAAACAAACAAAAAAAAAATTCTCAAAGCCAAGGTGGTCAATTTTGACTTGTGGACCACAAGGTTACAGAACTTTTTAAAATCTCCAAAGTTCAGAAATATTTAAATGTGAACATCTCTCTAACTTTGAAAAGAAACTGATGAGAAATTGTTCCTGCTTATTTCTTTTGCAGTAGAATTTAATTTCACTTTCTATATTTATTTAACTGTTAAGCCCCAACAAGTTTATTGGAAGCCAGGATTTACATTCATAGGAGGGTTACATGGCACAAAACAGGAAATAATTATAGGACAAGGAGATCTATCCATTTTTCTTACTAGCATGCATTATGGCATTCTGCACAGAATTCAACACTGCCCATCATCTCCATGTAATCAACCAAGAATAAGAAGACAAACAAGGTAGTAAGTATTGAATACCTTGTGGCTTTAAATTTGATTCCAAAGTCTCACGACATATGCAAGTTCTAATTTCAAGTCTGAAGTCTAGAGTTAAATACTAGTTCAGTTAGTTTCCTAAAGTAGCTTCCTTTCCTTTACATCTTTGTATTATTTTTGTAGTTACGTCAGGGATGAACAAAGATGGAAAATGGGCATTGGTGGTTGTAGTGGTAATAAGGCATATAGGATTAATATTCATATATTATTTTTAAGGTAGTGATGACAGAAAATGACCTTCATTGAGTTCATACCATATTTTAAGTATCTAAGTTTTACATCATAATGTTTATATCAATAATTTGATTTATTTCTAAAATTTAAGTATCTGAGATTGAGAAAAAAATGAAGTCACTCTATAGAGACATATTTGTGAATAAATGAAAGAATTCTAGATTTAAGGACAGACCTTCCCTTAAATATAACTAGTTTCTTTTCATAATCATAAACTATAAATTAGTAGGGTGGTTTAATTTAAAACTCTTTTTCAAATAAATGAATGAATAAAGTTACTATGGGGACATGAGCAGTGTAAGGACAGAACACAATTTAAATAGTGTATGTGAATCAGTAAACAGATGTGTGTCACTAAAAAGTCACATTTTTCATTATAATAGTTTGTTCTCTGTTGGCAAAAACCCCAGTGAAGCTGTTTTCATACTGCAGAAACACAGCTGGTTAAAAATGAAGTTAAGTATCTAAAACAGTTAACTCATTTATCACCAAGAAACTGCATGGCATGCTTGCAAAAAGGAAGTAAACTACAAGTTAGCTGACCCATAATAATTTGTTCATTATCTCTAATCAACTTCTCTACTACTAGACTGGATACTTATATTAGTTACATTCTTTTTCTGGTGTGATTAAACACCATGACCAAGGCACCTTATAGAGTGTTGTGGATCTAGAGGAAGGAGACCCCATCCTCATTATGGCAGTGAAGCTCAGCATCATGCAGACATGCTGGCTAGAGCAGCAAGCAGAGGGCTCACATTCTGGACCACAAGAAGGAAACAGAGTGAATTAGAAATGGTACGAGTATTTAAACTCAAAGCTCACCCCAGTGACATACTTCTTTCAGGAAGCTCATACTTCCTAAATTTACCCTAATAGTGTTCAAACCTCAGAGGCTATGGGATACATTCTCATCCAAACTACCACAGTACACAATACAAAAGTTATTTTAGACCCTATTGACTTTCTCTACACAGAAGCATGACAAAGAACATTTGAAATTTGGGTGTAGTTTATAACTTGCTACGAACTCTCATACTTTATGCTTCTTGAACAATAGGCTGCATTGGCTAGTATTTATCAGTTGATAGACAACATTCACATTCATTACCCTATATGATGACATGGTTAAGATGTTTTCAGAATATATAGTAAACTAAAAGTATGTAAATTCTTTACCTTGAAGGCTAGCTACTTAGGAGGGCTTTCATCAGTATAAACCACTCTTCCAACAAATAATTGCAAATTATTCAAAATATCTTCCCAACTGTCCTAGATGAATAACTACCCAAGATAAAAAGCCATCTTCAAATAGTGAATATTTTGGAAATAACAAGGGAAGTGGCACATCTCTATCTATTCCCAATCAGTATTACCATCTTTAGGAGTTCTTAAATCAGGTGCTTATAAAGCTAATTTCATGATATTGAACATAAATTTTGATTTTCAGAGAATGTAAGTAAAAAATTGGATTGTATAATTAGTGTTGTTAGTTTAAGACATTACATATATATGCAAAGATATATGTGCATAAATGTATGAATTCATTATACAAAGCAATAGTATGCCACCCGTGTTATAATCAACTAGCAGGTTTAGCATCTTAAATTTTGCATGACACCTACTAAGCCATGAATTTGAACAGAAGAAATTCAATATCAGTTCCATAAATCAAATTAACATTTGAATAAAAGTCACTATAATAAAAAACTTAAACAGGGAAAAATTATGTTCGCTGTGAAAAAAAATGGTGTCCTTCTACATTATTTATTTCAAATCTTAGAACATATCTAATTATTAGGATTTTAAGGAAAGTAAATCATATTTAGCAAAGCAATGCTTACTGTTTAACAAAAAGCCATAATATGGATATTTATTAGAACATAATCTAAACATGTGGGGCTTTAAATTTATCAGAACATGGGCATGTCTGATCTGTGTTGACAGGCATCTATGTGTATCTATGTGTTAGAGAGATATAGATAGTATGCATATACATGTATGTGAGAAGAGATGTAAGCATTTCCTAAATCCGGCAAGTCTACACAAATAAATTCTGGTTCTCTTTATTTGTTTATTCCAAGAAACTACTATTTAATAGATGAAAGGATTTTTAAAAAATTGTTAAAGTTGACTTATTTTGTCTTTTGTTGAACTGTGTTTCTTGCATCTGGAGAATACAATCTCTTCATAGTGTTGCACAGTCAAAGATGATATGTCAGCACAGACTCCCTTCACTAATTCCTCCACTGTCAACACAAGTGAGGATCAAGTCTGATCACCTGCCTGAGCTTAGGTCCATGAAAAGCCAGTGTTTGATGTGGACTTCAATTGGGAATCCTTCGAGAGTACTAATTAAATCCGACTTTAGCCTGCAAGATTCCCATGACCAAAATGGAATTGTTAATAAAATTTATATTTGAAACTAACTGTAAGTATTTCGATTTCTTTTATCATCAAATGAAACTGGGCCTGTGGAGGGGGAGTTGATCTCAATCTGACTTCCCTTCCCTTGTTCCATCAATTGAGAAATAACAAATAAAATGTGTTTCTGAGAGACCTGACGACCAAGATTGGCAGTGAGATAGCTGAGAGCATGGCAATGTTGAAGAGGGCTTGTTAGATGGGAGCATGCTCTGTGCCAGAATACATTCAGGGAAACCAATCAGGCTTGTGGAGCTGACCTAAGGGCCTCCCGGGAAACACCACCATGGTCACAGGTGTCTGAAGAGAAGTCTGGAGCTTGCAGAAAAGCTAGTGTGCTGCTCAAGGTGACAAGCCAAGAAGAGGTATATGGAGAGACACAGCCACAGTGCCCTGTGTCCTCTTGGACAGAGAGTAGCCATTGACAATCAAAGGCAATAGCTTTGGCCCCCACTCCAACTGCCTGGAGGATGTTGGACTGGATTTTCAACTTCTACTTTGTCCATAGATCTGCAAGTAGGCAGAAATATGTGCAACCCACTCCAGCTGTCTTAGATCTAAATACTATATAAAAACTCAAGTGTCTTTATAAAAGCAATACCGTAGGTGGCAGAGATTCAGAAGAAAGAAGGGGATGAAGACATCAGTTAATGAGCGAAAAGAAGGAGAAGGGAGAAGGAAAGAATAAGAAAGAAATGTGACAGTAGAATGGAAAACATTTCTTTAGGAATGAGGACATGGGCAATTATTATGATATTAATCAGACCCTGGTGAAGTATTGCATGCTCATCCAACACAACAGAACTGAGCCACAAAATCATTCAAAATATTGAAGGAAGTTGGTTCTTTTGCATCCTGACCAAGCTGGATGGACTTTAAGCAAGGAAAGGTACCTTATCTCTTCCTAGGTTGTCTAAGATAGGCAACTTCTCTCGGCTGCAGCTATGGGTGACTTTAACTAGTAACTATGAAGTACTGTTGGCCACAGTAGATGAGATACGGTTTCAATTTAGTTCTGTACTATGAACCAAGGAATAGTGTTTATAAAGCAAAGGTCCGCCAGGGAAGAGACCAGGGAGCTGTGTGAACGTTATGCAGGTCAGAAAGCTCATTTTCATTAAAAAAAATATGGTGGATTTAAGGCAGTAAGTTATTACATTAGTTACTTTTGTGTTTTGTGACTATACACCCGACATAAGCAACGTGACAGAAAGGTTTTGTTTTGGTCTAGAGGTCATCACGACAGGGCAAAGAGCAGCTCAAACTGTGACTTCAGAGAACAGAGAAAAGGGATACAGACGGGGCCAGAGAAAGACTTAGCCACTAAGAACAGATTCCCAGTGACCAATCTCCAGTCAGCCCAACCTTCTACCTTTTCTCATGCCAAACATGTCATCATGTTATGAATTCTTGATGAGTTTGTAGCTTAGGTCCAAGCCCTCATGATATAATACTCTCTCTACACAACTTCAAAGACACATCCAGAAATATGCTTTAGTAGTTGAGACACTTCTAATTCAATCAAGCTGACAGTCAAGGCTTAGAAAAACATTTTCAAATCTAGAAAACGAAGGAAAAGGGAGAGAGGGGACTAAAGCTGTGCCTTCAAGATTGGTTTTGTAGGAAGAAGGTAATTTTCTAAGGGGCAACTAACACTAAGTCTATTTTCTGAACAAAGCATGTTTAAAATAGGCCTGAATGTCCTTATCTGCTTAACGTTTACACAACTTATTATCCAGCTATCACCTTCCTCCTCCTCTTTGGGGGAAGTTATTTCACCAAGAAGCAGGCAATAATCTCCTAATTTCAAAGACCAGATACCACAATCTGATGATCCCTGGCCAAAAACCAAAGGTCTTTGATTTCCTGAGGTATACCTTCATGCCTCAGCACTTTACTTGCCATGAAGCGCATTAGCTGCACATGCCTAAAAGACACCACTGTAGGCCAGCATTTGCCAAAGTGTGCTTCTACAACACTCCTTCTGCTAACTGATAAAACACATGCTGGACAGAAAGGCCGGTGTAAAAGAAATTCCAGTGATTCTGGAGTTAAAGATCACCATTTCTCAGAGCCTTTAAGATGCCAAAGTTATGATGAATAAGCAGGAAAGAGGCCTAGGATGCAATATGTCTCAAATATTTTCCAATGTGTGTTAGTCCTCTAAATTCGCTAAGTATCTAACAGACATGTATTTTGTCGCATGGAAACAGAGCACATGGAATGATGAAGTTCTCTTTTATGCAATGCTCATACATCTGGCTTATTTTCTTCATAGTTCTTCCTATGCCTAAGAACCACAACCAAAACAAAAATCCTTTGCCTATAAATATACAGGGATCACTGCTTTATGTATATCTGCTCTTCACTCTAAACTACCTAAAGGTAGTACCTTTTGTGTTTGCAATCTTAGTCATTTATTCAATTATCAACAGTTATTATTGACAGTTTAGTAATTGTGTGTGCGTGTCTAGGTCAGAGAACAACTTTGTGGAGTTAGTGCTTTACTTCATCCACCTTTATGTGGGTGTGCTGGAATTGAGGTCACCAGTCAAGAGCACCAAAGACCTTCACCATGCTGAGCTCACTCCAGTCCTCAAATTCACAAACACAGTCCAAGCACTTGTTTCAGATTCTGAGGAATGTACAAGTGCTGACCGTCCATACATGGAATTCTTTAACCACTGTGATGGCTGATCTTCTCTGTCAATTTGACACCCTGAGAACAAAGACCTTCAATTCTTCAGTTGAAAAACTTCCTATGGACATGTCCGTGTAGATTTTTTTGGATCCTGATTGATGTAGGGACTCAGCCCACTGTCAGCTGCTGCATCATTGAGGCAGGCAAGCCTGGGCTGTGTAAGAAAAATGGCTAACTATGTAGCCTGAGCTCAGTTCAGTAAGCAGCTTCATCCAGGTTTCTGCCTTGGCTTCCCTCAATGATGGACTATAACCTGTAAATGAAATGACCTTTTCCTCCTCATGCTCCTTTGGGTCAAGGTGTTTATCACAAAACAGAAAGAAAACCAGTACAACCATGATTTCCCAGAAAAGCTTTGGTTTACACAAAATGGTCCCTATTTTTTGGTAAACTTCAGATTGTACCACCTAGCAAAAAAATCCCCCCAAAACAACAACAAAAAACCCCCAAAACAACAACAACCAAAATAAACACCAATAAAATAAACTCACAATATCCCATTTGCCCTAAGGGATGAGTTCCAAACCACCCTCTGTCCTGCTTTGCTCCCTCTAAAGTGCTTATCTACTTTTCTCTTCACTGAAAAGCCTTGGTTAAATAAATATTAAGTTAACGGGAATAGTTACTGAGTTTTGAATAATTTGGGGCCATTACCAGCTACTTTATGCTTTATTTGCGTACTTGGGGATATTAAATGTTATGTTCACTTAAGGACTCTTCCCTCACCAGGAAATCCCCAGTGCCTAGAAAGCAACTCATATCAGTAGTACAATCTGAGTGTTTATAATAGTATTCCAAGCTACCCTTTAAAAATGAGGCATTTTCTATATGACAAAGTATACACCATGCCTGATATTGCAGAAACAACTTGGATTCGAATGATCTAGAATATGCCTACAAAAAGGATTGCTGAAGTTAGTTTGCCTTGAGAATTTTAGCTATCCCACCCTTTAATAAGAGACTGGCCTTTGATGTGTATCTTCCTTCAGGAAAATAACTTCTCTTTCTCTCCCAACCCAGAATGTGCTTATTGTTTCTGATGGATATTAAACATCTCCTAACCTTTGGAAAGAAGTCTCAGATGTCTTTATTCAACTGCAGTCCTCAACTAATACCACCACTCACTGCCGCTTGGCCAAGTTTATCTCTGGGAGGGCCAAGAGATTTTGTGTTTATGAACAGATGGTTTTTCAAGGAGAGGTAGTTACATTTAAATGCTGATAAATGTACTGTAGATAATGGTTATAAAAGGATGTATGTCTTTAAGGGGAAAATATGAGAGCACAAGATACTATTCTTTAATTACATGAGCTTTTTTTCTCCTTCCCTTGAAGACAAAACCAATTCCTAATGAAGCATAATGCATCGTAAAGAGCCACCACTCTCATCCCAACAGATGTTTATTGACTGGTGTTGACTGCATACAAACAGCCAGCACAGCTCACTGCTGTCAGTGAGTGGTGGGAAGCCTGCAGCTCCCCGGAGTTATTTTACCTTCAAAGACAAGCTGACAAATTTATTTTGTCAAGAGCAGCTGTGTTCTGATTTTTAAAGGGTTGGCTTACAACTAAGAAAGCAAGTAGAGGGAGAAGCCTTTTGGTGTCCAATGTGTTATCTGGCAAGGACAGATTGTTTTAGGGAGCAATGAAGAAGATTTTTAATGAAACTCCCTCTTGAATGAGCAGCATATGCTTAATTTTCTCCTTCTGCTGCCCATCCTGCAATTCGTTAATTTTGCTTATTGCTGTACTCCAGGATTCCTAAATTCTCACCCGAGCTGTCTCATCCAGCACTAATCCAGCTGGGGCTGGATGGTCATTGGAGATGCAACTGCCTGCACATCTTAGCCTTTGAATTCTTTCTTCCAGTTTTCTACAGACAGTCAGAATTCACTGGTGAGGCACCTGACTGAATAACCAGACAAGAACAAATTCCAATCCAGTTCAGTCTCTGTCTCTGTGAGGCCTCAGGACCCCGAGCCTGACAGTGCAGTTTTAGAATGTGGTCAGCTTCTTCATAGCTAGGTTGAGTGCAATCACAGTGTCAGAGCCTGGAACAGAGGTCTTGAGAAACTCTGAAATTGGGAATTAAGAGGAAATTTCTTTCCCTTTAATACAGTAATGCCACATATTAATTTAAATGATTCTCTCAGAATGATTCTGCGGCCTACTTAAATAAAGTTCAAGGAAATGAATTTCCATCTTCAGCATTCTGAGTTATATTTGAAAGTGGGCAGTTTTACAAGCTTGAAAAATTACAGGGAAAGGAAAATCTTCAGACAGCAGCTGCATTGATAAGTGTAATAACATTTTTCTTTAAAAATGGGATCACAGGAGAGCAAGGCAACACTGTTACTATCTTTCTGGAAGGTTTTAATGATGAGGATTGCATTGTAATTTGGAGCTAGGGACACTGGACCATATTGAATGGAGGACCTGTGTCAGAAGGGAGAAGGGACTGCTCTGTTAACTACACTTGCCTTTCCCTTAGCACGCGAATCTTGGAAATTTATCAGCTTTTGTGGATCTTAGAAACTCAGAAGGAAACCTTCTTAAATTTCAAATTTAGGCAACATATGACAGCTATTCTTGGTTAGCAACTTGAGTACATCTGGAATGAACTACAATTCAGAAATGGAGGGCACACCTGTGAGAGATTTTTTTTTTTTTTAATTGTTTGAAGTAGGTGAATGTACTTTTAGTGCAAACCTTTGAGGCAGGAAGACATGCCTTTAATTCAGATCTTGAGGTGGGAAGACACACCTTTAATCTGGGCCACAATTTATGCTGGAAGCCAGAAGGAAACTTTTGCTCTTTGTCTGCTTGGTCTGACCCTGAGAGCAAGTTCATTCCTTCACTGGCATTAGAGCCTACTTCAGGATTCCATTGTGTACTGAAGACCAGCTAAGGCATGCAGATTCATAGACTGAGAAAACTCTGGATTCTTGGACTCTCTGCTCATAGCCAGCCATTGTTAGATTAGTTAGACCATAGCCTATACATCATTCTAGTAAGTCTCCTCCCCACACACAAGTTCTGCTATGTTACTATAATAACACAATTTTTGGTCCATATTTGGGTTTGCCACTTATAAGACCCCAAGCAAGTTATGTCAGTTCATTCAAACTCACTTTGTTCATCTTTAAGAATTACTGCCCAAAGGAAATGAGATGTCAAGGGCTTCATCATTAAATGGCAGTAGACACAATCAATGTTAGTACTGATGTGAATTTCTGTTTTTATCATTTCCATCCATCCATCACTACCTTTCTCTAAGTCATGAGGGCTGATCCCTCATGTAGGCTCTGCACAGATGTACCATGTTCTTTTACATGGTAGTCTTGGATGGACAATGGTATCTATGACTTGGTCTATGTTATAGAACTGTCATGTCATATGCTGTCATCATATAAACTAAGGCCCTTGTCCCACTAGAGTTGGGTACTCAGAAATAGATTAGGCAACCTGCAAGTGATGCTTTCTGAAACCTATGGTCATTTAATTCTGGGCAATAAGATTATCATGGCTCTTAATTCCAGTGTGTCTCTTGTGAATATATGCTGAGACCTGGAGGGACCTTGAGTCACCAAACACCCCAGGTACACTTCCTGACCTGATTGAATTGGCAATGCCCATGGTGCCCTTTGCAATGAAGCACAACCTTGGTAAGTTCTATGTGGGCAGGATTCTCACTCATTCTTCCTCACCTTCCAATGGAAGCCACAGAGAATGTCCTCCTGGCTCACCAGCCACAAAGCTCTTGCCATTCAGCAGTTCTCTAGAGAGTCCATTTTGCCCCAAATTCAGAACCAGATGACTTCTGACCCATAGTGTGCAGGCCCTTTGAAACCACAGTTGTAGTTCTGACAGGAAGTCATCCCTGCCATGGAGACCACCCCACTCCTACAGGTGCCACCAGGCGTCAGAGATAAGTCAGTCTTCCATGTTTCTGAGCTATGCTTCTGCTTGAGCCTTAAAGCTCTCTGAGGAGCAATGGAGCCAGCCACTCTCCTTCCTTGGCTTTAGGCTCCAGTCATGCTGTAGATAATCTTTGGATCACCATTTCTGTCTTTGTGTTGCTCCCAATTCCTCATCCTTTGGGCTCATTTGCAATACAAACTCCTCTATCAATGAACCCACACCCAGCTAAGCACTTGTTTCCATGAGCCAGGGGTTTGTCTTGTTTCTGTCTCCAAGTGTTGTCCACAGGTCCTCTGTCCTGACACTTAGCATTAGCAGCCCAGTCCTTCTCATTCTATTTAAACCCCTGCCTTCCAAATGACTTTCTTTTGTATTTATGTTTCATTTGTTTTCCATCTAAAGCTATGCTGACTTTATTAGAATACAAATCTTATCCTTCTGTTTCTGGTTTATCTACTGTACCTGGGATAAAAATCTACATTCTAAGCATGAACCAGAAGGCGTTTGTTAGTTCAAATATTTTCACAGTCTCACCCCATACCTCTGGTCTTCTGTAGCCTCACATACATTCCACCTACACCAACCTCTCTTTACCTTTGCCCAAGGGCTCCCTGTCTTTATGTGTTTTCACTTAAGTAACACCTATGAACAGTTTTTGTATATCAATTCTGAGTTCTGTAATTACCTTCCTCCAACAAAAACAGGGATATAATATCTAAAAACTTCCTGTTATTATTTGTACTTCGGTAAATCAGGACTCAAGAAGTAATACTTTACAGCCCTGTTATGTCTTCTAAGAGGTGCAAATATATTTTGAGGAACTTCCCCATAAAACCAGTCTATCATATCTGTGTCTTGGGTCATAAGGTGTATTTCAACAACTGATATGGATTATCTCCTATATACCACATTAAAGGCTATAAATGAGGTTCAAGAGAGATTACCAGGTTCAGAGACTTGCCACTGCTAAGCTGTTTGCCCAAACTGTACCCCCAAAGTCAAATGATGGATGCTTTGACATAAAATACCCAAGGGAAGAAAGAAAAATACAATAATAGTTGTGTTCTTAGGGCTGGGAAAATGACTCAGTGGATAACGGTGCTTGCTTTTTAAAAATGAAGACCTGAATCCTGGTCCCCTACCCAGTAAGAGCCAGGCATGGCTATATGCACCTACAAATCCAGGGGATGGAATGGAGACAGGAGAATTGCTGAATCTTCTTGGCTTACAGTCTAGCAGTGAACTCCAGATTCAATGAGAGACACTTTCAAAGAAGTAAGGTAGACAATGATATAAGAGGACCTGATATCCTCATCTGGCTGCCCCATGTAGTTACATATGTGCACACCCCTACACATATCACACACATGCACACAAAAATGCCTTCATGCTCTGTGCATAGTTCTCATTTTATACAGGAAGCTGAACGACCTTCTTTTCCAAAGGGAAAAATGGTAAACTTTGCCCTTTAAACCCTGTTGCTAAGCATGATGAATAGATGCTTCACTTCTGCAATTAAACACTTCAGTGCCAGGTGTTTATGTGACTCTAAGTTCCACTGACAATCCAGGGCACAGAAAACACCTTTAACCAGCACAATAATAAAATGCCCTTTATTTTTTACTTCATCTACCTTGCATCTCTTCATATATAATACCATCCCATATTAAGCAGCACTAACAGGTTCAGAAAGCCAAGTGAAGGATGAACCTGTATAAAAGCAGCTGTGTTTACACCCAAGGAACATTGACTTACACATACCTAAGTGACTGCAGCCTGCTGAGCAGCCAAGCCACTAAATCACAGAGCTCTCACCAAAACCCTATGTGATTTTAGGTGGGGGTGGGATTCAATGTTTATGTTGAAAAGCTAATACTCCAATGTTGAGGAGCCAGGTACAGAAGTAGAGTCAGTCTGTGGTCTAGAGAAAAGGACTATACCAACTCAGAACCTGTCTGCAGTCAGTATTAACTGAATAGGCTTCATCTCTCATAGGGCTATTTATACTTTTTAGTTGTTCCCTGGATACACTTTTAGTGTCCCCTTTTACCCATCCTGCTTTGCTTTTCCCACTGCATGCATCACTAGAAAAGACATGCAGATTTTGTTTAGCTTTTGTGTCTTCCTCCCCCACAACTAGGCAGTACATTTTTTCATTTGTTGTCTTTAATAGAGGGCCTTTCTGTGGTGCCAATCCTGACATCAAATTCATGATCCTCTTGTCTCTTCCCTGAGTGCTGAGATTCCAGATGTGGGCCACCATGCTCAGCTTAGGATATATTTTTAAATCATCAGTCATATTTGCTGCAGTGTGTCCATAAGCTTGGACATAAAAGACTTACGGTTATTTGCTGAATAAAAAAATGAGCATCTTACCATTTTCTAGACACCATTTGTTCCCATTGCTTTCCATAAATTAGAAGGTAGCACAGATGAATAGTGCAGAGGTAGAGACTGACAGTCCATCACTGAGTTCTAAATCTTACTGAATTTTTATCTGGGAAAAACCTCTTAACCTTTCTGTGCTCCCTGTGACTGTGTCTTTCATGAGAGATGATGAGGAGACAGTGTGACCAGCAATGATGGGAACTGCACACTGGACAGAGCAGAGGCACTCAGTAAGTGTGCAAAATGTGTCTACACTTATTCTCATGTTTTTGCTATTATTCTCATTTTATCAATATTGACTAAATGCACAACATCCCTGAAGTGTAGACAGTACAACATGTTAAAATGGTAAACTTTTAATATATTTTAGGGAGAAAAGGAGAGCAGAAAGATAGGACAGACAAGGGTTTTATCTGAAGACAAAATTCAGAAATATTAACCTACAAGTAGAAGCTGGGCCCTGGAGAATTTGGATGGAGGGCAATCAATGGGTGAGAGGGTACCAGGCAGAGCCAGGGAAGAGCTCCTAAGTTAAAAAGTATTTTCCAGAACAAGTTGAGAAAGTGTGTGCAAAGACTAGTAAAAACATGAACATAGCATAAATTCTAGAGTGCTCTAATGAAAAGGGAATTGAGGGGGGTGAAGACAGAAAATGGGAAACCACGAAAAACCGTTCACCATGCATTCTCACTCCCAAACACTGAACCACAACCTACCAACAAATCTGACTCCATCTCAGATGGATTTGTCTTAGAACATTCCCAATAACTCATTTCCTGCTTAAACTTCAAGATACAGATGAGGGAGTTCTAAGTTCAGTTGACTCCAAGGTCTATCATTTCAAAATGTCCAGTGGAGTAACATTTCTGCCTTTGCAGTGCTGGCAAACTGCATAACAAGGAGGTTAGCCAGTCAAGATTAAGCAAAAGGACAGAAGCTAAGTCAGGATAGTTGGGAGTAGACAGGCTTGAACACACTTCCTATCTGGGTGTTTCCTACAGCCAGTGGGTCAGAGTGTACATGCCATTTCAGGTGGACCACTGCAGCCTGGAGGAATTGCCCGAGAATGAGGTTTGTCCTCCAGACTTGGGTGTAGCTTCCACCAATAATAAGGACCTACAATGTATTTCTAATGTTCTTGTTTAAAGGACAACGTAACTGAGTCCTAGGTAAAATAAGTTTTTCTTTTTCTTTTTTTTTTTTTTTTTTTTTTTTGCCGTACCATGTATCTGATGATAGTCCACATTTGGCTATTAGAACGCTGGCTCCTTTGATTCTAGTCAGCCATTTCCAGTTCTTTCTGCTGGTGATGTCTATAGAGCCACATGTTAGGGCAAGGGGCTCTACTTACTGAGATAACAATGTATGTTCATTTCCAGCACGTGACTTAACTTTTAATGAAAACACAGGCACTTCAGAAGCACCTTTTTATAAAATGTCAGTCTTCCACACCACCAAGTATAACCCTAGAGGAAGACTCCACCATAGGCCACAGCAATAGCAAATAACAATGAAACCAAGTTCAGCCTCCCTCTAGTAATAATAATAATAATTAATAATAATAGTTCATGTAAAGTGCATATGATCCAAATCAACATGGCATGGGTTTAGAGGCTTATACTTTCAGGTTACAACCCATCCCTGAAGGAAGACAAAGCAGGAACTAGAGGCAGGAAGCTGAGGCAGCAACAGAAGCAAAGACCACGGAAGAATGCAATTTATAAGGCTTGAGTCCTCTGGCTTGTGCATAACCTAGGACCATGGGCCCAAGGGTGTTACCTTCCTCAGTAGACTATGCCCCACTACACCAATTTGAAATCAGAAAAAATTTCCAAAGATATACAAAGGACAAGCGTGGCTTTTTTGAAAAGTTATCCCAAGCTACCCATTAGCCTGGAGTTCACCAGCAAGACTGTATGATCAGCAATGCCCCCCCCCCCAAATTGTCTTGTCTCTGTCTCCCAAGCCCCACATGGCTGGCATTTCTTGTCTAACAAATTAGATATGGAATGTGATGCTGTTACTTCCCATAATCCCAATCAGAAAATCTGAAGCAAAGTAAATATCTAACTTTATGTTTGAGTGAATCTATAAATGTTCAGCCCCAAAGATATAAGAATAATTTTAATAAGTCAAAAACATAAAGGGGATGTTTTTAGGCCAGGTTTCTGATAGTTTTAGTTTTCCTTACTGATTAGTTGATAGGGAAATGAGCTCAAATGAAAGACAGTTATATCAGAATATTCAGAAGTGGGAGGTAGATGGTCTGTCATGTTTTGTCCCTAGAGATAAAACAACCGTGAAGGTGTGAGTTTAGACTACCACCCACAAAGAGCATAATATTATTAGATGTATGAAGTTAATCCTTACTGTGTGCCAGGCACGTCTCGGTGTAGATTTTCACATATGATCTCAGTGAGTTCTCATGATTAGCATTTATCCAAGTCTACAGTTGTAGAAACTGAGAGCTCAGAATAGGCTAAATGACTTACTCTCTTTATATGGCTAATAACTCTCAATCTGGATTCAATCTCTAAAACCTGCATGCTTTTATAAGCTGTGCATCTGGTATAGACCAGGAATATTGATGAAATTCTGTAATTAATGCTCTGCTGACAGGGCTCCAAAATGTGCCAATTAGGACTTTGTTTAAAATGCAAAGTACCTAACATGTATACACACAGACACAAAGAGTTTTAGTTGGGGCCCCCAAACTACTTGTGGATAATTATCTACACTGACAATCTGAATATTCAAAACATCATTAAAAGCCCTACTACAACATTATGGATCATAATAGTTGGATGGCTAGTCAGCTAGCACTCTTCCATCCATCTTTTGGCATTTCTGCTGGTTATCTGAGAAAACTAAATTAGCATCTAAGTGGAAGCTTGGAAGCAGTGCATCTCTGCATGGGCTTTGCTGTGGGGAGGAGTCTGAGGAAGGTGGACACTTTGTACCTTCTGAAATCCCTGATATATGATCAGATAGATATCTGCACATTTCTCTGAAGAGAAGGTCCCAAGGATCTGTAGCATAAAGGTTAAAACTCAGGAAGAGGCGTGGACATGTGTGAGACTGCCTTCCATAACAGCAGCTCAAGTTAAAATTGCTGGAGCTTTGTTGCCCAAAAAGGAAACCAGTCATTTTCTGATTAAGAGGAGAGAAGTAGTCAGAACAGAATATAATTCTAGTGGACAATTAATTGAATATTCCTTCCTGTTGCTGAGAGCTCCACTCAGAAGACAGGCAGATCCAAGCCATAGTGTACAATGGTCTGTTTTCTTTTTCTGACCAGACTTTCCCACTGGAACATGCTGCAACTGTTTTGATGTGTGTGACTCACATGATTGATCATATAGACCCTGCAAAGCCTCAAGACCATGACCCACCAAGACCTGCTGCAAATCATATCTATGAAAATCTAGAAGACTCCTGAACTTGACTTGTAGACCTGAAAAGTTCAGGCTTCTTTTAGAACATCTTAGATTTATAGTTAATACAATTGATAAAATAGTACAAATGCTTCATATAGGTTAGCATTTCTTCTATCACACTTTAACTATTTTGCATGTGCTTCTGTTGCTAAGATCGGGGGCATACAGTATGTTTAGTGAGAAACATTTATGGAGGAGATCTTATAAATTGCATGGTAGTCATGGGAAAGGAGAAAGAATTTTGTAAAATATCAGCTATGGGAATGAAAGATTTTTTAAGATCCTCTGAGATCTTTTTATTTTATTTTATGGATAACAAAATCCTTTATAAAGAGTAAAAAGCCAGGCAGGATTTTGTGCACTCTCATAGAGCATTCTAGGTCAATGAGCTATAGACTCAGTTGTAGTGAACCTGCTATAATGTCCGAAACTGCTGTGTGCTACTAGAAAGGACAACCAAGAAACAAGCTGGATACTCCACACCCCAATCTCCCCATGTGACAAAAGTATTTATTGTCAACAAAAAAGAAACCAGGAAAATGAGTGCTACCTTCTTTCCCCCCACACTGACAGTATCATCAAATATATATATATATTTTAGAAGGCTCAGAAAATTCCGAGGACAACATGGTAGCGCTTCTCAGCCTCTGGACATATTAAGGCCAGCTCACAACATTGTTCCACTGAGAAGACTAAATACATTTGTCAGATGGCAAATACATTGTGTTGACTCTTCTCCCTAATTTGGCAAATTTGAATCTTTTATCTGTTTCTTTTTCTTCAGTGAAAAAAAAAAGATTTTAATACAACACTAATGCGCATATTTTCTCACCCCCTCTTTCTCTCGAATTGTTTGACGGAGTCTAAAAGAACCAAATCCAGCTCACTGCATTAACTAATCCCTTCAGCTCTATCAATGATCATCTCAAATACAGACAGTTTCCTGAGTGCCAATTCTCCAATTATTCTGTGAGGCATCCTCTCTCCCTACCAAAGAAGTTAACTGAACGGCTGACAAGAGATCTTTCAACTCCTGGGAATAGCACACAAAAGTGGGTATTTGGAGGCTAGGCAAAGCTTGCTGGCACAGGAACTCACCATTCTTTCCTATGACTTCCCCATGGCCCAGCGTGTGAGAAAAAAAGTGAGAAGCATCACATACCAAGCATCTGTGCCTCAGATGATAGATACCACCACTACCTTGATCTCAGACTCCTCACCCTTCAGAACTACAAACAATAAATCTGTTATTTATAGCCTAACTATTTTTGCATTATGTTATAGCAGCTGAATAAACAAAGATATTGCTTTCCTGAATTTTCAATATGCAGTAAAATTGAGTACCATGAATGTGAAATTCTGCTAAAATTGCAAATATCAGTATTTTCTCTTACAAATCATACTAGTTATATCACCTAAGAATATTTCTAGACAAAAATGAAGAATTTCAATTGTTCTATATAAGGAAGTATGTGGGGGAAAATGCCACCACCATCACTACTAGAAACAATATTTCCATGGTGAAACAAATTTGAAATTGTTTAGTTACATAAAAGTAAAATTTTTATTTCACTTTAATTGAATAAAAATCCTCAGAACATCTCACAGGGATGAAACTTAGCATCTATTTTTTAGATTAGACTTTATTCCTAAATCCAAATGAATTCATTTTAAAATTTACTCTTCAGAGATTAAAATTCCCATTCATGAATGAAGTCCCACTGTACCTGAGACAAGAATACTTATGATGTCTCATCTTAAATGTGCTTCTTCGTTGCTAGGTCATCACTGTTTCTAGCTGATTACCTGCCTAAGTCAACAGAAGGCAAATGGTCTTGTGAAAATGGGCCACCTACACTGAGATAGATTTAATATCCAAAAACTACTGCTGTCCTTGAACTGTGCTCTCTGATTTTGTACTACAAATAAGTAGGCCATCGGCAGGGACTTGAAAAACCCTTTCATTACACCTAGACTCCCACAGTGGCACTGTCCAGCTAAATTACCTAACCTATAGATAACACGCCAGTACCTGACACATGGCCCACATTTCCTCAATTCCAGAGGAAAGAACAAATCGAAATATCTACACATTATGGCAAAAAGATGTCCTAGATAATTAATTGTTCTTGTGGAGTTTCTGGTGTGATAAATGGCTGAATAATGACATTAAACAACAAAGTATTTAATGTGAAATGGCCTAAATATACAAAATTAACTTTATATGAACCCAAAAGACCTTCAGCTCAAGAATGAACATTAATCATTTTCGAGAACTCAGGAAAAGCCTGATGTGGTTAATTTTAAATTATATTTTATGATTGGAAGCAATAAAATCTCACAGGATTCAAGGTATCTATTACTTTCCATTCTTGCCAGGGTCAGCAAAAAAAAAAAAAAAAAAAAAAAAAAAACCCACTATTGATCTGGGATTAAAATTCAGTTGACCTCACTTCCTTTTGAGAAGGTGTTCTGTGACCGCTGAGGACCGCTGGCTTGCTTCTCTCTGGTACCAACACAGTGAGATGGCACTATTCAAACAAAACTCTTTACATTGTATTAGCTGGATAATTAGTGAACTATGGGCCTCTTTTCCCAAGTGCTGCCTTAGCTTGTAGAGAAGTGAGCAAAGACAATATGACATAAATCCCAACAGAATGTTTAAGCAAACACTAAATAAATAACCTCCCTCCCTATCTCGGTTCTAAATGAAGAAAGAACAGAAAATGAAAAACCAGAACATTCTTACTTTTAATTGTAGTTTTGGTGTCTAAGAAAATGGTCAGTTGTACATATTTTAGGTTTAGGTGTTGGTTGGAATTACAGGAAAAAATGTTTTGCATTTTACTGTTCTCTGAGCACATACAGAGAAAATAAGATCAAGGTGCAATTCTTTGGTAGGCAGAAGAATCAGAAATAACTGAGCCAAAATGAAGTGCACGTCAACGGCCCACCTACCTGCCTTTGGCATTGTTTAAGAATCAATTATTGCCTTTTACTGTCTGCCTCTAGCACTCTGTGATTTTCTTCCAGAGTAGATGAGCTCTTAAAGCATGGGTAGAGCTATGGTAAGAGACTGTGGCTGATACTACAACCGGGTTGTTGACATGACTCAGTAGTAAAGTGTTTGTCACCCAAGTTAGACACCCGAATAATGCCACCCCTACAACCCTGTAGAGGTTAAAGAAAAGAATCAACTCTATAAAGCTGTCTTCTGCATACCACAAGCACGTGTGTTTCCCCACATACATATCATACCTACATGTCAACAATACGGTTTTATAAATTAACACAAAATCACACAAATAGTGCTTCAAACGGTTTCAGTGCCACTCCACAATAAAATAGCCATGTCTATACACCGATCATGGTCTCTATTTCTCATGAGTGATATTAATACACCTCAGTGGCTTCTGGGTACATTTTATTACCAAACCCTGAGTTTCCTATTAGTAAATTATAGGCTATAACAAGGAAGTTATGAACACAGTATATTAATCTACAGCCTTCCTAACAGAGAGAAACCTACATTTATTGTTTCACATAAACACATCCCAGAAATAATTCACTGAGTAAGGGCAGGCCTTCTCCTATGGCACTGGCTTAGTTTTCCCAAACTAAAGATAGCAACTTGCCCAGGGAAAGTACTCTAGCAAAGTTTTCAACAGGGTCATCCTGATGATTGAGGTCCAAATGATTTAGTCTTTGGTCGTCCCCCCCCCCCCCCCAACAAAGGAACGATAAGAGACTTGGCTGTATCACCACAGTGCCCAAAATGAATTGACCTACTACAGTAACAATGGTCACCTTGCAAAGACAGGATGCTGAGCAGATGAAAATCCACAGAGCCTCCACATATTGAGCTAGAAGGGCAAAGACCATGTTTATTTACTGGGCTCAATAGAATCTATACAGAATGAAAATTCCCAGATCTGTATTATTTATCATTTTAGTATTTAAATAGTACTTTCTCTCTTATTAAGTAACCTGTTCTCCCTACTCATAATGAAAAGGGGCATGTCTGTGTCTGATACTAGAAGTTGAATCTAAGGCCTCAAGAATACTAAGCAAGCATCCTACCAGTGAACCATGTACTTAGCCCATATAACAAGATCCCATTAATTGACAGCTGTACATGCCACAAGAAATTCATTTTCCAATTATAACTTCAGAAACACTCTTATTCCTTCTGATTTTATTATTAGAGTTTTTTAGACTGGCTTCTGACATGGTAATCCTAAAACGTGACTGTGTGATATACTGTATATTTCATAAAACATAGTCTGGAATATCAGAGGTCAGAGCCAGGCCATGAAGGTAAGGAAGTGGTGATCCACACCTTTAATATCATCACTCACAAGGCAGAGATCTTCAGGATCTCTGTGAGTTCAAGGCCAAACAAAGCCAGGCAGTGGTGGCACCCACCTTTAATCCTAGCACTTGGAAAGTTGATCTAGAAATTGAAATAGCTAGGATTGAAAACACATAAGGCAGGAGAAGGCAGAAGTTCCTTCCTTTGCCTGTGAATCCAGTCAGTCTGAGGACTCACAGAGCCAGGATCCATTCCATTTGGCCTTAGGAGTTGGCTGGGTGGAAATTGGCTGTGGTTTGTTCCCTGTCTCTGATATTCCAGCTTTTCCCAAATACCTGGCTCTGGGTTTTATTGTATACTAAATAGAGTTCGTGCAGTATGTGACTATGTGTACAAGTGGATTATCTGAGAAATGATTTCAGGAATATCATTAGTGGTACAAGAGAAATAATATAGTAGAGCAAAAGATGTCTCTGTAAAAAGTCTCTGCTTTTTGTAGTAACTAAGGGTGCTACTGAGGGCCTTGGAGAGACTGCATAGAATACATTGCAGATTTTCCTCATTAAGAGAAAGTAAGTTTGGGGAATTCATGTCCAAATTCCATGCGCCATTGGCTGAAGGCTGTTTCTAAAGCGAATAATCCCTTAGCACTTGAGGTCTGCTTGCTACATCAGTGAGAGAATGCCCTACTGTGCAGAGGAGAAGACTCTAGTCAGACAGCAGCCTCAAAGATGATGAGCATGGGTCCCAGGAGGGAAAGTAGCCAAGGCATACGACTATGCCTGATATACCAGTAACTGCCATTTGCCAAAGCATACATTTATTTGTTAATCAAATGTTTACTTAGCTCCTATTATATGTATTTTTTCTAGGTTCTTGGAATACACTGAGGAATAGAACAAATAATATCGTCTTAATTAATACACACACAACCAGGCTAAGTGGAAGGAGATTGTTGTAGATTTAGATCACAGCATCAGCCTCAAACAAGTCCCTTAACTTTAAGAGTTAGAGCAGAGTCATCCATAGTGAAGTCTGACCCAAACACTAGAGTAATGAACAGCGCAATCAGATATGCACTGGAAGAGAGTAGGTTCTCTTCATGCAGAGCAGGATGGATTCACTTACAGCCTTTTTGGAGACATCTTCCCTGTGGTGGCTGTGCTTAGAGACACTGCAGAGTTCCTTTCCTGAAAGCTGAGTGGTGTGTAAAGCTCTAAGACATGAAAAGGACTATATTAATTCAAGCACATGGGGACTGAACTGACATCAGTGACTTCAAATGCACCCAGCAGAGACCAGCTGATCTCCATTTCAGATCCACAGAGCTCAGCCCTCCAAACGGGACAGAGTTCCACATTATCTACACTGGCCATGTAAAGTGGGTGCTTCTCAAAGCTCTATACATAGAGGGTTATTTGAAAAAATCAGCATATCATCATTTGTTATATAATATAGCCTATTATATTAATATAGAAAATAGTTAACCATGTAACTTGAGAAAAGGACTAGACACAACTATTTTGAAAATACCCATTATAAGCAGATAAAACAGTTCTTATTCTTATTTGAACACCTAATCTCATAATTTGTAGATTGCTAAATGATAAGTTTTCTGTTCTAGTTACATTTGTCAGTGGTATTTTTCATCTCAGTGCATAATGGCAACTAAACTTTTTTTTTTTTTATTAAGAATTCAGTATCCAGAATATAAAAAGTCTGTGAAATTTGAGGAGTCATGTAAGACAAAATATGTGGTGTAAGCCTTTAAAAGGCTTGTCGATGAACCCCAGCTTACTCTCAAGCTAAGTCTAGAGTCCAGATTTAGAAAGCTTCATCTTTCAGTTCTCTAGATGGCTGGGACTCAGGTGTCAAGATGAAGTGCATCTGTATCAATGATGACTTCATACAGTCTTTATACTACTTTAATATCACATCAACCTGGCAGAAAAAGACGGGGGGGACGGAGAGGAGAAGAGAACAAAGGAGGAACAAGGGGGAAGAAGAAGACGGTGAGAGGAGGGGGAGGAAGATGTAAGAAACTGAAATGCCTTTTCCCCTTTGTTTCCGACATGTTGCAGGAATAAAGGCTCACTTCACCATAAGCCTAGGGTGATGCTAATAAAAACATGGTGAATTGAGGCTTTGATTTAGGGTCACTACTCTAAAATTTTACCACCTAATGTTCTTGGGAAAACTCAGAATCAGCTTTTCCACAAACCTAAGTGGTGGTGGTGCATACCTGTATTTCCAGACAGTTTACCTACCTGGGGAGACTTCAAACACACACACACACACACACACACACACAGAGAGAGAGAGAGAGAGAGAGAGAGAGAGAGAGAGAGAGAGAGAGAGAGAGAGAGAGAGAGAGAGACAGAGACAGAGAGAGACAGAGAGAGACAGAGACAGAGAGAGAAACAGAGAGAAAGAGAGAAAGAAGGGGAGGGGAGGGGAGGGGAGGGGGGAGAGGGGAGGGGAACGGAGGACTGAGGTAGAGGGTATTTCCCAGCAGGAATCAACTGTTCCGTTCAAATTCCTCTATACCTTATGCTGGAAAGGATGATCTAAAAACACTGGCCTTGTAAGGAAAGATCACAATCCCAGAAGCACCTTCTCCTGCCTCTACCTTTGTTTTCCTTCTACAACTGAGACCTTAAATAAAAAGTCATTTCTTGTGTTGCATCACCCAGATGACAGGGCTAGATCTCCCTCAGAGACCAGGAGCTTCTAAGCACAAGGAAGTACTCCAGTATATGCTGTGTTTATGAAACTTTGTGAGAGTTTCATCCTGCCTGCTGCTTCTTGTGGTGACCTGGCTCATCACTCACCTGGTATAAATAAGCTCAGCCAGGAAGAAGGTGAGGAATTGGAGCCAGGGATGATGTATTAGATCATATTGCTTGTTTCATGGGACAGCAGCATAACTGGGCCCTGGAGGGTTTTCTCCAATAGCTTTTTAACTGTAACTGGAACCACGGGCTGTATTTTCTGACTCTCCAGCCTTCTGAGTGCACCCTTCCTCCCTCCCAGTAATTAGCTGTTTTAACTTTTTCCAGTGGGCAACAATACTGACCATGAATAGAGACTGCATCCACAGGCAGCAGAAGTCAGCTTTCTTCTGCCAGCTCATTTCCAAGCATTATTTGTTTTCATAAACTTGAGCTGGGATGACTCTTTTCTTGCTGCTTTAATTAATCAGGAAAGCTTAATATGCACTTTTTTTTTTTTTTGTTTCATCAATCTGGCACAAAAAAAAAATGCTGAATTGCTTTTGTGATCATTTGAAAGAAAGTTTGGGGCTATTAAAAGAAATTCACATCAGGCATTTTTCTCCATGGCCTACTTATATTCTTCAAAGTATTGGGATGTTTCAAGGAAAATGCAAAAGTTGGGGTGCTAGAGATGTCTAAGCCATCTCAAGTTCTATTTTTTTTTCAATTTTTTACACAAAGACACATTATGGTGCATTTTAATAATGCAACTTGAAATATTTTGAAAGGGAGACAAATCATAATCTGACCATCACAGAACAATGCCTCATGCAGATCCCTGAGAGAGCACTGGCCACGGGGGTCCTCCTCTTTTGTCTCCTGGGTAATTATTTCACACATTTGGGATTTTAGAGACAATGCATATGCGTTTTTCAAGTAAAGCCTGTGAGGATCTGAGTCCTAGAAAACTGGGAGAAACAGAGAATAAAAACTCTGCCAGCTGGCTTCTGGTCCCTAATAAGAGGTCCTGCAGGCCACCTTCCAGGTCTGAATATTCTGGAGTTATCTTCGTTAAAAATGCAGAAACAGCTTGAGAACATATCTAACTTTACCTTTTAAAAGTAGGATTAAAAATTTAAGAAGCTTCATGAATTACTCTCCTACCTATCTATCCTTTGATATTTTTAATCCCTTAAGCTTTGAAAGAATCCTTTGTTGATTTGTGTATAACATGATCAAATAAAGCAAAAATATGAAAATATGATTTTAAAAATAAACCTAATCCAAACATCATAATAATATTGTAGCCAAAAAATTCAACTCAGCCAGCTAGTCAGATACATCTATATGTACACACACACACACACACACACACACACACACACACACACACACACACACACACACACATATAATGATTTATTTAACTGGGTACGTTTTTATTTTGTTTTGTAGTATACTCAATCTACCAGATACTTTCTAATAATCAGAATAAATAAACACAGTCTTCGGAAGAAGATTAATTTGAGTGTGCATAAGTATGGATGATGCATGTATATGCGCATGTTCACGTCTTTGAATGTGGAGGGCAGGGAACAGTATTAGGTGTCAGTCCTTACCTTCCACCTTGTTGGAGACAAAGTCAATTTGTTGCTGGCTACTGAGAATTTTGAAGCCTAAAACCTTCTAGAGAATCTCCTTCCTCCATCTCTCATCCCATCACAAGAACACCTGGGTGATAGGCAGGTTACCAATCTCAGCTTTATGGAGCATCTGGAGATGCATACTTCGGTTGCTTAGCAAGTGTTCTATATACTGAGCCATCTCCCCAGCCCAGAAAGTCAGTTTTGATGAAGTGACTGTACACGTACAGGAGGATTGCAAACAGAGGACCTTCAGAGAAAAAGAAGCCTCAGATTTGCTTATGTGAAGAACAGCTAAACAAGAAGGAGCAGAGAGGCTATCATTTCAACAGGGCAGAATAGAGTGCAGTACTCAGACCATACTGGGGAAGGGAACAGGGTCAAAGTCCTAAAAGCACAGGATAAAGGGCTACTTAAGATGCAACTTCTAAAAATATTCTCCCTCCTGGCTCATCAGTATATATAATTAATTTAAAGTTGCTAAACATGAATAAATGTTGTAAGCCTATTTAGATCACTCCTATTTTTAGAAATCTCAGTTGGATATAATGGAGAGGGGTTTGCCATAGGCCAGGCTTTGAGGGGTTTTTTTGGTTCCTGGATGGAATACACATACTCAAAAATGAAAAAAATAAAATAAACAAACAAACAAAAAAAAACAGCTAATGGATGATCTTTCTCTGCCATCTAATGTCTTCCTTTTAGCGAAATCAAACTTTTATATTATTATGGTGTGGGCAATTGGAATCTGCAGTTTCCAGAAAATCATTAAGAATATGGTCCATAGTTAAGCCAGTTTAGCTGATACGGAAGGACACAATGGACTTTCCCATACACTGAACCTTGATTCTAAGCCTAGGTTTCAGTTGTTCTTGGACAAAGACACTGGTCTTAACACTCAGGTCATAGTTAACATTCTCTTTCTATAATAAAGAGTTCCACAGTGGGCCAGAGAGGACAAGAGTAAGTACACTGCAGAGACTCTGAAGCCTGGGCCTTTTGGAGACTGAGATGCTGAAAGATGATATAATTTTCTAAGGCTGAAGCAGTGACGCCTTAGAAACAAACAAACATAAAGAGTCTTCATTTTATGGAACAACTAACTATGGTTTTGGTTTTGTCCATTCAACCAGATAAGTGGATCTTCACAAAATATGTGTTCATAGGGCATCCTATTGTGAAGGCATAGATTTACCTTTATAAAACTTTATCTCAGAGAAAGACCATTTTTCTAGAACATCTAGTGCCTGAGGGCAGGGCCCAGGTCAAAGAAGAATCTGAGAAAAATCTCAGGAATTCACCTAACAGCCATTAGATTCAAAATTTGCTTTCACGCCAAAAGTTTAACTAATAGTTTGCAAGAATTACTCTACCTCATATCCCTTAACCATGTCCTGAAATGCCAAGATATGTAACATTCCACTTATGTATTTTTTTTCTTTAAAATACTTCCTATCCCTGAGCTGGCTGTGAAATTCCCTCCACTGCATTGGAACATAGGGTTCGAGTCCAGGTTCAAGCCTGTCCAAAAGAATAAACTGACCCTCATGTGTTTGCATTGGAATCCAGCTCCTGGGGGTCTTTGGGGGTCTCTGACATGGGTACCATACCTGCCTGGGTACTTGGTGCTTCTGACTGTCATATTTGTCTCCCTTCCCCAATAGTTTTCACACATTCTTCAACAATTATATTTAACTTCCCACATACCAAATAACACCAGAGACTGACAGATAACAAAAGAATCTACCTATTATTGGGCTTTTGCCTCATAGAAAACTAGCTTGCCTCTGAGACAGTGTGGAAGGTTAGGTGTGGAAATAGGAAAAAAAAAAAAAAAAAAAAAAAAAAAGCCTTAGCCCAGACTTGTTTTATACCTTAGAACCTCTTTTAACCTTTTGTGAGAAGCAACTGGTTTAACAGGAATTCTAATTAATCTAATAATAAAAACCAGAGCCAGATATTAGGTGAAATGCTGAAAGATCAGAGAGACAGAGGAACAAACTACTAGAGAGATTTTTTTTAATCTCTATTAAATCTTCCAACAGAAAGGGTGGCCAGCTCCTGTCTCCTGACACTTTATTATCCTCTCTTTGTGCAGCCATATCACTTCCTGTTTCTACCTCCCAAGTAGTGGGATTAAAGGTATGAGCCACCACAGTTTAGCCTCTATGGTTAACTAGTGGCTAGCTCAGCCCTCTTAGCCTCTATGGTTAACTAGTGGCTAGCTCGGCCCTCTGATCGTCTGACAAAAGAGCATAAACAAACTATCACCACAAGCTGGAGACTCTAACTCTTTTATGAAGATATTTTTGTTTGGGTGGTAATTTTCTAAATGCCAATGGCAAATATCTAAATTTAACCATAGGTAATCTTTACTTTTCCCCTATCTTTGGTGAACAAGGCTATTTCTCTCTCTCTCTCTCTCTCTCTCTCTCTCTCTCTCTCTCTCTCTCTCTGTGTGTGTGTGTGTGTGTGTGTGTGTGTGTGTGTGTGTGTGTGTGTGTGAGAAAGAGAGAGGCAGGGAAAAAGAGACAGATACATACACACAGAGAAAGAAAGAGGGGGTGAGAGAGAGAGAGAAAGAACCACAATGGATGACAATTCTATTCTCTGTAGAATTTATGTCAGTTCATAGTTCATTTAAGTCTGCAATTTAAAGGAATAAATATGATATCCTATACATTTAGAGGAAATATTTTTAAAAAGCACTCAGTGTTTCAAATTACATGCAAGCATATTGAGGAAATCTCAACTCACTCTAAAACTGCCAGCATATGAGCCTTAACTCACTCTAAAACTGCTTACCCCTCAACTTTCCTCCCTAATTAGAGCATTTTATCTTTGTGGCTCCATACCATTATTGCATCATGATAACTCTTGCCTAATACTCTGTGGAATGATAATTAATAGTAATCCATACCAGCTGAAAGCAGATGGAGTGGTGTGATCAAAGACATAAGTTGGGGTCTCCTACTTGGAGAAAAACAGTGGAGGGGGTTATACTGACTATGGTGGCTTCACACATATCATGGAGGTGATCTCAAAGCTATCTAGCATAGCAGAAAGACAGCTCACTTATTGAATCATTCCTTATGACAGCTCTTAGGGAGTTTTGCCTATGAATCAAGAACAAAGGGTTATAGGAAATTAATTCTTTATAAAAGTTTAAAAACACATAGCAATGTTAAAGAGTTTGGGCATGAGTAGGATTTATTAATTATACTTTTCATTTGCATTTCCTAGAAATAATCCTTCCATGAGTTCAAATTTTAAAAGTATAGATAAGTTACTTTAGGTAGCCCTAAAAGTAAGCCAATATGGGCAGACTATCAGCTCACAGAGTAAGGCTATATTTGTTTAATATAACAATGTGTAGGAAACACCAGGTTGTGTGACAGTAAGTATTTATATCTTGAGTGCTCTTGAGAGAAAGAGGATATTTATAGTACTATCTGATTTTGCAAATAGAAAATCATAGTTGATCTGAGGAGACATCTTAGTAAAGTCCATGCTGAATAAACATAAGGATATAAGTTACAGCCGGGAATTCATGTAAAACAGCAAGGCATGTTACATCATGCTTGTAAGCCAGGAGTTGGGTAGGTGGTGACAAGTGGATGCCTGCAACTCAGTAGCCAGTAAGTGTGGCCTACGTGGAAAGTTCCAGGCCATTGAGAGACCCTGCATCACAAAGAAATGCAGATAAAACCCGGAGAAGAGAAGCCCAGAGAGTTCTGTAACTTCCACATATAAACAGAACCAACCGTTCTGAATTTAAACTCACAGGTTGAAAAATCATACATATTTGTGATATTTCCAAATTTAGAAAAAAAAAAAAAAGATCCTAAGAACTTCTCTGGGTAGAAAGAGGTTTAATCCAATAATTTGCTCCATGATTGTATTTGCTCTATCACATAAGCGATCTCAATAGATACCTAGGTTCTCTCAGGTCCTACAGCAAACCTTTAGCAAAACATGATCCTGTATTTAACTCACAATCATCAACATTTCACCTGATTTGCGTTCTATTTTAAGAACATAGATATAGTAGTAGCTGTGGTCATCAATTTTCTATTTCACAAAGACATGAGATAGTAAATTTAAAAAGAAAACAGGTTTATCTGAACTCAAACTTCTAGAAGTTTCCATTCCCAAGCAGGTGAATCCTTTGCACAGGTGTCTCAGATGATGAGGACTCTCTGGTGCAAATCTGCTGACTGTGAACAAGGGATGGGAAAGGAGTTGGGGGGACAGGGGTCCCACAATCATCTCCAAGTATATTTCTTCAATGGCATGAAAATAACCAACTCATTAATACCAGTTCCATGTCTAGGTTCCAGCCTGTGCTTTTGCAGGGAAAGATGAATGCAGAGGCAGAGAAGGAGATGCTGAGTCATGAGCTCTGTGATCAAGACACATCTGAGGTCAGACTGTTTCCTTGGACATTTTAATTATGTGATCCAATACATTTCCATGTATTTAGCCAGTCTGGGTTTTCTGTTATTTGCAACTGAAAGACTCCTGATAGATGTACAGAAAGGGAAATGAGGGAGAAGAAAATGCCCTTGAAGCAAAAGACACAAACTTGCCATGATTTGCCCCGAGGAGCACAAAACTTAGAGAAGTAATAGTGGTAAAATTAAGTTATAGCTCAGCTGACTCAGATCTATGCAGAAGGGTAGTCCACACTGCACCAAGGCATTTCCACCCTAGTGCTTTATCATCAGGAGAACTTTCAGGATCTGCCTCAAAGCACTTTTCCCCAAAATTGAGCCAAATAGTTAATTTTCCATGAGATGAAAAATGTTTGCATTCTCAAAATCAGAGTACCTAACTCCTTTTAAATACAGATTAATTTTCCAATAGAACAGTGGTCCTCACCCTATGGCTGGTGACACCTTTGGCAAACCTCTATCTCCATAAATATTTACATTATAATTCATAACACCATCACAATGAGAGATAGAATGTAGCAGTAAAAATCATTTTATAGTTGGGGGAGTGACCACTACATGAGGAATGGCATTAAAAGGTTGCAGCTTTAGGAAGGTCTGAAACTACTGGCATAGAAGATGCTGCTTCTTGATGTTTTGCGTGTGTGTGTGTGTGTGTGTGTGTGTGTGTGTGTGTGTGTGTGTGCATGTGTGTATGTGTCTGTGTGTATCAGTGTGTCTCTGTGTGTATAGTGTGTGTTTATTTGTGTGTCTGTGTGTGAGTGGTGTGTGAGTGTATGTGTGAGTATGTGAATGCATGTGCGTATGTGTGCATATATATGTGTGTGTATGTGAGTGTGTGTGAGCATGTGTGTGTACATGTCTGTGTATTCATGTTTGTATGTGTGCATGTGTATGTGTGTCTGTGTGTGTGTCAGTGTGTCTGTGTGTAGCATGTATATGTCTGTGTGTGTGGTGTGTGTATGTTGATGTGTCTGTGTGTATGCATGTGTGTACGCATGTTTGTATGTGTATGTATATGTGAGTGGGTGTGTATGTGTCTCTCTTTGTGTGTATGTGTGTCTGTGTGTGTATGTGTGTGTACATGTGTGTATGTGTGTGTGTCTGTGTGTGTGTATGTCAGTATGTCTGTATGTGTTTGTAGTATGTGTGTATTTGTGTGTGTCTGTGTGTATGTGTCTGTCTGTATGTGTACGTGTGTGTATGTGCATGTGTGTGTGTTTATGCATGTGTATATGTGTGTGTATATATGTGTGGTGTGTGTATGTGTGTGTGTGAGTGTGTGTATGTGTGTTTTATATTATCCTCTCATATACTATTTTCCAACCACAGTTCCCCTCCCTCTAGTCCTCTTAGTCCTCTCCCTACCTCTCTCTCTCCCAGACTCACTCCTCCTCCATGTCTCCCCCCCAAAAGAGAGAGAGAGTGGAGACTTCCCAGGACATCCACTGCACATGGTCTAACAAGTTACAATAAGACTAGGCACAAACCCTCATGTCAAGGCTGGACCAGGTAACAAGGTAACCCAGTAGGAGGAAAGGGGCCCCAAAACAAAGACAAAAGAGTCAGACAATCCGACTCCCACAAGAACACCAAGCTACACAACCATGAGGACCTGGCTCAGACCCAGATAGGGTCAGTGTTTGTCACTTCAGTCTCTTTGAGCCCCTAGGAACCTTACTTAGTTGATTCTGTGGATAGGGTTCCCCTTATGTCCTCTACCCTGCTGGCTCCTACAACCTTTCCTCCTCTTCTTCTGCAGGGTTCCCCTGGCTCTACTCATATCTGGCTGTCTTTTCTAAATGATGCATTTCTAATGAAAATTGGGCTAGTTCCCAGTCTATGAGCATGGCAGAATTTTATTAAGAATTATTTCATTTTTTTCCCAGTCATGTTTAGTTCTGTACTGAGCTGTCTTTCCTCTGGTTCCCAGCCATCCAGGCAATGTTAAACATGGGCTCCTTCTCATGAAGTGGGCTTCAATTTGGTTACTCCCTGGCCAGAAGTACTGTGCCACCGTTGTCCCAGCATGTCTGGCAGGCAGGACAAATTGTAGATCAAAGGTTTTATGGCAGGGTTGATGTCCCAGATCCACTACTAGGAGCCTTATCTAGTTATATCAGATGCTTATTTCATACTCTGTATCCCCCATTACTAGCAGAGTTCATTGGGGTCACCCTTGTAGATTCCAGGGAGTTCCATTGCACTAGGTTTTGATATTGCATCCCAAATGCTCTCTAAACCTACTCCATCTTTCTCAATACTCTCTCCTTCCAATTCTCCTTACCTCCTCTTCCCAATCTCACCTACCTTTAGTTTATTCAAAAAACTATTCTATTTACCATTCCTGGGGATCCATGCATCTAAATCAAAGACCCAGACAAACCCATATACCTTTGGACACCTGATTTTTGATAAAGGGAACAGAAATATATAACAGAAAAACAGAAGACATCTTTAACAAATAGTGCTAGTCCAACTGGATATCAACATATAGAAGAATGCAAATTGATTCATATTAACTAACTATCCTGTACAAACTCAAGTCCAAGTGGATCAGAGACCTCAACATAAAAACCAAATATAGTGAACCTGACAGACGAGAAAGTGAGAAATAGCCTCGAACACATTGGCACAGGAGACAGCTTCCTGAAAAGAACACCGATAGCACAGGCTCCAAAGACAACAATAAATAAATGGGATCTCATGAAATTGAAAAGCTTCTGTAAGGTAAAGAACACAGTTAACAGGATAAAATAGAAACCTATAGGAAGGAAAAAGATTTTCACCAACTCCACATCTGATAATACCCAAAATATTCAAAGAACTCAAGAAACATCAACAAACCAAATAATCCAACTAAAATGGAGTACAACAGGTCTTAACAGAGAATTCTCAACAAATGGCTGAAATCTCAAATGGCTGAGAAACACTTAAAGAGATAGTCAACATCCTTAGGAATCAGGGAAATACAAATTAAAACTACTTTGAGATTCCATCTTACATCTGTCAGAATGGCTAAAATAAAAAATGCAATTGATACATCATGCTGGTGAGGATGTGGAGCAAGGGGAACACTCCTCCACTGCTGGTGGGAGTGAAAACTTGTACAGTCAGTTTGGGAATCAGTAAGATGATTCCTCAGAAAGGTGGTAATTGATCTACCTCAAGATGCATCTATACCACTCTTAGATATATACCCAAAGAATGTTCCATCCTATCACTAAAACAGTTATTCAACCATGTTCATTGTAGTTTTATTCAGAATAGCCAGAAACTGGAAACAACCTGGATTTCACTCAACTGAAAAATGGATAAAGAAAATATAGTACATTTATACAATGGAGTTTTACTCAGCTGTTAAAAACAATGACATCATTAGACTTGAAGGCAAATGGATGGAAATAGAAAAGATCATCCTGAGTGAAGTAACTCAGACCCAGAAAGACAAACATGGCACATACTCATTCACAGACAAATATTAGCTGTCAAGTATGGAATAATCATACTACAATCCCCAGACCCAGAGAAGCTAAGTAATGAGGTCTTCCAATGATGTGGGAATGTCTTTCTGAATGCTATGAATATCAATCTTTAAATAAAGGAGCTGTTTTGGCCCATTACAAGCACTGTAGAAAAAAGCAGGTGGGGAAATCAGCATAGGTAGGAGGGCAGAGTCACAGACACAGACAGTTCAAGCCAGCCACCCAAGAAGAAACATGTAAGGAACACAGGTGAGCCACGGGCCACATGGCAGACAAATTACTGAAAATGGGTTGTGTTAAAATGAAGGAGCTAGTTAGCAATGTGCCTGAACCATAGGCCAAACAGAATGACTTAATATAAGTGTCTGAGTCATTTGGGGGGGGGCCTAAGCAGTGGTGGGCAGCTAGGTGCTCTGGGACAGCAGGTCTGTGGGTCTGGACCTCTCTGGCAGCCAGGCCAAAAACCTCATTGTAACATCCCAGCTTTCTGACTTCTTGGACTCACCATACTTTGTTAGGAGGCTAAATATAAGTGAGTAGACACTGGAAGTAAGTAGACAGCAGAAGCAGCTGTTATCTAAACCACAGTTACAAACAGGCAGTGGAAAGAGAGTGTGGACAATCTATTGTCACCTCTTTCTGATAGTGGCAGTAAAAAAGCACCCAGGCTCCAATCAGGAGGAGAGTCCTATCAACATTCTGGACACTCTGATGACCAGCTGTCAGCCCTCACCAACTAAAGTGAAGCCAATGATTTACCTCTTCAAAGACAGGATTTAATGATGATGCCCACGAAGGGTCCCTCTTGATAATGAAACATTAGTTTAAGAAGCACTAAAACCAGGGGGGGTCCTCAGACTAATATTTCCCCCAGGACCTCATTTTCTTCTTTTCTTACATAACAATGTCCCTGGTGGGACAAGTTTTCTGACAGACCAGGAAACGCTGCAACCACTCAAGTCTGCACCAATTGCTCTCCCCCTTCAGTCCATGGCTGGTATCAGGGTATGTTCCCTCATGTCTCTGTTTCTCCCTTCCCTTCAGTTCCCACCCTTCCCCACGGTACTGCAAACTCTAAAAAGAGGAGTGAAAATTACCCAGCATCCTCAGCTGGGTCTAATAACACTAATTGACAAAAATAAAATACTCAGTAACACTTGGAAGTGACCATCACATGCTCATGTAAACCAATAATTTACAATTTCTCAATTATAAACTAATTATATTTGGATGTATTAACATAATGATATAAATATTCTGAAAAAAAATAAATGTGACAATATTTTTAAAATATTTTTAAAATAATTTATAGTTGAGTTTTTATCCTGAAAACACAGAAATTTATGACACTTTCAATAGTTTTTCCTTCTACCTTCCACAGTCACTAAACTCCAGAAGACATTCTTTCTTGTTAAAGGGAATGTTCATGTTCTACCATTCTCTGCCAACAACAGGCAAACGTCGCTGCTTAAATGTTGCTGGGAACTGAGCTTATCTGCCACATGCTGATGAAGCTGGGGATGCTGAAACCACCCTGGGAAACTGAGTTAGGTTTCACCAACTTTTCCTGGAGTGAACTATTGCAGGGCTACTTTGCTGTTTAACTCTAATGGGGTCCAGCTAATGAGCACATCATAATTCCACTTAGCACCTCACTTGCCTCACTCTTAAATTTTAAATTAAGAGTAATAGCTAGGATTTATCTTGGGGAGGGGAGGTGATTTTCTAGTAAGCATCTCTGTGTTTCATCCAGAATACAGCATGCGAGGGGCATGATGCATACATCCATAAACCTAGCACCGAGAAAGTGGGACAAAAGGGTGAGAAGTTCAATGTCATCTTTGACTATGTGGCAAGTTTGAGGTCTCCCTTGATTGCATACGGCCCTCTCTCAAAAATATAATTAAATAAAAAGATGAGATTATTGCATGAATTAGTATTTAATGAAAACCCAGAGTCATGTACTGAGGAAAAGCAGGAATACCAGAGAGATTAAACAGACTATAGTCAATTCTCACCCAGTCAACTTCTCAGGCCAAACAGGGCAAATGCTGTCTTTAAGAGTCCTCAGCCTGGCTGGTTATTTCTACAGGATGCATGAATCTCTGCCTCCTTCTCTTTAAATATCTTCCCCACCCAGTTGTTTCACTTCAACTCTGCATTCTAATCTTAGAGTTACGATTAACAGTGTGAGCTACCACTGTTTGGTTGTTAGGCCTTGAACTCACAGAAATACAGAAAATTCTCTTGAGTAATGGGATTAAAGGAGTGCTGGTCACCACTTGAACATTCCCTGTGATGGGAATAAAGACGTGAGTCACCACTCTCTGACCCTTCTGGTTTGGCTGTGGGTGATTCTATTCTTTGACATTCCAGGTTGATTTTATTAAATATAAAATATATCACTACATAAGATTGGTAAATGTCCTAGTACCATACCTACTTCATACAACATCCAGAATAATAATGCTGATTATATTCATAGTTACCTGACAAAATCATTACTTAAGGTATACCATATGCCAATTGCTGTGTCAAGTCCTAAATGTCCTTGAGTTTTATGATCCTTGTGAAATACTCTAAAATCAGGCACTGTTACCATCTTCCTTGTATGGATAAGAAAACTGAAGAGAAGCCAAGTAACTTGTGTACACATCTACCCAGGAGGAAAGGAAAGATTTGGATCTTGAAATTTTATTTCTGAAGCCCGACTTTCTGTGTTCTTCAGCACCACAGCAGCAAGTAAAATATGGATACAGGAGCTTGGTGAACTGTAAAGTACTAAGTGGTTGGGAAATGAATAAAAAGAGCCACTTACTGCATTCCTTAGAAGGTTGAATTACCAATAGCCCATAAATGAAAATTCATGCACGTACATACATATGACACAGCAATATAGTAGCTCTTCCTGACTTGTATATTTAGTATCCATCACTAGCAACTAATTATATAAAAAAATAATATTTACTAAGGGGTTATATAAAACACTCACTGATACAAGATATTGAACATTTGGGTCATTTCTGGAATGCTGGACTGGTTCACTTAAAGGCAGAAGGTCTGGTACTTTCTCCAAGGGCACAAGGGAGCAAACGGGAATAGAGGCGGTGTGCACTCAGTCTTCATGATATGGTCACATGTGTCCTCAAGGCCCAAGGGTCACATCTCTAGGTCAAGGTGATAATGCCTGATTCCCACAACATCTCCCCTGTTGTCTAAATAAGAAAGTTCTAAACCTAAATATAAAACTATATGCAACAGAAACAATTATAAAGTAATGTCCATGAAAGGGAAAAGGCAAATAACATAAGCAAGGTCAAACTATAACTAACAAACAACAAACATAAAGTATATTTTAAATGTCCAGAATATTGGAAGTGGCAATATATGCAGAGATTACTTCAAAGCTGTTTATCTTGGATAATATGAATCTAGTATCTAAATGCTCTTAGCTAAGATATGAGATGGTCATAACCTTAACTGTCTAGTCTTCAACCCCATTAAAGGCCTGAGAAGAAAAATATATTACCTGAGCAAGCTGAAGCCCAAGTGAGTAACTTCCAAAATTTAATAAGAAAGACAGCAACAGCCAGCTGCCTGGACAGTCACCCACAGCTCTTGTGCAACATTGGAGCATCCACATTTTTTGACAATAGGCCTAGGATATCCAATAGATTTTTTTCAGAAGCAGAGTATTTTGAGAAACTGTCATATCCTGTCTTAGCAGGTTTCAGCAGCCTCTATCTTTCATCCTACCTGGATTGGACAGCATGTTTAGGGTCAGCAGTCAAGGCAAGGGCAGTTCTTTGCCCATCAAGCAATATCCACCAAGGAAGACAAACTCCATGTGGAGTGTCTTTGATGCCCAACATCATCTAGGGAAAGAAACAAAGGAACAATGCTCCCAGGAGCAATCATGTCTCATGTAGCCAAATTCTGAGTAACTAAACATTGAATGCCATATTCTTTAGGTGTATAAAGTGTTCAAAGACTTCCTATTCATCTGTCATATTCTACTATATATCTAGAAGATCTAGTTTACATGACTATTACATGACAAACATAGGTAACTGTGACCTGAATTCTTATCAACATAGATAACCTAAAGACTAAGGCTTATATTATAAAAGTAGACAATCTATACATAGATGTACAATTTTGGGACAAAGATTTCAAGTATGACAATCATACAAATATCTTAAGCAGAGGTAGAAATATATAGTGCAAAATGACAACAGTATTCTTACTATGTATCAATATACAAAATACCTTAAACAGAGGTAGAATATATATGTACATATATAATGACAAATATAATTAAACATATAGAACTTGTGTAATACAAATGGCAATAATATTCTTAGTATGCATTAATGTACAAAATATTTTAAATAGAGGTAGAAGCATGTGCATAGCAGATATAGGTTTAAATTTGTATCAATATACAAATTATCTTAAACAGACACATAAAACAATTTAACATTTGTATCAATATACAAGAATTGATACCAGTACAAAATGACTATGGCTAATATTTGTTTAGGGGTAAATACAGTAATCTACTATATCTGTTCTATCTACTGTTTACAGGCAGATACAATAATCTACCTATACATGTCCTATCTACTCCCCTTCTTTCTTCTACAAAGGGGATTCCTGAGTCTAATTTTATTGTTCCACCTTCAACCCAAATATAACTTAAAACCACCCTAACACAACAATAATTATCTATGACCCTTAGAAGACAAAACTTAACTGGGAGAAGGAACATAGTTTTTCTTAAAACAGCTTTCTACTATCTAGGGGTGAAAATATTTCTGTGGGATCCTGTAAAAAAACTAAAACAGAGGTTAGGTATCAACTCAAGACGGTTAAAACTGTAACATCTGTAGCCAGTCTCAGAGTATTCGGTAAGACTATCTGAAATTCTGGTTAGAGGTGTAAAATGATGAATAGTCATAGTAAACCATCTTGCAACTGTTCTGAACAGTTTGTAGTTCAGAACCAATCACTGAGTAGTGTACACCAACTTAAAAAAATATCATAATGAACCAGGTAGAATCATTGTGGTGAGGCCCCATCTTTTTTTCTGGATGTTTTAGAGATTGCTGTTAGGATAATTTGTCATTTATTGTGGAAAACTTAAACATTATTGATCTCAACAAATAGGAAGAGAGACAGCCTTTACCCAGTCTTAAACTGGCCTGGTAGTGCCTCATACATAGGTCCCCAAGGCCCAAAGGCCACAGCTCTACGTCAGTGCCTGATTCCCACTACAGACTTGCAGATTTACACTCTGTAGTTTCAGTTACTAATAGTTAATGTGAGCTAAAAATATTAGTTGAAAAATTAGCTTATCAGTTTTAAATGGCATATTGATACAGTTATGCCTCTCTGAGTTTGCTGTTTTTATTATTGAATCTCTTATAATGCACAATATAAAATTTCTCATAGGTATATTATATAGCAAAAGACATACTATATATATTGGGACTGGAACTATATGTGGTGCCAGATAACCACCTGGGGTCTTAGAACATGTTGTGTAAGATAAGAAGGGATTATTATACTAATAACATACTAGTTGAAAAATAATTACATTTACAATTACATCATCACAAAGTAAGTTACTACAGTATAGCAAGGAAATCATTCTTCTCTGAAGGTAAATTTTGGAAACTCTAAGCAACATCTGACAACAGAGACAGACTCTTCTGCTGGTCTGGCCGTATCAGACTTGTGCTAGAGCATGGGTGAGAACGTGTATCTGCCATAGTAGCTGGCCCAGGGGTGGTGTGACTGAAAACTAGCAACATGTCCAGCAGAGTCCTAAGAATGAATTCATGCCACAGAACCCATTTCTATCTGTCCCATAGCCCATGTGCCCTTTTGTAAAGGAACTGGCATAAGCCTAGAGCCTGATAAGACATGGCACTGTGGGTCTAGACACTGGGGACCAAGGATATAAAAGGATTGGAACATGACACATTATTTTTGCAAGCCCTGCTTTCCACTTGTCTACTCACTAAGTTGTTTTGACATCACACCTGTTTTCTGTTGCATTCTGGAAACCTTGGCTGCACAACAGATGGCAGAGTGTTTGCCTAACAAATGTTCTCATGGGCCAGTCTAAGGAGGTGACAATGGGGACTGCTGCAGTGGGGAAGGAAGGAGGTGGGGGACCCTCTTTCATGTTACCCACTAGTCTCTAATTTCATTATAAAACTTGCCACCCAGCAAAGGCCTAGAAACTGCTCAGCTCTGAATATTACAATTACTGCTCTTGCCTTCTGACAGGCATGCCCGGGATAACTGGAGTCAACAGCCGGTACCAGAAGCTCCAGGGGATCTGATGGGCATGGGAAGGGGTATCAGGGGCTCTGCTAAAACTGAAAACTCCAAACTTAATCCTAACTAAATCTAAATGTATCTCTCTTGTGTCTAACGTCTAATGTGAGATTAACTCTTTACTGGAAACACAGCAACTCTCAGATCCTAAGCCTTAATCCTAGAACTTTATGTGTTTTAACTCACTTAGCATGCTGAAGAGACATGGGTCTAGAAAACACACACACACACACACACACACACACACACACACACACACACACACACACACACACACACACACACACACACTTAAAAGCAAACTGTCATGAATTACTGTGAAATTACCATAATGAAAATTTAACCTCTGACTCCTGCTTTGTCTACACTTGAGTATGTGAGAAATAGTTTCTTAAACACCTTTTAAAAGAATGTATTTTGCAAGCTCATAGTAAAACATCTTCAATGAAGCCAACACTCATCTGAAGGTCACAGTTCACAGAAAACCTATGCATCTGGGGAAAATAGTTCTACATCCACCCCAAGTCTCTCATGGCATCTGGTAAGTCTGTTTGCAATATCAAATCAGTTGGGCACATTCCATTCCATCTGATTTATGGTCTTAATTCCTTGGAAACCAGCCCGTATACTATTAAAATTTTGGGCCCCATAAGAAGAGACTGGAAACAGACTAAATCCACCTTCATTCCTCGCCAGTGTTTCTTCTCCTTGCTCCTATGGTCATAGACTCTAGAATAGAAACTAACATGTAATGGGTTTTCCATAAATAATTGTGGAATAAAGCATAACATGCCCCAAACTATGAGACAACATACCCATTCATAATTTCACTTACTACAAAATTCCCATCTGGAAGGAGTAATGTTATTTCAGGTTTACAGACAGGAAAATAAGGGAAAAGTGAAAGTTCTTCACTTACAGTGACACAGATAAGAATAGACAGCATCCAATTTTAATATTAAGACAATAACTATGAGTCAAAGAGACTTTTGTCAAATAAAATCTCTCATATGGGTAGAACTGGTTCCTTTTATCTTTGGGAAAATGCTATTTTTTTCCTGAGTACTAAATTAGAAGGTACTAAATCAGATAATGAGTGCTCCAGAAAAAACACAATGCTATATATAAGTGAATTTTCCCATAGGAAAACTTTAAACTTCAAATATTTTAAATATGCTAAAATCCTTTTAGTGCAGACTTTAGCAAGTTATCCATTCTTAATTGAATTTATGCTTATAATTGTTTCATAAAAGAGTTCAAGGGGATACAGATGGCTTATGCATGCCAATCAGAAGGGAAATAACCTGATGGCTGCTTGGAAAATCTAAGAACCGAACACAGCCATGCAATGGAAGCCCCTTAGTTATAGAAAGCACCACTTGTAGAAGAAGCACTACTGATTATGTAGTCCTGATGATGGTGATGCCAAAGAATTTTAGTATCAGTAACTAGATTCAATAGTTTTCAAAGTACAAAAAGAATCCTCTATGTAAGGCTCACACCATGACAGAACTTCAAATACAACTTTTCCAATCATTTTATTTTCAATAAAAATAATCAGTGAGGACGCCCAACAGTTATTTATTGAAAGCCACCTGTGGCTTTCTCCAGTGTAATCTTATTGTCCTGTGTGATTGCAAGCAGTTTAAACTAGAATAGTGCCTACATGGAGAACACTAGATGTGGAAAGAAATTAGTGAAAAATTATTCTATGTGCATAGTAAATCTGGGACAAATCCTATGGCCAGGACTTGAGGGAAGATACATCTTCTTCCCAAGTCTACAAAGACTCTAGTGATAAAAAGCAAGAGAGAGTCAATCAAGTTAGCCCAAAATGTTTTGAAGAGGAAGAAACAATGAATAGTTAAGCGATGTGGAAAAGAAAGAAAAAGCAGCAAGGGAAGGTGGATGAGAGAGGAGGATGGGTGCTGAAGAGAGATAAGGAATAAAGCTAAAGAAGGGATGGAAGAAAAGAAAGACCCATGAACATCCTATGGCTTCACAGATGCTACTTCTGGAGATGGAGAAGGCAGGGAAAGGAAGGAAACAGCCCATTGATTCCCGGAGAGATCAGACTTTTCCCAACTTAAAAGAGAAGAAATGAGGGAAGTCACTGTTGTGTAATGATTCTGCCCATTTGTAAATAAGACCTTAATTTCATTAATCAGATTGGGTATTTGTCTTTGTAAAGATATTGAGGCATTACATAGGGAAGGACGGAGGTGGGGGGAGCTAATTTTCCTAACTAGGATTATTCTACCATGGCATAAGACGTGTGGTCAAAAGTACACTACAGCAGGGAAAATTGGACAAAGCTTAGTACAATGGATACATTATTGCTAAGACTATGGAGCATAACCAATAGAAGATAAGTTTAATACAAAAGAACCATGCTAAAATATAAAGAAATTAATTTCATCACTGTTTAACCTTTTAAATCTAAGTGTATTGCTTATACTGTTTACAGGGAGAAAGGATGCTATAAATCACATATTCCCATGTCTATTACAGTAATGACCATGGGAAACGACTCATAGACTTCTTTACCCTAATAAGCATTCTGCGTACAATCAATTATGTTGTAATTAAAATTACAATTCATCTATAAAATTCCCCTACCATTCTCTACCTCTTTATAAGGCTCATAAGTCCTGGGGAATAAACATGGTCCTTCTGTGCTGTCTACCCTTCTACTTCTAAAATCATTTCTGTTATGCTTAATGTATTCAATTTTAAAATCTTTCCTATTTGTAAGTTTCAGCAAAATTTTGTCAGGTTTCAACAGAGTGTCGGGGGATAATTAGGACAGTTAGCAGTAATTTATCATTTCTCAGCTGGGTTTCAAGCTTTCGCTGACTGCATGAAGAAATCCGTTAGCTAGTTCTACACAGATCATTCTAAAACCTCTTTAATCTTTGTGAAAATTGTTTTTGCTATTGTCCAGAAGTAAGATGAATGATGAACAGATTCATTCCTAAAACTCCAGGTACTGGTATGGGTGTATCTGTCATCAGGGGGCAACAAAGGCCAGAGCTGCAGGTGAATTTCCGCAGCTGCTAACAGGAAAGACAGTATGATGGGCAGCTTTATTCCAAGCTGCTGTGGTTAGAATTTAAAGTCAGGAGCCAGTCTTCCAGTTAGATCTTCAGAAAATATGCACAAGACCCTATGAACATGCCATTGTGGCTTTCACAAACCAGACAGTATCCCATAAACTAGTAAAGAGGAGAAGCCTGACAAAGGCAGAGACAATAGTTCTGTACCACCTCTTCCAAAGAATCAGATCTGATTAAGCTTAGGCTGAAGAGGAAGCTCTCCTGTTCTTCAGAGAGACTCATTTACTAGTTGGTGAAAAATGAATTCTGTGGGTAATTTCATTTCCAATTGACTGATTTCTAAGCATGGGGATGTCGGGGTTGACACTTGGTGAAGACAGTAAAAAGCAAATGTCAGGAAAGAGCCAGCTAGTCTCAGGTATAATCCAATTAATTGAACACAGACAATAAGAAGACAGAAGGAAACAAGTTCAAGGTCACATAAGACTGTTATTCTTCCCAATGAATATGTTCCTGCCCACCTCCCCAAAGACTCCCAAACACCATTAACTGACCTATATTTCCAGTTTATTTCTGACACTGAAGCTAATCAAAATTCACTTTTTAGAAATCCAATAGTTATTTTCAATTAAATTACCCAGCAAATTAAATCATAAATTTCTCCCTTCTAGACCTAGTTGTCTCATTCCTAAAATACAACCATCCTCCCTCTGGCTCTTTATTTAAATCCCTGGGGCCAGCCTCCAAAGAAAATTATGGATTTGATAATTTGCTACTGTGACCATAATAATTGTTTTGAGTCCTATTTATGGTTTTGTTGTATCTTACAACAATCAATAATAAGCCACTGATGTCCGTGACTCTGGGGGTTTCTCAGAATCAACAAAAGGCATAGGAAATTCATTTTTAATGTACTCGTTTAGGAATCCCAGGGAAGGATAGTCTTGCATATACTAATAAAGGCCAAGAAATGAATGGCGTAGCTGCACATACTTCACCCAGAAGAATTAGCTATATGAAAAGATTTAATGCCAAAAACAAAGAGGAGAATAGACTAACAGGGTCCATTTTGTGCAGCACTACCATCATTAAAGTTAATGGAATTACTGTGTGGTCATGCACCAGAGGCAACCCATTGGAAGTTAAGTTCTTCTAGGGCCATTGATTTGCAGACTTTCATTCAAAGATTGCCACTGGCATCTGATGCGCACTGCAGATGTGCACAAGCACTTAGAAATTGTTTATGTAAACTGCCAGTTAAGCATATTAAGGGCTAATAATAACTGAATATTTTAGAACAGAGGGTATAGTTGAGCATGTCTCCTCTTGATAATGGCAAGAATCAACACTGTCTCACTCTAACAACAAGGAACTTGGTGGAATCATATAACTAAAAATGCTTAGAGGCAGGGCAGGCTTCAGGATGGGTTAACATACAGACCTGATGACATCACCAAGAATAGAGTTTTATTCTATTACTGCCCTTTCAGATCACCATCAGCAAGTTTCCTGAACTCTGCACAAGGACTGTCAACTGTTGTTAGAATGCACTCTTTTCTTATTGATAGTTATGAGGAGAACATGTAGCTAATGCTTCTAAGTCTCTGCGGTGACAAGAACATAGTTCCTTAAGTCTGGCAAGCTTATGATTAAAAGGATTCAGTGAAGACTAATTTTATAAAATCATGGCATAAAGAACTAGGTGGAACATTGTAGGTACTAGGCCAAATTTAGATTGGTACCCTTCTGATAAATAAAGTTTTTTTTTCTAGAACAGCCATGTACACCTGTGAAAATTCATTTTCATACATTATGTAATGGCTTTTATGCTACAAAATCAAAATTATATTATTGTGATAGAATACATCTGGCACTCAGTGACTAAAATGTCTACTGTATGATATGCAACAAAAGAAGTCTGGCAACCTTCAGATCATACAAAATGATTTGTGCGCCTGAATCAAGAAAGGGAGTCCATTCCATTTTAACTCCTTGAAGCTCAAACAACCACATGTATAGAAAAAGAACATGGCTGGCAGGCCACCAAGATGATAATAGACACGAGACACTAAGTATTCAAATTCTAGAACAGTACACTTAGACACGTAACTATGAGTCTAGTTAAGATCTACAGAAGGTAGGAATATCTTTTGTCCTAAGAATATTTGAATCTTCAAAAACACTTGGAAGATAAATAACACTTCTTCCTCCCAACAGTACACAGCCTGGCGTGAGCTCTCTCTTCTACCTCTCCAAACTGACCTGTTGTCTCCATTCCCTTCATCCCAATTTCTTGTCTCATCCTTATCTTTACTTCCTAAAATGTGATAACTTCACCCTCCCCTGCTGTCTTCCTTGTCCATGGTACTCTTCACCAACTGGGTTGGGTTCCTTTCTACAGTCCACACGTCTCATAACATGAGTCATTTCTGTAACAGGCCTTTTTGTCCCCACAAATAATGTAGTCATGTGCCTCCCACTTTCCCCCATTTGTGTTCTTCCATTTCACACTTTGTTACAGCTTTCCTAACACTACTCAAGTCTGCAATGGTTTATTTGTTCACTTGGTTGTTGGAATGAGTGGAAAGCTAAGAATATTTCTTGGCTGTCCTTCCTTGCACTCTAGCCCAGAGCCTAACAACATATGGCAGTAGTTACTCCATAAATACTGACTGGAAGAAGAAATCACTGTGAACTATAGAACTTCTAAACCTCCTCAGCATTCCACTCTCGGTACATTTATATCAAACTCTATCTCTAAAGAATAAATGCTAAGTAGGCAGACAGGAAAGGCAGGATGTTCCTTTCCCTTAGAGGGAGGAATAGTGTAACTCCAGTAGTGAGGTCATTGTGAGCATCAACTCCATCAAAAAGCTGTGCAGTACTGGAGACAGTTCTCTCACAATGCCCGGGACTCCAAGATGTAAAACAAACACAGACTTCAATGCTCTGTGTGTGCATGAGCATCTCTTTCTGTCTGTCTGTCTGTCTCTGTGTGTGTGTGTGTGTGTGTGTGTGTGTGCGCGTGTGCGTGTGCGTGTGCGTGTGCGTGTGCGTGTGTATGTGTGTGTTTTCTAGGAGAGGGGGCTTGTAGTGTAGTATACAGTAGACAATTTCCTAGGACACTAGGCCTTCCACAATTCTCTGAAGATCTGTGACCATTTGATGATGGATCTGAGCTTAAAATCACATTTATCTTTTCATGGATGAAGAGTTTCATCAAAATTATACTTCTAGGACATGATTGTATCTGGGAATTTATAGCATTTACAACCAATAGACTATCTGAAATACAAATAAAAGCCCTGCTTGGGTTGTTTTTCAGGGCAGTAGGATAGGAAACATAAGAAGCCATTTCATTTTCCAGGGAACAGGTACTGATATATAGACCCCATAGTGAGAGATCTGAATGTGAACATTAGGATAAATGGATTTCATCATGAAGTAAAAGAGTATTTAGAGGTTCACTTTGTTCACTCAACAGTGTTTATTTTTCTTAACCACTTAAGGCAAGGTCAACTTCTTAAACAACTCCATGTTTACCTTTTCTATAAAATCAGAAGGGAGAAAAGCCTTTTGGGAAAAAAAATATACCAGAGACTAGAAATATCAACGTCCATATCAGAATCCAAGTGCATTATCTCTACACTGAAGGAACACAAGATTTCAAATCATTGTTTGTCTTTTGCCTCTGAAGTTGAAACATTATCTGGTTGAAAAAGGCTTTTTAATTGCATGTCTCTATTTTTTCTGATTATGGTGGACAAGAGTTTTCTCCAGAGAAAGACTCCGTCATTAATATATAGGCATAGGATTGATGCCGCCTGGCATGAGGATTAAATTTCAAAATTATCCTTTCGCAGCACTGACATAATTCACAAGGGGTGGGGCTCACTGTATTTGGCCCGAGGGCCATTGGAGTCTCATCAACCTAATATTTGCACTCAGGTGTCATTCAGCAGGTCATGCATCTAATTTCTACATTTCTGTGGCTCAGCTGGTTTCCATGTCTATAATTCACAACCCCAGTCCTTTCCTGAGCCAGGTTCAACCATTTAACACGTAACTTTTCCAGTTGCCTTTTGAATCTAGAGATTACTTTATTACTGGTTTTGGCACAAAGGACAAAGATTAGCTCCCAGAAGGAACTGAATAATTCACGATGAATATTGGGTTAAGAGTCAAGTCAGGTCATTTAGGGCAAGATTCAAAAACGTATTTATATAAATAAATGAAAGTGCAGACCTGAAATCTTGGTAACATCTAACTGTGGCTTTGCAAATCTCTACCATGCTCCAGACCCTCAGAGACTTAGATTCAAGTGTATGAGAAGAACTTAGATACTGGAGATAATAAAGCAAACAGAATTAATTGTAATAGGAATGTCTTGGTGGTGCCCTTATAAAACAAAAGTTACTAAGATCACTATATATTTTTCTTTTATATTTAATTAGTTGTAAAATATGAATATTTTAAAGTTTGAGTATTATGTTTAGCAACTAAAGATGCATTACTCAACTTGGAGATGAAATGCTATAGATTTTCACCACCTGAGGAGCCATCACCTCTATCATTGTGTTCCTTCTACTGTTTGCACCCAGAGGCAATTTCTAAGCAATATATAGTTTAAAAACGTAGATAGGTATCTCTAGGCAACCTGCTTTTATATATTATTATTTTTAGCTATTAGTAACTCTTGAAACGAAATCTCATAACATCTGGACTTATTTCAGCTGAGTGCCCAATTTCTAACACAGCACAAATTATTTTCTGGACTCTCTTGTGCAGTATGCATTCACAGAGGTCTCGTAGTAACAAAAGGCTCATCTATGGAGACTAACCTGACCACATGCATTTAAAGGAAAGTATTGAATATTTTCCATGTGACTAATGGAGCACAGTCATTCCAGCTAGTTCCACAGTTCTGCCAAGTCCACTGTCTAGATACAGTAGACTTAAAGATCTGATGTTGGAAGGAGCTGATTACATGGCGTTAATTTAAAACAAAATTGTCTAGGCCTGAAACATAGCAAGATGGTGAGAATCCACACTGTAAAGGTCATTGCTATTCTGTGCATATGTGTGTACATGTGAGTTTTTATGTGTGTGTAGGTTTATGTGCATGGGCACTTTTGCATGAGGCCAGAGAGCAAACTTGGAGTCTCCGTGTGTTGTGTCAGGTACTGTGCACATTTATTTCTGTGACAGTGTCTCTATCTTACTAGCCTAGTGTCTCCACATAGGCTAGGCTGGCTGGCATGTGAGTCTCAGAGAGTCCACTTGTTTGCATCTCCAGCACATGGATTACAAGAATGTGCTGCCATGTTCATATTTAATGTTTTTTCAACATAGTTTCTTGGGGATGAACACAGGTCCTCATTTTTTTTAGGCAAACACTTTACCAATTTTAAAGCCTTTTTAATTATTGTTTTTGGAGCACCAAGTATATGTCATACAGCAAAAATGCTAACAATGAGTACCTGGCTTTATTACAGTATTAACAGAGGTAAAGCTAAGTAATATTTTACAGTCACTTGGGATCTTGGGGTCTACTGAACATCTCTCTTTGCACAGAACATTGTTTTTTCACAGTGATTATACATAAATCCCCAAATTTAAGCTTCAGATGGAATTCTACTGAATGCTAAAATACTGCCAGCAGGAGCACATCTGTCATGTTTTCTACATTTCTGCATTATAGATCTCAAAATAAAATTAAATCGCCAAATACCAACTACTGTATATCAGTGCCTCCAATTACTGGTGGAATTTGTTGATTATACTAACAAAAACTTAAACATCTAAAACATATAAATCTGCTATAAATGGACCTACAGCAATGAAGCAATGTTTTGATTCATTAATCTTCACCTGTATAATCTAGCTAACAATGAGAGTTCTTAGGGTATTTTTCAGTGGAAGCCAACATTATTTATTCCAAGCCAAGTGAAGGGATATAGAATCAATCTGTGTTGCAGCAAACGTAATATTTATAGAACTTCTCCCTCTTCTGGACCAACTTTGGTTGTGCTGATGGGGTGACTGAAGGTTTTAAGGAACAGACTGATCACATGACTCAGGAAGATGTGGGTCCCTCCTCTGCTTTGGATTTGATTTCCTAATTATACTCCCTGCTAGGTATGCTTCTCGGTAAGTGACTTTTCTATGTATTCCTCAACTCCTTGTGTGCAAAAAATTAATGCCTACCTTTGAGAGCTGCAAAGAAATCCAAGTGTAAGTTATAAAAGTTCATGGCAAATGTTTTCTGAGACTTCACTATGTGCAGGGCACAGTTTTAATGGTCTGGGCACATAGTTATCCATTTGATTATTACAATATCCCTAGAAGTTAATAAAAGACTGGTGACATCCTCATTTTGTATCTGTGTAAATAAATACTGGGCTTCCGAAAACTTGGCTTATAGAGAGTTGAAATGCTTGGCAGGTGAAATACATGGTTTTGAAATTGGTCAGTCTGGTTCTGGAATTCTCTCCTAGTTTTCATATTTTAACTGTTCTGCCTTTCCTACCAACCAGAAACACCCCCATCCTTTCTAGATTACTTACCAAACGCTGGAGAACATAGGCCATAAAGACTACAATTAAAAATTTAAACATGTAAAACCTGATGGAGTTTGGTTATATTTTCCTTTGCTTTGAACCAACAGGTACCAAGCAAATGAAAGCCAACCAGAAGGGGACAAAGTCCACTTCCTCTTCCTTGGAGAACATAGACGTCCATGTAGAAAAAGAGCTATTCATTCTAGAAGCACTGCTCTAGGAGAAGATCCAGTGGAACTTTCTGGGCAAGGTCTGTGTGATAGAAAAGGCCGACAAAGCTCAGATAAGGAACCCAGAGAAAACTAAAGAGCTGGTGCCTTAAGGTCCCACAGCATTCCTTGATCTCTCTACTTCCTCCTCAGGCTCCAGCACCACCCCCTCCTTCAGAACTTCTTCTGCTACTGGTTGAGGCTTTCTCCCCAGCCCTTCTTAGCAAAGGAGGAACAGGCAGAGCCTCCTGTACCTCTCCTTTCTCTCATCTTCCTCCTCCACTGCAAACCACCCTACTCTGCTTTAACTTCTCGGTTGTCAGTATCTATCACATCCAAAGACAGTTCTGATTGGCGTCTCCTTTCTAAGCTCTGGAAGGAGAAAGATCCTCAAAAATCTCCTCCTTTAGCTGCGTTTTTGGAGGATGGATGGAAGGACAGAAGTCGTGGAGTGATGGTAACAGGCACACCAATAACTAAAAACCACCATACTAAACAAAAATAAAAAGAAATGGAGAAGTTTACTATTTTGGTGTCTATTTAGGGGAGAAAGCATTTGCTAAGAAGGACTAGGAGGCTTCTGGTGCCTTCTTGAGCCAGGAGAGCAAGGGACCTAGGGTTTTGTCTGCAAAGCTTCAGAAGAAGGTGAACATGCTTTCCCAAAGTAGCCAATCCCAACACTCAAAGCTGTCCACTGAACATTGAAACTGTCTTTGGTTTTTTGAACTCAGTCAAATTAGATTTATTCTGGGAACTGATGCAAATTATAAGGCAATTCTATAAGATAAAAGCTACTGCATCCTGAAGATATTAATTCTTCCAGCCGTAAATACATGCATTAGGTATAAACAGAGACAAGGCAGTGTTCTCAGTGGCTTTCATCAGAGGATAAAAGACCTGTGGCGGAGTGCAGCTCTCTGGAAATTTGATTCCAAATGAAAATAATAAACAACAGACCTAAATCTTTTTCATTATCAAGCTACGGGTATCTCCACCCGGTGTACACCACATTTTGCTTTGCAGCAAGTCCGAGATAAAAACGTCAGTGCACGGATAGTCTTCCATGTCTTGTTCTCACAGCTCTTTCATAGGCTTGTCACTAGGGTACAGGATGGCTCAGAATCACCATAGTGTCTGTCAGAAAAAAAACTCTGGATCCATGCCCACTGGCTGAATCAGCACAGGGATGGGCTTCCACAATGAAAACCCACTTTGGGCAATTTTTTCTAGTCATTATTTATCCATTCACAGGAATAATGCAGAAGCATCAAAATTCAGAGCAGACAAGCAATAAATCAGGACAAACACAGAAATATTTTCTCAAGAAATTTTCAATAAATATTTTTAAAAACATGCACATTTTTGAATTTTCAAGTTGTTTCATGTATGGTGTGTGCTTGCACATGTGTGTGTGTGTGTGTGTGTGTGTGTGTGTGTGTGTGTGTGTGTGTGTGTGTGTGTGTGTGTAAGCAGGGGGAAATGGGTAAAGTCCTGCTCTGTAGTCCAAACCAGTCTTGGAACTTGCTTCTGCCTCCTAATTGCTGAACTTATTGTGTGTCACCGTAACCAGTTCAAGTGATCATTTATAATATTTTAAAATATTAAAAAATACCCAAGACATATTACGAGATCAAAATTTTCCTAAAAATTTAAGACTAGGTAGTAATTAATGGTGAGAAAATGCAGTGTATATTAATAAAGTGTAAACTCTGGGCCACAATTTAATTGACAGACACACATTACTAAGGCCCATTCTTATTCTAGCTTAAAGGTAAGAAAACAGAAATAAAATTGTTATTAAAAAAAAAAATAAGGCAGGTGTGGTAGTGCAGGCAGATCAGTCAGATCTCTATTAGTTCAAATCCAGACTGGTTTACATAGTGAGTTCCAGGACAGCCATTACTATATAGAGAGGTACTGTCACTAAATAAATAAATAAATAAGATTTTTAAAAAGAAGAAGAAAGAAAGAAAGACAACAGTGCTGAGTGTGTGAAAATTCTTGTTACACAAAATGACAACCTGAGTCTGAATCCTCAGAAACCATCAGAAATATCAGTTACCTCAACACTGCACAGGAAGACAGGAAGATTGGTCAGCTGATCTAACATATGCAGTTGAAAAACAAAGAAGAGACTCTGTCTTAAGGTGTCAGAACTGACACCAGAGAGTATACTCTGATCCCTACACATGCTCTGAGGCCTGTGTGTACCTGGATTCACACGCACTGATATACAAGTAGACACATACAAACAGGCATTCACATAAACACATGGATAAAAGAAACATGGGACTTGTGAGATAAAGTACTTGATGTGCGAGCATGAGGATCCGGGTTCTATGCCTGTAACACACATGTTAAAAAGGTGGGCATGATGTGTGTACTTTTCAAGCCAGCTTTGAAATAGCAGAGTTAAAAAGATCACTGGAGTCCTCGAGCCTACTGTCCATTTTGAGCTCCAGGTCAGTCAGAATAATGCCCAAAGTGTTCTCTAGCACACACAAATAAGCACACACAGAGACAAAGACAAAATAGACACACACACACAGAGACTCACAAAGACTCTCTCTCTCTGTCTCTCTCTCTCTCTCTCTGTCTCTCTCTCTCTCTCTCTCTCTCTCTCTCTCTCACACACACACACACACACACACACACACACACACACACACACACACACAAACACCCACACACTATGACAGCATATGTTGAGAAGGCTGGAATTTGAAGTGGCATTTATGTCTAAATCCCATAAATGTATTTCAAAATACCTAATATATTATCCATTTCCTATATGTCCATGTCAGCTTTTTCCCATTGTCATCTAGTTCAAGAGTTTTTCCATTTGTAAAATTAAGAAATCAAGGCTCACAGTTACGAGGATGCCCCAAAGTGACAAAGTTAGTAAGTTATATAACCCACCTTCCTTGGCACCTCTGGCAGATGCCAGCCCACATTAACTCTAAGACTTGGCTCACAGCTAAGTGTCCTCTATGTGCACTAAAACAAGATGTCCAGACATCCATGTCATATGTAAGACTTCCGGATCCAGGAAAATAAAAGATTAAACAGGAGATTAAAGATAATTTTTAATAACATTTCTTTAAAGAACTTCTCTTTTTCTGCTGGAGCAATCTAGAAAGTAATTACTAATATTTCAACAGTTATTAAGACACACTTCCTGCTGCATAAAAAGCATAAAATTAAACCTTTAAGTACAGCATCCAAGCACCACAAATGTGGAAGAATATGTGCAAACATAATCAATAAATAAATTATGAGATTACCTACCAGGAATAAATCTCTCCTCTTAATATACCCAAAGCGTCCTCCACCCAAAGATGTTCATATAACAGCCTCAGAGAAAATGATTCACATTAAGCTTATTAGAATGCATTCCTTTTAAAGGAATGAGTATGATTTAGGGATTTTGTTTGCCTGGATATATACTTGGGATTAGGAATTAGTTTTGTGAAGTATTTTGATCCCACTCCGATACTGCAAAGATTGTCAATAAAATTTACTTTGAATCAGCAGGAAGAGCTAGATATTAGCTGACCAAAACTAGCCATGGAGGTTTTGGAGAACCAAGGGCACATAGAAAGACACAAGAAGTAGTAGAGACGGACTTAGAAAGAATCTCAGCCATTTTAATTGAGAAAAGAGAGGGGGGGGGTGTCACTGGTCATTGACCAATCAGGTTCTTATCCTGATATCTGACTTTTGTTTTTACTGAGGAAATAATAATTAGATGAACCCTTTATCTGGCATCCAACATGGAATACAAGATCATAAGGCAGCTACCCCCCTCCCGCCCCCATTGGCTTTGCAACCTCACCCGAGTCTAGAGTTTTCCTGTTTCAGGCTCTCTGTAACAGCCCCCAGATGCCACAGGTGCCCCCCTTTTGGGTGATTTGCTCTCCTTCCTGTGAGTTTCAGATCTCCCTTGGAATCTCTCCTTGAGACACTGTCATAGCAGGTCAACCACCTAGACACCAGCTCAGGCTTTTACTGATGCTGTCACTGCCACACACTCTCAGCTACACTCAGATGCCCTCAGCCAAGATGTGCAGTGCAGGGACACTCAGCCTCACACACTGCTGTCATCATCAGCATATCTGGCTAGATACCTAGGAATTCTTAAAGAGGGAAATGCTTGTTTTGGCTTCGGTTTTTAAATATTCTACCTGTGTTGAGAATGGGGGTAGAATGGCAGCCTACAGAATGGGAAAAAGAACTTGACCAACCCTACTTCTGACAGAGGGCTGATATCTAAGAATATAAAGAATTCAAGAAACTAGACATCAAAATACCAAATAATTCAATTTAAAAAATGGAGTACAGATCTAGACAGCAAATTCTCAACAGGAGAATATCAATGGCCAAAAGACACTAAAAGAATCGGTCAACATCCTTAGCCACCAGGAAAATGCAAATCAAAACAACTCTGAGATACCATCTTACACCTGTCAAAATGGCTAAGATCAAAAACACTGATGACACCCTATGCTGGAAAGGATGTGGAGCAAGGGGAATGCTCTCCCATTGCTGGTGAGAGTGTAAACTGGTACAGCCATTTTGGAAATCAATATAGGGGTTTCTCAGAAATCATCTAACTCATCATCGAGCAATACCATTCTTGGACATATACACAATGAATGCACATTGGTACCATAAGGACATTTGAACAACTATGTTCATAGCAAGCATTATTTGTAACAGTTTAGAACCTGGAAACAACCAAGATACCCCTCAAATGAAGAATTAGTACAAATAATGTGGTATGATCACACAATGGAGTATTATGCAGTAGAAAAAATGATATCTTGAAATCTGGAGGCAAGTGAATGAAACTAGAAAATATCATCCTGAGTGTCAGAAAGATCCAGAAAGACATAGCATGTACTCACTCATAAGTGGATATTAGACAAAAAGCAAAGAATAACCATCCACATCCCCAGAAAAGCTAGGTAACACAGAGGACCCTTAGAGAGATATCCATAGATCCTCCTGGGAAGGGTAAAAAGATAAAATTTCCTGAGAAAGTAGGAGCATGGAGGGGGTAAGAGGATGTGGGATGGGATCATGAGGGAATGGGATGGTAGAGTTAGGGGAGAGACAGAGAGGGAGAACAAGAAAATAGGTATGGTGACAGAGGGAGCCATTTTGGGGTTAGGGAAAAACCTGGTACCAGGGAAATTCCCAGGAATCCACAAGGATGATTCCAGCTAAGACTCCAAGCAATAGTGGAGAGGGTGCCTGAGCTGGTCTTCCCTATAATCAAATTGATGATCACCCTAATTGTTTTCATAGGATCTGTATCCAGCAACTGATGGAAGCAGAGGCTGTGATCCACAACTAATTAGTGGGCCAAGTTACCATCCAATCAAAAAGAGGGAGGAGGAATTATATGACCCAAGGGGTCAAAATCATGATAAGGAAACCCAGAGAGACATCTGACTGAGCTACTTGGAACTCACTGACTAAACTGCAGGGGGGGGGGGGTGAGGTGGGGGGGTGGTTACCTTCACAGGACCAAACTAAACCCTCTGAATGTGGATAACTGTGATGTGGCTTGGGAAGTCTGTGGGGCCTCTGGCAGTGGGACCAAAATTTATCCCTAGTACTTAAACTGGCCTTTTGAAGCTCACTCCCTATTGAGTGATGCTGTGGGATAATACTCTTGTACACTGCAAAGATTGGTTACTCAAATTGGTTTAATAAAATGCTGATCGGTCAGTGGCTAGGCAGGAAGTAGAGATGGGGTGACTAGACTAGTAGAATTGTGGAAAGAGGAAAGGCAGAGCAGGAGATGCTAGCCAGACATAGAGGAAGCAAGATAAGAATGGTCCTCTGAGAAAAGGTACCAGGCCATGTGGCTAAACATAAATAGAATCATGAGTTAATTTAAGCATTAGAGCTAATCAGTAATATGCCTAAACTACTGACCCAATAGTTACTATAATATTAAGCCTCTGAATCTATTATTTGGAAAACAGCTGCTGGCTATTTGAGAGGTTCTGATGAGACAGCAACTTTTGACTACAGAGAGATACCTTGACAGCCTTGATATGGCAAGGAAAGGCTTGGTCACGCCTCAATGTGATATGGCAGACTTTATTGACTCCTCATGGGAGGCCTTATTCTCTTTGAGGAGTGAATGCAGGGTCTGTGGGGGGGAAGCTGGGATTCAGTGGGAGGAATGGAGGGAAGGGGAACTGTGGTTTGTGGGAGATTATGTTGTTACATTGTAAAGAATTGTCCTGCCCACTGGTTTAATAAAAAGTGCTGATTGGCCAAAGGCAGGCAGGAAGTGTGGGTGTGGCTACCAGACTAAGAAAACTCTGAGAACAGGAAGCCCAGAGCAGAATGCCAGAGAGAAGCCGGAAGAAGCAAAGGACAACTATGATGCTCTAATATAGGTACCCAGCCACATGGCTGAACAGAACAAGAATCATGGGTTAGATTAAGGGTACAGAGTTAGCAAGTTATATGCCTGGGCCTTAAGCCAATCAGCCTAAAACTATTGAAAGCATCTGTGTGTCTTTGAGGGTCTGTGGGTCAGCAGGCCTAAACCTTGAGGTTAGGGCTGAAAATCTGGAACAGAAACCTCCTACTATAAATGGCAGCCCAATGTGGGTCAAATATACCCACATAAAGCCATAAAAAGCTTAAAAAATGGTCTAGAGCCCAAAGCAGGTTCTGAGTTGTGTCTCTCATGTGAGCCGTGGTACAGAGACGCCTTGGTGAGACCTGTGGGCTTGAGATACAATGACAGACTTTTGGAGTGCACCTTAAGGTGTAAAATGGCTGGTTCCTGAAGTCTCACAGAACCCTCAATATAAGCAAAAAGTCGTAAATGACTTATTTCAGGTTTCTGTTCATAAGGACTAAAAGGGAACAGAATCAAAGATGGCTTCTTAGTGTTGATGTTTTCTTGGATCAGCTCTGTTTGCCGGAGGCAAAATGAGGCTTGGCTTTAAGAGAAGCTTCCTGATTCAGCCTTAGAGGCAAAACACTTGTGCTTCTTTTAAGAGGCCCTGCTGCCAAATACTTAAATGGAGTTAATGAGCAGCAGATGGCAAAGCTTTACTTGGTGATTATTTGGACCCTAAAATTCTCCAGAGTACCTGGGTTAAAAAGATAAATTATATGAAGCCAGATTAGGAGCTGGGTGGAACCATCCATCTACCCTACCAACCTTGGCAAGATTAAAAGTATGGTCAGAAACTGAAAGAAATAGAAGAATCTGGGTGGAGTCAATCACCCTAGCCAAAGAAAGGTGTGGTCAGAGACAGAAAAATTTAAGAGATAAATATACTGTAAAGACAGTTTAAAAAAAAAAAGTCTAAGTGGTTTAGAGTGTGTTTAAAATATATGTACATAGGCTTAAAACTGTATTCTTACAGAGACGGGAGTTTAGAGCAGAACCTAACATACCTTTGCATCTCTGATGGTGTTAAAGAGGAGACAATTATAGCTACCATTTTCCTTGTTACCAAATTAAACATAGAGATTTTGAAGAACAGAGGACATATAGCAAGGCACAGGAAGTAGTAGGGAAGGGCTTAGAGAAATTCCAGGCATTTTGGATTAAAGAAGGAGAGAGAAAGAAAGGCAGGTTGCTTCTCTACCACTTCTCCGATCAATCAACTTCCTACCCTAATATCTGACTCCTGAGATTTTATTGACTAAAAAATACAATTAGATAAACAATTCGTATTTTGTAGACATTTCAAGAAACCTAGATGTACAATAGAAAACAAATAATTACCACCTATTTCCTGATGACTAATGATGGAATCTGAGGAGTAGATAATTGTCTCAGCACAAAAAGTCATAGTGTGTCCATTTGACCCACTTCAAACCAAACAAAGCACCACAGAAAAAAGGTGAGAGAAAATTATCTTCCTCCCCTCCACTCCCCTCCCCTCTCCCATTTGCTTTCCCTATTGGTTAGGGTAAAGGTCACTGCAACAATGTTCACATTAACAAGGGAAAATGGAAGCATATTCATGTGATGTAAGTTTTATGTGCTGAGGAAAGCTTCAGACACAAAGCCCTAAAGAAACAGGACAAAGTATTTTTATGGACAGGCAAAGTGAGGTCAGAAAAGAAGGCAGTGCTGTGATCTAACAGCAATAAGCTAGGGTAATTTATTGAAGCCTTCTTGTACAGAGTCTTCACTGCTTATCAGAAAAAAATCAGCGCTCTACTGAAGGGGGTGACCTATGTCTGCTTTTGTGATAAGTAGGTCAGATAATTCTTTTAGTAGGATGGTGGAAGAAGGCTAGAGAGTAGCCTGCCTCCTGTCACAGTTTTCTAGTTTTCTACATCTTAAACTATTCTAGCAGCCAAGAAGCTGTCTTCCTGGGCAACAAGTTCTGAGTGCCATCAATAATGACAGAATTTAAAATCATACACACACTCCCTGGCAACTAAAGAAACAACATTTCTTAAAAATGAACATACATAAACAAACAAACATATAAGAGACAATGAAGAATTTCTTGACAGGAATCCAGCAAGGCAACAGGACTGGCAACATGATGTTCATGAGAGTAACTTGGGTGGGCACAGGTAAAGGCTAAGAAGCTGAGAGAGGGGACAGAGTTTCCTTTTTAAACCTGCAGGCTGTCCAGATCACCGCACTGATCATCTGGTGCCTGGCAGTGTTCTACTTTTAAACTTGAGAAGAAAACTAAATAATCATTTGTGAAATAAGAGGTCACTTTCTACTTCAATATTTCCTTCTCTTGTTACATGGGTCTTACTGAGTAAGCCAGGCCACCCTGCGTGTTGCTAGTCAGAATCTAAAGCCTCAGGAAAAAATAATCCTGAAGTACCATCATGTTCAAGAGGCTAACTAAGTGGTGTACCCTCATTAACAATAACAATACTTGCTTCAGAGAAAAAGACCATTAGAGGGATTACTGCTATTACTACCTGGCATGAGACAAAAGTGGTTTAGAACTCAGACATTAGACACAGCACTGAGAATCTCACACATAGGCAAAGAAATAAACAAAAAGGATTGGCTTCATGCTGTCCATGGTAGGCAGTCAACCCTCCCTTCAAAATGGGCAGCTGTGTAAATTTCAAAATGAGAAATGCTCTCAGCCTCAACCCCAAACTTTCAGATGGTACAACTGGATTCTGAAGGTGCCTCTCTGCTCCATAGAGATGCTACCAATGTGTCAGGACTGGGTTCCATGCTCACGGTTTCCCGAACACCATCACTGAGTTATTTGGTCAGTAGACAATAACACGGCTCAGAAATACCCAACTTCTGGGATGAGACTGTGTGCATAAGAATGAAGGTCCCCTCCCTGTCCCTGCATCATGCTCCCTGTCCCTGATTATGAGTTAGGAAGGAGAGTTAATGAACAGATGACCTGAGATTATTTGTGGTGGAAGCTGTGCTGTTGAGCTGACACCCAAGTACACTTTCATACAATGTGATGCTTACATCACAGTTTGGTACCCATAGAATATACACTTGTATGTAGAAGGACTTGGTGTAACAGAATAGCTAACAAAGGTTCACTGTCTACTAAAGGTGAAGTGTATGTGGGGTGTGAGGTGTGTGCATGCACATAAGTGTGTGTGTGTGTGTGTGTGTGTGTGTGGTGTGGTGCAGTATGTGTGATGAATTTTTCTTTACATCTGATATTCCACAAAGGATTTGAGTTGATCCATGAAAAATACTGAGGAAATGCTGTGCCAAGGCTAGAAACAACAAATACTTTCAAAATGTAATATACCTCTTTTAAAGAAAAAAGAAACAATTGTTTACATAAGTCAGCTTAAACTAAACAGTGCTGGTTATGGTTATGGTAAGTATATTAAACAATTCATAATAGCACTTTATATTATAAAACCAGTGCATCACTAGCAACACTAAAACTAACAAATACATGATACCTGGTTCAGGTAAGTGGGACAGCATGGACTCTGAGACCCCATAGCCATGCTCTGCAACCCTGCTGGACTCAATGCTTATTTGTCTCCTGTAACAAATTATATTTTAAAAAGTTTCTCCATCCCCAAAATACCATAACATCTCTATCAACTACGAGAAAGAGCCATTAGCAGCCACTCCAATGTCATCCTTCTTTAGGTCTCTAGGACTAAGTTACTTACTTTTTCTATTCAAGTCCATTTGTATAGTAAATAACTTAAATGCCCTCTTTAGAATTGTGAAATAAAATCATGAGAGAACATAATCTACCTGTTCACATAAAACACAACTGTTTATCAATCTATGTGCCATACTATATCTAGCTGTGCATCCTTCCATGGGTTAGCTCTGTCACTGGTGTTTTCAATGGTTTCTGAAAATTAAGCAAACACTAATTCAGTGCATTTTAAATTTACATTTGAATCCTGAGTTTTAAATCTCTGGTGTCCATGCTTTAATATCTATGTATTGTATTTTTAAAAATCAATTTCAAAGTGAAGACACTGATATTGCATCTTCTTATAGAATCTTAATATTTGGACACTTAACATGGCAGTTGACAAGGAAATGGGTGGAAGTGGATTGTTCCTGAGTTCTGTTTTCATGTCAAAAAAGAAGCCATGTTCATGTACTATGACTTAGTGCCAAGTTACCCTTCCAGTCAAGGCCAGCCCTAAATCCCACAAGCTTTATTTGACCATGTGTGGCATCAGTAGCATAGTATGATGTGCTTCTTATTTCCACCACCCAAACCTGACACTTAAGCATCAAAGCCAACTATAGAAATTTATGTTTGTGTGAAACAGGCTACACTCTCGCTTCCTAGCCATCAGTCTTAGTTTTATCCTTTTGTTGTGATTAGAGGCTGTCAAAATAAACCCTCCATTCCTCTCTAGCACACTTCAAAACCATTTTTGAACTCCATTGATCCCATTAAGTTTGAACTCTGGTATTTAGTTGCAAGAGAGAAATGTGTGGGCATGAAGAGAAAATGGGCAAGGGAGCAGGAGACAAGTGAGGCACCTGGAACACAACAGATGTACATTTCCTGAAGAAGGAATAAGTGAAATAAAATTGTGTGAAGCATTAAAACTATACCAGGTGCTTTAGTCTATACAAGACTCATAAAATCAATAAGAAGCTGATGGACCCTGCCCTGTTCTGTTTTCGGACTCCTAAATTTAGTTTCTGTTTTAGTATTTGCACAGTAATAATTTTAGTACAAAGGGTAAATGTCTTGTAAACTAATGGGAAACATACAGTTTGGCACAGTTTATAATGTCAGGATTTATGGCTCTAACACTGAGGGTCTCTCTGACCTCGAAGATAACATAATAAAACAGCAATGTGCTGCAAATGGCTCGTTGTGATTTTTTATTAGTTCCCATAATTGCCCCTTATTAATTTGTGTGCACATAATAAGCACTCACCTTCACAGTCTGTCCAGCTTCAGGACCATCCTAGAAAAAGGAAAAAGAGAGAGAAAGAGCTGAGGTGAGGAATGACTGATGATATTGCCTGCTTATTCATAAATACTGCTCATTAGTAATTTAGATCCAGACCAGTCAGGTCTCCACTTCCGCTGAGTGAGGAGTTATGCATAAAATGATATGAATTATCCAGCAAGCCACTCCTTTCTACTTTTCATGCTCTTTGCTTTTAGCTGTGGTTTTAATCACATTAAAGGTAAGGTTGAAAATGTTTGGGGAGGCAAAGTACTACAGTTTGGTTATCTTTAAATCAGAAATCATTTAATTAATATCTGATTAAATTTCTCCTCTAGAAATCAACGAAGCAAGAAGAAATGTTCAGATGGGTACAGTCCTTTCAAGCTCTTGTGACCTTGAGGGAGAAAAGTAGAAGGGATTGTGGGAGGACCCTTACCCTGTACCTATTCCCCTTCCAGTCTCTTATGGCCAACAGGACTACTATCTATTGTCATTGTCACAGCTGAAAATGAGCACACAAGCCCAGTCTCCACCAGGGACAAGATGGCAAACTTCTCTGGAATAAAAAAAAAAAATTCAGGATAGAATTGCCTGTCTGAGGTTTTGGCTAAACACTCCTCTCAGTGAGCCTGACTCGTGGGAAGGATCCCTGCCTTACTATCACAAGTTTGCTGTATATATCAAACCTGTTCAAACCTGAGCCATAACCTATTAGTGGATGATGAAGGCAACACATTGTTTCCAACCAGTGCTTCAGAAGGAAGCATCACAGGACAAAATTTGTTAGATTCTGGGCGATGGACTAAGGTTACTTTGTGAAACTTCAGCTCTTTATGTTCATAGTTGCATGCACATGTGAAGGGAGAGGTACATAAGATTGTTACACACATACAAATGTTATTGTGAAGTCTAATTTTAAAGCAGTTTCATAACACTACTTCTGCAATATTGCTCTAATTTTACACATAGTCAGCCACCATACTTATGGATAACCAAAACTGTTATCTTCGGACAGATGTTCTTCTCCTTTACCTGGCCTCCTTGGAAACAGTTTGCAACACAGGTTTGATTGACCCACCCCAAGTTGAACTACTGTCCGAAGGTGATTCAAATTGTATTTTTAGGGATGTTTAACTATTCTCTGTAGTAGGAGGTTTCTGGCCCTGACTTTTGGGCCTTGCCTCAAGGTTTAGGCCCGCAGACCCGCAGACCCGCAGTCCCACAGTCCCACAGAGACACACAAATGCTTTTAATAGTTTTTGGCTGATCAACCTCAGGCCCAGGCATATCACTTGCTAGCTCTCTACCCTTCATCTAACACATGATTCTTCCTGTTCAGCCATGTGGCTCGGTACTTTTTCTTAGAGCAGCATCATTGTCCTCTGCTTCTTCCAGCTTCTCTCTGGCATTCTGCTCTGTGCTTCCTGTTCTCAAGAGTTTTCTTAGTCTGGTAGCCTCGCCCACACTTCCTGCCTGCCTTTGGCCAATCAACGCTTTTTATTAGACCAGTGGGTGGGACAATTATTTACCGTGAAACAACACAATCCCCTACAACTCTCAATACAGAGAAACCAGAATTTGTGTTTTGTAAAAGGAACATTCTTGGTCAAAGCCTTCAATAGATTGGCTTCTGTACTTAGTCTCTTTGTAGGTCTATGGCAAAAAGCTCAGAAAGGACACAAGGGCAGTGTGATTGTCAAGTTGATGTGTTTTAAAACAAATCTACAGATATCAGGGAGTTTCTAGATTAGAGTAATTGAGGAGGGAAACTGGATGCTAAAAATGGGTAAGAGTACTTTGTAGGCAAGTGTTCTAAACAAATGAAAAGAAGAAAGTCAGTGAGCTGAGCACCAATATTGTTCCTTCTGGTGACACTGTGACTACACACTGTGAGAAGCTGCCTATGCTCCTCTCATTTCCCTAATCTCAACCTGTGAATAAAACTTAACCATGGCTTCCTTAGCCTAGCTTAATGAGACTAACTGATGCAGATGGAAGCATCCTAACTAACCTGAATAGCTGAGAATGCAGTCCCCATATGTGGGATAAGTCAGTCAACACATTCCAAGCACAATGGCCATTACATGTGGAATGCTGTTCCTATCCATAGGGATCTGAAGGGGATAATGGTACTCAACTCCTAACTATGACAGACACATCATGGACATTCTCTTCTCAGCCTTAAGAATACTAAGCGAAGTTCTGTAGTAGATGCCTAGTGGTTGAAAATCTGTTTGTAGTAGGCCATGTGAGACAAAGCTTGGAGAAACCTGTGACTTATCTTTGCAGTATGCACTAAGTTTGGAGAAAGGTAAGTCCTATGAAGAAAAGACTTAACTTAGCTATCTGTTCTCCTTGGATCGACGGCAGGGCTAAGCTTCTGTATGCCCTAAGCACAAGAACCTTTCCCAACTCCAGTTCCCATGTAACATCCCAATGCTGGTTAGTTTTTCTCAACTTGACACAAAGTAGAAACAACTGGGGAGACAAAAACCTCTGCAGAGGAATGGCCATCATCAGATTTGTTTGTGGGGGGATTTTTCTAGATTGCTAATTGATTGGGGAGGGTCTGGCTTACAGTGAGCAGTGCAAGCCCTGGCCAGATGGACACAGTTGTCTAAGAAACAACTGAATGTGAGCCTGGAGCAAGCCAGTAAGCAACCCTGCCCCTGTCTCGGCTTCTGTTTCTGCCTCCAGGTTGCTAACTTTAGGCTTTTGTCCTAGCTTCCCTCAATGGTAGGATTGAGTGTAGGGACGAAAGCCAAATGAACCTATTCTTCCCCTGAGTTGCCTTTGGTTTGTGTCTTACCACAGCTGAGAAGCAAATTATTCCAATCCCTGGAAATCTCTTTTCTATGACTTCCAACTACTTTGTAAACAGTGTACTAAATACTTGCTGTGATGCCATTCCATAGTCCACCTTGGGGACAGTGGACCTTGGGTGAATGCCATCTTTTTCTGCTGTTATGCATATGCAGACAACTAAGCTGCCTCTCTCTAAAATGGCTGGGATACAGAGCACTGCACAGCTTTGAGAAGAAAGTAAAAAAAAAAAAAGTCTGAACAACCCATACACTCACTTGCATGGAGAAGGTAATGGAGGTCCCCTGGAAGTGTTTCTCAACCACTGTCCCCACTCTCTGGGTCACTTGAAACAAATCAGCCACTTCATCAGGACGTAGGTCACGGAAGCGCTCCACAGGCCTCAGTGGGCACACGAGGACATCTGCAGTAGGTAGGTTAAGGAAAATTTGGCTTGCTTAGGGAGTAGTTATACACGCAGCACTGTGTCCTCTTGACCTGGGGCCTGAATCTTAAAGATTGAAAATAAACAGAAAAATACTTAGCAACCAAGACCTTTAAAAGATAGTTAGTTTACTCTGAGGGTGACACCTCTGCACTTAGGAGAATTTAAGAAAAGACATGATTATGAGCACAGTGATACCAGCACTTGCTGTGATAATTACAGCAGGAGGTAAAATCTATTCTGAGCCATTATCACTTGACCCCCACTTCTGAGGTTCATCTTCCCCAGTAGTAAAGACATTGCCATGGAAAAGCAGCTCGAATATCTAGGTGGTTTTGCTAGTTTGAACATCATGATTACACTGTCAAGTATTCTTTTAGATGAATGATAAAAACATAGGAAATGTCTGATAGCTGACTATTTTAGTTTTAAAGGGCTGCTGATACGGTCCGGTGAGCCTCATCTATAGCTAACAGATATGGCACAGTGGTCAGATGTGACACATTAGTAAGCAGCTTATACTACAGGCTCCTTGAACTGATTACTCATGGTCTAAGATGTTTCTGGTTAAATATTTAAATAAAAGAGCTTTCTCTTGTATAAAAAAACTGTTGCAATGCATTCAACCAGTTAGACAGAGCAACACATTTACGTTTCTGGTCTGATAAAATACACAGGTCTAGAGACAAAGGATTAAAGTTTAACATTTATTGGAAGCAAACTTATAGTTATGAATGCATCAATACTTCAGATTGTTTTTGGCACCCGAATCTATGGTGTATGCATGTGTCCACACATCTGTATGATATATATAGATAGATTTGTCCTTGTGTGAATATATATACAAATGCTTCTTGACTTGTGAAGGAGGTATACCTCAATAAATCCATTATAAGCTAAAAATATCTTTTTTACAAATTCATGTAATACAACTAACCTAAGGAGCATCGTGGTTTAGCCTAGCCTTACATAAACATTAACCAACAGATGAGAAAAATTATCGAACTTGCAAAGCTCATTTTCAAATAAAGTGCTGAAAATCATACATAATTGGTTGGAGGCTGTAATGTGAGTGCACATCATAGTGACTATATTGGGATGCTTTCCCACTGTTGTAACTGAAAAATTGAGGTCAACCCACTGTTCTCAGAGATCGTCTATATGTATATACACACAACATATATTATTTGTTACATTTCCAGACACTTGCTAGAAAAAATAAAACTTAATTTTTCTTTAAATTTATTCCCCCTCTACCCTTTTTTCTTGTTTTAAGAAAGCATGCTCTGCCCGCAGCCAAGTAGCAAGGGATCTAATGAAACCCCAATCCAACAATGGCAAGTCTCAGCAGAATACAAAGCACTTTAACCCTTCACACTGTTGGCCTAGGGGAAGTGCACAGAGCTCAGCTTGGCAGACCTGATTTTCATATGAGATGGGAAAGAGGGAAACAGATGAATTTGGCTATATTCTGGAAATTCACATGAACAGAAAAGGGCTCTTTGTTTAATCTGAGCTGATTTTTTTTGTTTGTTTGTTTGTTTCAGAAGGAGAAAACACTCAGGGCATCAGATAGTAACAAAGATAATCGCCCTTCCTTAGCTGGGCTCTTTGATTACCATGGGTCAATGAAACACTTATAAATGAAGAATTTGTTATATTTTTCTTTTAGCATATTGCCAGCCTCTACTCCCAGAGTCCTTTTCTCTTTGGTAAAAGGGTCCCTGTCCCATATTCATTCTTCCTACTTCTTTTCCCAACAAAAATGTTTTTTTTGATTATTTGGGAATTTCACAATGTACCCCAATAACATTCACATCCCATTCCACCTAGGTTCACATCTTCAAAAAAATACACCAAATACTGTGGGTCCCCAAGAGCCATGCCCGCTGTACTCTGATGTCAAACCACACCCTTCCCTAGGCTCTGACATCAGGCCTCTCTATCACTTTGCCTTTGTCCTCTCTTGGGAGCTCTCATCTCTCTTTCTTCTTCCTTCCTTCCTTCTTCCCTTCCATTTCTTTTTCTTCTTGCTTCCTCTGCCACTATAACCATAATCCCTCTGTTAATCATAATCATAGACAATAAAGCTCCTTTCTACATAGACACAGCCATTAAGAATCTCCTGCTATCTGCCACTGCCTTCTGCCACATTTCCCGTGTCCTGCATTCAGAGAAACTTGCTGCCAAATAACTAGATATATGTGAACCACACCAAAATATGCTCAAAACTCTAACGAGCACAATTTATGTTTCCCATATAGTCATTGAAGCATGGCGAAATTCCAGTGGCCAGCCCTTTAAAGATAGTGGAGTCCTTTCTCGTACTTCCCAATCACTGTGAAGAGCTAAATGTCAGCATTTTAAAAACAAGTTTTAAGGACTCTCCTACTCTCCTCAAAGCTTCCTGTTTAGACTGTTTCTTTGTGTGGGGGGGGGCCAAGGAGGCTTTTACAGAACCTTTCAGTGTTTTTATTCTCAACTATAAGTCTAGAGTCATCACACCACAGCAACAGAAGCTTCCCTGCCCATATTGTGACAGCCGGCAGCAGCACAGATCATAGACTTTTACATGGTTTCTCAAGGCTGCAGGAACAATGGACATCCACAGGGTATCCAGAGGCCTCATGGACCTCATCATGGCTTCTGGCAGCAGCATGGACAACGAACATCAACAGGGCCCCAGCACTGAGGAGACATCAACATAGTCTCCAGAGGCTATACAGACAGTAGATAAGATATCCATGTCCTTTGGTGATAGTACCGGACAATGAACATTAACATGTTCTCAGGAAGCAGCACAGACTGCAGATACCAACATGAGCTCCTGTGGCAAAAAGAATCATGGTCATCAACAAAACCTCATACTTTTTGTGGCATCTCAGACTAAGTCCTCAGGGGGTAGCACAGACCATGTACATCAATATGGCCTCCAGAGGCAGCACTGACCACTGACATCCATATGGCCTCTGGTATCAACACAGCCTGCAGTGGCAGCCTGGACCACACCAGCATGAACAATATTCTATCTTGGATATCTTGCCATTGTCCTCTGATCAGCATCCTGATGTTCCTACTCGTCTTGGGAGAAGTTCAATGCCACCTCCCAGAATGTCAACAGACCCTGAGGAGCATTTACCAGAGAAGCATCCATTCTTGCTGCTTCTGAGTTTCTGTCTCAGGAACAAAGACTAAAAGTCTTTTAGATGCATTCATTCTGTCTCTTCTCTTCACCATGCAGAGCCCTTTGTTCTTCATGGGAAGTAGATATGGTGTAAGCAGTGTGAGGTCTGGGAGGTTTCAGGGCTCCCATAACACTGCTGACTGGTGATTTTCTAGGGCCCCTCTTAGGAGTAATTGTGGCTCGAGGAACTCAGCCCACCCTCCAGTACTAGGCTTACTTCTTCCACAACCAGTTCTAGAACACGAGACTCTCCCAAATCCAACAGGGAATCCTCCTCACTATTCTAATTTACACTCTTTCATATGCCTCTTCATCAAACATCAGCAAGATGACAACTACGTAGCTTCCAGAAATTGCTGTGGTAGGCCATGTCTGCATGAAGTGACCAGCTAGAGAAGGACTGGCATCTCACATCAGCGACTACTCACTGTAGAAGCTGGTGGGATGGAGCTGTAAGATCAGTGGCACAATAAACATTTTCCTCATTGATGCCACAAAAAGTAGTACTTATCAGCATTACTTCTTAGATGGTAACAGCCAACTTAACTCAATATTTAATAGGTTAAAATATGAAATGGATTAAATCAAAATGATACCCAAGCTTTCTCTTTTATATACTCAACCCCATGTCATGTAGAATATACATCCACCGCTTTTAACAATGATTAATAGTAATAGATGTTATGAAAAAGGTTAAACAGGTTTAACACAGTCTCATTTGGATGAAGACCTTTTGCTCCAGATGTGCAGTATTGTTGAATGTTTGTGTGGATATATGTATAGGACTATGTATGGATATTCTCTGTAGCCAATCATCTGCGTGAGTCACCTTATTGGTGTACAACACACACTGTTATGCAGCCTATGATATGATGAAATAAAAAGAACTCTATAAGATGCTTTATTAGCAGTTGTTCATATGATCATTTTCTTAGCTAGAAGGCAGAAGCTCGGCAGCCACACAACTCTATCTGATCACATAGGAAGCTCACAGCATTTTTCATGGGGTCACACTACACAGTGTTTCAGAGGCTCTAGATCACCCAGAAATCATGTGAATGGTTGAGCTGGCCAGCAGTAGAGATAGCATCTGATCCTCTCCCTATGCCATTTGGGAAGCTATTGAAGACTCAAAGAACAAGAGTCAGCCCCGTGTTTGTTTTTCAAACCCAAAGCCCAACGGTATGGACATATAACTAGCAGTCATGTTTATTAAATAATAAAAAAACTGTGAAAACAGACTATGAAACCATGAAATCAGACAAGAGTTTCCAGCTATCTTTACCACAGGCTACACTGACTGATCTCTATCTACCTATAGAGCCCCCCTTTCCAGGTCCTTAAACACTGTGAATGTCCATCTTTCTTTTGAGCCACAAACATACTAAGCTCCTTCCCAGCTAGAGGAGCTTTCTTCCAACAACTTCCTGTCTAAGCTTTAGTTGTCTGTCGCGCACACATGACTGCTTCCTTCTAATCATTCAGATTTCAATTCCACAATCATTTCCTCAAAAAATTATATAATAAACATTTTATTTTCTATCTTACTGTTCTATTTAAATTCCTCTTATAGCCCTGGTCACCAGTTGTTACTATTCTTGACTGGTAACCACTTACCCAGATTAGTAAGTCTCATGGGAAGAATGACTTGGTCTTGATTATAGTTCATTGATATCCAGAATTCCAGAGACATTCATTACTTCTGGAATGCATAGATAAATGATAATCATATACTCATATTAGCCACCTCTGAGTTCTAAGAGTTTGACTAACTAGAGGCAATATTAATATAACATCTAGGCTTATATATAAGATAGGGATAATATACTTACTTTTTCCTTTTAAATCAAGGAGTTTTTTTAAATATGAATTATGGCTAGAATTAATGTTTAGTGCTAATTTAGAAATGTTAACTTATTTTTACATAAGTTAGTATTATATGAGCCCAAAGAAAATACAACTATGATAGTAAGATTTATATATATATATTATATATATTTATGAAGTGACCAGCTAGATATATGTGTGTGTATACATAAATACACATATATATTTTTTAAAAACCTCTTAGAATTAAACAGAAATGATTTTCAAAAGTTATTTGCTTCTATTTGGAGTCTCAAATAATCTGTATCAATATAAATGCTGCTTTAGACCATGATTAAGAAATGTCATTCCACTGAGCTATAAAGCAGCTCAGTGGTTTATCTCTTTCCTAAAATGTTTGAGGCCTAAGAATCCATCTCTAGCCCTTGGAAAGAATAAATGTAGGTTATATATTCACTTAATTAACATTGAGCCACAGTTACAGATGTGCACTATTAAGATCTATACATAACATAAAAGCATATTAAATTGCTGTTATCTTCCTTCTAGCCCAGAAGACAGGACAGGACCATATCACCTCAGTAAAGAAAAAAGTAGAAACAGAATGTGTGTGTGTGTGTGTGTGTGTGTGTGTGTGTGTGTGTGTGTGTGTGTGTGTGTGTGTGTGTGTGTAAAGATATATAGAGAGAGGAATTCAGAACAATGGAGAAAAACCCCCACTGAATGTGTTACGGAACATTATTTTAAGGTGTGTTACTTTTGTTTGTGCTATGGATCATTAGTGATGCAAAGATGTGTTGCATTTTTTTATGTTGCATTTTTTTTTTTAATTTGTAAAGCTGTGATTCTTTGTCTAAAACACCTGGTGGTCTAATAAAGAACTGAATGGCCAATAGTGAGCCAACAGAAGAGATAGGCAGGGCTGACGGGCAGAGAGAATAAATAGAAGGAAAACCTGGGAGCAAAGGAAGGAAGAGCAAGAGAACAAGGAGAGAAGGATGTCCGGGTCTAGCCGCCCAGCTACACAGCAGCCACAAAGTAAAAGTGAAAGTAAGGTGAGGCACACAAAAACAGAGAAAGGCAACAGCCCAGATGCAAAAGGTAGATAGGCTAGTTTAAAATTTGAAAAAGTAAGCAAGAAACAAGCTAAGGGCAGGCATTTATAATTAAGAATAAGCCTCCATGTGTGATTTTATTGGGATCTGGGTGGCACCCCCCTAAAAGAGCTAAAAACTCCTCACAACAGCCATGGAAATGTATAGTACTCTACACAGCAAGAATTCCAAGTAGTCAAGAATCTCTCCTACATAATGAGATTATCCTATGGCTCATTGCAAAAATAGGCAGGTTTATAAATGACTTAAACCAAATTGGCAGCCTATCTCTGTAAAAAAAAAAAAATCATATTGCAAATCTCATAGGCTTGATAGGTCAAGTGCCGAAGATATCAAAATCAATAATAAAAACTAATAGGTGTGGCAGGATTCCAGGAAATACTGTTTACACTTTAGTTCTTTGTCATCCACACATGACTGCTTCCTTCTCACCATTCAGATTTCAGTTCCACAGTCATTTCCTCAAAGAATTATATAATAAACATTTTATATCTCTAGCCTACTGTACTATTTAAATTCTTATTATTGCCCTGGTCAACAGTTGGTACTGGTGCTGTTTTGTCATTGGTCACCAGTTTTGTTGGTGCTGTGGAACATTTGCTTTAATGATGTGAAAGATGTATTGCATTTTTCATGTGTGTGATTTTATTTGGATCTGGGTGGCAGGCCCCCCAAACAGCTAAAAAATCCTCAAAACAGCTATGGAAATTTTCAGTACCTGTCACAGCAGTTGTTCCAAGTAATTACACTGAGCAATATTTTTCAAATTTGCATAACCTTAAAATGATAATTTTTATTTTACTAACTTAAAATTGTGTGTCTATGTGAGTGCGTGCGCGCATGCGTGCACATGTGTGTGTTATGGGAAGGCAGGAGCACCAGTACCACCAACATTGTATGTATGTGGAAGTCATAGGACACCTGTCAGGAGTCATTTCTTTGGATTTTTCTTGGGATCAATCTCAGGAAGTTAGGTTGTGGGGCAATTGCTTCTATATACTGAGCTATCCGCCACTCAAACGTGTTGTTTAATTAATTAATTATTAAAGGACGCTCTATAGGACAAATGTTATAGAGGATGGTCTTCAGGAGTCACCATCATCATTTTTTTCAGAGAGATGTCTGAAGTTCTGTAAATTTTTTTGAAGTTCTCTAATTTTAAAACAGAAGGTGAATGCTGGTCATGATGACTCATGATCTGAACACACAGAAGCTTGAGGCAAGAGATCCAGAATAGCCTCATCTATATAGGGAGATCATATAAACTTATCAATCAATACCATTGAGTATATATCTTACTGGTCATAGAGATGAGAGAGAGAAGAACATTCTGCTAAGAGGTAGAATATTAAAAAAATTATAACAGGAAATATAATTCTCATTAGGAATGTTGGCCAAACATTTTTGAGTTATTATCATATCTGGATACATAGTGGGATTCTGCTTTGGATGTTGCCAGTTGAATAATAGTTTTGGATTTTCAATCTAAGTATCAAAAGCAAAGACAATATACATCATTTCCAGGCTGGATTCCCAAACCCAAATATAAAGGCTCATTTGAGACAAGTAGCCATGCTGTCCCATGATGTCACTGATCCGGAAGTCTGGAGACTGCATTACTGGTTAGCAGATGGCATACTTCCTGTCACAATGCCTAGTCAGTGGTCCTTTCTAGATAGGTTTTGTCTCTTTTGCTAACTCCATCCAACCAACGTGTAGTAGCTTCTTAGAACATCATAGTAAAGTGGGTTATGGGGCTGGCTACGGATCAGGTGGAAAGAGTAAGAATATTAGTGTACAGAACAAGCATCTGCCATTCTTTAATAATAAAGCAATAAAAATATTTCTCAAGGACTCCCTTTCCACCTTTCCTAATGATATACAAGTCATTTCTAGCTCTCACAATGTTTCTGAGTAACTATTATGAAAATCTATTATTATTGTTATTGTGCTAAAGATATGCAGAAGTATCTGTGATTCAGATAATTCTAGTTAGGAGAGTTCTGAAAAGGAAGATGAAATGTCACTCAAATGTATCTGTCCATTGTACATAAAGACAAGAATGGGACACACTAATATGAAAATGTTATAAAAATGTTCTCAGCAGCTACAAGTTGGAGGCATGTTGGGACTGAAGAAATATCATCCATATAAGAGCTAAAAGTTTTAAGAATCATCCCTAATGAGAAAAAAATTAATAACAGAGTCAGTATTTAGTGAAAAAACTATTTCAAAAATGCTATAAATAGGTTTTGCATCTAATACAGATCAGAGAGTAACACTAAGATTTTATAATTTACTGGAGTACTTCTAAAAATAAAATGCAATAAAAATAGTTTGGCAGTACTTGACATATAGCTTGGCACTATCAGCATCACGTGAGCTAAGAGTAACTCCCTGCGCATCTAAGCTCATAGAATGTCAGAGCAAAGATAGACCCCCCCAACTCCAGCACTCCCCCCAGAGTTCTTCTAGACTGAGCTTCATTTCATTAAGAGAAGTATATGAATGTGAACTTTAGGATTTTTTAAAATTCTTGTTAAGAGCCACTTTGCATTGGATCTTCAGTATAGTTGGCCAAAGCAACCTAGAAACCACACTCTGCTTACTATCTAAAGGCTATGAGCTGACAACATGGAAAGAGAGAATGGAAAATGTGAGGTCTAAAGGTAAGACATTTAAAATTTAGGGCAGGGATGATAGTCACAGATTTCCTAGTACTGAAGAAATATTCCATATAAAGGCAGACTCAGGTTCCCTACACTGAGCTTAAAAAAGCAGTTCAATCATAATTTGTTAAAAGAATAAATGTATTTTCTTCATTGCTTATTCTTGAAAAGAAAGACTTTTTATGAGTACTTAAAGTATGTCATTGTGTGTGTATAATGTATGCATACAATGTATATGTGCATGTACATGTTGTGTAAGTACAGATGCACACATGGCATGGCACATGTGAAGCTCAGAGGGCAATCTCTGGTGCCACTCCTCTTTTTTCACCTTCTCTGGGACAAGGTCCAATGTACTGAGATTATGTTACATTGTAAATAATTGTCCTGTCAATTAGTTTAATAAAAACACTGATTGGCAGAAGGCAGACAGGAAGTGTGAGCAGGGTGACCATACTAAGAAAACTCTGGGAATAGGAAGTACAGAGCAGAGATGCCACAGAGGTAACAGTGAAACCAGAAGATACAGGACAACTATGCTGCTCTTAGAGAAGGTACTAAGCCACATGGCTGAACAGGATAAAAATTATGGGTTAATTTAAGAGCAAGAGCTGAGCTAGCAATATGCCAGAGCCATAGGCTGATCAGCATAAAATTAATACAAGACTTTGTGTGATTATTTGAGACTGTTGGTCCAGGATCTTGGGGCAAGTCCAGGCCAGAAACCGAATACAACAGTCCAGTAGTCTCACCACCACATAAACCAGACTTATTGGCCCACACCTTGGGGGAGTCTCCTGTTTCTGCCTTCCACATTGCTGGAGGAGGGCTAGACTTATAGATGTGAGGTACCTTATCAGGCCTCACCCAGTTCCTGAAAATCTCATGTTAGGACTTTACACTTGTGTTGTGAGCATGTTTCCATTGAGCCACATCCTCTGAAAATTACTTTCTTCAATAGAAAGGGGTTTCTTATGAAATCAACCAGAAGTCAAGACTCAGCTTTATAACTGTGAGGTTTCTGGCCTGACTAGCCTCATAATCTAGACCCACTTGCAGCCGCATCCCCCACCAAAAATGACTCAGATGCTTATATTAATTTCATGCTGTTCAGCCTATGTCTCAGGCACATTGCTAGCTAGCTATTTCATCTTAATTCAAACCTATCCATTAATCTGTCCTGCCATGTGGCCTGTAGCTCAGCTGTGTTCCTTAAATGTTGCTTCCATGGGCAGCTGGCCTGATCTCTCTTTTACTCAGCCCTCCTTCTGCTACCTATGCTCTAATTCCCGCCTACGGTTACAGTGCCTGTCATGGCCCAAAACAGTTCCTTTAGTTCACAGCATACAGAAAGACATTCCCACATCACAGCTTATTTAAAAGTAAGTAACAATTGTAAATATGTTCAAGTCAACAACAAAAAATACTACAGATTTCAGTTCTGTATCCTTAGTCTAAAGTAGACTAATGGATACAACCTATTCCATTGACTCACCAAAGGACAAAGCTGTATGCCTTTCAAGTGGAAAACTTGTGGACTCTTAACTCTTGCAAGCTTGGAAGATGCCAGTGCACTATTCAGACCTTTTAGTGGCAGTGACAAAAGTCTGTTTTGTGATAATTATTAATACCAGTACAAATTTATCTCCAAAAAATAAGAGCCATAATTATGGTACATTTTCTTTCTTACAGAAATCAAATCAAATGTCCATCCAAACCTCAGGACTTTCAATCCTGTACAATCTAAAGCAAATGATGTGATGATATGTCACACTGAGAGGTATTCAACAGCTGGTTTTTAACTGAATGCTTAAAATAATTAGTGAGTGAAAATATTAGAGGAGAGGTAAAAGCTAAAACACCTTTGAAATTTTTGTGGTTTTTCCTAGATTCACTCAATTTAAAAAAATCATTATTAAAGAACCCATTTCCTAGTACATATTAAGATAAAGAGAGATACGATGCAATTATATATTACTATATACATATACTATTCCAGACAAATGACCCAGAAAAATGTAAGTATCATGCAAATGGATTTTCTTTTCTTTCCTTTTTGTAGTACTGAGACTGAACCTGGGGCCTAGCACACCTTGTTCAAGTTCCCTCCTACAGCGCTCTATCTCCAGTCTCTCGCTTTACTTTGAGACAAGTTCTCACAGTTCAGGCTTGTCTGTAGCTATGTAGCCCACATGCCCCTGCCTGCCTTCCCTACAATGCTCCTCTAACAGCCTCTCAAGTGTTGAAATTACTTGTGTATGCAACCTCACCTGGCTATGGTTTTTGTTTTGTTCTGTCTTTTGCTTTGTTCTACAGATTTAGGAACTGAACACAGGGCATTGGACATGATCGGCAAATCCACTGAACTGCACCTTCAATCCTGAGACGATGTAACCTCTCTAGAAGAGATAAGACCAGAAATGAGAACTCAAAGGTGGAACAGTTCATAAGAAAATAGATTCAAAGCGAACCTTGCTAAGCTGCAATGTATTTGGTCCTTATATCAGGAGGTTCAACAGAGTATAGACTTTCAGCAGCTTTGGCCAATGGTCTGCATTTACTGTATAAGCAGACAGAAGCTGCTAAAATATTTTAGGCAGCAGGACATACAAGCTTCAGGGGAATCTGAGTTCACTTTTAGAAAGAACTTTCTAAATGCTTTGGTAGAAAGTTTCAGGCAAAACAAGTGTAGCAGCATAAGGCCACTAAGTGTGTCCTTAAGGTGAGAGCTTTTAAAACAGGCCTGGCCTATGGGATGGCAAATGGACATGCGGATAATCTGAGGTGCACTTCAAAGGTTATAACAAAACTGACTGACATGTAAAGGAATTAGGCCATAGAGAGAAGATTCAAGAGTCTGGGCTTAAGATGGATGGAGAGTGATGTAAACTAGAGGATAAAGAACAGACTGGAATGGAGGCTTCATTCACATACAGTTCCCTCGTAGAGAATGTACTGACTTTCTCAGGCATAACTAAAAGCAGACTTCCCTAATTTGAGCTGCAGCTGGGCTCCAGGGTTTCTTTAAATCTAAAGCTGTTCGGAGTGCATAATAATGGCACAGTGAGTAAAGGTGCTTGCTGTCAAGACAAAGCTGTGTTCTAACTTGGAAGCAAAGAACCAATTCCGGAAAGTTATGTACACACACGTACACACACACACACACACACACACACACACACACACACACACACACACACACAAACACAATGTAATAAAAATATTTAAAATTGTTTGGGGAAATGGTATGTATTCATTGTTTTCCTGTGCTCTACAATTTGTCTGTCTGTTTTGTTTAAGTGACAGCCTGCGGATACTATATAAGGCATTGATGTAGATTAGCAACATCCCTGCATAAATTAAAAACTAAACTAAACAAACCCCCCTCAGATTTGGAGTATATCTCAGTTATAAAGAATGTGAGGTCCTGCATCAATCTCTGCAGTGCAGTTGCCTCCAAATAGCAAAACTACTTGAAAAAACAATTCATTCTCCTAAACAGGCACTGACTTTGTTCACTTTGACTTAGAATCTAATAGAGCTACTCATGAAAAATGAAGGGAAAAAAGATTTGTTCTGTGTGTGAGACATGTGCTTCCATCCTCAGATGACTTCCCCACAAAAGACAAGTAGGAGAACTTTAATGGCCTAATACTAAAGTCATTTAAATCTGATTCAATAGTGAACAATTTAAGAAATGTCTCCTTTAACAAAAGCCAGCTGGACACAGGAAAATGACTGTATGATCCATTCAAAATCGAAGAATAGACTACATAATTTACAACAACAAAATGGAGAAAATTCTATCAGATGCAAACAAAATAAAAATTCTCCGCAGTGAATTTTTTCCAAATGTTTCCCAAACAGGAAGCAAAAGGCATCTATGCATCATTGTGGAAGCTTCAGATACAGAAAACGTTAATCAGGCTGACTTTGTAAACAAAGCAATTGCTCCATGAGAAACAAGTAGCCAAGAACTCCATGGATGTCAAGAAGGCAGCTTCCTCTACAGCGACCTTTTTGCAAAAAATGCCCCATGCTTATAATTAAGCTTTCAAGGCCTTTAAAAGAAAAAACAACAACAGTGTTTTTCCTATATGCTTACACTTTCCTTTTAATAAAGTCAGCTGCCAAGGACTCAACAACATTTTTAAATCAATAAAAGAAAAAAAAAATGCATTCACTAATCCAGAGTTTCAATAAATCCCCCTTCTAAACCAGGCCTCACTCTTTCCAATCTCTTAAATTGTTGTCTCCTAAAGCTGGATTGATAATTGTACCTGCTTCTTTAGGGTTTGGTTTCTGCCCTCATCTATGCCAAATAATAGAATATCTCAAACCATAAAATAAATGCTAAAAAAAAAATGGCTGTTTCCTTTTTATAAGTCAATGGAAATGAATTCCACTGAAGGATTCCATCTACTCTGTACTTTTATGGCCATTATGAAAGTTGGTGATTTTAATATCTTCTCATCAACACCAGCCTTATTGTTTAGAGATACAGCAGCATTCAGTGTCCACTTGAAGCTTTACATCTGCATTTCCATGCTCAACTACCTGCTCATCTCTATATCCTGCTTTGACCCCTTGTCTGCAATTTTCTTGTTCTATGCAATCTAAGCTTCATTGGAATAGGAAGTTGTTCCTTTTATTATCATTTATGTCCTCTCCAGTTTCAACTGTAGGAAACATACATAATTTCAAAAAATAATCAGTAGTAATTTTCAAGTCTCTAAGAGCAAAGGAAACACTTCACATCCCTCAATGTATTTAGTACATTCAGAATCTCACTAGGCTCTTCTTAGTGTGTTTAGAAACAAAAACAAATCATTCAATTGGGAGGGATAATATTTTGGACTTTAAATGCTACTACTGATAGCCATAGATCTATAATAATTTGATGAATATCCATCACTGTCTATGGACCAGTTCTGACTAATGAACTTTCTGCCATATTGGAGAGATTCTACATTATATGTTGCTTAGTCCTGAAGCTGATAACCATACAGGGTCACATGACAGGAAACAGATGCTTACCTGTTTGATTCTCAGGTAACTCAGAAGTTTGCTTGCTATTTGCAATTTTCTAGGAACTAACTTTTGACAATTACATGGGAGTCCTTATATTCTGTGGCTTCAGGATGCATAATTTCAGCCAGCATAGTTTTGTTAAATAATACCATTTCCCAGGAGGCTGGTTTTGTTTCAGCAGCCATGAAAGAGTAACTCTGAGTAACTGTATAAAGCACAAACTCGACCACTAGTTCATTTTGGTCCACATATTATGGTGCAGAAAACAGAGGTACATGATGACTAGTAATTACTAACATTTCTTCTTTACAAATTAAAAGATTTATTGTTGGTATCTAGAATTTAGTCACACATAATCAATGAAAAGGCCAGCAAAAATATGTTGTCCTGTTGTCTTCCTGTGGTAATATTTTGTTTGTGATCTAAGAAGTAAAGCTTGCCTTTAAATCAGATGGCAGAGCTAGACACTAGTTAACCACAGAGGCCAGGTAAAGGCACACACCTTTACTCACAGCATTTGGGAGCAGGAAGCCGATCAGAATTTCAAGGCTACCCCCAAGATATTTCAGATTGATCCAGTCTAAAAGAGAAACAAAGCCAGGTGGTGGAGACTCACATTTTTACTCCCAGCACTTGGGAATCTAATGCTTTTGATCCCAGCACTTGGGAGGCACACACTTTTAATCCCAGCACGAAGGGGGTGAAGACAGAAAGTGATATGGCTGGGTGGTGTGGGATAATGTTCTTGTACACTGACTGTTAAGACTTTTTTACTTGTACTGGTTTAATAAAATGCTGATTGGTCAGTGGGTGGGCAGAAAGTATAGTTGGGGTGACCAGACTAAGAGAATGCTAAGAAGAGAAAAGGCAGAGCAAGAGATACCAGCTAGATGCAGTGGAAGCAAGATGAGAATGCTGAACTAAGAGAAGGTGCCAAGTCATGTGGTAAATAAGCATTAGGCGTTAATTTAAGAATAACAGCTAGTCAGTAATAAGCCTGAACTACTGGCCCAGTCCCTACTATAATATTACATCTCTAAGTCAATTATTTAAGAAGTGGCTGTGGGCCTGGCTGAGTGGGTCAGAAAAACTTCAAGGGCAGAGAGAAGATTGTATGACTAGAGGAGACGGGACCTCAGCTTGGCCTGCTTTAGCCTAAGATTTGGTAGAGGTAAGACATCTCTCTAGTGACTGGATCCTTTACCTCTCTGATCTTCCAGCATTTACCCCAATATCTGGCTCTGGGTTTCTAAGACCAATTAGGATTCATGATGCACCTACCACTGAAAAATTCTCAGTATTTTTTTATTTAAGTAATAAAAAGAGAGACCTGAGCATAAAATACACAAAAACATAACAGAGAAACAAAGTGCAGCAACCTGGAACATGGACTTTGAATCAGAAAATAAATGAAGCTATTGAGGAATTATAAACCACAGAAACCCAGACTTTGCTGCTGTGTGCCTGGCCAGGGGAGCTCAGAAAATGCATACACTGACAGAGAAGAGCAGCGGTTCCCACGTGAGGGAGGGAGATGTGTCCGAGAAAAAGAGGCAAGAAAAAAGAATCATATTCCCGGAAGTTTCCTATTTCACACTGACCTCATAGAGACTGAGAAGCTGGAAGAGGAACCCACTAGAAAGGTACAGACAAGGTTCTCACACTCCATAACTAACTATTAAAAAGGAGGCAAGGAAGTGCCAATCAAGCTGCTCTTGGGAGGTGCTTAAAAAAAATACTATTCTTTAGTTTTCAATCTTTCTATAGCTTGAAATCAGAATGCACTAAAGTACTAGGTTTAGAATATTTTCAGCTCTATATACTCATAAATTATGGCAATATTGTTTAAAAAAATATTTAAGGGTCATGAAGAAGCCCTATTTCTGACATTGATTATTTTTACTTCATATGATTTTAGTTTGAATGGTCATTTTTATGGTCACACAGTGATATACAAGGCAAGGGCTACCTGTGCTGCAGATTAGTTAGAAGTACAGGGTTGGACATACATTTAATAGCTAAGCCAAGAACTTGTATCACATCCTGTATGCACACCTTTAGGTAACAATAGAATTAAGTAAAGCAAGGACTGTAGATGACTTTAAGAGACCCAGTTCTCTCTACAGGAAGAACACTCCTGTCATCACCTGTATTCAACTCTTACAACATGCTGTTCAGCAAAAGTAAAGTCAATAGCTAACTTTGCCCCCATACTACCAAGTCTTCTGTTCCTTGAATGCATTATTAAGTCTGGTTGTTAATCACTAAGTAGCCCTTCCTCATCAAGTGTCCTCTTGTATATCATGGCATAATCAGAAGGAGATTATGCAGTTTTGACAACAGTGCCATGGATGTCTCATACCCATACAGAGAGGTTGCAGAAGTAATCATCTATATCCTTCTCCTCATAATGCACTACTGTACTCACTTTATACATTTTATCATCTGCCATGGTCCAAAAGTTATGTCAAAGCATATGCCACATCTCATTTATGTTTAGATCCAAAGAACAGCACATGGGCTCATGTTTTCTCAATTCACATGTGATTTCCTAATAGACTGGCCATCTACCATTACATCTTCCATACTTGGATCATTCATATTAAATTCTAGACTATACTACTCATCTATACTTCTTAGTCTCCTATAGAATGTATACATTCTTCCCTGTACATAGATCTTATGTGTATGAATAACACAGTACTGAGTGGGTGGAAGATGGCTAGAGAGTCAGGTTGGATGCTTTATAAGCAATTGTCTACTTCAGCAAATGGCTATATGAATGAATGATTGCTAAAATGAATCACCGCTATATTAACAAATGAATTAGACTAAAAATCCTATTTTATTTTAATCATTATCAATTAGGAAAGAAATTGGTGTTGTTCTCCAAGACAATGTTTCATATCTACAATTGCACACTTCCTGGGCTCTTTCTCTTCCTGACTGCTCTAATCTTCAGATAAGAATTCTTTCTGTGGGTGAGCTTCCCAGGCCCAGCTCACCATGTGCTCAACAAGATGGAGGAGCTTTGCTTCACAGCAGCATGTGTGAAAACAGCTTGGGATTTTTTGCTGAGAATAAGCTCAAGATGAGTCAACACAGAACTGTTGTTTCTATAAAACACATTTCTCTCAGACTGTGAGGGAGGTGATTTCTCACTCTGATCTTGTTGGCAGGAATATACTTTGTAGTCTTCTGTCAATTTGGGGAGTCACCAGGGACAGCATACAGCACATTCACCAAAGCCATCAGTTTCTCTGAGGAAAATCAAGCGTGGAAATAATGAGGGAATGAGGGCCAGCCTTTCTGGTGCAGCACTGGAAAGGTCACAGGTCTGGAAAGATGGAAGGTGTAGGTTCATCAACCAGTAAAAAGAATGGTAGAAGAGAATGTGAATCTAGAATACGGATGGTAAAGTGACACATTTCTGTATCCCAACTCCATTTTGGGCACCTGAGTTCTTGGAGGAGCAACTAGGGCACTGCTTGTTCTGTGTGAACTACACAGGGTGATAGATAAATAGCTCCAATAGTATAAAGTGCTCAAAAATTCTAGCTCTTCAAGAGAAAGGAATAAAATATTTATAAAACCCCATCATTGATAATCCTTAATGAAATGATGGATTTATGCAAAATTTTTACTGAATGACATGGTTGGAGGTTCTTATTTTAGAAAAATATCAGAATTATTTCCTTATTGGCGCATGTGGCAAAGGACAACTTGGAGAAGTCAGTTCTCTCCTCCTACCGTGTGGGCTCTAGGGATTGCACTCAGGTCAACAGACTTGGTGGGAAGTGGCTAATCAACTTGAGACATCTTGCTGGCACAAGTTAGGAGTGGTTAACCTGAAGGTCTTAGAACATTTCGTGGAAGAAAAGGTCTATGCACAAGAATGGGAAAAAGTGAGTATTTATCTGTACTTAACTTCTTATTAAATATTGCATTTCCTTAAATCACAAGTTCAGTAGTGATGACAAACCACAGCAGTTAGCAAATATCTTAAAATATGCATGAAATGGTAACTACTTGAAGTAACTTACAATGTAATTTATTCCACATTACCATTTATTGCTAATATAAAAATGCAGTTATCATCCTTCATTTGGCAGCTCTCATCTGATATGTAATGAAGAAGTATATCCCTTCCTATATTTTCAATTGGTTTTATGAAAACTACATATATCTGATAATTTTTGGGTCCCCATATACTTAACTATCCTAAAAGAAAAACATATTTTTAAGACACAGTTTCTTATTATGTTGACAAGCTGGCCTTAAACTCTCAATCTTCCTGCCTCAGCCTCATATCCATAGCACCAGACATGGATAAAAGCAATGTATGAAAGACAACCAAAGATCCCATCTAAGAAATGTGAGTACTTCTGCTTGAGACAAGGTTACATGAATTATTACTCAGCAAATCTAAATCAAATATTTAATTCACAGCTAAGAAATTACATCTCCCCATACAAATATTAGCATCAAAAAAAAATAGTTCATAGGTGTCTACAACAATTCTAGAAAAGAGAGACATCGTCTATGCTTTCACTCCCTTGAACAGCAGCCACTAACTTCATTCGACATGAGCACATGAACTGTAGAAGTGTCAATTTCACCTGATTTTAACTAATTTATATTTGAACAGCTATGTGTAGTCAGCTTCTATACTATCAAAAAGCCAACCTTAGAGATAAATTACTTTCTGCAGAACAAAAAGGCAGCATTCTAAATTTCCAAGAAAAACAAATATACATTGCAGAACAGCATGCAGGAGTGCTTTGAAAAGATTCCTGCTGTGGGATAATCCCTTTATACATTGTCAAGATTTTTCACTTTGATTGGTTTAATAAACAAGTTAACTGGCCAAAACTAAAGAGAATAAGTTTAGGCAGGGAAGCCGAACTGAGAATGCTGGGATTCAATCACAGAGTCAGGAGTTGCCAGCAGATGCAGAGGGAGCAGAAGATGAACACGTCATGTTAATAAAGGCACTGTCAGGTGGCAGAGCATAAATAAGGAATATGGGTTAGCTTAAAATGTAAGAGTTATTTAGCCTGAGCTACTGGCTGAGCACTTACAATTAATATTAGCCTCAGAGTGGTTATTTGGGTATGGGCATTTGGGACAAGAAACTTCTCTTTACATATGGCTTTCAAGCTATGGGGCCAAAATTTCCACATATAACCCAAAAAGGCTTTAAAAAGGATTCTAGACACACAAAGACAGGGTCAAGCAGAGCTTTTTGGTAGCTGCCTTTTCTGTGGAGGACTCTGGTTGCTGATGGTGAACAGAGGCATGGCTCCTTTAAGAGACAGCTTTTTTAAGAGGCCCTGCTGCCAAACACTTACATGGTGCTTATGAGCTGTGGGTGACATGATGCTCTATGACAGTGTGGATGTAGAAACTTTCAAGATTTAGAGCTGTAAATATACCTTTGTCATGAAACTAACTTATTTGGCAACCAAAGGGGAGAAGCCAGCATCAGCATTCCATTATTTAAGTTACTCAGAAATTTAAATTCTGTTCATACAGACAGAAAAAGGTTACAGATATACAGTAAATAAATAAAAACTCTAACTGAGCTACAGTATGTTAAAAAATATACATAGGCTTGGGAGAGAAAAGGAAAAGGTCATAGACAGTCACAAAAAGAGAAAAATATAGTTTTAACATAATAAAGTTCTTAAAAGGGGAATAAAGTAATAGCAAAGAAAAAAGCCACTTAAGGATGGAATATGCACAGAGTATTGATACTTGATGTTATCGAGTTGTCTTTGAATATTTTGATTGCAGAGGAAGGAGTAAGAATTTCTAAGAGATATTTGACTATGAACGCTTCTTAGTTTAATCATATATATATATATATACTCATATCAATCATTTATAAATATATATAAAATGTTTTGACTTTAAAATTCAAGTCAGAAGATGTGTTACTTGTAGAAGTAATTTTGCTTTTATTCCTACAGAATAAGAGGCTGTGGATTCATCTAGGTTTCCATATTAAAGAAAATCAAGTTTGACTGAGAAAGATCCCTCTGAAATCTGACTACAGACAAAACAAATTAAATCTAGAAGAACTACAAGACATGTGATGTTTATTTTACCTGCTCAAACACATAACAACAACAATGACAAAAATCTTTTGCTGACATATATAATGCACAGTCCATACTGTATTAATACAAATATGTATGCTACCTTTAAAAGTTTATGTAATTTCAGAGCAAAGAGTTCAGGCACCAATATAAAAGATGTCCCAGGTGATCCAGCATTTCAAAATGCCTCTTTCATAAACTCCTCAGAATTCTGCATCCAGAATAGCTTCAAGGCTGCTGGTTGAGATGAACTAGCACCATAGAATGCTCCAGTAAAGACTTGACCATAATACTAAATTTCCTTAGAGTCCCACATAGATTACTAGCACCACCAATCAGCAGGAAGTAGCCTAGAGAACTATGCCCACATTCCCAAAAGATAGATTCTGGATGTTGTCTTTGTTTTTGGAATTGGTTATGAATTGTTATTGGTCATAGGGGGGGGGAAAAGGCTAAACAAAAGAGGTAAGTTTGGGGATCTCTTTCTAAAAGAAGAAAGGTGGAAATGATGGGGTAAAAGGGTAGAGTATTTACTCTACTCTAAAATCAACTAATATTAAATATTTTGCATTAGCATGGGGTTTGGTTTATTGATACAGATTTGAAGTTAATTTATAGCCATTTTAGGTATGTTTTCAAGGTCATGCAAAGATATATTTCATATAGTTAGGCAAAAATATTTTAAAAACTTAGACTTTTCTTCTTAGTGAGACACATCTACTGCTGTCAGTACCAATCTAATTACCTCAAGAGGATGATGGTGTCAAAGATGCTCTGGAGGAGTTTGTGTTTTTTTATGGCAAAAGCTAATCATGTGGGCAAAGAAACTACCCTTGCCTCTATTTCTGACTGTTATTATCAAAACTGGACCATCAGGACAAAAGAAAGGTGACTGCTGAACTTTGCCAGTACAAGGTAGAACAGTCCTTTAAAAATTTCCTGCTTAACAAGAGAGTCTGGCAGACAAGCTAGGATGCCCCAACATTGCAGAGAAACTCTGAAAATTTTTTCCAGGAAGTTTGAGATCCCCATCATTAAGTATCATCTCTCCATGCTGGGGTATTTTTAATGGAGTGAAAGACTAGATAGTTTTTTTTTTTTTTTTTTTTTTTTTTTTTTTTTTTTTTTTTTTTTTTAGTTATGGTAAAAGATAAATTGGGTACAAAACTATGGGTTCACAAGATAGGATAGATAATAGAGTATTTCCTCTAATTTTGCTAAATAAAAATGAACTGGATATTGTAACTGTATTTCTTAGTAACTACTTTTGTTGTATATAATTTTATTATATCAAGGGTGCAACCTTTCATTTTAATAAGACAAAAGGGGGAAATACCATTGAATAATCCATTTGTATACTGTGAAGATTTGTTGCTGTGATTGGTTTAGTAAACAATCTGACTGACCAATAGCTGAACAGAATAAAGTTAGGGAGGAGAGCCAAACTGAGAATGCTGGGAAGGTAAAAGGGTTGAATGAGGAGTTGCCAGAAGACACAGAGGGAAAAGGAGATGAATGTTCCATGCTAATAAAGTTACCACTAAATGACAGAGCATAAATAGAGTATATGTTAGCTTAAAATGGAACTAATTAGTAATAAGCATGAGCTACTAGCCATGCATTTACAATTAGAATAAGCCTCAGAGTAGTTATTTGTGAATAGGCAGTTGGGATATAAAACTTCCATATACAGATTCCTGAAATAACAACATTGAATAAAAATGACTAGTAACATGTGTTGATCCTGTTTGGATCATGGTATCAGAAATTAGTAATACGTAATAAGTTAAGTCACAAATTTTGGTCATGTCTTTGTATGGTCCTTGGTGGGCCATGTCCCATGAAATATCATAAAATTACTATTAGTTAATACTGATAAGTTTCTATTACTGTAGTTTTTAAAAAAATCATTGTGTGTTTGTGTGTATGTATGTCCATTGTACATAACACTACTCTATACAGACATTGTCACACAGCATACATTGCACATTGACCAGATTCCTCCCCATGCAACTTTCCATTTCTTCCATTTCTGAGAGTCCTCATTTTTTTGGTTCCATATCTACATTTAGTTTTGACTAAAGTATAATAAAAATAGTGAAAACAATGCAGAAAACCTAAGAATCTGCCACAGATCTCAGGAGGCTGAAACATAAAGGCCTACAAATCAGGCTTCTTTTGATTTTTGGAAAAGTAATCTGGGCAATTCTTCTGTAGTCTAGATGTGAATGCTGGCCTTAGCTCTGGCCTATCCTTTGCTATTTTGGGTACTCTGGTTGGACCTGTTTAAGTTTATATTCTAATTCTGTCTCTAACCATTCATCCTCTTCCCCCAAAGTATTTGGTGTTTTGATGCTATGTATCTTTTTCATAGTCTAAAGGTATTCTGCCTGCTGGATTTCAATGTACAGTTCTGTTACATTCTTTATGAGTTTCCCAGAAGGCTGGTACTCTTACGACACTAAATCTGTAGAGGACTTTTTGAAAATGACATGTTGAGGATGCAGATCAATTGGTAGACTGCTTATCTAGTATGCCTGTAACTCATGATTCTACCACAAGCATATTATAAAATTAAGCTTAATGGCAATGCCTATAATCCCAGAAATTTCAAGACAGAGATAGGAGGTTCAGTCGTCCAAGATCACATGGGTTTTAGGGTGACATAAAGTCTGGTTCCAGAGAAAAAGAAGGGTATCTCACTTTCTTCATTGCCAAGGACTGAAGCTTTCCTGGTAACACCTCACCTTCTTGTCCTCTTTCTCCTTCTGCTGCTATTAACTTTTATCTCCTGTCCTTTAATGTCCCCTTTCTCTTAAAACTATCTGCTACTTAGAATGCAGCCACAATTTCTTGAGGCTGTGACTTAAGCCTAGCTCTGGTCAGTTACTTTCACATGAATGGGAAACTCATCAGACTTTGCCTATCTTTCCTTGAGAAAGTGCATTTTTTTCATATCCTGCCTTTTAAGGCTCCCGTTTTTGTTTTATTTTATTTTTGAAATTAGATGAAAATTTTTGGGACCATTACACACCTCTTATGATATGTACCTAGTTTCTACAAGTTTATTTCCTGCAGATTCTAGCAGTCTACCCCTACATGTCATCTACCATATTGAAACTTTCAAGTACTGCCGACTTTTAAGGACATAAACAAGTATGTACAGAGTTGCAATCCAAGATATTTTGAGCATTACAGTAACATAGTTTAGCAAGATCAGAAATGAATAGATGAACCACTGTGGAAAGATCAGGATAGCAACTGAACATGGTAAGTGTAAACAAACATCCTTTACACGATTTTTCTCCACTTTTGAGTACATTTGAGATGTATAAAAATGAATTTTAAACGTTTATGTATATATATATATGTATATAGCACTCAATAAGTATTAAGTAGTGTTGTCACTTCTGATCACTAGAGACACAGTCAAGATTACTGAGTAAAGGGTACAAAGAGGTAACTTTGCACTAAATGTAAGTATACCTCTTGTAACAGAGAGAGCTATTTGCAATGTAATAGCCAACAGAATTTCCCAAAGAACAATAAGAAACATTTTTGTTTGCAAAGCACTTAAAAGGTGCAGGCATGGCCCAAAGTTCTTTCCAGTGACCTCCTCATTTATGCTTCACTAAAGCACTATGAGGTAAACTTGGCCTGTACCTGCTACTGATTTGCTGACAGAAACTGACTACTTAGTGATTATTGCAGAAGGTCAAGACATATGGTTTTGCTGGTTGGTCTTTACTATTTCTCATACTCCTGAACTTTGAACTTTTCTGAATCAGTGAGCATGTAAGTTGGACTACTGGCTAGCCTATAGTCAAGCCAACAGAATATGTTTCTTGATTTTTACTCATGAGAAAAATTATTACATATTACCTTTCCCTTTCAAGTAGAAAGGGAAAACGTCGCAAGCACTTAATTATCTATAGGCAAGGAGATGATACCATCAAGAAAATGCTGCATTTCAATGACTCAATTTATTCAGTTTCAAATTTCTCATAAATCACAGGGAAACATCTTCCCCAGGCTGCCATTTGACTAAGAAATGTCCGTGGTATATCTTTGTCAACATGTTTCAGAATATAAATCCAAATTAGAAAAAGTAAATTTGGTATAAAGGCTGTCGTCATATATTATATCACTTGGAAAGAAATATTGGTGACCTTATCTAGTATGACTGTTATAATAGTAATAAAATTGAATCTTGGAAGATTACACTTCTGGTCAAAGTACTAAAATGTGACCTTATTCTATTCAACATTGACATTTATTATATTAATTCATATGTAAAAAATGCATTAAAATGATATTAAAGCCCTGGTTAAAAATGAGAATGTTCAAGAACTTCTGAAATTAGATTTAACTTTACCAACCATTCATGCTATTGAGCCTGCTTGATGCAAATCAAGCTCAATCTCTTTCACCCACTCTGATTCGGTTCTCATTTTACTATTATTACCATCTCATTCACAGAATGTATTTCTTCCCTGATGCTTCTTCAAACACTGTATAAACCTAAATTCATTTTCATCATGCTCAGGAGGAAAAAAAGGATAACACAGAACAATGAATATACAAGCCTGATACATAGGAGTCAGCCACCCGCTGTGTCGGAAAAATTCTCCCCAGGCCAATAAAATTGCAGTTAGCACTGTACAAATCAGTACTCAATCAGGTCCTAGGTAGAGTACTGAGGCCCGGGGTGAGAATTCCACAGAATGGCTGGCCCAGTCCCAATAAAGTGTTTGCTACCTTTTTGTCAGATATTATATAAATAAATGAATGAACGAACAAACAAACAAACAAACAAATAAATAAATAAATAAATAAATAAAAACCTGTCAAGGTTTATTCACATAAATGTAAGTTGGGCGTACTTTTAGTATGGGCTGAAACATGGAATAAGAGAATGAATTGAGAACAAAGTCCTCCCATTCCTTAAATGATTATTTACAATTAACATTAGTCTAAAGCTTTAAGCTTATCGTCAAAAATGCCAACTCTCTTTCCAACAATGTCACCATAGTCAGTTTTTCATACTATGACAAAATATCCAATAAAAACAATTTAAATGAAAATAATAAAAAAAAAAGATTCCATGGTTAGCTGTTTCTACTGCTGAAGACTTGAAGCAGTTATTAAAACATCATAGTGTGATAGCATGCTAGATGAAAGCCACTTAATTGTGAGCCAGAAAGTAGAGATACACTGAGAAAATTGTGAACAGGATAGACCCATCTTCTACTTTATAGAATAGTATTTTAAGGTGAATTACTTTTGATTATGTTGCCTTTAACTCTGTGAAGCTGTGTTACTTTGTCCAAAACACCTGACTGTATAATAAGAAACTGAACAGCCAAAAGTAAGGCAGGAGAAAGGATAGCCGAGACTGACAGACAGAGAGAATAAATAGAAGAAATCTGGAGAAAGGCACTAGCCAGAGAAGGAGGACCCAGGAATCAACCACTGAGCTACACAGCCAGCCATGGAGTAAGAAACAAAGAAAGATATAGAGGAATAGAAAAGGAAAAATCCAGAGACAAAGGTATAGGGGATAACTTAATTTAGGAAAGCTCACAAGAAACAAGCCAAGCTAAAGCCAGGCTGTTATAATTAAGAATAAGTCTCTGAGAGCGATTTATTTGGGAGCTGCACGCCAAAAAAAGGAAAACAGCCAACAACATCCTACACTCAGGCCCACCTTCCATAATTCCTGCTACTTCTCAGTAATCCTCAAGGGACATTTCTGATTCAAACTATAACATGTTGTTTCTTGCTCTTCTCTAAATAAAATGCTCTAAATAAAACGGATATCTTCGTCATATTTGATATCTTTGCTATATAAAAATGTATGCATTTTCCTCAGTTAATACTGTTTTCTGCTCTAAACATCCTTCCACTATGTATCACTGGATGAAGCTAACTAGGCAAGGCCATGGTAATATACAACCCTGGTAATATACAACTCTGTATCTCAGTCATGTACAATTAAAAAAGAAAGTTAGCTTTTGCCTGATGCCTGGCCATTGAGGAACCAGTAGATCCATTCTGCCCTCCCTTGGTGTGTAGGCATCCAGGCTGAGGGTGCAGTCATCAGCTTAAATGCTGCTGGGAGTCAGGATGGGGTTAAGAAACTGATCATGGTCTTGTCCTAGAAACTAGAGGATTGGTTCAAAGTATCACTATTGGCCCTTCTAGTCAGATAGCCCTACAATTCTCTCATGTGGCTCGAAACAGAAAGAATTAAATACATTTGGTCTACACCACCATCAGTGACTCATCTCCATGTGTCTCAAATCTGATGATTCTGCCCAATGTGAGGGAGGCAGATTCTCCCTCTTCCTGAAAGGCTTGGTTGGTCTCTTTGCTGGGATAAGACTGTCCACGTGGGCAATGTACAGATCGAGCTACTTTCCTCTTCAGGGCCTTAAAACACTGAGAACTGTATCTCCACTGGGATTCTGTGTTTCCCATACTGCCTTAGTGGATTAATATTGCCTGAATGATTGAGCAAGGCTGTTGGTAAAATGAGAGTTTCATCTCTGAAGACTTCATATACACTGGAGGCTAGCAATCCTTGATAAGTAATAAATCATTTTTATTTTTCTCTTATTTATATCATAAAGATACTTAAAACAATGTTAAAGTGATCATAAGGATAAAATAGAGATGAACCCTAACCCTACCACCTTAAACCAACAGATGCTTTCTTTTCTTTTCATTTCAGACCTGCTCAAAGGGCATTTATTTGCTTTATTGAGCTATATTCACAATACACAGAAAACGCTGAGGAATTCTTAAAAAAAAAAAATACACATAACCATCCAGTCAGCAGGCCACTCATCTTCCCTGAGGCAAAGGCACATCAGGTTACAGCTTAAGACCAATTTTTTTCACACAATGTAAGTGCCAGTGATTTTAATGCTTTGAAGCCACTAATACAGCCACCACACTGTGAGACAATAGTATACATTTCCACATCTTATCCCTGTCTTGGCCTGGTTCTAGAAGCTGCTAAAAGAACAAGGAGACTTGTATTCATCACAAGAAGTAAAAGGGAGAGGTGCTAAAACCTGGACAACTTTGGAGAGGTCAGAAAAATTGGAAATGCTGCCAGGTCATTGTCTATCATTCAAGAACAAATAACACCATAAATATTAACATGACACACATGCAACACATTCATGTGACTCTTGCTCTTAAATTCTTCTTATTATCCTATAGTCCCCCTCAGGGAATCCAACTGTTCCTTATTTTAGGTAATATCTGAGTTAAGACTCTTACTGAGGCAAGATGAGTGCACACACACAAACACACAAGTACACACACAAACAGATACATTTTCATTTTCCTATGCTATCAAACAAGCAGAATGCAGAGTTGATCAGCAATCCAGATCATCTGCTCCCTCATTGAGCCCACTTACTCATTAGCCAGGCTTAAACTGTGTGCCCACAGCTGCTCTAATACCGAGAAAGAAAGAACAACCCAATACTTTGCAATCATTAAATCTTAGAATGATGACTTCTCAACTATTTTCTGTTTTAATAACTGATAGAATATTAGGTTCTCAAGCTGTAATACTTTAAAGTTTTATGTTCAGTTTCTCAGCTACTGCCATAAACTCATATAATTTATATTATTACCGTTTGAAAGGCTTTATTATTTTATCTGCCATGGTTATTGATCTGAATCAAATCTTTCATACCTGATTCAACAGAACAGAGTGGGAATAAAATGTGACTATTTACAAATTTTAAACACTGCTATAACTCACACAGCACGTGCCAAGCCTACTACATTATGAATAATATTACTTATTTTTCTAAGAGTCTAATAATACCTACGTAAAACATAAATATTCTCTGGAAATTTGTCAGGGTAAGTATTCATTGACAATATTTCTCTATGACTATAGACAGCTGCTAGCACCTTTCAATTCAATTCTAATACTGTTCAATTCAATAATTGTTTTTCTGAGTTTTGCCTTCACTAAGGTACAAAGTATTAAACACCTGGAATGCTGCTCAAATATTCTTTAGGGAAAAATTTTGGTGGCAAATGAGAGGGAAATATTTTCAAGCAGAAAAAAGTTGCTTGCTGCTTATAAAGAATTTATGTCAGAATATGCTCATGTAGCAGAAGAAAACAATATGAAAACAAATCTAATATTAACAGCTAGTATGGCTCAAAACAAATATCAACCCCTAAATCATCAAAATTATATATGAAATATGAGAGATGTATTGTGCTATGTCCCAGTTATCAACTTCTGTGTAACAAATGACCCCAAAGCCCAGGGACCTAGGTAACAGTCATCATGTAGTTTCTGTCATTATGCTGAGGGTCAGGAATTTTTAAATTATATGTGTGTAATACACACACACACAGAGAGAGAGAGAGAGAGAGAGAGAGAGAGAGAGAGAGAGAGAGAGAGAGAGAGAGAGAGAGAGAGAGAGAGAGAAGAAACCAAGCAATCTCAGATTTCCTTAAGGAGTTAAACTTTAAAACTCGGATAACTTCAATTCTGCCAAATTCAATTTACAAATGTCCAACCAAATTTAAGTAAAATTATGTATACATCACCTCTTAATGAAAGAAAACAAATATCATAATAAAAAAGAGTATGTACAATAGGCATGTTAGGTTAACACATCTTAGTAAAACCCCACAGGCAAAAGCAGAGCAATGACAGCAGGCCCCAATAGTTACTAGCTCTCCACCTTGAGGCTAACACAAAGCAGGACATTGAAGAAAAAATCCAAAGCAAACTAGGATAAGCCTCTCTACCCAGAAACTCTCTGGAGGATGCAGCTGATCAAACGCATTTTTTAGCAACTGTACAAAGAGAAGAAACCTTAGGATGGAGCCAGGGAGAAGTGTGGGATGATCCAGAGTAATTTATAAGGCCTCCCATGACCTTCAAATGTGGGTACAGGCTAGACTATGTGATCAACCTACTTGCCCACTTTGTCTATGAGAAAGCTGCTCTGGGATAATGCTTCTTTGTTTTCTTTATTAAAATTTTCATTTATTTTACTGTGAACACAGTTTCCCCTCCCTTTTCTCCTATTGTTCCCTCCTCCACCTCTCTATGCCCCCCGCCCCTCCCCACACCTCCATCTCCATTCAGAGAGGGGCAGGCCTCCCATGGGAGATAACAAAGTATGGCACATTAAACTGATGCAGAACCAAGCTCCTCTCCCTGCATCAAGGCTGGGCTAGGCATTCCAGCATGGGGAATAGGTTCCAAAAAGACGGCTCATGTGCCAGGGACAGATCCTGATGCCATCGTCAGACCAACTTACACATGTGCAGAGGGCCAAGGTCTGTCCATGCAGCCTTTAGCTGTCAGCCTAGAGTTTGTGAGATGCGCACACAGTTATATAATCCTTCCTCCCTCTCTTCAACTGGACTCCCCCCAGAGCTAGGCCCAGTGCTTGGCTGAGGATCTCTACATCTACTTTCATCAGCTACTGGATGAAGATTCTATGATAGCAGTTAGGGTTGTTATCAATCTGATTACACGGGAAGGCCAGTTCAGGCTCCTTCTCCACTATTGCTAGGAGTCTTAGCTGGGGTCATCCTTGTAGATTTCTGGGAGTTTCTCTGGCATCAGGTTTTTTCTTAACCTCAACATAGCCCTCCTTTATCAAGATATCTCATTCATTAGTCTCCTTCTGTCCTGCCCTGAACTCAACCAACCCAGTCCCTAAATGCCAATTTCCCACTCCCTTCCCTCCACCACTCTCCATCCCATTTACCCAGGAGATCTCATCTATTTTCCCTTTCCAGGGAAATAAATGTATACCCTTAGGGTTCTCCTTGTTACCTAGGATCTCTGGAGCTGTGGATTATAGCCTGGTTATCCATTGCTTTACATCTAATATCCACTTATGAGATGGAATAAGAAAAAAAAACCATTAAGAATGAGGTAACCCATACCCAGAAAGACAAACATGGTATGTATTCACTCATAAGTGAGAACTAGATGTAAAGGATGGTGCTTCTTAGCCACAGTCTAACACTAGTGAGTGACATAAGGTATATCTCAAAATGTTCAGAAAAGGGGTCATTGATTTCTACCCGGTACACATTCAAACTCAGATAATATGGAATAATTCTGGGTGGTTCTCAGGAATATCCCACAAATATACATCTTCAATACAGATATCCAATCAAGAAAGAGTTTTAAAAAGCACTATTTTGAAGCTCACCATAAATACTGCACTTGAAAGACTAGAGCAAAAACAGTCATGTGAGTTATTTAGTTACAGAGAATTCCTGGCTTTGAATGAGAGCACAGGGAATGGGAGTAGGGTGGGAGGGGAAATGGGCAAGTAGGAACATATTTAAGAGCATGGCCTCTTGGATATGTAACTTTGGGTAAGCATGATGTCACTTGTGTCTGGGTATCAACATCCACAGATGTGATTGATAACAAGGGCAGCTCAGTGTCTGAGTTACAAAGATTCCCAAGGCAGTAAGTGCAAAGTTATCAGCACAGTACCTGACACTGAATATGTCACCTTGAACATGGCTTGATGTTGCTATTTTGGTTCTTCTGTAGCTCTTTATTGGCCCAATATAAAATGTTCCAGATTCTCACACTCTTCAGCCTTCCTGAGTCACTAATAATTCTATGACCTTGAGGATAACACTTAGCTACACATGACCTTGTTTCCTTAACTATGAAATTAAGAACATTCATCCAAGTCAGTGAGGGTTAAATCTATTCTGAGAAACGTTAGACTTTCTGAGTAAGTAGGCCAAGCTAGCAGAGCCCTGCAAACCTGCGTCTGTTCATCCAACTGGCTTAGATCTGATATTCAGACCCTGAGCTTTGATACAAGATCATGTTTGCCTCAAGGCTTTTTCACACACTAAAAAAGATATAAAGTTTATAAAGTAGTTGATAGAATAGTAGCTACAATCCACTCTTCTAACTTCTATGAGTCTGGAGAATGCAGGAAATCCAAATATGGGCTTGTTAGGGCCATGAGGATAGGCAGCCATTTGCTACTAATTTGCACCAACTCCTCAGTTTGTCTTACTGTCCAAACCTGTAGTCAACACATGTAACTATGAAACAGCAAAAGAAAAGATAGACCCAGCACATGTTTGCATGCCGGGTGCAGCCCCTTTACCATGGGAGAACAGTGATGAAAGTGTTTCAGGCTGTCCTGTCTCCTGGGAGATCTTAGAATCTGAGATACTGGGTTGGAAGTATTAACTCTGTCAGTTCCGTGATTATAATTTAACAAAGCACATCACTTTTTAGAGTCATCTGTCTCCATCTATGATGTAGAAAATATTATAGGCACTCACAAATTTGTATTGAGAAATCACTGTTACTAGTTTTTGTAAACTCAATTGGTAAATATTTATCAATAACTAAATATGTGGTTTCAAAATATACTGGTGAACAAAATGGCCTAAGATGATAACAATCACCAAAAATGCAATATTAGCAAGCACTAGTATATGAAAGATGGCCATATATGTCCATCAAAAATTACAATTATTAATATGTCTAGACACTATGAAAGAAAAGTTAATTTCTTTCTTCCTTGGCTTTTTTCACATTGTTCCAATGGCAGTGGTGTAAACAGCTACACTTCATTGCATGTAATTCTCTGTGCCTTCTCACAAACATCCCTTATGTCAGGCTGATGCCTCTTGTGTGCTTCAAATATGTTCAGATGGCTCTGAATGCTTCTACTCATAGAAATGAAAGGGCTGAGTCTGTGCTTCAAAGATTTGGGACAGAACCTGAGCCAAATAAGACCTTTAGGAATAGATGGGGCAGGGAAAACGTGGGGACAACCCATGTCACTTTCACGTTGGAGATGGAAAACTGCCTAGGGGAATGGTTTGGCTATTGCTGTTTTGAAGGATTCTAGAATAAACTGGATTTACTTTTAGTTGATTCTGAGCAGCTTTGAATACAACTGTGAGTGGACCTCCAAAATGAAGACCATGGTTGTCTGAAAAACTCAAAATGGAAGTTTGCAAAAGTGAAAAACCACTATTGCTAGACCATAGCTCTGAAGTTTTCTAAATAGCTAAAGGACTGACTAATGCATTTTAAATTGCCTTAAAAGCAGAAGCAACTTTACACACAGGACTTTTACACATCCCATCATTGAAGCCAAGCCTTAAGGCCCTATCCTCTGACCCAGAACTCATCCTGGGGAGAAGATCTCAGACCCAGCTTGCTGAGAAGCCCCACCAACACAGGGGCCCCCCAGTTGTATCCTGGGTTTACTGCAACCTTGAAAATGAGTCTGAGAAGAGAACACCTGAGAAGATGTTTGGTTTTCCTTGTTTTCTTAATGTTTTACATTGAGGCCAAAGGCTTCTTTCTGATACCTTACATGTCAGGAAAATGCCAGAGCCCAGTAATTCAAGAATAGGACAGTACCTATTGCCAACATGATGGCAATAGCCATTGGAACAGTCTCCTGTTAATCAGCCACAGACCTGTCTACCCTTAGGCCAGGGAAGAAGGCCAGGAGTGCTGGCTCAGAACTTCCATAGACTGCTGCTCTGTTTTGGCTCTAGTATCACAGTCACTCTAGAACACTCCAACTTCCATTAGCCCTCAGAGATCTGAGCAAAGAGAAGTGATGTCTATCAAACTGTCACAGGCAGAAGATACCAAGAGACAAGAAGCACTTGAAAAACTGAAGGGACTCAGCTTCTGCTGCCTTCTTTCTACATCCTCACTAAGTGAGTGGTTTAACTATTGGTACTGAAAATGGCCTTTTAAGATCTTCCCTAATGTACTTACCTCAGGACAATTTCACCAAGAAAAGTTAGGGTTTTCATGGTAGTTTGATGGAGTGTCACTATTAGGAGGTGTGGCTTTGTTGGACTATATGTAGCCTTGTTGGAAGAAATGTCTCACTGTGGAAACAGGCTTCGAGGTTCCCCATGCTCAAGATGCCATGCAGTGTCGCAGTTGGCTTCACATTGTCTGCAAGCTGTAGGACTCTCAGCTACTCCTCCAGTACCATGTCCACCTGCATACATCATGGTGATAATGGACTGAACCGCTAAAACTGTAAGGAGCCATTCCAATGAAATGCTTTCCTTTATAAGAGTTGTTGTGGTTATGGTGTCTTTTCACAGCAATAGAAACCCTAAGACAGTATGTTACTCAATTTTAAATTAAAATCTCTTAAACATCATTTTTTTCCTAAAAAATATCTCATTTTTCCTCTTCTGCCTCCTCACACCCATTTCACAGAAATATTTTGTATGTCTTTGGTGAAGATTAACATTATAAAGAATCAGGAAGCAATACTGCATGGCAGCTTCCCACAGATCCTCTCTGATGAAACTCACTTTTACCACACACTTGAAAAATACCCAAAATTTAACAAACATGATCTGATGTGTCCCCCAGAGCTCTCTGCGACTCTTTCTGATTCATTATTATCAGAAAAAAAGAGAGTCAAAATTTATCAGCAGTCACTTAAATTTATCAGCAATTACTCCCCCCTTTTCTTGTTTTTTGTGTCCCTGCAAAGCACGTGGCAGATAAACTATGTTGAATGTGCAAATAGTCTTCCTAGCTGGTGACCAAGCAATCAGTGTATGAGCTTATGGGGCCATTCTCATTCAGACCTCCACACTGACAGAGCACCTTACTTATGCACAGCTCTATGCTATATGCACTTGAACAAAAGACAGAGAGGGGATTTCTCCAGTCCTACATTTTAATTTGTTTGGAGATGTGAACTGGTGAGAGGACTTCTGCATCAGATATGAAACATTCTGAGCATCTCCTTTGTTCTCCTCTGTTCTGACACTTGGATGTTTACAAGTCAAAGCTGTGGAAGTGGCAACTCAATGATGCTAAGGGGAAGGCTGTCAGCAAGTCAGCATCCCACAACAATGGTTTCAGCAGTCAAGCCAGCACAGATATGACCAATCTAGCCCTAACTGCCTCCTATGACACTATCCTGACAATAATTATTTTAATAAGATGTTGTATGAATAAATGATGATGAGAGACCATTTCTTCTGCTTTCCATGACTGACTTTTTCTAACAATGTGTTTCAGCATTACACCAGATATATAGATATAAACCAGAAAAAACTTTGAGCTCCATTTTATAGATGAGAGAAGTATGGCATGGAAAGATGATCTACCTGGCTAAAGTAATCATCTCTGTGCACTGAAGCTTACAGCTGAACCAGCCTGGATAAAAAACAAATCCCAAGTGCCTAAGCTGGAAGCAACAGAGTCTCTTCTACTCTCAGAACTACGGTAACTGCCTTCTGTGTACATGTGTGTGTATGAGGAGACAGACAGACAGACAGACAGACACACACACACACACACACACAAACACTTGTGTCTGTATAAATAAAGTCTTTATTTTAAATCTCAAAATATATAAGTGATTTTAATCCCTTATCAATGAACTTGGTATTGATTAAAAGCTGTGGGTTTGTTCTTCCCAAGCCTGTGATATAACAACAGTGAGATAAATATTTGAGGTACTGAGGACCCATGATGTGGAAGGAATAATATATAAGCCTATTAATTACTCAGTTGGGTGTAAAATTTCAAAATAATACAATAGAATACTCTAGATGACAGGCCAGCTTGGTAATATTTAGACGACCACTCAAACCTCCAACTCTGAAGCAAAAGTATTTATCCAAAATCTAATACTTCCAATTTTTCTCCTTTAACTGTTATAAGTAAAAAACAGTCAGACTGATTGTGTTATGTCTTTGACTGTGCTAAAATGTTCACTCATGAACTGATTACATGTACTGCTCTACAGCATAGAAGAAAGTTACAACCAAGTTAAACTCTAACATCACAGAGACATGGGTTTATTGGACAAGAGTAAAGGGTTTGACAGATCGTTAACTATAGCAGGACAAGTCTGTGTTGACAGATGAGCTATCTCTTCATGAATTAGACATCAAGGTTTCAATTTCTTCAGTAACTTCTACCCAGTAGAAGCAGGAAAGTTTATAACAATGTCTGTAAACCTAGAAGTGGAACAGAGTGTTCAGAAAGCATGCCGAAGCCCCTGTAACAGCATTAATGCATTGTGGGTATGAGGACCCAGGATGGACCTTGTCTACAACCGACAAAGCAAATGTAGTTAGCAATGCTGCAGGGCAGAGCAAGAGGAAGAACAAAAATAAAATCATGTGAGGCCCACAGAAGCTGACCCATCAGATAAAAGGCAGAGCTCTTGGAATAGGACTTTACTGGTGACACTAAATAACTGGTGTAAAATGAGACACAAATTCGCATCATTATTTCTAAAAGATTATGTCTAGATATTGTGAGAAACTATGGATTCTAAAAGAGAATAAAGCTATAAAGCCAAACAGTGAGGAAATCACATGACTAGAAGGCTGCAGCTACAGGGTTACATTTAGATTCTTCCGTAGACAACAGGCTCTCAGCACGTGGTGCTCAGACGCAGGCAAAGTCCTCTGATTGTTTCATGGTGGTGCTCGTGATGACATTAGCTGGAGCTGCTGACAACCAACAGGATGCCATTTATTGTTTCAGGAGAAACTTCAAAACAAAGCATTTGAAAATCTGAACATGAAAATAAAATGCTTCGGTGAGATTCTGATTGGGCCATTGTTTGCAGCAGGACTAATGCTGCTCACTTTTATTGGCTTCCCAAATACCTGACACTGAGGAGTATTAAGTCAGCCACCAACAGCACACAGACAGCCCCGGCTCTGAGGTGGCACTCAGACACTACTTCTCCCGTGGCCTTTCTTGGTCTTACCACACCCCACTAGGCACAGCATACTCTTCCCGATACTAACTAGTACTGATATCTATAAATATAGTGTGAAAACTGAAAAACTGGATTTTTGTGAATGAATTTGTTTATTTAACTTAAATTTTAGTATAGATCTTGGGATGTTGCTCTTATCCTTGTACCATTGTATTTTGGCAATCTACTTGTCAGCTTCCAAATAGCTATCGATTCCGGTTGTCTGTTACAGTCATCACTACCCATATGTGACCACCGAACACATAAAATGTGGCCAGCACAAACAGAAAACTTGGTTCCCAATTTTAGTCTGCCTTTAAAATAATTTATGTTAAAGCTTGGTGTTCGTATTCCATTGTTAGAACACATTTAAATGCTTTTTGCAAGGCAGTTTTGTTGTAAGAAAACCAGTGAGATTCATTAGAACCCAGGCATCTGTTTTTGTAGTTATCCAGTTTATGAGAGTTCCGTGTAGATCAGTAATTTCCAATGAAGAGTTAGCATCCAATTGGAGATTGTCCACTAAGTGGGCATTCTCACCATATAGGAAGAACTATACAAAGAAAGGATATAAAAAAGATCAGTGAGAATGTTTTATATTGATAATGCACTGGAATAAGACAGGTTTAACAAAACACACTACAAATGGTGCTCTTTCACTTATGAAAAGTAAACTATGCTTTCTTTTTAGCTTTGCGATGTCGTTACTGAGAGCCGTGCATGGTGGCTCAGTCTGTGTACATTGGGAAAGTGCTTGTCCAAGACTTAATTCTTGGTCTTAGAATTGTTCTTAAGAAAGATAATGAAAATTTCACTTCTCCATTCTCTTATCAGCAGAGATATTTTATTCCTAATTCTTTACTATATAAGAGAGCCCTCAAAAATCATTTCATGCTCCCTCAATAATATCTACTACCTGACTATTTGGGGTCAATCTGATCTATAAAGTAGTAGTCATAATTTAACGATTCATGCCTCTGAATGCTAATGAAAATGGCTGTAATTCCAGACTTCCAGATATTGGAGCAGGCACATCATGAGTCCCTGGACTACTTAATCAGACCCTTGTGAAAAATGTTTTTAAAATTTCTTTCTATTAACTATTCATTTATGTGACTTGCCTGCTAAAATAACATTTGATATATTTGATCTCTCTGATCAAAACTAAAGAGTATCAATTAAGAAGAACATTTGTTTACAATGATGTATACACAAACCCAGGAAGTTTGCACACTTCCCTGCTAAGCACATCTATGAATTCTTAAGTGTCTGGTTCATAGAATCCAGGCAATGGATTGCTGCATATTAAAATTCTATCACTATTCAAACTAGTCACTGCTTTTCCCATGGCTTTCCTTGGCATTGTTTTCTGGATTATTTCATGTCCTCAACTACTTTATGCTTTCTGTAAGGACACTGATCTAGGTTCATATTTATCAAAGAATTCTCATAATATCTGACACCTGGAAGGGCTATGTCAATAAAGACCTTAGCAAGTGACATTCCAGAAAACTGATTCAGAAAAGGCAGTGGCCTATTTGCCCAGTGGATACTTTAAAGAAAGCCCATTGAACTTGTCTGGTGTGTGGTCCTGGCCTAGATGAGGTAACCAATAGGGAAGACGTTGGCTGGGCCCAGGTGAGCTCATATTTGACAGGGAACACAGATGACAATTTCAGTTATAACACAGGATGTCAATGATTCACGGAAGAAAGGAGAATATCCAACAGGATCTTTTGGTGTGGGAATAAAGAGGGGTGTCTAGGCATAAACTGTGTTTGAGCTGAGCCCTAAAAGACAAATAGTATCCAATTAAATTAATTTAGCCCAAAGCTCCTTCTGTTACTTGAGCCCTCATACAACTGATCACAGAGTATGTAAATGAATTAAAAACTTAATTTAAGAGTGCATTGTTTAGCTATAAGTAGTCAGTGGCTGCTAAGGGAGGTTGAATCAATTATCCTCAGGGATGAGCTCCTCACATAGGATCCACTTCCACAAATAAAGGCCTCAACTCATCTGAAGCACTAGCTGGACTCAGTAGGTTTCCACATGTATGCATAAGTAACAATAAATCCGGGTTGGGGGATGGCGGCTGAAATGGGGGAAGTGGACATGTTGTCAGGTAAGATAGACCTCAACTTGACTTTTAGGGAATTTTGTCTTTGTATATATTATGCCTCCCATAATACATATTTGGTATCTTTCATTCAAAAATGCTTAGGGACTGTGAAGATGGCTTAGTCTATGAAGTGCTTTCTCTCACAAGAATGAGGGCCTCTATCTCTAGAACCCATATAAAAGAAAACTAAATGCACTGGTATGTGGTTGGGATCTTATCATTATAGAAGTGGAGACAAGCAGATCCTTGGCCCTCATGGCACAGCCAGCTTAAGCTGATCACTAAGGCCCCAACCAGTGGAACTTTGCCTAAAATAACATAAAGCAAGACAAAACAAAAGCAACAAAGCACCAATGAAGTAGACGGCACCTGAGGAGTAAAAGCCAAGACTGGCTTCTGTTATTCACATGAGTATATGCTTCTGCATAAAGTTATGCATTTGCACAACGTGAATGCTCATACACACCAGTGCATACATAAATTTGGGGGGCTCAGATTTGCTTCATATTTGAGAATATTTGTGGTTACATAAAGTGAAACCTTTGCAATGGAAACCAAACCTAAACAAAAGATTTATTTACATTTCACATATTTCTTAAATACAAAATCTGGGGTATTTTATTCATATAGTTAATAATTTCCTTGTATTCATTACTTTCTATTGCTGTGGTAAAACATCATAACCAAGGCAACTTATACAAGAAAGAGATTGCTTTGAGTTTATGGTTTCTGTGGGTCAGAGTCCATAGTAGCAGAACAGAGGTTTCTGGTGTTAAATGGCTGGAGCTGAAGCTGGAAGCTCACACCCAGAACCAGAGACAGGAAGCAGGGAAAGGGTACTAGAAAGTGAACATGGCTTTGGAAACCTCACACCGTCCCTAATGAAATACTACCACATCTCTTAGCCTTCCCCCAAATGACTACTTACTGGGGATCAACTATTCAAATTGCCCAGAATTACTGGAATCACCTCATTAAAACCACCATATTTGCACATGCAACAGAATTCTCTGCTGCAGAATTGTCCATGTGGAGTATCATATCAGCATTGGAAACATTCTGGATTTGGGGGTTTCAGATTAGAGATGTCTAACTTGTATTTCCAACATACTGTAAACTAGCGAGGATCTATTCTTTATTATAAAGAACAAACTGTCTTCTGTTTTCATTAGTTAATTCTGACAATTTAGAGCACTAAGAATTTAATATTCTACATAATACATGATTCTGTGTGATCTGGATTTTAGCTGTTTTTAATCTACCTGTCCAATCATGTCTCTTCCCTGCCCCAATATACATGCCATGTTCTTTCCCATACCATCACCTCAGTTTCTTCTCTCTCTCTCTCTCTCTCTCTCTCTCTCTCTCTCTCTCTCTCTCTCTCTCTCTCTCTCTCTCTCTCTCTCTCCATATTTTCTGTTTGAGATTTTCTCTTCCATTAGGAAATTGGTACTTTGTCTTTCAATACCAACCCCTTGAGGGTTTCCTCTAAAGGAGATAGACTCTTATATGTGTCAGTCCATGGCTGGTTCTCTCCAGTGTTGCCAATGCTCACTTCTCCTGAACATTCTCATCCCTCAGCTTGTGAGCTGGATGTGGGAAAGCAAGATGTCTGGAAGGACAAACTTTACTTATGTGTAAAGACAGTTGGGAGACTATGAGCATGGAAAGATGGCCAAGGCCTGTTGTACGAAGTTTTGGGCCCGGACTTTCCAGCCTTGAGGCTTGGATCCACAGACCAGCAGACCCGCAGACCACGGTCCCACAGAGACACATTGATGCTTACATTTATTGTATGCTGATTGACCTTGGGTCCAGGCATATAACTTACTAGCTCTTGCTCTTAAACTAACCCATGACTCTTATCCTGTTCAGCCATGCGGCTTAGTACCTTTTCTCAGAGCAGCATAGTTGTCCTCTGCATCTTTTGGCTTCTCTGTGGCATTTCTGCTCTGTTCTTCTGGTTCCCAGTGTTTTCTTAGTCTGGTAGCCCCACCCACACTTCCTGTCTGCTGTTGGCCAATCAGTGTTTTCATTAAACCAGTGTGTGGGACAATTATTTACAATGGAACATCATACCCTCCTAAAGGCCCTCCAACATTACTTCCTTGTGAGCAATCCTTGTGGTGCTTGCAGAGTGAAGGAGCTCACACCTGCCAGTGCACAAGCCTCCTTTTCTCTCTTTTCTTTTATATAACTGCCTTCAGTCTTTCCTAATTGACCTTATATATTGTCAATAACAGTACAACCTTCAATTATTTAACATGGGGAAAAAGGTTTTCTTAAAAACATACATGTTCATAAATACACAAATTCTCCAGTCTGGCTACTTAGTATAACACTTCGCAAGCCCTAATAATAGACACTTCACACATGGAATCTAGAACAACAGCCACTGTACTCTTCCAAGGGATTCCAGGAAGGGGGAGGTGTGGATATCTGAGGGAAGAACATTTGTAATTATTTTATTCAATGATTGAAAAAAAAATTGAGCTGTTATGGGGAGTGGAATCAGCTTAATTTGATAACAGCTTTACATACGAATTATTTAGCTTTTCTATTCAGAATGTTTTAAAAAATTTGGGTTAGATTCAAATTTCCTTTCAGAACCAAATGACAATGTTTGCAAACAATTTCTGGGAAGATAATATACAAAAGCAAAATAAAAAAGAAAGTTTACAAATTAAAATAATTGAACATTATGAACTTGATGAAAGTGGCCCGGCTCTGATGTACCAGCCTCTTCCCCTACCACAGGGAATGGCTCCAACAAGACATAAAATTCCATGGAGTCATTTTAGTGAAATGGGGAAGTCCGTTCAGTACTTCCAGAGCTGCCAATTACTTTCCCTAGAAATGACACAAAGAAGTGGCAGAGCTTCTGGGTGACTGGTGTATTAATACCATCATTCTGGTACTGCTGAGTACTGTTGGGTGTCCACTGGCACCGACTGAGTACTCTGTGTGTGTCCTCTGGCACTGAGTACTCTGAGTGTTCACTGGTACTGCTGAATAATCTGAGTGTCTGCTGGCACTGACCGAGTACTTTAAGTGTCCACTAGTACTGCTGAGCACTCTGGGTTCCACTGGCACTGACTGAGTACTCTGGGTTCCACTGGCACCGACTGAGTACTCTGGGTTCCACTGGCACTGACTGAGTACTCTGGGTATCAAGTGTACAAAGAGGAATAAGCACATACTTTGTTTTGTGGCAATGGCTACTGTTGTTGACCTGCAACTTTTCTTGCAAAAAATGGCACAGAAAACATTTAGAAAAAGGATTATCTTCAATTTTGGTTTTAAGAGACAAGATTCTCTTTGTAAAGTCCAGGATGGCATCAAAGAAATGATATCTTTGCATCAATCTCCTGATTACTAGGGTTAGTAGAGGCTTGACCAGAAAAAAAAAAAAATCAGACTTGAAAGCCAGCATGTAAATGGGACGGGTTTATTATTTTACAGAGGAACAAACCTGAGATTAAGCTGGTGAACTGAATACCAAATGCTACAAATCTGATGATCTGAGAAGCAGATTCTAAAGCATACAGTACCACCACCACCATGACCCCTATGCCAAGTCCCATGTTATAGGACTTTTCCAGGCAGCTCCAGTGGTGGTATTTAATTTGTGGCTCTGAAGGACTCTGTCATCATGTCAGTCAGATGGTCATGATGGACATGTTGAGAAAGAAGAAGATGAACAGAAAGGATATGGAAGGAGCTGCTTCATGATCAATCAGGTCTCACTCTCATTGCCTTTGTCACTGGTGGGAGTGAGAGATTCTGGGGGGGGGGGGCAATGTATAAAGAGAGGAAGGGGAATGTATATTCTGAACACTGACCATGAGTCACACTATGTGCACCCTAAGCATTATTTTCTAGAAACCAGAGAACAAATCTTTAAAAGTTTTTATTGTATCCTGTGACCTCTGAAGAGAAATCTAAGGAAATTAAATTAAAATCCCAAGTTCCAGCAGTGATTCCACAAGTGTACAGATTATTAGCAAAACTTGTGTAAACACTATTTGATCTGTCTTTTTATAGCAACCTTTGCCAAAAAGTAAACCTGCCATGCTATTTCTGCTCGAGAGAGCCCAGTTTCAAAGGTTAACTTTCATGCACACAAAATGCAGCATAGACAAACAAATTTCTTCAAAAGAAATGAAAGGCTGACATGTTACAGTATGGTTTGAACCTAAAACATGATATTAACTGAAATGAGCCAAGCCATCACTTGGGAGATAGGGGCTAGATAATCTATTATCTATTTAGGGCATTTGAGGGCAGTTTGGGATACATAAAGACTTGACTTAATCTTGCTTCCCTAATTTATAGATTTTAAAACATAAATACATGGGGATGGGAAATGAATGGTATCAAGATGCATGAAGCAAAAGGCACAAAATAGTAATAATAATAAAAGATAAATAGTTTATGATACGGCTCTATAATGACCAAACTCACAGAAAGTGGAAATCACAGCTAAGGTTAGGAGTGTGGTATGGTGACATATTGTATATTAAGAAATAGTGCCTGAAATATCAAAGGACAGAGCCACCCACAGAGCCAAGCCATGAGGGTCAGGGAGTGGTGACCCACACCTTTAATCCTATCACTCCAGCAAAGATCCTCTGGATCTCTGGGAATTCAAGGCCAAGCAGAGCCAGGTGGTGGTGGCTCACACCTTTAATCCTAGCACTAGGAAGCTGAGCCAGGAAGTGAGATGGCTGGGTAGAGAAAGCAGAGGGAATTCAGTTTAGCCTGATTTTCCTTTCAGATGAAGACTCAGAGCGATTGAGTCTGGGAATCTAAGGAGTTGGCTGGGTGAGGACTGGCTGGAGCTTGTTTCTTCATCTCTCTGATATTTCAGTTTTTCCTTAGTATCTGGCTCTGGGTTTTCATTAATAATACCAAATAGAATTTGTGCAATAGTGTGGGGAAACAGAAAAAGGTGTGTGTGTGTGTGTGTATGTGTGTGTTACACCGAATTTCTTCTTGGAATGCTACAGAGTTCTGTAAATGTTTGTATAACACTCTGAAGATAATCACCGCAAGAGAATGATTTTCAGAACATCTTTAAGATGGTAAAATTTGTGGGACATTTTACCACCTTAAAAGGAATTGTTTCCTACTCTCTTGCTTATATGGAAGGCACAAATTCCCAATTCTCAAGTTTTTCCTTGGAATTCTATTCTGATAGCCTGTAAGAGGACAAAAAGGATTACCTATACCAGACATGTCAATGCTAGTCCACATTGGAGACCACGAAGATGGTTGATTGCTTGAAGAAAGCCCCTCAGATGTGTTCAGGTTCAACAGGAAGGAAGAACACGGGTGATTTGTAAAATCCACTCCTGATATGATATGAAATGTTACATAAAATACAACAAAATACATTCCATTGCTCTTGGAAATGTCAAAGGGAAACACATCAAGTGGCATGAGGTCAGGTTGGAAAGCCTATGGTACAGACAGACCAGATCACTAAGTACAAGCTCATACTCCCAAAACATGAAAGGAAGTAAGCAATAGAATTTAACCATCACAAGGGTAATAGCAGAGATGTCCCATGTGTCCTGTGTTTGTGAGACTCATGACCCCTATTCAGAGAGAGTTTTCAGTTTGTGTTTGTTTGCTTTGTACTTTCAATAAAAGATTTTATGCAGTCTTATTTAAAAAGCCTTCCCCTTTATAAAAGTTTACTATCTACTTGTTAAGTATAAAGTACTATAATGTCAACAACTGGTAAGTTGCTCATACTGCGTATCTTCCAAAGAAATCATTTTTTTTATTTTTATGTATATGATGTTTGTGGTATACAATATGTGTACAAGCATGTGAGTATGGGCCACAGGCGTTATGGTCAGAAAACTAAGTGGTCAGAAAACAACCTTAAGCGTTGGTCCCCACCTTTTACCTTGTTTGAGATGGCATCTCTCTATTGCTCACCTCTGGGTACTCCAGATTAGTTTGCCCACAGCTTCCAGGGGTTCTCCTAGTTTTTCGACTCACCACAGCTACTCTAGGGTTACAGATGCAAGCCATCCCTTCTAGCTGTCAATGGCCTCCAAGGATTCAAACTTAGGGCCTCATGCTACCGTGGTAAGTGCACTACCCACTGAACTTTCTCCCCAGCCAGACACATTCATTTGTACATGTCATATTGTTCACCACAAACTTTTTCTCTTTTCTTTGATAGACAGCATGCTAACTTTCATGGAGACAAACTGATACCTTGTGATTGACAGAAATACGGCAATAAACAAGTGATATGACTAGCCCCAGGGAACCCAGAAACCTTTCTGAACCCTAAACAAAAATAAAGAACAGACTAAAATGTATAACTCACATTAAAAATAAAGTGTTTTCTGAAATCCACATCATGTTACATGAAAAAGTTTTCCCAAAAAGCAAACACTCCTTCAAGACAGAATCAACTCTCCAGAAATGAACATTTCAATTAAGATGAATTTATATAATGAAACTAACACTTGGGGACTAATTAAACATTACTAAATCCTTTGTTATTGATTACTTAGAGAAAACTACCTGTTATATGTACTACCTGATGCAGCTCTCTTATTGCTGAACTTGCCCTACATCCTGATCACACATGGTTTATCCAATCACTAATCTGCTGCATTGACTTTTTACATGTCATAAATATAAGAATATCCACAGTGGTTGAAGGTAAATTATTTTCCATAGCTTCTTCTAAAGCATATTATCAACTTTAATAACTTAGATGAAGTTCAACTCATATTTGGGAAGGAAGCAGATTTTTTTCAGAAAAACCTGAGAATTCTGCACTATAAGGATTCAGTACACAGCTGTCAGCCATTTTCAAGATGTAGTACAACTTTTCGCCCCTGGTGGGATACCAAATGAATGTTTTGCTTTGTTTTGACTGGAGAGAACTTGTTAAATTTAATCATAAAAAGACTTGTGTTTCGATTTCCTATATTAATTATGTCCTGTGGCAACCCTGTTCTGGATCTCAGAAAAACAGGGGTTGTTCATTTTTCAAACTGGAGGAAGTGAGGGTGAGGTAAAATGTGTGAAAGTGCCATGATGTGGTATGAGAGAGTCCCCATCTCTGAACGGAAGGTTTCCTTCATGGGGGGGGGGTGTGTCAAGAGTAACTGCTGGATGACTAACTTGGACCTTGAGAGGCCAGCTCCAATGACCTGCCTCAGGGTAATATAAGAAATTCCTTAGAGTAGGGAAGGGATACGAACTTTTATATCTGAGAATAATTAAAAATAAATCTTTATCTAATTGACTGGTAAAATAAGGAAACATACATGCCTTTTGAAGGTAACTTTCTCTTTTATTTCTTGAAAATGGTCTCTGACTCTTTCTGTCTCCATATAGCTACATATCTCTACATTGCTGTATTTTATAATAACTATCTTACTTTACATAATAGGCCATCTCTATACATAGCTACATCTATTCGCACGTCTCCACATCTTTCTTTTACATCCATTTCTCTTCCCCATCTCCTTTTATACAGTTTCATCTTCCTGCCTCCACACAGTTAGTTCTCCATGCAGCCATAGCTATTCATCTCATATACACAGCTCTCTCACCGTGTAACATTTTACATTGTTCTTAAACATTCTCATACAACTCCTTGTACAGTTCTTATACATAGCAATAACTCACACAGCTTTATCTCTCACACACATGCTTTTTCTACATCATTCACTTGTTTTTGCTCACCCACTCTCATTCATTCATTCTCTCACATTCTTCCTCTCTCATTCAGGGCACACACACATACCCTGAACAGCTTCATTCCTACATTGCTGCTGCTCTTACACACTCTCACTCCCCTCTGTTACCACCTCTCCCTTCTTAGCCAAACTCTGGACAGTTATATGCTGCATTTTTAGGGCCCAGTAAGTTCTCATAATACATGAAGTTACATAGCTTTTCTCAACATAGTAGGGTCACAAAGGCCAACCAATATAAATGCTTGGCCTTGCATATAACTTTGTCCCAGGCAGAGAATGGCACTGAAATTCAGGACATAAAAGTAACAGTGGCAGGTTGACTCTTGAGTGGTCAGGGTATATACAGAAAGTCAACTATTGCAAGGGGGTAATGCCTGGCCTTGATTTAGTAATAAACAACACCTGGGAATTAGTCTTTGTGTATTTTCTGCAGGAGTTTAGCCTGTTTGAATTGTCCTGAGGTCTAGAATTAGTTGCCTTTGAGACTGAAAATACTGTTACTTTCCTGTGTCAGTAAAGAAGAGCCAGATATTATTTCTATACATTAGAAATCAATTTTCTTGACTATCCATAACTATAAGTGTTCCCAAAGATGTAAAACACATGACCAATGGGCTGTGGAAAGAACCCACAGTTTCTTTAATTAGGGAGACATAGCAATGGCATGCGAGAAAGTTACAGACAGAAAAGAACTGTTCACCAACAGTCAGTGACCCCACGGCTCTGCCAGGTGGGGCTCCCCATCAGTGAAGTATATGTCTGGTGGGTTGACTTGTTAAACACCAGTTATCACCTGCTGTATACTCCTATGGTCCTTGGCAGATGACACACACAATGCCTAGGCATTAGTTACCCTGCTCTGATTGAACCCAAGATTACACTGAATCGTGTGTCTTTCAAACATACAAATAACAGGAGGAGGAAAATGGGAAGTGCTTAGCTTTTTCTCATACTAGGCCAGTAGAATACTTTCCATGCAAGCAGCATTATTGGTTTGAGAGCAGATCCATTAGAACCCACACGGTGGAGGGACCTATGTAAAGTCACAGTAGGACTTTGGCAAGAAAGAGAAAGCAATGTCTCTGACCAACACTGCAATCCAGTGTGCACATCACTTTGAGAACCCCATGGCTTCCCTTGGTTTGAATTCTACTGTGAATAGTTAGTTTACAGACATAGGTAACCAGCTACTGACTAAGGTTGTTTCCCCATTTTATGTTTTGTCCCCCACAAATGGATTTTTTTCCTCCACATTCTGAAGTAAGAGGCAAACTAAAAAGCATTTTGTATTTTTTCATTTTAATTCTCTGTTTGTCAGAGAGTAATTATAGCAAATAAAATATTACAGCTGACTGTAAATTGTTAGGCAACCAGATCACACCAGGCGATTTTTTTCTTCCACAAGTTTTTCAGCATAGCATCTTAAATATTAAAATACTGCAAGGCAAATAAACAGAGCAAGTTATTTGCTCAAAGCATTAATTTTATATGAATATTTCAGTTATTCTGATCAGATTTAGAAAACAAATGATGTTATCTTTCAAATAAAAGGAACATTTCGTCTGGGAAGATGGTAGTAGGAAAATTATACACACATAGGCACTTAAGACACCAGAGAGAAGTTTCAAACAAAATGGGTGGCAAGTTCTGTGCAGGGTAGTGACAAAAGAGAGGCTTTTGCTTCTAAAGAGAAACACATGAGGATGGAAGCTTCTATAGTATGAAGTTTCTGGACAAGCCCTGAGATCCAGACCCACAGTCCCTTAGTCCCAAACACACAGAGGCTTATACTAATTACAAGCTGTTTGACTTATGGCTCAGCCATATTACTTGCTAACTCTTGCTCTTAAAGTAACCCATAATTAGCCAAGTAGCTTAGTACGGTTTTCCAGAGCAGCATTTTGTCTTCTTTCCACTGTATCTGCCTGACATCTCTCCTCTGTTCTTCCTCTTCCCCGAGTTTCCTAGTCTGGTAGCCCCACCCATACTTCTGGCCAATTAGCTTTTTGTTAAACCAGTAGGAAGGACAAATATTTACAAAGTACATGAGCATAATCCCACAGCATCTTTCAGATTGCAACATCATGCTTGCTTTTTCAGTGTTTAAAAAAATCCCCTAAGATATCCCCCCCCCCCCACTAAATCACTGAAGGAAAAGAAAAATCAAAAGGTAAGTTTCTGATCTTACACAGGAGTAATCACTAAGTCCAGATCTGTCTTCCCATACAGATTATATTCCTTATAATTATAATAAAAAATCTAAATTCTTCGTGTTAAGGCAAGCATGAACACCATTTTAGCCCTTGCTCTCTTCAGGGCATCTGTCTAGCCTAGTTTCCTTTATACCAAGACTAAAGGACAGAAACTCAGTGACTGAACAAAATCCACACAAAAGACATGCCATTCAAATGGTGACAGAGCCACTGAGAAGGAGAGAAGGGAGTGAATCAAGGGGAAAGAGAAGAAGGTGATTTGGTTTTTTTTTTTTTTTTTTTTTTTTTTTTTTATTCCCTAGTTGTCAGATGGTATTTGGAAATCTATTTCTGACGTTTGGATTATCATTGTCAGCTCAAAGATTATTTCACAGGCTCCAAACTTCAGCTTCATCCAGTGTACTCCAGTCCTCTACTGTATCTCTGCCTTATATGTAAATCACGTGCAGAACACACAGTCTTATTACTTGCTACTACTGACAGTAACTCCTGGATTCTGACCTAAGTTCAAACAACCATTACATCATGAACCCTTGTCTTAGTTTCTGTTCTAGTTGTTGTGATAAAATAGTCTGACCAAAGCCACTTGAGGGAGAAAGGTTTTAAGGGAGAATGCCTTGCAGGGTGCAGGTCATCATGGCTGAGCAGTCTGGGGAGTCATAGCAGCAGGAACTTAAAAAGGCTGCTCCTATGTCATCTACAACCAGGAAGCCGAGACTGATGACGGCATGTGCCGCTCAGTTCCCTTCCTCCATTTACACAGTGCAGGCTCTCAACAAGAATAGTTCACTCAGAGTGGGGAGTTCTTCCCTCTGTGGCTTACCTAATCAAAATACGTCTTTGCAGGCATGCTCAGAGGCCCTGCTTTCAGGCAATACATATTCTACTAGGTTAACAATGAACACTAGCCATTACACTCCTGAAATGATGGACCATATAGCAGGGATCTGCCACGTGAGACAACAGAGTGCATCCTCTAGCTGTCGTAGCTACAGAGTCCCAACTTCACAAAAAAAGCATGAGATAAAGTAAGCCCATATCCCCAGAATAAAGGGAAGTACATGTGCTGTGCATTTCATATCTACCAAATAGCCCTACTCCAACCTATATGTATTCCTTTTTCTTTAATATTTTCGCAGTTGTTAATTATCTTGAATACTGACTGTATTGAGCATATCACAAGTATTACACTAATTTCTTTTCATCAAGAAAGGCATTGCAGACTAAAAAACTCACTCCTGAAGATACAACACTAAACACATTATACAAGCAAGTATCAGAGATGGGATTCCAGTGTAAACACAGCAGGGTTCTGGTACAGCACAGGGCACTGTTTCCTGACGAAGGTCACATCATTGTTCTGTGACATGTATCAGGCAGAGCAATCAACATAAAGTAAAAATTTCTAAGCTCAAATCTGAAGCTAAAATATCATCAGACCATGTAAGACACAGGTGTTCTCATTCTGAAGCCCTGTGTAGTGTACATGTTATTGATCAAGGCCCGTTATTACCCTTTGTCATTTTTATCTAGAATTAGAAGAATTTCCTAATGACATGTAAGAGCATGCCATTTACAAGTTACTCCAGTGTAATTTTATTTTTTTGGCGGGAAATTTGGGTTTTATTATAGCTGAGTTTTATTTTCACTTATTTGTTGTATTAATGTAGTGGAGCATTTAGTCATTATCTCCATAAATGCATCATGCATTCGTGTTCAGAGTCTATCTTTCAAATGTGTACATAAGGTGATGGTCAGTTAAAGCACATAGTCTCCCCTAATGGGAGAAAGTAAACAATTGGCTTCTTTATCTGATTTCCTCCTAACACGCGCTACAGTGTAAAGGGCTTGTGAGTCACATTTGTCAAGAAAACTCCCAGGTGCTATCTGGCTTATCACAGCTTAACTTATCAGCTGCCTTTGTTGTTTGGTGGGTATTGACCTGCGAAGACCTTGTATCTTGGTAAAGTCACTTGCGTGGCACCTCTTCCCTTTTTCTTTTGAGTGGACATGGAGGCTCTAGCACTACGGGCTTTGGGAATTTCTTCCCAACAGCCCCACTCCATCATTAAAGACCCACTGAAAGCTTGTTATCCAGATAGATGTCCCAATTAAGCAGAACATCCCGCTCATTCCCCACAGTGGCAGCAGGCTTGCAGGAGACCTGGAGGGGCCGTGACGGATGTAGAAAACGGTCCACAGAGCTACAAATTTACTTCTGCTTTACTTTCACCTATTCATTTGTTCATTCGACAAAACACTTATCGACAGTTTCAATGGGGACTCCCAAGCTTAAAAGTTACTCACTTTCCTGAAGGGTATACACTTGTTTCTAATTTTTCTAAACAGCAGAGTGTAACTGATCCTGACTTGGCACCAAAGTACCCAGACTTAAACGGGAAGCCATGAGAACAGAAGAGAATACAAATAGGTTTATGACTTTCATGGTGCAGACAGCAGTAAGAACCCCACACCTATTGTACTTAGCAGTTTAAAGCATTCCCTAACCCAAGAATCACAAGCCACTCAGTACTTCGATTATTACCATTACTAAAGTGCTCTCTCTCTCTCTTTTGTAGAAGAATGTATCTCATAGCATCTGTCCTGGCTCTCTGGCTCTTACATTTTTCCTAATTTCATGTCTTAATTTACTTTCACAATGCTGGGGTTCACACCTAGAGGTTTGCATTCCCAAGACAGGCATCCTATCATTGAGTTAGAACCCCAGCTAAAAAAAAAAACTGCCATGGGGGAAGAGGAGGGAGAGAGAGATTTAGTCTGATTATACAATACATTTATATTTAACAATTAAGTTGTCAAAAGTGAAGCTGCTAAGGAAAAATGTTTAATGAAAAATAATTTTCTAAACCTAATTTTTAATTAAGAATCAACAAAAGCCCAAAGGAAATGACTGATTAATAAGATGGTTATTCTTTGAATAAAACAGAAAATCTTGAGAACCTCAGCTAGATGAAGAAATTAATATGCATAAAATATGTGTTTGTCACTACACTGCCTCTAGGTTAGTAAATTTATGTATAGTTAAGTGTGGTTCTTTCATATGAACTTCCATGAAGTCAGAAGAAAGCATGCTTCTCAGTGGGACAGAATGTTAGAGCATACAACACAGGAGTCACAGACCAGAGTCAACATGACCCAGTTTATGATTAAATGCATATGGCACTGTACACACAGGGGGGTTAACATGGAAGTAAACATAGAGGAAGACATGCCATTTTCCGACATGGCACTCTCTGGAGGCTGAAGAACAGTTGAAGCAATTTCCTTTTTTGTATGGTGAAATTTGAACTATAGTTTTTTAAGTGACAAGAAATATTTGTGTATAAATCATGTCATAAAAAGGATTCAACCAGCAAACGGACAGCACACAACTTGTGTATGTCCCCACTTGTTTTGACTTGTGACAAATGAGGGATGGGAGTAGGTGAGGGGAAGGGAGGGGGAAGTGGGAGGGGGAGGAGAGGAATATCTGTGGCTGGAATGTGAAATGAATTTAAATATTCTTAAATAAAAAATAGAATAAAATTCCTAACATAACCTATATACTTCCACTACATAACATGATAACAGGCATCCAAGGAACATGCACACTACATTAATCATAAGCCATCACTAAGGCAATGGGATTCAGCAAAGAGATGGAACTCCCATGTTCATGCAGAGCATCAGCTCAGGAAAATACACAAAGCATATATTTAGGGAGACTTTCAGATTAAATATTATTTTTGTATTAAATAATTCAGTGACCTCTAACTCTCTGGCTACTATGGTGCAGAGAGAGATTTTCTGTGGTTCTAGTGAAGTTTCTTCTCGGGGAGATATGTGCTCTGTAGAGCACATCCTTTGCCTATCAAATATTCATCCAGTGTACCCATCACTCAGTTTAGGCTCTCTCAAAGAGATTCTATAAAATAATAATGCTTTACATTCATAGAGGGGTTCCCACCTTCCAGAGCTCTTCCAAATACACAGCATCCCAGGAGATGGGTGATTATAATGCAGGAGCAGAGTAATAAAAAATTTAACATGTAAGAATCTTCTTTCTGTATGCTTTCCTCCCAGCTCTCCACTTGCTTGATTTGTCCTTACCTCTTAAAGGACAGTTTAGATGTCATGTCCCCTGGGTAACATTCCAGGACTATCTAGGGGTTCCCTGGATGCCTCTTACTGTTTTCTTGCTGCTCTGATGGATTAGGAACTGACCATACTGATCTGTGAGGTCAATCTGATGACTGCATCCAGGATGCCAGGCTCAAAAAGTTCCACAGTGCCTTACATCTGACCTACTAGGAAGAAGACAGGACATCCCTCCAAGTGTAATTTATCTCACACAGGAACTATAATGGATGCTTGGAATCTGCCTGTCAACATTACCATTTGTTTGAACAGCTTTGGAAGGGGTCCTAGGATCTTCCTTGCTTCTCTGCCTCCAGAGGTTGCCATGTCAGAGGACTATACATCTCCTTACACACCCACGTCCATGTCTACATCATACTGCTGACACCGGGATGTCACTCCTATTCTGCCTTTTGGGTATGCCAAAGAGTTCCTGTCGCCTTTGTATACTCACTCTTTCCACAGATATTGACATAGCACTTATAACATGTCACAGATAGTGCAGAAATTTCATTACGAAGATTGTTGGAGTCACTTGATGTCCCAAGCCACTAGAAAAAACTCAACTAATAGGCCCTATGGCCTATATAATGTGGTCAGAGAAGAACAAGGAAGATTCTAGGCTACTGTTAGTTTCCATAGGTGCTTCCAGGATGTCCACAGAGGGCTCCAACTTTCAGGTCATTTAGAGATCTGATCCACATGAGCCCAGAGGAGAAGGAAAGGTAGGGCCCCTCTGTATAATATTGGATGGAAAAGTGTTACTCTGAGTTTACAGGTCTTCATTCTCCAGTTGTCCTCCAGAAGCCATTTAGGAATATTTCTTAAAAGGTTTAGTTGTTATTATTATTGTTAAAAATGACTTTATTCTAACCTCAAAAGAACAAGTTAAAATAGAACCGTGTGCTGGTGGGGGTTTTTATCTGCTTCTATATGTAATTCCTCACTCACTGGGCCATTCTCTTCCTTGCTTACCAAACTGTAGTCTTCTTCTGGGCTACAGAGTAACCGCTACTTACATGAGCTTCTGTGTCTCTTAGATGTGACTACCCTAGAGTGAAGTAATATCCAAATATAAAATAAAAATGAGGTTTCAAAAACATTATCAGAAAACACTATATAAAATAATTGACTTATTACATTTTTAATGACTCTGTTGAAATAATCCTAATTAATATACTGCTTTTAAAAGAATGCTATTATGATCTAGTTCATCTGTCTTTTATTCCAAATGCTTACTATTAAAAATTAACGTGCCTTGTGTAGTTGACACAGTGTGTCCACCGGGCAGTAAAAATGACTTGATTGTGGCCTCTCTCTTCCTTTATGATTGATTCTCCTCTGCTACGGTGTGACTTCATCCTCCTTCACCTGCGTGACTTGCTTCACACTCTGCATTCTGGACTGCTGTTCAGTTTCCAAGCACAGCTTAGGCAGCCTCTCTAGGGTGAGGCCTGGCCAGTGCACATCTGTTTACCAGTGGAAGCCAAGTAAGCACAAGGGATAAAAGGGGCCAGCTATGGCTGCCGAGACTGAAGCCTGGGCTTCGGAAGTGATTTCCCAAAGATAATGTAACACACACACACACACACACACACACACACACACACACCATGATGAAGGGTGTGATTCAAAAAGGGAAAGCCAAGTACAAGTACAGAAGGCAGGAATGCCATCTCACCATGGTCTGCCCACAGCAGGAAGTTACTTTCACAAAGGCCAACAACACACTTGCTGTAAGGGGAATAAACTAACTGGGTTCTAATATGCTCCCTCCAACCATATTTAGAACCATGAAGTCCCTTCCTAAATGACCAAGTGTTAACTATACAAAGGATCTGGTTAGACGGCTGCCATCCCCTTGCCTTAAGCTTGTGGTCTGTGCAAGGCAACAACAAAAGAGATAACCAACAATAACCAAACAATAAACACAAACAACTACAACTCTGTAAACAAGAATGCCCAGGAGTCTGCACATGCAGGCTTACGTGCCATTGGCTGTTTTGGAATTTTTTATGTATTTACTTGTTCTATCCAGTGACTTCTAGAGAGAGTCATTGCCGTCTCCATTTTATAGATGTACATCCTAAGGATGTATATAACACCCTGGAGTCAGTGAGGACTCAAATACAGGCAGCCTGGATCTCTGGCTTCCACTCTTCATCTTTTTACCTTCTCCTATTTCTTTCAGCTTCTGCTCAGTCCTCTGCTGTGAGCACCAGGATTCTGCACTCTAGTAATGCTCATTATTCAGCTACTTCCCTTCCCAGCTGGAGTGGCCGGTGCTTGAATGTAGAGATCCAAGTGTTTTGTTTGGATCTCACATGAGTTCTGCTATTTTAATTTCATGATCAATACATGCTCAATGGATGGCTGCATTGTGTGTATCCTCTAAGAAATAAAGCTTGCATGAAGATCAGAGGACAGAGCCAGCTACAGAGCTAGCCAGAGAGGTCATCCAGGGGTGGTACACACCTTTAATCTTAGCACTGGGGAGGCAGGGATATGTTGGGATCTTTGTGAGTTCAACTCTAGCCAGGACTATATGAGATTAATCTAGTCCAAAAGAGAAATAAAGCCAGGTAGTGATGATATACACCTTTAATCCCAGCACATGGAATCACACACCTTCAATTTCAGGACTAGGAAGATGGAGACAAGAATTGATATGGATGAGCAGAGAAAGAATACAAGGCTGAAGGAGACAGGAAGTCAGCCCTCCCCTGTTTTTCCTTTTCCTTTGGGCTAAGAACATTCAGTCTGAGGACTTATGGAGACAGGATCTTCCTCCTTTAGCCTGAGGATTCAGTAGTGGAGAGAAGTGGCTGTGGCTTGTTCCTCTGTCTCTCTGGTCTTTCAGCTTTTCCTTCTCTATCTGGCTCTGGGTTTTTATTATAAAACATATAAGGATTTGTACAACACTGCACTATTGCACTGACCTTGGAGATTACAACAGAATCATAATGGCTGACAAATTCTTGAAGAAAAATCAAATGCTTATTCACCCTAAATTAAAATTATTAGGGTTTCTTGGGGAAAATATCTCCAGGTGTGAGTGATTAAAAAATTAAACATCAATTAACAATTCAAGTGACTGCCTGTGTTAATAAGTTGCTTATTAACTGAATAGGTAAATATTGCACCCATACTTAATATTTGAAAATAAGATCCCTTGATCATCATTAGGTAGTAAGTATGGTCTTCCCAAGAAGATTCAACATGACCACTTCAGTGTGTCATATTTAAAGGTGTATATGAAAAAGCTGTTGGGAAAAGGCACTGACGAACACAAGACACTGCTTTGTTGTCTTATTAAATGGGAGTCAGGGATAGAAATTTCAACTTCTGTTATCTATGACTCATCATCCTGGAGTGTCAAGAAGCTTTCAGACCCCTCTTTGTAGACCACAGCACACATACAGAGTTCTCATACTTCCTCTTTCAGATCAGAAGCCCCATTTTCCTCTCACAATGAATATCTCTCAAGGAGACTCTGTTACTATCTCTGCTTCACTATGTGATGTCCACTTTGTCCCTTGACCATCTGTCTGCCACTCATATTCCCTTCTACACCTGGTGTTTCAAAAGATACCCAAATCATCCTGCTTGACGTTTTTGGACGGAAACTCTCACTGGCCCCAACTCACAAGCAAAACCAACTCCTTTGTTTGCTGCTGGAATGTAAATCTCTCTCATGTGACCTGAAGTTCCTTTAAGGATCTAAATCCTGTTATTTACTAACAATCTCCTCAAATAGACAAACTGGCATTTTTCATGAAAATATATTTTCTTATCATTCAGGAAATATTCAGTCTCTTCTTATCCCTGAGAGGAGTACATTTCAGCTCATTATCTTTATTTGGACAACAGGGTGTCCAAAGATATGACTTACTGAGAGATTGAAGTTTGGCTGTCACAGAATAAGCTGATATCATAGTTTCTGAAAGTTGTTGTAGCATGGCAGACAAATAACCAAACTACATCCCCAAGGTAAGTCAAGATCAACTGTCTCACAGGCTAAGAATCAGAATAAATGATAATTTTAGGCCACTGTATCTGGACAATGGTTGTTACAGTCTTAGGAAAGAGTTAACTCATATGCTTACAGAAAATGTCAGACATTTCCTCTATTTTGTCTTTGTTAATTATGTGTGATGTAATTTATTTTCTAAATTTCTAGTGTTATCTCTTCCATGCCTCATGTTTAGTCTTCTCTTTACTATGTGAAAATATCCTAAAATCTTTTGAAACAAGATGTGCCTTAACACTTTTGTGTTCACATAGCATCAAAAGATCTTACTCTTTAGACAAAACCAAATTAAGATTTAATCATTAGCCACTGATTCCTTAAAGGGTAGGACTTCAGAAATTAACCTTCACCTCTAAGGCATTGAATATAACACTTGTCTCAGTTTCAGGGGCAGGGTATACATTTTATCTGGTAAGACAATGTCACCGCCTTTGCTAGTCCTGTTAATAATGTAGGAGTAGTAGAAATGGCCATGTCCTATAAGAACTTGCTATGGCTTGTTGGTAAAACCACTAAAGTATGTTCTCTGGTATTTCCACTTCCAGTATGCAAGTATCTCTCTCTCTCTCTCTCTCTCTCTCTCTCTCTCTCTCTCTCTCTCACACACACACACACACACACACACACACACACACACACACACACACCTGCTAAGGAAATTTAAAAAAAATACTGACCATGATCCACAGGTGTAAGAACCCACAGAACTCAAGAAAACAACCTTCAACTAGTTACTTTGCAAGTCTTGGCCATGACATCTAAAAATAATGTAATCGAACTCTGTGAAGCCACTTACATGTAACTCTGTGTTGCTAAAGAGCTTTGTCTAAAAGGTATTCTTCAAAGTGGTGGTTGAATGAGCTTGGGAATAACTGAAGTTAAAGATGTTTCAGCAGATTTCTCCACCATCTTCTTAGAGACTTTACTTTTCCAAACAGAGCATGGTGTGAAACTAACAGCTGGTAAATTTGAATGTAGTCTTTCCCAATTTAGCTGGAAAAATATATATGACCTTTTTACCATGGAACTTGGGCACTTGAGCTTTATATAATACACAACCACATGTTGAGGGAGAGATAAAGATGGTAAGAGAAGTCTTGAGGTGAAGCAATCCCATAACATCAAGGTTAGACCCTCCATGATCGTTCTGAAACTCTTAAAGCTTAGAATTCCATCCTTGCTATTATTAAGATGGGATAAGCTGATGATAATGGTTTCTAAACATAATATTGTCACTAAGAAAAACAAACATGGGTGGTGAGAGAATCTATATGATCTGCTTGTATCACTGCCTGCAATGGTCAAGTATGGTGCCAGCTGTCACAGTATCCCCCAGTCTCTGCACTGGAGTATTTTCATGTGTCAAGATAAAGTCACCTCACAAAGGAAAACCATTAAGAAATACAATTACTACAGGAAACAAAGACCTTTTGAAGGGGACAAGATATTGTAGATTTCATTAAGAGTTCTTCCTTTTTCATGTTCACCTTCTTCTAGCTTAAAATGAAAGTGACTTCATTTTCAAGTGACCTTTTTAAAAGTCCAAACATCGAGCACCATAAATATTCAAGCTACTCAGGATAAAATCCAATACTATATAATGCTATGTTGGATATGCCCAAGCCTATTTCTCCTTTTTTAAAACGCCACCTTTGAAAATAACTCATAGTCTCTTCATAAGTTCTCCTTATATGTTCCTCCTGGAAGAAGGTTAGGGTTCCTCTCCCCAATTCACACCAGGAGGTTATGAGGCTGACCTGAAAACTTTGTTCCTGGCTCCACTCTAACAACCATTTTATTATCTGTCTGTTTTTGATAACATCATATTGAAAATCTTAAATATGCACAATACAATCTAGTTTTTAAAGTAAAAGCTAGCTCTCCCTCATTACATAATATCTAGTAATAAATAAGCAGCGATTAAATTTGATGAGTGCCCTTTGGCGATTTTAACAGTGTCATTTCCTGAGGTAGGAGCACTGGTGAAGGAGAAGGTCCTTTGAAAAGGGGGTAAAATTATAAACAAACAAGATATCTAATTTTGCCTAAAGTATTTCATCATATGAGACTTAATTTTCAAAGGAAAATAATTCCCCTCCCCCCCCACACACACATTTATTATACCAGAGAAGAAACATGGTAAACACATTAATTAACTGATTAACCTTAAGAGACCTCATCTGCACTGGGTAGATCTTGGGCATGACGGAGGATGGATACCTTTTCTGCAGTATTCCTGCTAGAAATGAATAAAAGATATGATTTTAATCATAAATAAATATCTCATTAGAAAAAAAATCCAATTAAGGAACATTATTGAAAGAAAGACGCCCATACTTCTGCAAACTGCCCAAGACAAATTCTGATGAACTGTTTCAGATTGAAGGAGACCAGGACAGGGCACATTTATGCCATATAGTCTGTGTGATCATCCATGTGACCGCTGTGATACATGTGAGTATGGTCTAGAAAACCATCAAGCAAGGGAACAAGCAGCAGAAGTAGCATCCTGCTGCTGTTTGCAGATGAGACCAACTGTGAATCAGTGTGAGTCTCCTGGGCTGATAGCCTTGGTTTTTCCTAAGAGACTGTTTCTTTTTAGCTATTGTACAATTTAAGACACTATGAACTGTATGTAGCAAAGGAGGCATTGGGCATGTAAACACTTTGACAGAACATAATAAACAGCTTTAATAGCTGGGAAGTCTGGAGGGGACAGAAGTCTTCTTATAGCACATGGACAACTTCTAAGGGTTTCACTTTGTTTTTAAAACAAATGTTATGTCAGAATGAAAAGCGAAACCTGGAAAAAAAAGGGGAGGGGATGGGAGGGAAGGAGAGGGAGGAAGAGAAGAAAAGGGCAGGGGTGGGGGGAGAAGAGAGAGACAACCTGAATTCAACTCTATCTTATTATTCTTGAACAGAAAGCAGAGGGAGAGGGAGGGAGGAGGGACAGGGCAAGGGGGAGGGGGAGGGAGAGCATAAAAAAGCCCCACCAGGATTCTAGGACAGTAAGATCCTGCAAGGAAGCCTACACCTCAGGACTTGACTAAGTTCTACATTCATTTGTCAGTGAATCTCAACTGGACCAACTCACCTAGAAGGTTCCACAGCCCGCAAACAGCTGGAGAACAGTCAAGGTCAACCGCACCAGCAGAACTGCCCCGGGCTGCTTTTGTGTCTACTTGACCAAAGCCGGAATCATCAGAGAGGAGGGAGCCTCCGCTGAGGAGAGGCCTCCACAAGATCCAGCTGTGAGGCATTTTCTCAATTAGTGATCAATGCGGGAGGGCCCAGCCCATAGTAGGTGGTACCATCCCTGGGCTGTTTGTTGGTCCTGCTTTCTTTGAGAAAACAGGCTGAGCAAGCTGTAAAGAGGAAGCCAATAAGCAGCACCCCTCCATGGCTTCTGCATCAGCTCCTGCCTCAGGGATCCTGCCCTATTTGAGTTCCAGTTCTGCCTTTTTTTCAATGATGGGCAGTGATATGGAAATATAAGCCAAAATAAACCTTATTCTCCAAACCTGGCTTTGGCCATGCTGTTTCATTGCAGCAGTAAGACAGGAGCCATTGCTCTTTGAAGCACCTGCTCTAAATTGGAGTCTGTTCTTACTATCTCAGGTGTTTCTACACAACTGTAGCCCACGTGGCTTTATCCACAGTAGTGGAATATAAGCAACTGTGGAAGAAATTGAGTTTTTAATTTTAAAGCCAGTGTCAAGACAGTTAAAAATAGTCGTTCGTTTCAGGACCCTCTTTGGGCTCCTGCTTTCCAGCTGTTCCTTCTTCAGTTCCTTGCCCTTCTTGCCCCTTGCTGCTTTCTTGCCTGCTTCTGGCTTCCAGGTACCGTTACAACACCAAGAACTACTCTAAATTTCCTCTCTCTCTCTCTCTCTCTCTCTCTCTCTCTCTCTCTCTCTCTCTCTCTCTCTCTCTCTCTCTCTCTCTCTCTCTCTCTCTCTCTCTCCCCCTCCCTTCCTCCCTCTCCCTCTCTCTTTCTCTCCCCCTCCCTTCCTCTCTCTCTCTCTCCCTCTCCCTCTCCCTCTCCCTCTCTTTCTCCTTTCCCCTCCTCTCTCAATATTAACCCCAAATGAACAAGAAATCTGTGTGGGAAGGAAATGAGTAGTAGGGTGCTCGCTCTATCAGGTTCTCGGTTCTTCTTTCACACTAAGCCCCTAGGCATCCAGGATGACACTTTCCCAGAGCCCCAGGATTCTAACTGAAAGGGAGACAATGAAAAAGGGGCAGGAGGATGAATCCTTACTGTGCATGAGCTCTAAAAATATGCTTAAGTGTCAAACAGTGTTACATTATTTAAAAGTCATCATCATCAGGAAAATGTCCTAATTACAGCCCTTTTCCATTTCAAAGTGTTTTAAACATGGTAAGCTATCATTTACTATCATTTTAGTTTAGAATCCTGATAACTCAAAGGTAATTTTCAAAGAGGGAAACTGTCTCTTTTTAATTTCAATACTTTTTATCATTACCGGACAGTTCAAACTGTGGGTGCATAAGATTAACTTAAACCCCCAGGGTCAAAGTTTCCTAACAGGTTATTTCTACATCAAAACTCACTTTCTTTAGATACTTTCTCTGATTTTAAGAAACTGAAAACAGAAATTCCACCTCCTTGTTTGACAATGTTCCTACATTTGTATTTCAGGACTGTGTTTGAGAATGGAAAGGTACTTTCTCAAATGGGTGAAAGTTGCAAGATACAAGTTAAAGCTCCAAGGAAAACATTTTCATGAAGTATAGACTTAATTCAAGATGGGCACTGTGCATCTGAGAGCACTGTCGTACAGGTACCCTAAATAGTAATTAAAATTAGTAAATAAAATTTCCCAGAGCTATCTGCTATATACAGTTCTCATTGTGTCTTTTTTATTCACTAAAGATGTATTGAGTACCTTCTTACTTATGAGCCGCTGTACTAACTTCAGAGACCTTAAGAGGAAAATACTGACTGGAAGCTGCATGGAGCAATCATTCAGTCTTGGCCCACTGGATTTTAGAAAATTTCCGATAAACACTCCCAAAATGCATGCCTGGCAGAGTGTTAAAAAGAAGGAGGAAATAACACACCTTGGAAGATAGACCATGACACTGCTTACCAGGGGTAAGGGTAACAATCTGGTACAAACTGTGATGGCAAAGTTGGACTGAAAACTAAGTCCAGCGGTTTTCACAGATGGAAACATCTGGGTGCTTGAGAAGAGAGAAGAGAGAGGAGGGTAGAAGGCCTGGAACCATGCCAGAAAAGAGGGGAAATTAATAAAAATGAGACAGCAGTGGAAACTGTCTCCTTCCTGACTATGCCATCATGACCATATCTCTGTTCACAGACTTGTGGGGACAGGGTGTGCACGTGTCTGTCAAGGTTCATTACACGTAAGAAGGCAAAGCAAATGGGAAAACGAGAAGATGGGGTGAGGTGAGTTAACTGCTTTTCCAACTTTGGTCTGGAATTTTCCACCTAAGTCATTTGAGAGGTTTATATATAATGTCTGTGCCATAAGCCTGATCTGAAGACACAGGGTCCCCGGTCTGAGGATCTGGGTGTGCATATTAAATAAACTTTAAGATCTGAAGATTAGTTCTTCACATGAAATCTCAAGATACAATCAGTTTACTAAATTGAAGATCTATATTTTGATTGATCTGACCAAGATCCCATTAGCACATAAGGCCTTGACACCACCAAGAAGGGTGGAACCTTCTTTACCTGCTACCTGAACTCACACTTCCTCTCATTACACCAAGACCAAATGGAGGAAGTCAGTTACAGCGCAGTTCTGTGCATTGCTGCTCATTGGTGATAACATCTTACTGGCTAATGCTTTGTATTGCCATGGAGAGGCCAGCACAACCTGACTTGATATTAACTGCAGATAAGTTTCAAAAGGAGACCCAAGGCAGAATACTCCACACACTGTGCTACTTCCTGTTGTTAAAAAAGTGAGTTATGGTTTAATTGCGCTTTGGTTTACTCGCCACGCAATATCATACCAGGAACACTCCATTTAAACAAACAGATGTGGAGGGTATATTGACACATGTGTGTTTTTTGAGAAATGTAAACAGGATCCTAATTAAAGAAATCACAGTGGTAACAACCACACATGCCAAGCATAGTACCTGTTTCCTTTCCAGTTACCTGAACCACATGTCAATTTTTTCTAAGAGGAAGAGAAAACTTTATCATCGACACTACTCGTTTCCAGTATCTCCACAAACTGGCTGAGCCCACCAAATTATCTAGACCCTAATAGTCCATGCATAAAATCATAAAAATATAATGACCAGGAACATGTATTTTACATTTTCAGGTAATATGGTTTCTGTATCAACAATTTATTCTCCCACCACTCAACTGAAACTCTCAGAGTCAATGCATAAACAAGTAATTATGCCTGTGATTCAATAAAACTTCATTTACAAAACCAGACCTGTACCAAGCCCAAATCATATCCAGATAATTTTTAACATTAAAAAGGGCAGTCTTGACTACATGGAGAGTAAACTACTGTCTCTTGGCCTTTAAAAAAAAATCACCTTTTGGGAGCATCCTCTGTTGCATCTGGCACACTGACCCACAGACAAACAGGATATCATCATGTCTTACAATAAAAACACGCACTTTATAGTAACATGGCTTTTTCCTATAAGCAATACAAAAAATATAGACTCCTCTCCCAAGCATATTACTGTATGTGTGTGCGTGCACATATAATATAGATAAGGATAGATCATTCCTAGTATGAAAATCTGAAACTCAAAATGCCCCAGCATCTGAAACCTAGCACTATCTCACTAAAAATATTTAGGATTTGGAGTCATTTCACATGTTAGAATTTTGGATTCAAAATGAACTACCAATAAAGTATATGCAAATATTATAAAAATTAGAAAACCTGATCTGAAATAGTCTAACCTCAAACATTTTAGATAAATGATATCCAGCCTGAATCTAAAATATTCTGTACTAACCTCTGCAAACAGAACCCTAAGTGGGAAGAGACACCATGATGCTTCTTGAATTCTTTTGCAGCCTTTATGTTTTACTAACATTAACAAATAATACCTTTGTTAACTTAAAAATAAGAAAAAAGTAAACATGTTACACTCTTATGAATACTGGAAAACCTATTAACAAACATCCCTTGGCTCTCCTCTAAGCCTTCAGAGGAGATGTTTCTTCCATCGTCAACCAAACATCCCATACATTCTCATTAGTAACTAGATACTAGATTAGGTGAAAGGAGTTCTTAGAGTTTACATTCTGTTGAGAAAATTGACACCAATCAACCATACACAGAAGTACAGCTAAAACTGCAATAGGAAGAAATAATATATTAAAGACATGGCATCATTTATTCATTTAGTAAAATAGTTACTGAGTGTTCAACTCATTATTGCTAGAGTGTAGAGTTGGTAGCAGTGAGTAGAGCAATATGACACAGATGATCATAAACAGTTGAAGCGAGCAGACCCAGGTGTGCTGGAGCTTGGGTATGTCCTCACACAATTTCCTTGAAATTCCTGGGAACATGCAATTGCAAAAGCTATCTTAAAGAGACTGAAATGGAATTCAGTGACACAAACATTGTGAAGTCTTTCCCGGCGAGCTTTCTGATTTTTCCTATTGTTTTCACATTCTCAAAATAAAGGATGGGCTGGATGCTGTGGCTTTCTCTTCCTTCAGTTCTCTCCTGATAGAGTTCCCTCTAATGAAAGGTAAAGGACAGGAACCATCTCTTATTTTTCTGCATTAAAGCACCTTCTGAGCTTTCTGTCTACCAATTTATTTGGAATTAGCTTGCCACTTCTAAAAGGATAAATCCCTGTGTCCAAGTTTGTATACTAGACATCAAAATTGTTCACATGATACCTACAAGGCCAGAATCCTTTCCTCAAATAATTAGAATATGAAAAAAAAATCAGTCTGGAATTGACATTAGCTCTAGAGGCATGGGCTTCTATTAAGCTGTTCTAGAAACTAACCTGAGGCAGACAAGGCCCTCACAGGAAGATCACTGGTGCAGACACACAGAAGCAGAGACAGTCAAGGGCACATCATTCTGTACAGATTTCCTTTCGTTTTGAGGTTTCAATTCTTCAAAACGTCCTTCTCCATCCATTGGCTGAACATCAGAAGATGGCATTATATAATGTTACAAAATAAATATTTCTCTTCTGGATGGCCTTCTTACACATAAATCCAGATGTCAAAAGCAAGTTCTTAACAGTGAAATTAGTTGCACTCCATTATACAATGGGTAAAAGCTTATTAAATCCTGTGGGCCCTGTGTGATGTGACAGCAAAGTACTCAAGAGTAGGTCATTTGTAAGAGACAGAAAGTTGCTTGTTATAGATCTAGAAGCTGGGCAAGCCAAGATCAAGGTGGTGACATGCTATTCCCAAGGCTGACCTTCCCAATGCTCTGACCCTTTAATATAGTTCCTCACATTATGGTGATCCCCAACCATATAATTATTTCATTGCTATATCATAACTGTAATCTTTCTGGTATGAATCATAGTGTAAATATCTGGTAGGTGACCCTCCAAAAAGTGGGTTACAGCTCACAGTCTGAGAAGGGGATGTATACTGTGCCTTCACATGGCAGAAGCTGAAAGGGCAGGTCATATTTCATCCTTATTTGTTTAATAAGAACATCAGCCCATTCATGGTGGTAAAGCCCTCTGACATAATCACTCCTCAAATGGGTCATGTTTGCACTGGGGATTAAGGTTCTAGGGTAAGTGACACAAAATTTCTAATTACAAAACCTCTCTATAGATGAAAAAGCAAGCTCTGCAAGATGTGAGCTCCAGTGATGCAAATATCAGAAATAACTCTGCAAAAGCAGCCACCACCTGTGTAAGTCTTACTGTATCCTAGGTGTTACCCTGAATGCTTGGTCCATGTGCACTCTTAAGTTACCTATGTATATATTTACTTAGGTGTGTGTATGTGCATATGGTTGCATGTATGTATCTGGGTGTGTTGTGTACTTATGAAGATCAGAAGTCAACATCAGGAAGTCAGTCTTATTTGTTGAAACAGTCTGTCATTTCCCCAAGGTTCACTAATTATCATAGGCTGGCTAGGCAGTGAGGCCTAAGGATCTATCATCTCCACCTTCCCAGAATTTGGATTACAAATGTGCCCGTAGAGTTTTTATGTGGGTTCTGGTGATTGAACCCAGACTCTCATACTTTCTCATCAAAGCTTTAATGACTGACCAATCTCTTTAACATTCTTGATTCCTAATGGAAAAAAAAAAAGTATCTACTTGATTTAGGGCTCTGATATCACTTGTCGAAAAGAAGAGGATCTGACTATTCTCCTGTATGTACACACACACTCACACTCACACACACACACACACACACACACACACACACACACACACACTCACTCCACACATACCTAGACACACACTAACATCAGTGATCTACATGGCACCAAGCCATCTGTCTCTTGAAAGGAAGCTAACCTTTCATTAACTGCCTAGCCAGAGCATGCATGGCCTCTTAGCCTCGAGTACTATGGTAGCAACTTGTAAATTGTTTTTACAAACCCACCATCATCTCCTCTTCTCCCTCCTGGAGAAATTACTTTCAGACTTTTCAAGAGCTTGGGAATACTAACTAAGTCCTGATGAGTCCAGAAGTCAGCAATGACAATGCTAAATCAATGGCTCCTTCGGTAGCAAGACAGTTACTTTTCTTCAAAGGAAAAGTAGGATTACCAAGTAAGCTAAAGCTATTTTTTACAAGATTGATGGGAAGAAAAAGTAACCACCTTTGAAGTACCACAAGATATTCTGCCTCTCCAGGGTTTTCTTTCTTCTTCTGACATTCACAAGTAATTGAAAGGACAGACATTTCTTAGAATGACCAATGAAGCAAAACGACAACTCTGTCTTTGCTGTCTACCTTAGAGTGACATGCGAGGGCTTACATATTTGAGAGCTAACATGAAGGAAAATGTGTGTCTTTGATGGGCTTCTCCAGAGCCTGTCTCAGATCACATCTGCACCCATTAGGCCACACTGACTTTGGGTAAAATACAGATCTGAGCAGAAAGCATGGGTGTTTTACAGAAGCCAGTGGCCTAGGGCCCTGTTGTGAGATCATTTAACCGACCTTGAGGGACAAAGAGACAGGTACAAGGCAGAACAGTAGGAAATCAGTAAGCAAGATGATGCATAGAACACACTATGACTTCAAAATGCTCTCTCCTCATCCATAGTGACTAGCACAGTATCTGGACTGAGCCCAGAAATCATGAGTCTGAGTCTTTCAGCTCCAGCTCACTGATGTAGAGGTAGCCAGCTCTTCTCTTGGATGAGGTAGTACTCTACAGCCATGGATTTCACAAAGACACCTTAGTAAATAATTACACTGAAGTACAGTGATGCTTATAAACTTTGAAAATCAGGAATGATCAGGTAGGTGAGAATTTTAATATGCACATGCTCATTTTCTCTAAACTTCATAAATCTATTATCTTTATCTACTTGTATCTAGTTTCAGCTATTAAGAAGAATGCAAACACCGGTGACTCCATACATTTTAAAATGTGTGTTCTTAAGTGATTTCCTTGTTTTGAGAACATCATGGCACATTAGCTTAACTAAAATGTTACCAGAAAAGATAGTTTTATGGAACACCACTGCTGAATGCATATTCATTTTCCTTACATGACTATTGCAGAACGGGTACTTATGGGGAACTGAAACTTATACATGATCATTCTTCAGAGACAGAAATCTAAGACCAAGGGACTTTTCTTGTCTTCCGAGCATAATGGTAGACTGACATCGCTTAGAGAGATAATACAATTTTATAATGAACCTACTCTCCAGAGATTGGCCTTAATCTATTAATAAGGGCAGGGCCTACAAGAAGTTACCACTCCCTAACATCCCAGGTTTCAACATTGTTAAGTCATGAACTTCAAACTCTTATGCTCGTCCAGGCTAGATTAGATCCACTCCCATCCCAGGCAGAAAGATGAGAGTGTATTTAGGAAAGCAGGGCACATCCATGATGTGAGACTGGACCTGTTTTCTTTGTTTCCTTTCTTTTGCTGTTTTCTTGTTTTGTTTTTCTCAGCCACCACCTAAATGATAAAACCCAAAGGAAAATAATGCTGGAGGTTAGGGGAAACATTAGAATATATGAAGCCCACAAACAACTTATCAGCGCACAGTTCAAAGGATGCCTACCTCCTAACAGTATAGCCCCTATCTCAAGTTCTCAATCGTTCACTTTGATACGGTTCGTATATTCGGACAATGATCTCTAAGGAACTTCATCGCTATCAGCAGTTTTGACATTTATGATTAATTAAACCCCCATTAAACTGAAGGTATCAAAATAATAGGAGATTCACTGTCCACTTAATACAGTTAGGATGACAGCTGGGTTTCATCTGATAACAACTGTTCACTACACTCACAGTTCTGGCTCCATAGCTTAAATAACACCTACTTTTGTAGTACTTTGGGCGGGGGGGGGGGGGGGGGGGGGAGAATATCTATATAGGCAGCACCTCTAAAACAGAAATAAAATTATATCCAAGTATATTTAACCATGAAGCACTCAAATCTGCTTTATTCTTTCCTATACAGAGATGCCTTACGGAAGGGAGCAGGCCAAAGTTAAATTATTCTTCTGACAACATCTCAAGCCAGACACCTATCAAGACAAAATTTGACAAGCATGGAAAAAAAAACAAAAACAACAAAACTGGTGTTGGGCCCTCTGGTAAGACCCTCTGTCTTTTCCCTCCCCTCCTCATAATAATCAATACTAGCAAGGCATGTTAAGTCAGGCTGGAGTTAAGAATAGCACCAAATTCAGGTCCAAAAATACTTATGGTCTGGGGCTGGATGGCAAAAATTCCTCACACAAGGGCACACTGACAGTATATGGCCAGTTCAAGCTAATAAAAGCCTTAATGCTAAAACAGCAGTAACGCCATTTTGCAAGAAAAATGCAGGACGGCAGTAAAAATAGTTTTGGGTGGGCCCCAGCCCATAACCAAGAAAAACAAGCTAAGGCCTTGAGATAACCAACATACAGGGTGACCTCGACCGAGGCCAGCAAATCCAAGAAAACAACTTACAAGACAAAATATTTTGGGAAAAATAACCGGTGGTCTTGGCTTGTGGTTTGGCCCCGGCCCTGGGCCAAGAACAACAACAGCCACCTGACTCTGACTGCCCCTCAGAGGTGGTCTCATTGAACTAACCAATCAGAACCCTGTAACCATGCATCTGCTTTTGTACACATGCTTCTGCTTCCCAAACACTATAAAAAGGCCCTGAACAAAGGCCTGGGTGCTCAAGTCTTCTCGAATGACTGGGCCCACAGGATCCTGTGCTTCCTCAAATAAACCTTGTGCTGATTGCATCTGAACTGTGGATTCGGCTCGGTCCTTGGGTCCTGGGGTCTCTTTCTGAGGGAAGATCCGTTCTGGGGGTCCTGCACCCCCGGGGGTCTTTCACTGGAATGCCCAAGCCATACCCCATTTCCATACATGATTCCTCCTGGATGGTAGGCGGCTCAGTGCCATCTGGGTGGTACCATCACTTGTAGGTAAGGCGGAGACAGAGAGAAAGATGACAGCCCCCACACACCAGGAAGCATCCAAGTTTGGTGATTTTAGCAGGTGAGTCTGACCATGAAAGACAGATTCTAAAGAAGCTTAAACTTTGGGATTCAGTCCTAGTGCCTTGATACCAATTAAAGGCATGGAATTATTTTTAATATCTGTTTTACATAATTAAGGGGCAGTGGCTTTCATGCAGATGAGCCCTTTGAATGCGCACACCACCACATGGGCTTCATTAGCTTAGCTGGGCAATTATAAAGTGCGAAGGGAAGAGGCTGCGATAAAGCCTTATCTTCAAAAGAGTCTGAGGCAGGATATGTTAAGAGCCAACAGGCAGATGACACATTTTGTAAGTTTATTAGCTTAGAGACAAAACTTCTCCAGCTCCTGATGGCTTTGAAAGAAGTGGCATCCATCCTAAATGAGAGAAACAGGTGGCCCGCTCAAAGCTCTGGAGACAGTCTTGAAGTATTTCCCAACATTTGTATGTTTCACCAACCCTTTCTCTGTTTGTTCTGAATGCCCTGCTTTCCTATTATTTTTCGATTGTTTCCTACATTTTCCTCCCATGTGCATTTGAAAGAAAAGTGGAGAGCCAAAAGTGTGGGTAAATATATGACTTTAGTACACAAAAATAAATCAAAGCTTTAGAAATTATTTTGGGTGCATATTCTTCTTGTTCTGATAGGTAACTGCAAATCACAAATGAGCCTTGCTTAGGGGTTGGAGGCAAGCAGTTTGCTTACAAGGATGCCCAGTGTACAGCTAGAAAGGCCAAGCTAGAAATGTGACTATATCCAGGTATTTCAAAGCAGATGTTTTTCTAGATTATCAGCCTCTGGTGCACCCTGAAGCATCAAGAGAATCCAATTCCTCCTGGGTTGAGGATTCAGGCTAATCTGGTATAATCACCTTATCTGACAGGCAAAGAACAATTCCAGCACAAACTTTCTCAGTTTTTCTGGAACATTAGAGTCATCTCTATCAATTTTCAACTCCAACATCTTCTGCTTCTCACTCAAGTCATTTATTCTGGCTATATGTCACATCCACAAATTCCTCCACTTCAGGAGGAAAGGGGCAAAGGACCACCCATAATATATCACATATATACCTATCACTTTTATTTCTGTATATTTTATTTTCTCAGGACATTCCAGGGTTAAACGTCTTTGTTTTTAGCAGTTTTACAGTTCTAAATGAAAAAAAAAAAAATGCACCAATTCCAAGGACTAAAGTACTGGCTGAATGCAGAACACAAGTGTTTCAAAGCTTGTTTTAAAAAAGAATTTAAAAACCTACAAAAAGCTCAGACTAGGGTAGGAACAGAAGGGCATGTAAGAGTATGACTTTAGGGTAGGAAAAAATTGGGAAATTAGAACTTAATATTGACTAATCCAGCATCCCCAAATCTTAGCCTAGTCATCATTCCCAGCAAAGATTGCTTTATTCCTGGGAGACAACCCAGTATTCCATGGTCTGAGAAGAGTACTAGTCTTCTATCAGAGAACAGAAAATATAGATGTACAGTATGAAAGAAAAACTTTGTTCTTAACCATGGTAACATAAGTCAAAACACCCCAAAACAAAGCCATGTTGGCTATGTTGTCACTCCGTCTTCTAGAACAGGCTGATCACTTGTTCTCTTGCTTAGTCCTGAACTTGTCTCAGAGAATATGGGTAGTCCCAGGCTGCTGTGGAATTTATATCCACCTTCTGACCCTGCACCCTAATCTCTCATTACTTGAGACAAATACAGGAGCCACACTCCATGCCTGCCTCTTAGTCTGCTCAATACATCTTTAAGCCTAGAAGCTTTTTTCTCATTCTTTGCTTCTAGAAAAGGTACTGTGAACTGCACATAAGTTTTCAACATCGAACATGAACCAGCAATAAAATGAGATGGCCTAGAAGCAAGATAGTCCCGGTCCTACAGTGTTCCAGGAGAAAGGCATGCCAATGTGAGGTTGCGATTCCATGGGACCAAGATAGGCTAACATAAAAAACAACTACTTTGACACCAGGAAAAGTGCTACATAAGCACCATACATGACATGCACAATAATCCTTATTTACAGATGGGTCCAGGAAGGTGATACAATGCAACGTCCTGGTGCTAGGACTCAAAGCAACATGGGAACTAACTGTTAAATTAAGCTAGCTTACCATCCTCTAAGGATCTTTCTAACACTGAGAACCTGGCATTTTTATAATGCCAGAGACCCTCCATGGATTCCTTTCTGACTACATCAGGAAGGGCAACCCCACCTCTGTGTTATCTCATTTGTTATGTATGATAAAGGTGTATACGTTTTCCCCAAATCATTTCAGAGTTCCATATATGTACAAATGTGTATTGATGAAATACACCCTGACTCCCTCCCAGCTAACGCCTCTTCTGTCACCAGCATCAAACTCCCCTCCCCTCCCAACTTCTCTCTCTCTCTCTCTCTCTCTCTCTCTCTCTCTCTCTCTCTCTCTCTCTCTCTCTCTCTCTCTCTCTCTCTCTCTCTCCAGAACAAAATGTAAAAATATAAATGTCTCAGCTACTATTCTAATACCATGCCTGTGCTTTCTCTTTCCTGCCATGATGGTCATGGATTCATATTCTAAAACCATTAGCAAGCCTCAATAAAATGCTATTTTAAAAAATAAGAGTACGTTGGTCATGGAGTCTCCTTACAGCAATGTAACAGTAACTAAGACACATCTTAGTTAGAAGGTTTAAAGGAAAAGAGAAACAGAGGAATAATTGGTTAAAATATATGCCTTTCACTGGGTGAGTCCCAGAAGTGGTGAACACGTTTATCTAAAGCAGCACAATGCCTGAGACATGATAGGTACCGCCAGATGTTAGGCAAACAACTTAGTTCTAGCTGGCCCACATTTGTCTAATACCCTCTGAATTATCCAGTCACTGGCTCAGGGGAAGATGATGCTGCATGCCTCTCTCGGGGCAGCAGCAAAGACACACTGTGTGGAGCACACATAGAGGGTTGTGAGAGTGTCAGAAGGTGTCAGGTGAGGCAGAGGACGGAGGGAAAGGCATCACAATGAATGATCCTGTCTAGAAACATTAGTCCAGAATTATTTCTTACTGAGGTTGTAAGGGAGCCTCAGCCATGTACAGTCAAAATTAAACTTTTCTTACAAATACAAAAGGTATGAATCTCCAAAGTTCTTGACATATCATTAAGTTATTTTGTAAAATTAATGTTAAATGAGTAAGACCTCAAAAAAAAAAAAAAAAAAAAACACCTTCATCTTTCCCTGCAATAAAGCATCTCTCAGTAGAAAAGGTTACCCATGTCAGCGTTCCCCTCCTCAGAACTCTATTACATTTCCATTCTTACCTTTACAAAGACCTGTCACTAACATCTTCACAGCATCCAAGGGAGGATGAGATGAAAAGGACATGCAGGAGGATAATTTAAAAAATAAGAGGGAAAGAAGAATAACACACCTACTTTTTAGGAAGCAGCAGTCCTGCCTGTTTCAAATAAAAATCACAATTACAGCTGAGGATACATTTAATGGCTCATGCCTGACATGCATTTGAAAAGACTCCCTATGGTGGAATTGCCAAAAGTCAATTTCTCCTCATTTTTTTTTTCTGTTCTGAGAGCACATAACAATTAATATTATTCATTCCTGTCATCTGAAGTCAGAATTTATATGTTCCCACTTTTCTCTTCTCAAGAAAAGCTAATGTACCATGCTTCTCTTCAGCTCCTGTCCCCCCCCCCCCCCTTCCTCTCTGGGCTATTTTAGCCTCCTAGGTTTTCCAGCATGGGGGGGGGGGGGGATGGCTGTGTTCTTAGAGTTGATGGATAGATTTTCACTCCATTCCTAAATATGTAAAGCCCCCTCCAAGATTAAGCTTTTCTTGGATAGTGAGTTGGAACCAGTTTCTATCAGATCTGGTGTGAGAACAATATAAGCACTTCCAAAGAACAAACCACTTGGAGTTATAAGATATATCCTGTTTTCCTCTCGTACAGACACTGTGGAGTGAGGGAATTGGTCCTTCTATCAGATGTGTGTTCACAATCCTGCTTCAAAGTCAAGTCCCATGTTCCCAAATGATGCTATGGCTTTTCTGGAAGATTTGGAGGTCTATGCTTTTCAAACACAGGCCAAAAGTCAGACATCATATCCAGTGAATGTAAGTCAAACACAGCATCACCAAATTCTCATAAATTTTTACCAGTGAATGAATGGCCAGATAGCAAGGAGAATGCCTCCTCCCCGTCAACAGTCACTGTAATAGACATCTATGCTCTACTCAATAACCAGGGGCCATGCCCTTTGTAGCAATTACCTCTGAAACTATTTGTACCATTCAAAACAACCACAGTAACCTTGTATGGAAATAGCAAAAGGGCAGCTTGAACATGCAAAGTAAAAACCTCAAAGAGTGTGGCTTCAACACAGCTTTAGTGTTTAAAGGCAGCCAGCCGGGGCCTGGTTATGAAGCACAGGCTAGACTTGAACTTGAGATCCTTTCTGTGTCAGCTTTGAGGGTGCTAGAAGACGGTAACAATCCACAGGACAGAGACTCACAGAAAGAGAGACTGGCGGGGTGGGGGCAGTGAACAAGCAAACTTTATCTTTGAGAACTGCATTGTACTTACTCCACAGTGATTCTAAAAACGTAATTGTTACCATGCCTGACAAATTTAATTAAAAGAAAACATGAAACAAAGCAAAACACTATCAGAATGAGGAGAATGTGACATCATAAATAGAACTCAAGCAAGGTCTTTTCCAGACTTCACTTCATGCCAGACAGGATTTTAAACTGTTTTAATCCATTAAACAAACAAACAAACAAACAAAAACTTCCTCAACAAAATTTGGCCCAAATTGAGCCACTGGAATCCTTGAGGATCCACTAAACTTATTTGCCAGGCACACTAAAGTTCCTTTTCCAAAAAGAAGGTAATATTTCAAATGTCACCAGTGTTAGTCAACTAAATGTAGGATGGAAGAAGCCTGCTGAACATTCTCCTAAAGACTGTACTGTCTCGATATATTATAAAATAAAGTTCTAATGATAAAAGCATTCAATTAAGCTTAATTTGTGCTTCCACATGTGGCTGGGTGGCTGCTCTTTGCACTTCACACTTGTGCAGTAAAGCGTCACACATTTTAATTAAGACTACCAGCTCTGCTTCCTGTGAACCATCAACAGGCTGTAGGGTGAAAACCCTCTCTGGTATGAGAAACAAAGGAGCTTCACTGAATTAGTGCAGAGTGACTAAGTCTGGGCCATGTTGAATCAGAGAGCAGAGGGGTCCCACCTTCATCTCGTTTATTTTTCAAACACTAAGGCTTAGTTGCTGTTGAATAGTACTTAGAAACGAATGTAAAGATATATACTACACACACACTACACACGCAAAACAGGCATCTGCACAGGTTAAATACAGAGCAGAATGTCTGCTAAAGCACAAAGGCATTGAGTGGGAGTGTGGGGTGATATATACATGTATGTTCATGGGTGTGTGATGTATGTGGTTGTCCATGTGCAAACAGACACCACAGAACAGTACTGAGTGTTCCCCCATCACTGTCCTATAGCTCTAAGCCAGTGCCTCCCCTCGACCTGAAGCTTGTCATTTTTGACTAGCCTGGCTAGCCAATAAGCACCTGGCTCCTCCTGAATTTTGTTTTCATTGGTTAACTTATTAAATTACTTTTAATTTCATACTTATAATTTTAGATTGAGACTTTTGTGGCTCCTTGGTTTTGTAAGACTTTTATTTAAAATAGGAGACCTCACTCAGCTTATGCAGGTTCTTGTGACTTGCATACTAAGAGAGAAGTATCTCTCACTCAGCCTCATTTGGAGCAGACTGCCTCTCACTCTGCCAGGTATACTTAAAGTTGGCAAGACAGAAATGTGAGGTGCAGTAGCTTCTGTATCCACATTTTTAATCCCTAGATTTATAAGACCTTAAATAGAGGTGTTTTCCAGTGAAAGTCCATCTTGAAGCCTTTGGCTTTCAGTCTAAAAGCTTTGGGAATTACATTTCCAAAAGAAAAGCAACAGATTGTAAAAATAGTAAGAGATACAGTTTTCTGAGAAATTTACATCAAAAGAAACCCAATCTCAGTTGTGCAGTGGAGGATACCGGTGTTGCTCTGTAGACTAAACCTCCCTATAGCTGCACAGAGTGGGTACACAAGCTCTGCTATCTTTCACATATAAGAATGTGTCCTAAAGATGCAAGTGAGGAAGGGGAATGTGTGGGCACATGGGCACTGAAGAACCTGGAAGAGAGAATCCATCCACAGTCAGGCATAAACTTTCTTCCTGTTGTTAAATTAAGCAAAATTATATTGAAATTTTACATCTATAAAAAATGTGAAACTTCCTCATAAAAATTATTATTATGGAAGGAAACAAAATGCCTTTTAATTGTAGGCCATCCCATTGTCGAAGTATAAAAGAAAAATTAGTGATAATTCGTATTAGTTTTATGATAGTTGAATAAACCTTTTTTTTAAAAAAAGGTATCTTTATATATGCTTAAAAGCCTGGGAAATATTTTCCTAGAAAAAGACTTATTTAAATTAAACAATTTTGACCCATAAAAGATTGACTACATTTTTTACACACAAAATGTATGTACATGTGTGTGTGAGAGAGAAATGTATGGTGATGACTGAACCTGTTTGAATATTCAGATCTTATACAGACAGATTTCAGAGTCAACACTCTTGTTACAGATAGCTTTTCTCACAGATTAAAAAAAAAAAGGCAGATCAATAATCAGACTCTTATCAAAAGAACCTATCAATAAAAAAATAAGTGGACTGCACATAAGCTGATAGTTTTTCAATATAACCTTTCATAAGTACCAGAAAGTATGGTGTTGGCAATTTCAGCTCGCTTTGTTAAGACTACAGCTGTGTGACTAGACATCCATTTCAATGATTTAAATTTAAAGAAGAACTGTATACAGCTTGGAGGACTGTCTGAAAGGACATTCTGAGTAGACAAAACCTGTCAGTTTTGTCTCCAAGTTTCCAAGGCACACATGGTGACATGTCGTTGTAATCACAAATAAAGATAAAAGAATTAATAATTCTTGGTCACCAAATTAGATCATGCCTTAAAACAAAACAAAATTTCCCCAAGGTGTTGTCTCCTTAAACAGTAGGCTCATTACTTTAGAGTTTGACAGTTTGGAGGCTTAGGCTAGGGGTTGGCCACAGACAGGTCAGTGAAGCTTTCTGGAAGCTAATGGGACAAGTCACCTCCAGGGTCTTTATCATAACAAAACAGGAGCTTTTCACATTGAGGGGGGCCCTAAGACCTGATTGAGCAATTTAAGATTCTCTCTTATCAGCAGCCACTGTGCCACTTAAAAAGTAAGCAGAGGCTCTGGATTCTGTAGCAGCATTGAAAGAATAGAGAACATTGAGTTCAAAGAGACCTCAAGAGTCAACTCTCAGCAAACAAACAAACAAACAAACAAATAAAATAAAGCCAATGAATAATGGAGATTTCCCCCTGAATCACTGGCTGGTTTTTCTGTGTGTTTCTTATTTCCTGTTTATCTGTCCTGTTTTGCCCGAATGCTCATTGTATGGTTTCATGGCTGGACAGGAAGCATCTAGCTCCTATTGTTAACCACAGTCTCCAGTTACTCCAGTGGAGCCTGGGATACGGAGGCGCCTGGATCCAAATGATCTCACTCACACTGGACAGGGAGCTCACATTTCCTGGTCCTCTCACCTGCCTGGTCTACTTCCATTTTCTCATCTTGGTGTTTGTTTTTGTTTGTTTCTGTCTTGTCTATTGCAGATTTTTAAATTTTCTTTTTATTAGCTAGTAATTCTCTGTTTCTCTCAGGACTGCCGGGGCTGGTTTGTAAGTTGTATCTTGTGCCTTAGAAACTGCCCACTCCCCCTTTCCAGCTACAAGGAAAATCGAAATATCAACAGGGGACCATGGAGTGCTCTATCAGACTAAACGGGTTTCCCCTCTTGCTTCATAGCTTAAACGGGAAAGGCTTTCCAAGTTCAGCACAAGGGCCTGGGAAGAAAAACTAGTTCTCCAGTTAATGTCATAAACGCAAGGAATTCGCCTGCATGGTGTGCATGTTGCTTATTTCCTCACATGTGTTGGGGTATGAACCTTCACAGTACATGATTCCAAAAGTAAGACATTTCCCCCAATTTATCTCTGTGAGTCTTTAGAAATAAAAAAAACAAAACAAAACAAAACATTTCCAGCTTATACCTAAAGAGAGAATAAATGGAGGTATGGGATTGCGGGGTGGGGGGGGGGCAGAGCAAATACAAATCTTATAAGTTATGTTTCCAAGGCTTCAAATCCCAGCAGGCCTAGCAAAGCAGAAGTGAGAAAGCACCTGAACACATGCTCTGAGAGGCACAGCAGCAAGTGGTTAATGGTTTCCTTAAATGCTGCAGAAAATGGTTTCTGTGTACATAAGTGTCTCGTGCTATTGAGGCTTAGGGAGGAGGAAAAGGGTGAAAATGGAATTCGAGGGCCCTAGACGGCCTGTTCTCAGTCTCACCTGCTGATGGCTTTCTGTATAAGTCTGACCTTGTATGGGGAAGCACTTCTCCAGGAGCTCTGCCCCTCCTTCCTCTCCCTCTGCCTTCAGCAACAAAGCAGCCACATGATATAATTCCTATACTTCCCTCCATTTTTCTGAAATAAAGTAATAATTTACCAAATTTACATTTTTAGATAATTGCCATTGATTACTGCATCTAGAAAAATTAACCAGAATATTAAAGAATTTTATAGACTTTTATGATATTTGTTGAATGTGTCATGTAATTAAGGCCACAAATGGTCCAATATCCTGACTGTAGGAAAAAACAAAAAAACAAAAAAACAGAAATCCTGTGTGCAAGGACATCCTGTGTGTGTGTGTGTGTGTGAGTGTGTGTGTGTTTGTGGTGTGTGTGTGTGTGTGTGTGTGTGTTTGTTTGTAGTGTGTGTGTATGTGTGTGTTTGTGGTGTGTGTGTGTGTGTGGGGGACAGAACCAGTTAATCTAGGGTATCTACCTTGATTTCAGGGGCAGGGTCTCTCTCTGACCCGAAGGTGTCCCTCTACCCCTAGAGTTAAAAACATGCTCTACAAGTACCTGGGTTCTGGGGGATCACGGTATAGTCACAAGCCTATGTAGCAAGAGCTTTAATGACTGTACCATCTCCTCTACACCCAGTATTTCCTGCCTATCTTAGACCTTCTTATCAGGAAAACAACTCAAAAAAAATTGCAGGAAGCAGTAAAATCTCTGTAAGAAATCCAAAGACCCATAGAAGATGCCACTGTTTGTGGCTTAGTGATGCAGAGAAGCTTTATTATAGAGCCAAACTGACTTAGGTCCCTAAATTGACAAGCTCATGCCCAACCTCATCTCCATTCTGCAGCCCAGATTTTCCTGCCTGGCTTATATTTGACAGTCAAGAGTCTCCATCCCACATAAGGTTATTTTTCAAATTCAGCATCATCCAACTCTATATTAGAATACCATTCCCTAAGATTATTTGGTTGGGTCCTATTTTTTTTTTCTTAAGTCTTTATGCATCTTAGGATTTTTATTGCTTCCAATAAAACATCATGACCAAAATCAACTTGGAATAAAGGGGGTTTACATCAGCCTACAACTTTCAGGTCACACTGTGTCACTGAGGGAGAGTCAGGGAAGGAAACTAAAGTCAGAAACCTGGAGGCAGGAACGGAAATGAGACCACAGAGGAATGCTGATTACTGCCTCCCTCTACCTGGTTTGCCAGTCGGCTTTCTTGTATAAATCTTACCTTCCACAATGGGCAGGGCTCCCCTCCATCAGTCATTCAAGAAAATGGCCTCAAAGGCTTGTCCATGTGTCAGTATGGTGGCTGTCTTTTCTCAACTGAGGTTCTTCTTTCTCAAATTACTCTAGCTTGTGACAAGTTGACGTAAATAAATAATTAATTAATGAATAAACGAACAGGACAATGTCTATGTGTCTTCAAATGCTTTTAGTTGCAGGAAATAGAAAATCCAAACTATAATTAGCTTGATCAGTAATAAAAATTATTTCATGTAATAATAAAACTAGCTTATTGTATTCACTCATCAAGTGTGGGCGCAGTTCCTTATATTCTTTATAGAAGGGTCAGTATATCAGTAAAGCACAAATACAACAATCAGAACCCATATTAGAGATTTTTAGCGGAGGAGGGGATTTAAAATAGAGGAGTTGGTGCTTTAAAAATTACTGGAAAGGACAAGTAAACAGCCTTCTGGCCAAGCTTGCTGGGCCAACTCCCAGATTCACTAATCCCAGACCACTAGGAAACCATAAGGAGCAATTTGATCCCATCTTTGGACCATAACAAACAGACAAGACCCTCTACAATTGCATCTCTCCACACAGACTGCTAGAACACTTCACCTGTGGTTTGAGCTCGGGACGCAAGGCCTAAGAGCTGCCTCTCTCTCTCTCTCTCTCTCTCTCTCTCTCTCTCTCTCTCTCTCTCTCTCTCTCTCTCTCTCTCTCTCTCTCTCTCTCTCTCTCTCTCTCTCTCTCTACCACACTCCAGCCAGCTCTTCACATTCCAAAAGCTGGGGAATGGACACCTGAACAAGACCTTGGCAACCAACTTTCCCGTACTCTGGTCTTGCCAATAGACCAGAAGAAGGTGTGAAAGATGCCTTCACCCTCCTCACCTCCTAAGCATTGCACAAGCACGTCTAATTGGACATGCTGCTTCTGTCCTCTGTCCTGGCTAAAAGAGAACCTGAGAATGATGGCTTCTGTTTTCTCAACGAGTCTGACTTGAATGGGGGCAGAATGGCAATTGCAGGAATCCATCTGGAGTATACAAAAATAACAGGCTTTTGGGGTGAGTCCTGACACAGGAGGGGCACGATGACAGCCAGCAGCAATCAAGGCCATTGGAGCCTTTGACAGAGTTTGACAGCAGGAGAAACAAAAAAGAAAAGTCCCCCTTGGTTTTGCTCTACAGAGCCTTCTTTTCATTTTGTTGGGCCAGTATAAGCCGTGTGTGAACTCATGACCCAAAACCAGTGATGAGAAATACGTAGGCTGATTGATTAGATAAAATACCAGTAGAAAATCAAAGAGAGGCCTCTACTCACAAATTATCCAGAGATAAGTTCGTCATTCAAAGAGGCCCTGCTCTGATGATCCTGACTCCTTTGCCCTGGCTTTTCCTTGTCTAGTGTCCTGTTGTTATGCGCTCACAGCACTTACACACTGAAGTAATCTGCTTCTCTTACTATTATGTCTTTTCCCTAGCAGGAAGAAATCTCAATGAAGCAAGAAGTCTTGCCCTTCTAATTCATGTGGATATCCCATGTAAGGCACTACTAGGCACTCTAGAGATAACTGAAGGAAGAAAACCGAGTTGGCTGTACTTTTGACAATCTCCACATTACAGCTGTACTCCTTATGTTCTTTAGGTCACTTTAGCAGTTCAACTACCAGGATCAGCAGTGAGAGCTGCAATAATGAGAGCAGCATTATTCATAACAGCCAGAATCTGAACACAACCTAGATGCCTCTCAACTGAAGAATGGATTAACAAATTGTGGTACATTTACGCAATGGAGTACTATTGAGCAGAAAAAAAAATACGACATCTTGGAATTTGCAGGCAAATGGATAGATCTGGAGAGTGTCATCCTGAGTGAGGTAACACAGACCCAGAAGGACAGACATGGTATCTACTCACTCAAAAGTGGATTTCAGACTTAAAGCAAAGGATAACCAGGCTACACTCCACAAAACCCAAGCAGCTAGTTAGCAGGAGGAACTTAAGAAAGACATCCATGGGTCCCCTTGGGAAAGAGAAATAAAGAAGATCTCCTGAGTAAATTGGGATCATAGAGGGAGGGGTCAGGGAATAAAGGGAGGTGAGAAAAGGGATGGTTCAGTTGGGGGAGGGACAGAGAGGGAGGACAAAGAAGTGGATATCTTGATAGAGGAGCCTCTGTGGGGTTAGAAAGAAACCTGGTGCTAAGGAAACTTCCAAGAACCAACAAGATGATCCCGGCTAGGACTCCAAGCAATAGTGGAGAGGGAGCCTGAACTGGCTTCCCCTATAATCAGATGAGGAGTGCTACTGAGTAGTAGAAAAGCACTGGAAAGCTACCCAGTAAAAGGGCACACACAGAGGACTCCTCTTCAGTTTTGATATATGCATTTCAATTTACAAATAACCACCCCTTTACAACTGAACATGTATATTCTGAACCCAAACCAGCACTTTAGATAAATTGTTGCTTTAATTTTTGTAATGAAATAAGTTAAACCATTATATTTTAAAAATACAATTTTGTTAATTGATAAATTTATGTATGTATACAAAGTATTTTTATCTTAATTACTCTCGCTACTGCCTTTAACTCTTTAATTTACCCCAATTCTCTATTCTCAATTTCCTGTCCTTAAAATAATAACAATAAGTGTTTGAATCCAATTCGCTCTGGCCATAGACTTCTATGTGTAGAGCTGGAATGTGGTCAATCAACAAGGGTACACCTCTAAAGAAAACTGACTCATATGTCTCTGTCTTTGAAATCCTGGCAGAGACAGCTCATTGGTAGAGTAGGCCTCTGACACACAAAGGATGCACAAGGGCCTGGGTTCCATAGCATTGGGAAGAAAAAAGGTGCAAGGAAGGAAAAAGGAAGGAAGGAGGAAAAGAGACAATTAGACTGATGAAGACTATATGATTAGTGAGAGGAAAGGTGGGATCCCAATTTGAATCTCAACTTAGAAAAGCCATACTGGGAAGCAAAAGCCAGAGGGCCAAGGAAGCAGCCCAGCAGCTGAATGCTTACCTAGTCTGTGGATGCCCCAGGAACTGACACCCTGCACCACAAGACATCACAAGCTAAGAGTAGCATCCCTGGCAATGGATGGGGTGGGGGAGAGGCTGAGGAAGAACTGGAAGGAGGGACAGAAGGAGCAGTGGTGGGTACGGGGGGGGGGGGGGGACCTTTTTCAATAAACAAAAAGGAAAAAGAAAGAAGTAGCATCTCCCACCCATCATTTGACTTTCATAATCATATGGGGAAGCAAGAGAAATTTTGCTGTTTGAAGATGTTTACTGAGGGCCAGGTTTAGCTCATGGCAAGAACAGTTGACCAACATGCACTGCACAGGGCCCAGATTCTGCCTCCAGAAACTAAAGGACAAAAGAAATCAATTCAGTTGGAGGAATACAGAGCCATAAGTAATCCCCAGTACCCTGCTTACAGGTGGGCTGTTATCTCCCGTTAACTGATAAAGGTTTTACTGATTTTTTTTTTTTTCTGAAATGGCGATTGAATAAACAAACTAACACATGCAGATTTTGTTCTTGAATTAGATTAAGTGAGAGCTTAAGGAAATCTTACTCTCTTGAACTACACTTGCTTAAAAGGAAAAAGACTGAAGTAGCTGGATGAGGGTTCATGCCAGGACACTATGGCAGATGGAGGAAGGGAGCACAAAGAAAGACTGGAATGTGCTAATGGTCCCCAAATTACAATGGTTTGACTTAAGATTTCTTGGCTTTGCAACAAACAGCAAACCTTAGGCATTCAGCAAAGTCTGCATTTTGAATTGTAATATTTTAATGTTGCTATGTAATACAACCTTCTCTGTTACTATGATAAGGACAGTCACCAGGGAAACACTCAGGAGCAATGCACTGTGAGGCTCTGAAGTTGGGAAGTTTGAAAATATCTTCAGCTTTCAAGGGGTTTATCAGCATCTAATACCATCTTAAACCAAGAGCTTTTGCTTATAAAAGATACCATCCAACACAGCCTGATAGGCAGAATCCCAGAAACAATTAAAAACAATGTAGAAACACTGGCTAATTATTTTGAGAAAATATGGTATATTTCCTTTTCATAATAATTATTAAAATAAGAAGAAAATTGAGCCACATTATACTAAAAAAATTGAGTAACTGGATAATAACATAGTTTTAAATTAAAGCCATTAAAACATTAAAAGTATATATATATGTATTTGCATACATGTATTATATATACATGATATATATATCAAGATGAAAAGTCAAACTAAACATATCAATAAAAAGAGAAAAAATAATATATAAAAATTATCTTACGAAGAACAACTACTTGGGAAGCCAAAGCAGGAAAGCAGGAAGACTGAGTTTTGGGGCCAGCATGTGTTACAGCAAGCTCAGGCCACCAGGCCACTTAGAAAAACCTGTTACCAAAATACAATATAAAAGAGCCAAAGGTCTCTCAGTAGCACTTCCATAGTACCCATAAGGTCCTGGTTTCAACTCCCAGCACTGCCCAAAAGAAAAGCTGTTATATTACAAGATAGGCATAAATGTCTTAAAGAACTATAAGGTACCATAAAGATGTAATTATTCACAGAAAACTAGAATAATGTCTTGACTAGTTCATAGAAAGAGAAAAATGAGTGGACAACTGTAATAAGAATAGCATTCGACTTCACTATATTCAGTTAGCTATTATTTCCAACAATAAAATGACACTTTTACTAGAAAAGCAAGCAATTATTTTTCAATAAAAGTCAATAGAGGCTATAAGAAAAAGACACATACATATAGCTCCCTCTAGGAACAAATGGGCATGTGCATCACAATACTGATTTATAGCTGTGTAGTTATGCCAATGTAATTGTCAGAGACTTAAAGACTCTGTTCCACAGTTTGCACATAATAACTTTTTAAATAAACAAGGAGAATAAATTCTAATACATATAGACTAATATTTAAAAAAAATTAAGAGGTGGGGTTTTCAGTAGTTAATAGTGGAAAAATGTTTTCTTAAATATAATCAAAGTAAAACACAAAATATACAAATATATGTAGCAATTTTATGAGCACACTAAAGATTTCATTATTCGTAAATTGCACTCAGAGAAAAGTGATAGAAGGCACTGCCAAGAGACCGATCCAGATGTTAACTGGAATAACTGAAAAGTACAATTTATTTTGTCTTGCTTCTTTTTTTGGGTGGTAAGACAACATTTTCAGATGTTTTAAATTAGTTGTTAGATTTTTTTTTAAGACTCACAAGATACTGCAAGAACTTACTGCATATCTGACTTGCTATATTTCCAACTGATCAGTATGCTAGTGTTGCACGAATAAATGAAACTCAGGGATAGATCTCTGAGAAAGTCGAAGATATTAGAGAGAGTAAACACCACCGTCAGATCTTACCCAACTGTCTTCCAGCTTCCTCAGTCTGGCTTCTCTTGGCTTCCTCTCCTTCTGTCTTTCTATGTCTACCTTAAATACTCTCTTGGTAAATTAAGACTTGGCACCACCACTGCCTGGCTGGGATCCTGGAATTCCTTCTGTAAACTTAAGATGATCTAGAACTCAGCTGGGATTAAGGTTGTAGGTCACCATTCCCAGGATACTCCCTGATCTGACCCTCACTCTCTGATCCTTCTAGACTGACTGTGGTTAGATCCCTCTTATATCTCCGAAACTTCTGGAGCTTTTGTCAAATGCCCACATAGATTGTTATCTCTGAAACTTTTGGAGCTTTTATTAAATCCCCACATGCTAGTCTAAGAAACTAGGAGAAAGACAAAAGAGCTGTCTGTCAGCAGAGATAGATTCCTGACAGTAGAGGGCCATCTAGAGAAGGAAGGTCACTTGTTGGTACAGAAGCATAATGTAAGAAAGAAAACCCAAAAGTCATGAGCATTATACTGCAACTCCAGCAGCCAAGAAGGCTTCTCAGGGCAGAGGCAAAAACCTCACCTAATGGACTATAGGAAGAGTCTCCACAAAAGGGCTGGGACCACTGAGCTGCAGTCAGCGTCCAGCTCCTCGGAGCTCTGGCTTCTCTACTGATTATATGGCTCCGTTTTTGCAATCTTCTGGCAATACCAGTTACCTAGGAGCAGGAATTTCACTCTTCAGAACCCATCATGAAAGACTCTAGGGACCAGCCCTCACATTCATTACAACATGTTGCAAATTAAGGCCAAATATTAGCTGTTGCGATGTGCTGCTGAACCGATTCCAATACTGGTAACATGTCTAAGATTAGATCTGTGCACTCCTAAACTTGAATTGGAAACGAGGTGTCCCTAGTCTTAGAGCAATTCTACACATGAGCAAGGAGAGGCAACATCTTGATCTAGAAGCCAGGCAGGGCTGAACAATGAAATTCTCACCATGAAGCAAAGGCTATTTCTCTCCTAATCCAAAAATCTTTCTTATAGCTCATCATCACAAACTAATGATATACAGAAATTTAAAAAATTATGGGAATTCAACTCACTTTACCTCAGTTTTTATAGTTATTCAGTGCTAACAATATGCCCTCAGGGTAATGAAAAGTTGAGCAAAGTGTCATGAAAAGGTTGTGCAGGGGCACTATGTGCTAAATAACAAACGGACATCTGAATGTGGGAAATAATCTGTGCCAAGCATGTCTTCTAGGGAGATCCACAGTGTCCCAGCCCTGAAATGAGAAAGTCAGCAAAAAGATGAACTGAATCCCAGATGTTAATTGCCCAGGCTTACTGGATTAGAACTAGAGATAATTAATTGCTAAATTTTAATATGCACAGAGCTAAGGGGATAAGATTCCAGTAGTGGGTTTAAGGCCCAGAAGGAAATGATTACTTCTTCACCAGACTGGAAGCCCAGGGGCAAGGACAGCTGTACTGTCTGTAGAGGGAGTCAGAGTGATAAGCAAGACAGCAAACAGTGCAGAAAGGGAGTGTGTCAGCTTCCACTGCCTTTTTCCGTTTGGAATTTAGAATACAATTGTGTATAGGAATGACAGTTTTAAAGGCTTTATTGTTGTTTTCAACCTCAGTTATTAGCATTCCTGTCCAATAATGCCAACATTAAATCGAGGCAGACCCAAAGCCCATTACTGACTTATCTGAAATAAAAAAAGACACTTTATCACCCAAATAATTGTGTTTTTTATGATCTTAAAGATTCAAGAGAATATTGTGGTTAATTGGGGAAGCTGTGAATTATGGCTAAGATGTGCCTGTTATTTTTTTCTAAAAAAAAACCCAAACTGATAACAAAGCAAATGACAAAGAACCAACAATTGCTTTGCTTCCTCAGTTTGCTAAAGGCTCAGACCAAAAACCAACCAAACAAACAAACAAAACAAAACAACAGAAATAGAGAAACAAAAACAAAAAAGCTCAGAGAACTCAGATTAGGAGATTGCATTTAAGAACTGGCTGTAATGGTAGATAATAAAGGCTGAGATGCTGTGGGAATGTAGAGGCTAGAGCAGAAGGAAAGCTCCTGCCTTCATCCTCATAATCTTCAAACTGTTTAAAGATCAGAAAGACCACAGATGCAGTCACTAGAGAACAGTAACTATTGGAACTGTAAGGCCACTGCTGCATGTCACCTTTAAAATGCCTACATTTATATTACAGTTTAACATGCAATAGAGATTTATCTTATGAGTTATGTATACTCATGTGTGGGGATTCAATAAAAGTTTCAGAAATTTCAGAGATATCAGAGGGAATCTACCCACAGTCTATGTGGAGAGTTAATAGAAGCTCCAGAAGTCCCAGAGCTCTAACCACAGTCAGTCTATCTAGGAAAATCAGAGAGTGGTGATTCAAACCTTTAATCCCAGCACAGGAAGTATTCTGGGAGTGGTGACCTACGCCCTTAATCCCAACTGAGTCAAGGTCACTTTAGTTTATAGAAGGAATTCTAGGCTCCCAAGCAGGCAGTGGTGGGACCACGCCTTAATTATCGAAAGGGTACTTAAGGCAGGATTGAAACACAGAGGGAGCCATTCCAAGGGAAGGGAAGCTGAGGAAGCTGGAAGACAGCTGGGTAAGATATGACTGTGGTGTTTATTCTCTCTGATACCTCCAACTTCTTCAGAGATCTATCCCTGAGTCTCATTTATTTATGCGACACTCATGGTCCCCTTTAGCTGGAGGAACCATTCCAACACCCTCCAGTGAAATATATATTTTCTTTATGTATATGCCTTATGCCTAGAGTTTAAGTGATAATAGTCATAATAAAAAGATTGATGACCAATTATAAAATGGGATAATTGTAAAACAATCATATGCCATAACAAAAGTATTTTAAACTTATAAACTGTTCATTTCTAGAACTTTTCAAGTCATATTTTCAGAATACAGTCAACTGTAGGCTATTTAAATTGTGAAAGATGAAATCGTGGATAAGAGGGTTGGTGTGTCTATGTGTGTGTGTGTGTGTGTGTGTGTGTGCATGCATTTAATATACTGGCATTTAATTTTTAAAATGAACTTTATGGTTATAACACACAATGTGGTACAATCAAGGAAGTTTGAAACATAGCTGTGTGCACATGTGTTTGTGTGTCTTTCAGTTTTTGTTAGTTTTGTCTCTATATGGCACACAGTTGATGTCCCAGATAAGAAATGCATATCTGTATGATAAGAAGCCTGGAAGTAGGTACAGTTGAACCCTGGCCTCCTGGCACCACCATCTAGCCTATTACAGAGGACCATCTTTTCTGTTTCTTCTTCAGCCTTGGCTCTCCTCCAGGCTTCCACAGCTTCAACTGTACCCTGTCTGCAGGACTAACCAAATCCACAGGCCTGCCACATCTGTCTTCATTAAATACCAATTCAATCCTGTCACTTCCTTTCCTAAAACCTCTGCTGGTTCCCGAGTGCTTTCAAAATTGAGTCCAACACACGAAAGTGGCATGTAGGCTCTTCTAAAATCACTGTTCCTTGCCAGCCTCACCCTCATCAGCTGCCTCTTCCTGGCTTGGATCAGTTCAATCAGCATCTCCAAGGCTTGTAGCCATTTTGGCACTCTGTGATAGTTGCGGCTGCCAAGGTCTAGATCATAGGTCACATCGTCCATCAAAATGCATTTTCCCTATCCCAGCATGTTCACGGCAGGGGCACAGCCATCATGGGTTACTCCAGATTGCCACCTGGTGTGTGTCTATCTACTCAGTGAGACACACTGGGCTCCAAGATAACACCAACATGTTCCTGCTCATCTCAATTCTCCTCACAAAGTTCAGGGTGTCGTCTGCACATAGTAGATTTTTCAGGGAGTCCCAAAGCCTCAACTGACTCAGATGTGAGGTCTCTCCACAAGTTAAAGACATAAAGAACAACTATGGGATTAAAACTCTTACTCTTGTGGTGGATACCTGCACACTTTATCCACCATGCATGGCATAATTGTAGATGATATCATGCTGATATTGTAAAATTCTTCTTTTCCATCTTGGCCAAACCTATGAAACAATTTCCTGTTTTACTAATACTATGGCACTCATGAGGACAGGGCTTTAAAATTTTACTGTAAGGTTGAGAATGTGAGTCAAATTGTGTCAAGTGAGAAGCACTCTAAATACTCTAAATACCATTTTTTTAAATGGAAGGATTTGAATATTCAACATCATCTTCAATATTAAGCCAAGCTTTACTAACTATTCATGTTCATAATAGATATTCTTCTATAGGATCAGAAAAGTGGCAGGGACCATCAATTTTATAAGTCTCAGGTGGTTAAAACTTGCATTCATTATATTCCAACCAGGTGATTTTTACCTTTCATTTACATAGCAGAGGCATGTAAATCAGTTTCCACGGTGTTTCCCAAATTTTGCTGTTAGGTTTACATTGTTTAATGAGTTTCAGAAGTCTTCCCCCACCAAATCCTAGGAGATCCTCCAAGTGTTTCATCCTCTGCCCGACCTCCCAAAACCTTCCAAAAGATAATTATAGAATTATGAACTTGTTCTGTAGATTCATTAAAAAAATTAGCATTGAACACATCTTCATTGCACTGAAAAAGAAGAAGGTGATTTTAACTACTCCTGGACTTACTACCCATTTAATCCGGCTTACAAAACAAAAATAAACAAACAGGAACAATAAATTTATACTCTAAATTATTAGTAATAATAATTATATGTCATATATTAATCCTTCTAACATGAATTATTCATTTCTCAAATAAATTTAATAACATATAATAATAGATTTGTAAAATATTAGAGGGACACTTGCAGCTTGAGTCATTGAAATTCACAAACATTCTGAAGATTACACTGCACAGTGTTCTGCTACTTAGAGCTAGGTGACGTGAGAAAGACAATAGGGTCACTGAGGACGGAAATCACCAGCCAGTACCATCTCTCTTGCCCAGGGACTGAGAGTGCAATCAGGAGAATTCAGTTCATGGCTGCATATCTCTTTATCAAAGAACATATTATCCTCAATTCTTACTTCTCATCTAAACACACTGATATGTCTCAGCCCCCAGTCTTGCAACTGAGAGACAACCCTGATGACTTTGTTGTGTTATGTAACAGGTAGATCACAGCTGTGCCCCAAAACAGGTTCAGCAGCTCAGCCTCAGTCAGCCAACTCAAAGAACTGAAAAAGTACCAGGCAGAAAAAGGTTATTCAATGAAGCCACATTGGAAACACACACACACACACACACACACACACACACACACACACACACAGAGAGAGAGAGAGAGAGAGAGAGAGAGAGAGAGAGAGAGAGAGAGAGAGAGAGAGAGAGAGAGAGAGAATGAATAAGGGAGCACTTAGTCCAAAACAGGAGAAAGGGCAGCCATGAATCCCATCAGCAAAGAAGAGGCAACACGGGAGACACTGCAGAACCTGGACATAGGAGAATGCATTGGTTTGGAAATGGTAGAGTTAGAGACACAGTCAAGTCTAAAAGACAGGCAGTTTCTTACAGTTTCCACCAACAGGAAGCACTCAGGAAGGAAGGGTAAATGTTAGTTAAACTTTAAGGATTGAATTACAAATTTACTCAAGTGATTTAAACTTTTATTGCATGAGTAGCAATTTTAAGTTTTAAGTGATCTAAAATGTTCCTGGAGTTTTAAAAACTGGCCATTTTACTCTAGTTTTTTAAAAAAGGAAGTAAAAGAAGGAGAGGAAGAACTTTACTGGCGGTCTTGGAGTGTATAGCAAATCCTCTGACTTAAAATGAATCGGGATAATTGCATAGTTTGATTAAAATAATTTTACTGTTCACTTCCTAGTATTCTGTTAATTATCATTACAGAACAAGAAAACTATTACTTTTAAAGACTATAGGAAAGTGAGCTTAAGCAAGCATGCAAAAGAAGGTAAGTAAAAGAAAATATAAAAGAGGCTATTAATATTACGGTTACAGTTGGACACTTGTTCATTTAATAAATCTTTGGCAATATTAGCAAGATTGATGAGAAGCCATACAAATGAGAAGAACATGAGATAAGTGATCATTTGTTATCATTACTGAGATATAAAGTATGATTCAGTGTTTCATAATGGATGTTAAATTTGATTTAACATATGGTCAGCTCATTTGCTGAAACTACCCTTAAAGACATAAAGCCATCCAAAGTCAAAGCTGTTGTCTTAATAACCATTTGGAATTATCTTTCTCCAAGAGACTGAATAAACTCTGTGAGCACAAGCTTGAGGAAATGATGTGGGTAGGCTATTCCTTAATAAACAAATATGTCAATGGCATAGGACACACCGTCCCCAGGTTCAAAGGGTCAAGAATGAATGCATTAACATCAGCACAGTCTTGTGAGACAGAGGTTCCATCATCAGTCAAGAAGCTGTCATGACTGTAACTGTTCACCTAAGAAACCTTCATCTTTATCATCACATAAGAGTGTTAGTGCCCTCTTGAATTTAGTGGATTAAGTAGGTTAAGAGCTATTAAAACAGTTTACAATTGCTGTATTTCAAGGGTGAGCTATAAGAAATGGGAGACATGGAGATGCACTTAGTACATGCATCTACTCCCAATTTGTCTGAGCTCTCAGTTTTATCAAGAGAAATGCCTTAAGATTAAGATAAAACCATCGATGAGCATCCCTGGAAACACTAGATGAGTTTGAATGAGCTATTGTTTGCTGCCTGGTGAAGGCTGGTTTCTTCAGCTCCTGGGTATCAGTTCTGAAGTCAGGCTCATTAACATGGATTGTCTACTTCAGCTGACACCTGTGCCTTTCCTCACAGCTGGATTCCTATCATCATGCTTAGTCTATACTCAAGTGAAATAGGGACTGTTGTCTACCCTGTTTAAAAATGACCTGGACATTGTTTATTTTAACCTTGCTGAGTTCTTAATATGCATCTATGTGGCTCAAAATGTCATCTAATGCCATGTAGGCACCAGAAACAAATATAAAAAATGTTCTTTAAACAAATAAGCTTTATTTGTTCATTCTCAGGCTTGACTTTTTAGTGAATGTTATTCTTATATATTGATTGACAATATCAGCATCCATATTTATTACCACTCTAACTCTCTGGACTTCAAGTCACTTGTAAATGAAGAATGTGGGTGTGAATACATAGGTAGAAGTAGAATTTCCGGCCAGGATGGCTATGCACCTGGCCCCTAATATCTCACTCAGTGCATTAGTTGACAAATTAAATTTGTGAGAGTCGCTACAGTTTGATATTTTACTGGATTCCTTGGTGAGTCTTGAGACTCTATGGAAAGGCAGTATTGCAGCAATCTACATGATTGTGTACTGAGTTAACCACTAGCTGCAAGAAAATAAAACATACTACATCAGCTCAACAGCCCACTACAAACCCTTCCTCCAAGAAGCTGTCCTAGAAAAGCCACTGAGCCAAGAATGAGATGAAGATCCTGTAGCTTGGATGTACAGGTCCCTCTCCAAGATCCAAAAACATCATTTAAACAATGCATGAAAGTTGCTTCAAAAACAGAAGCACTGTAGACCCCAGGGAAGACTAAGGTTCTGCCCTGTTTATGACTCCACCCTTTGCAGCGCTTAGCATAGAGCCAGCGCTAAGAAAACAGTATCTTCAAGTCACCAAATTTAACCCAACTATCAATGTTATATGCCATTCATTTAGAACATAGTTATTATGACTCTAATATTCATAAAGCACCCTGGAGTCTTTCACCCTTCCACATACATTTTCTTTCTTAAACCCACTCCCTGCAGGGGTTAGCTTCCCATGCAAGTTGAGCATTGAAGGGTCCAACAGGGCTTAGACTGTGCAGACCTGCAGAGCATGCATGGAAAAGGACACACCATCCTTTCCAGATTTAAATGTGGCCATGGTACCTGCCTCCAAGGGCAGAGAACTCAATCCATTCAATGTTTTGAAAATACACACCCCAACTTAGATGGGGCTGACAGGCACACAGCTGCTCCAACTTTATTAATTAGTACCCCGACCCTCTGAGAATTGATTTCTCCTTTGATCTTAGTCCGCACATTTATGTTTTTGATATCTAAATAGCAAATCATGTTATCTTATAATTAAGTGATAATCTTCATGACAGAAAAGATGACAAGACTATAAATGGTTTCTGCAAGTGACAAAAATAACTTCCTCCCCCTTCGTGCCTTGCTCTGGAAACTTTCTCCAACTTCATAGATCTATTAGTTTTTAAATAAACTCTTGGTACTACGAGCTTCATTGTAATTGAGCAGGATCATATACCACTAATGTACTTCACAGAATCTATACACACCTGATTCTCATGTTTATATAGGGGTGTCTTGTTATTTGTGTTATAAAGTGCCACAAACTCAGTCAGAATTTGACTTTAAAGTTCAGATTGCTAAATTCAGTGTAAGAGTTCAAACTAAGTTAAGAGTCACTATTGAAAGGAAACTTAGTGTTAATGTGGAATATTAATACAAAGATGGCCAAAGAGGTAAGCCTGAGAGTGAGAGAACCTTTTTGTGCAAGCATGACCTTAGTCTGAATTCCTAATACCTATGTAAAAGGTGGTATGCCTATAACCCCAGTGTTGGGATAGGGAGGAAACAGGTAGGTGCTGGAAGCTTTTGTGCCAGCCAGACTAACCAAAACAGTGACTTCCAGTTTTGTGAGAGATTCTGCCTCCAGGGAATACATTGGAGAGTTATAGAGGATATTTACCACCATCCTCTGGCCTCTCCATGCATGTGTGTAAGTGCATACACAAGTATTCTCACATGCATGGAACACACATATACAAACACACATACACACACTCCATTTCTACTAATCTAGCCCTAAAGATAATAAATAGATATTAGAAGATAAAGACTATACTTTAATAAATAAAGTAGATATTATTGAGTGATCACTGTAAATAGATAGGAACAGTAGCTTAAGAAACTCCAGCAATCAGGACACAACTTTTACTTTTAAAATAGAGTAGGAACAAGTATCAGGAAGGTCTAAAAAGGGGACAGGAGAGTTATTCTGGAGCTAACTGGTTACTGGATGACCAAATGGAAAGGTGCTAGGCTGATGAACAATAACCATGACCAGGGCTGGAAATGGAATATTCATACGTCCTTCCATGTATACTCCATGAACATCACACAAAAGGTAGATCTCAAGAGTATTCAATTGAAAGATAGACGTTTCCTCCCCTATCCACAATTTTTAAATTTCTTTTAGCTTCATGTACTTTTCTTGTTTCTCTCTAGGCATTTAACTCTATCTCTCCAAACTGTTTTACCTAAAGTAAGGATTCACATCCTGTAAGTTTGTTCCCTGAGGTAATTGTACTGAGTGATGGTGACACATTTAAGAAGTGGGACTTGATTGTAGATAAGTTTGCTTAAAAGAGAAGAGTCCTGTGAGTGGAGTAACAGTTTGTTTTCTAAAAGACTAAACTCAGTCCCCTGGAGACTGGATTAGGCCTGTTAGTAGTGAGTTAGGTCTTACCAACTAGATCTGTCTTGAGAGAAAAGCCTTACATATCTTATCTGTTCCCTGGTCTTTTCCTTCAGGTCTGCTTACTTCCTCTCTCTCCATCTCTGCTGCAATGGCAGACATAGGCCCTCAGCAGAAAGTGAGGAGCAGATGCCCTGTCATTTCTTGAAATTCTAGACTTGTGAGACAAAATATACTTTGGTACCAGCCTCGGGTAGATTATTACAACAATAGAAAAATGGACTGAGACAGACACTGTTGAAAAGCCATTTCTCCAAATCACTTGAAAGGGAGCCATTAAAATCTAGCATGTTTAGCTGGGCAGTGGACGAACACTCCTTTAACTCCAGCACTCAGGAGGCCAAGGCTGTGAGTTCGAGGCCAGCCTGGTCATGGAACTAGTTCCAGGACAGCCAAGGCTACACAAGGAAACCCTGTTTTGAAAAAAACAAACAAAATCTATCACGTTTGCTCAAAATACAGTTGCACAGCCTAAGTTTATATATTTCTTATATATACAAAATATATCTATATTTATGAAACTATACTCTCACATTTATTTGACAAAATAATTACATTAGCATGTTATATAACAAATGTGTTAAGAAAGTTATCATGCTTTGTGTCTTTTGCAAAATAAGATTTTTTTTCCCAGTGAACACAGCTTAATCTCTTCTCTACTACATTCCTACAAGGGGACCCACATTTCTACCTTCTCTGTTGCCTTCAAAAATCTTTTCTCCTTTCCTTCCTGTTCTAGGTATAGACCTTTCAGCATCCCACCAACTCCATCTGGAAGAAAGCTATCTTCATCTCTCTCGAGCACTGATATTTCTACCTAGGGGATTTCATTAAAGCATCCCTCCCATCCTCCTGGGAGCCCACTTGGTCCTCCCAAAGCCTGTACCATAGCCTCCCATATACATACAACTATACTCATAGATGGCTCTACATTGAGTTATAAGCAAAATTCATTTTATTCCTATTTATACACCTTTATATTGCTCCAAGAGCCATGGTATAGCTATATATTCCTATAATGGACCAAGTAATCTTTGCTATCTGACCAAAAGAATAAGTGTTTTGCCAGCATGAAACCTTTGCCTGTGCTGGTCCCTGGATTGGGAAAACCCTTTTCTTACGTCGTTTCTACAGTCAGGCTTCTCATCTCTTGATTCTGATATAACTACTTCCAGAGACTTTCATTATCATCATTTCTCCCCCAGATCCTTAATTCTTTCTTTATTATCTTGCTGATACGCTGATACTTACAATGGATAACTATGTCATTTGTGTGTGTGTGTGTGTGTGTGTGAACTTTGTTCTTTTATATCATATAAACCATAAGAAAGTAAAAAGGAGGCTGGACCTTCTCAAAGGTCTATCTTTAGTACTTGAATTCCAAGCACAGCCCAGACTACATGGTCAGAAATCATACACAAGGGAAATGGAGAGAGAGAGAGGGAGGGAGGGAGGGAGAGAGAGAGAGAGAGAGAGAGAGAGAGAGAGAGAGAGAGAGAGAGAGAGAGAGAGAGAGAGAGAGAGAGAGAGAGAGAGAGAGAGAGAGAAAGAGAGAGAAACAAGACCACAGGGCTATTTATCTTAAGAAAAATTAAACTACTTTGAGGGGTGTTTTAAAAATAAGGAAAAGTTAGTGGTTTAGATAAATAAGATTTTGAGTTCTTGGCATATAATAGTAGAATGATGACTAGCGGTTGTCTGCAAGCATTTGGGGTATGTCATCCTTACTAGGAAGGTAATGTCAAAGTTGTATTTGTGTATTAGCTGACAAATGGGGGAGAATGTTTTGTGTAATGAGCAAGGAATAATGGATTAATGAAAATTCCCATGGGGATGCTGGCTGGCTGGGAATCCCTAGCTATCCCCTCTCTCTTTCCTGTCTGCCTGCTTGCTTCCACACTGATTTTTATGGCTCTGTATTCCAAAGCTTAAATAAATGAGGTAAAAGTCTGGAGAATCATCAGCAGTAATAGAGTAGACTAAATTTTTTTAAACCAAAATTCCTATTGCTTTAATCACTATTCAACACATTTTATTACATTTGAGCAATCTTTGAGAGAACAACACACTTTAATCTGCTCCTAAGTTAGATTGCTAAATACAAATGAGATCCTGAAAGAGTAAGTGAGGGAATTAATACACAACCATCTACCCAGGACAGATTTTAAAAAAGAGAATCGATTTTGCACCCAGTGAAATATAGAAGACATATGAATGCTGTGATGCAGGAATGTGAAGTGGATGGTCACTGAGGGGAGGAGAGGAGGGGAGGGAGGGGAGAGAAGGGGAGGGAGGGGAAAGGAAGAGAGGGAGGGAGGGGAGAGAAAGGGAAGAAGGAGGAGAAGGAAGAGGGGAGAAGAGAGAGGAGGGGAGGGGAGGGGTGGAGGAAAGAGAGAAGAGGAAAAGGAATGATCAGAAGTCAGTTCTGTGTCTTAAGGTTTTTGCCTACTTACACTGTCATTAGTGAACACAGCAAATCTGTGTCATCGGAAGTAGGAAGGTCCTTTGATTTCTATCCACACCCCACCCCTCTGCCCAGTAGGGAATGTGGTGTTCTCAAAAGGCCTGGGAAGGGAGAGCCACTGACTGTGCAAAGCTGTAACAAAAGAAGAGCCAGGGCACACACTGGGCAGCAAGAACTTCCAACTCTCAGCTTTGCTAGAGCTACCCTGAATTAAAAAAAAAAAATCTTTTAAAAAGCAGCATTTCAAATGACCTACATCTAAAAGTAGGTTACCTCCCACTCAACTATTTCAAACAGCATGTATAAAACCAAAACAATTTCCATTTTTTAAAATTTTACCAATAAATAGGAAATACCATAGCTTGGTTTTGTCTGGTCTAGAATCCCAGTCTGAGAAGGCTGGAACCCAGGCAGACTTATTACTGTGCCCAGACCTTGTATCAACTATTTGTTAAAGGCTATTCCCCCACCACTGAGACACAATGAGAGTCTTCCCAGGTTTTGCCTGAAACATTGGTTTAAGTATGACCTGTGTGGAACAAATGCTATTCAAAAGCAGAGACAGAAGGACAGCTCAGTGACAGGTCCAACTGTATTTCTGGAGAAATCAAGTTTAAACATAAGTTAGTGTTTAATGGATCCAGACCAAAGCAGACAAGGGAAAGTATCCCTGAGAAAAAAAGCTGCATTTTCATAGTTAAGTGCTCAGGTCTTTTTTTCCAAACTTCACATTCAGAAATACAGTCCCACAGGTGCAGAAGCACCCAGGACAGGTGTCTGAGAAGCAGAACTACAGTCCCACAGATGCAGAGGCACCCAGGACAGGTGTCTGAGAAGCAGAAATACAGTCCCACAGGTACAGAGGCACCCTGGACAGGTATCTGAAAGACAGCATCTCACTCTGTACTGGAGAATCTTTCTCTTTGTTCCATGTGACAATTCTAAATGTAGTTGTCCTCAGATCAGGTTGTAATTTACCTAATGAGTCATTTAAAGAGTAGAAAGGCATAATTTCTAGGCATGGGGCCCAAGTGATTCTGTAGTACTTTATAAGTGTGTGAACTGTACAATTCCCAGTATGCATAAAAACACAGCCCAGTGACTGCATTAGCAAAGAATGTATTCATCCACATGATACCAACCTGACCTTGTGTAAGCACCTTGCAAGGCTCCACTTTTATAAGACTGAGATTCTGTTCCTTTCCTGCCAGTTTCTCTCTCTCTCTCTCTCTCTCTCTCTCTCTCTCTCTCTCTCTCTCTCTCTCTCTCTCTCTCTCTCTCTCTCTCTCTCTCTCCCCCCTCTCTCTCTCTGCCAAATATAAGGCATCATCTACCACCACTTATTTCAAGACCTCAAATATGCGGTGTGTGTGTGTTTGTGTGTGTGATGTACTTTGTCATCTCATCAAGCTGTGTTACTGAAGTCTCTTCACTGTAGACTTTCATGGCAGCCTAGAGGTTGTCTCACTACATTCTGTGAAGCAGAGAGAAAGCATCCAATCGATATAAAAAGACACAGGAACAGGGAGGATGAGAGAAGAGAGGAGGTGAAAAAGTGGGAAGAGGAGAGGAAAGAAGGGAAGGAAATAGAGAATCCAGGAGAAAAGAAAATCACCTGATGGAGAAAATATATCCTGAGTATGGAGGAAGTCTCTGAAAGAAGAAAAAAGGGGAAGCCACAGAAGTCATTGGCAGATAAGAGCATGGGACAGAAAGCAGTACCATCAGAGACAAATCGTAAAACATTTTCAAAAGAAGTGAGCAGATTCCAAACCAGAGATCTACAGAAGAAGCTTTTTCTCACCAGTATCAGATATAAAAACATAAATCAGCATCTGGCTTCCCAGGTAAAGGGCAACATTCTCAAAATGCCTTCTGGGACCAGGCAAATAGAAGAAACAGGATCACAGGGCAGGGGACACTCAAGTGCTGAGCAGCGGCTAGGTTTGAAATGGAGAAACCTGGGGAGAGCAAACTGCTCAGCTGAGGTGCCCTGACAACCTGCAATCAGAAAGATGCTTTCTCTCAAACACTGTTTTTCTTTTATTACAAGCCTTTGCTTGAGTAGATGCAACCTCTAGCCTCCCAGCCTTCCTTCCTCATCACCGCCATTCAACTTTCGTCCAAAGGAGAGATTTGACACAAAGCAACCCAACTCTGCTTACTTTGTAGTGAGAATGGAAACCCAACCACACCTAACAGGTGCGCTTGACATTCCAACAGGAAATGTGTAGGAGTCTGCTGAGCACCTGAAGTGGTGGCAGAGGTCACAAGAAATTGGCTCAAAAGATATCTTTGGGGCGAAAGTGCTGATTTCTTTGTGTCCTGATGCAGAATATTTGAGTTGTCAGAGAGAAGGCTGTTAAAACTTCTTGCTTTCTAAATTTTCTTCATGGAAAGGATGGCTCGAATTCCAAAGCCATCCATATTGCTCATCACCCCTTCCCTGGTTTTGTCTTTACTAAAGCCTTTAATTGCTGTTGATGACATATCTCTTAGAGGAGTAGACCATTTACTGCCCCCCCCCCCAATACTAAATGAAGTCAGAGCCAGGGACTAAATTTGCTTATCACCAAGTCTGCATGTGTCACTCAGTCATTGTGGGGCATCTAATTTCTTGTTAGCCTGAAAATGTCATTCTGATTGTGGCTTTATTTTAGCTAAAGGAAAGAGGTAAGCAGGGTGTGTAGTGTCTCTGGCATGCTCAGCATCAACATAATTTCTATCAAACCTGGAGTCGTTCACTTGTTATTTCTCTCTCTGTGATTTGAACTTATGATAGCCGAATCAAAGACTCTACCGTTCCCATCATCCTTCACCTCAGATGGAGAAATATTCTGTACTATGATAAAAGCTCAATCTCAAGCTCATATTTCTGATGCCCATTCGAAAACCACACTACCACTACTGAATCCAGTCTTGTCTGTTGTATCACAAAATGAATAATCTGACACTTAAATTACCTTCCTCCCATACCCTAAACCTGCCTCATGACTAGTTAACCTAACATTCAATATGCAGTATTGAAAAGGATTTGGCTTTCTACAGTCTTCACATACCAGGGGTTACATTCCTCTCTACTGCATACATGACCTTAATTGTTCTGTTACTGGGGCTGACACCATTCAACTGTGAGCATACATGCTGCATCAGGAAGACTTTATTGTCTCTTGGTTGCATGATGGAATGTTTGGAGGCTTATCAAGCTCAATCCATTTTTAAGTATCTAGTGGGGAAACTGAGTGTGCATAGAAGTGGTGCCCTTTGCTATTTGCTAAACATTTCTATGTCTTATAACACTCTTGATACTAGATAATAAGTGTGAAATTCAATAGGCTGTGGCACATAAAACCCTGTGACTTACTAAGAGGTATAATGCTCTCTTTGGTCTAATATTTTGTTTTTTTTCTAATTAGAAAAATGTTAGCCAGGAAAAAAGGTTAGAGGATCTCCCTTTGCTGTTAGCATGAGTACCTCTAAGGGGACACATTATCCAGAAGTTTCTGTTTAGAAATGCATACATAATGAGAAGGAACAATGGATGACACTCTCACTGAAGGACAGGAACAACCCAGTCCCAAGAACACTGAAGCAGCTTCCCCAATGGCACCTCACCTCCCCAGGGCAAGATGGTTTCCTGTTACAGAATCTCTCCTTATTGCAGAGCAATTTTGGAAGTTTAATTGATAACATTTAAAAAACTAAATTTCCTTCCTTCACATGTCATCTCACAAAAGAAACAAAATGAAGGTGATATGAAGTACGAGTCCCGTTGGACAATAAAATGTGTATTTGCAAAAGCTGCTCAAATGCCATTTGGGTAAGAGGGACACATCTGGGGCTTGAGAGTCGGCTTCCTGTTTAAGAACATTTGGGGATGGTTTGGCATACATATGGCAGCTCACAGCATCCTGTAACAGTCATTGCACGTGATCTGGTGCCTTCTTTGGTTTCTATGGACTGCCATGTGCATAGTACACATAAACTTGTTCAGGCACACACACACACACACACACACACACACACACACACTCACTCACATACACACACACACTCACACACACACACTCACACACACACACACACACACACACACACACACACACACTAAACAAATAAACCCTTAAAAATATAACTGTGTAGCTAGCTGTCAGTCAGTCACTCTGGCAGTCATGAGACTATATACAAGAGCTGGCTTTGAATCTTAAATGGGACTGTCATGATCTGATACTAAAGCATGGAGCTTGAGGTAGGTTGTAATGGAGGTTTATAGGAATGACTTTTTCCTGGGGAGAAACTAGAACTTACTGTGGATAGGATTACTATGTTCATGGGCAGCCATATCTAAGAACACACTTAGGAAACTTGACTTGTTTGCACGTATTCTTAAAGAAAGAGCTGAGTACCAGAGCCACAAGGTCACCCTCCCTTCAGATGAGGGAAATGCACTGAATCCTTATGTTTACCAAAGAAAACAAAAGTGGAGTTATTTACCATTAACTGTATCACATAGAAAAAGTGGCAGTACACAAAAATGTACGCTATCTCTGTACATAAGGAACTCTGAGCTGTGTGTGATAGCTCCACATCTGTAATTTTTAATACTTAAGAGGGTGAGGGGGGAAGATTGTACATTCGAGTTCAGCTAATTTTCCACAGTCAGTTCAATACCAGCCAACCTGTCTACACAGTGAGGTTGTCTTTAATTTAGAAAATCTCAAATAAACATCCACAGAATAAAAACAATGGCCATGGCTTAACCTGGTCAGCCATTACCAGACTCCTGTATCTTCGCATCATTACTTACATGAATAGAAGTGTCCCCAGTGCCTCGTTAGATGTAGCAACAGAAATCTGTTTTAAAGATGACGTCTCAAGTTCAGATCACATTCCCAGAAGCTTACGTCAAAAGACCCCATAGTAAAACCAAGTTATCCGCTGAATTCTTCCACCCTGGCTTTTGGCTGTAGGAGAACTCTAGGTTCATTTAAAAGAAATATAAAGTTGCAAGACCCAACCTCACTGAAAAAAAGAAGATGACAAACACTTTTACCAACATGCGAAACGTGTGACTCACTGATGACCCAGGACCCCAAAAGAATCTGGAGCAATTTGGAGATGGCTCAGAACAGTATAGGAATCTCAGTAGCAATGTTAAAAACAGACATTCTCTCTCTTCTCTGAGAAGAGGATAACAGCTGATTTTCCCAATGATGTTTCCTATGGACAAACATTTCATTGTTTGGACAAGGCTATCAAATTAAACACTGGACAGTAACAACCATTTGGCTAAACAACCCATTTCCTGCACAGCTTCCCATGCTATCCCCTTTCCTGAGATCCCCAAGCACCTTCTTTTATTTCACCCTCAACAAAACCACAAGAATTATGAATTATAACGCCTGGTCTCAGGGAAGATGCCCAGGTACACAAAGTGAAGTTAAAACAGACAGGGAATATATCAGAGTCACCAGGTAGCTTTGGCTCAGTGGCTTTAGGAGGGAACAGTTAGCTCACGAGGGACTATTACTTTTGTCATCAAGAAGATTAATCAGGACACTGACGACAAAGCACTGAGAATGGAAAGAGTTTGATAGGCCTCTCTCGGAAAGCTTGGTCACTGACACAACCTTTGGTGACATAAGAAAGCCTCATTAGTAAGTAAGTGACCTTGATGTTACCATGTAGATGCTTATAGACTACTTAGCACAGAAAATCTGTCTCCTCATATGTGCCTGGGGTGCTCCTAGTCTTCTGACTTTGAAACGTGACAGTTATCTACTAACCTCTAGGTCATATCCCTCACTATCCTAGACTGCATAGGACCTGAGAACCTAAAGTTGGACACATGCATATTTTTAGACAATAGGAACTGAAGTTTATATATAGATCACACTGCCTCAATTCTGACTACTGAAACTCATGAACTTAACAGGCAAAAAATAAAAATATAAAAAAAATCCTTTTCTGAACTTAGGCTCTAAGGGAGTCTGGGGAATAGAGTATTGGTTTTCTCTCTATCTTTCATTAGAAGAGGCTCAAGATAAGTTCTGAAAGCTACTGTGCCCCAGCCACCATCACTAGGCAGCAGATGTCCCATCCTAATAGGCCTTCAAAATAAAATAAAATAAAATAAAGTAAAATAAAATAAAAATAAAACAAATGAAACAAGAACCAGGAATAAGACAAGTCCAAATTTATGGATAAATGCATGGGGGCCATAATAGGCAGTGGGCTGATAGGAAACGGAAACATGCTTTGAACAAAGTAAAACCACATCTGGAATAAGGCAGAAGTACAGCTGAAGAGGCACAGGGAGGCTACATAATTATAACTCAGCCCTGTTAGCTTAGAAGCAGTTTCCATGTAAGTTAGATGTCCCTATTGAGCCTCTAAAAAGACATCAACTAATTGTAACTACCCATGTCCTTATCTGCTCTGCTGCTATCCTTGACCATGAGGTTGGAGGGCCTAGGGTGGAGAGTAAATAGATAATTTTTGCATTTCCAGCAAAAAGCCTGACATAACAAATGGTCATTAAATATCTAGTATGGAATTGCCTAGCTGAGGCATTTTCCAGAATAATCTAAAATCAATTACTTCCTTAAAAGAAAAAATGATCTCATCTACCTTAGGTATCTTTCCTTATAAGACTTGGTTTATTACAGATTATAGGCAGCTAATATAATTAAATATATATATATATATATATATATATATATATATTTTCACCTTTAGACATGATACTACACAACTTTCGGTTTTAACTGAGCAATCACGTTCTGACACTGAAAATAGAACCCCATTTTTTTTTTGTAGGGGTCACCTATGTTTGTTTCAGATAGAGGAGTATGTTGTGCTTCATCTTAGCCTTGAGGTCTGAGTAGGATACAGCCACGTCCTGGCTGGACCAATGACAGTTCATTGGGAATGATCTAGCATCAGGATAGTTGAGTATTAACATATCCAAAAGCTACAAGAAAGAACAAGGTATGAACTGGGAGAGAATAGAACAGAGGGACTGGAGGCCAAACAGGAGATACAAGAAAGGAACTCCAAATGGCACTATCAGTTTCAGATCCACAACAAGCCAATAATTTCCTTCTTTCTTGCTTACTTATCTTCTTTTTTCTTTTTTCTATTTTTTTTTTTAGATTAAGCTTTCTGTCTGTGTCACTAAAAGTAATTCATTTTTATTCATTTAACAGGCTTGTTATGAAGATTTTAATAACTGAATGCAGAAGGAAAGAAGTTGGAGTTTGGGCCATCACTGCCCATGAGTTAACATGCAAACATTCCCAAGTGCAATACCATCAAGAGACCCAGCGTCACTCTGCTTCTCTTAAGACAATTAAAAGAAAACCCAACAAGCCCTTCTCTTGTACATATTCACAGATAATTAATTAATTGGAAATGATAATTACCAATTCGTCTTCAGAGTTCCTCAGGGTTATGGGAATTACAAATGATTTGGAAAAAAATGATTATTTTCAATTTTCCTCAATATAGCTGCACAGTAATTAATAGTATTGAGACAACATGATATTCATTGAAGACTTTCCAAATAACTGAGCCAAATAAAATGCTGCAAAATTTAAAAAAAAAAAAAGGCAAAGAAACACTGAAGAAACAGCCTCTAAATAGGAGGAGTCACTCTCATCCCTAAATGGCTGCAGTCTGTCATTCAAACTCATATAAGATGCTTAAAAATCTGCCAGTGTGGTAGTTTCTAAGTGATATGTCAACAAATGCGTTCACTGGGAATAAGTAAGTACTCTGCCTAGAGCCAGTGTTTCCAGAAAACACCCTAAAGAGTCAACTGCTAAATCAATAAAATGAATGTCATGAGCAGGTGTTTGGTATTGTGCTGAGTTCTCCATATTTTCCAGTTTAATTTCTCCATTTACCACCTAGCTTCTGCAGAAAACATAAAATGTACCTGGAAGTATTATGCTCCCCATAAATACGAGGACAGTTGTGCTAAACATTTCTGCACTGCTAAGGGTCTTCATAAATAATATTAATTGACCTGGGTTCTTAGAGTTTTCTCATTTGATCTTAATGATTGGAATGCCAAATGTCACAAAACTTAAACAGTATTTTTAAGCTATTAGCGGATGATTCATTAATTAGGAATATTTACAAGAGATATAGACAAAATAAAAGATAAGCAAGGAATAGAAGTTGACTCAAGACTCAGAAGGCGGGAAAAGAAATACCACCCATTCCTTTTTAGTGTGTCAGTCACGGAACACAGCTTAGTGGTTAATAGTGTAATATTCAAAGGCTGATTTAAGAGCTCAGACCACAGCTCTGTTCTATTTATCAGCTGTGAGATCCCAAGCAAGCTTCATCAACTCTATTGCTTTCTGTAGGGATAAAATAATATGAGCGCCGACATCGACATCCTAAGATTGTTTGGGGAAGTGAATGACTATTACTTCACAAAGCTATTGTGCTTACATCCCAAAAGGAGAGGACTGTTCAATAAATGCTCGTTATTACTGTGCTATTTGTATCTTACTTAGAAGTAAAGGGTCTAATAGTGATAGTAATTTGTCATTCATGGCGTATCTTTACATTTCTTCTTATACCAGAAATTATTCAAGACAATCCAAATATATATGAGGGAACAAATAACATAATTTTAAAAAAAACAAGTTAAATGAACAAGTAAATAAAGGATGTAAGAATAAGACCAAGAATCACCCAGATATGGCTGCTATAAAAGAGAATGATGTCTTATGTTTTCGGGCATCTAGCTCAAGAAAGAAAACTGGGCTTTACCGCAGTTTTTAGTGCCTATGGGAAGTGCACAATGATTTTGCTGGAGATGGAGCACAAAGTACTAATGAGAAACACATGTAGCAAATGTCTACTGGAGAACATAATTAGTAACCACCAAAGACAGCATTCTCACTACCACTGCCTACTCCCCTTTGGATCCATACCTGTGTGCTATGCCAGGAACTCTGTGATCAAATAGAAAACCTAACATTTTTCTCTATCAGAGCCATGGTAATAGAAGGTAATGGCACAGATAGTCTGGTTGCCAGTCAAAGGAAGATAGGCAGCAAGGCAGAGCCAGACACTGCAGCACACTGTGTGTAAACCCAAATCATTACTCACTAAGACACAATCAATACTGCATGACTATGGTCCTAAATCTCAGAAATTGGGGATGATTCGCTACTCAGCAATAAAAAAGGTAATGTAAGCTCATTGCTTAATGACTCTAATGACCAAGGTTTGGGAATCAACCGGTAACTGTAATAATAAATAAATAATAATGGTAAAGTAAACTGGACAGATGGATGCCTTAGTCACTAAGCTCAACACTATGTGTAATGATTGAAGAAGTCATTTCCTTCAGTTTACTGAACTGTAGCATAACTCAAGAAAATAGGTCATTCAATCTTCTTCTCCAACCTACTTTGCTTTTAGCTTTTATAACTATGTAATTTTGAATCGTGGAGATGCAGGCCAAGTACTTTTGCTAACAAAGACACTCCTGTGTTTAGAGAAGTGAGTTGGCAAAATTCAAGTAGGAACATTTGATTACTATGTGCTTTGGATAAGTCCTGGACATTTAGTTTTAATTCTTAGATAACCGAAGTGGTCCTGGGAAAGAGTATAGCAAAGAGAAAGACCCGTGTAAATAAACGGAAGGGGTTCAGCTACACTCTGATATGCACCTGCTTTAGAGGAAATATGAATTCTGGTGACATTATCTTTGGGCTTATTTGGGAGTCTTGAACTAAATCCCTTTGCATTGCCCTTTAACTAACTCTGACCATTAGAAATCCTGTTCAGATGTTCTTCTTGTCAGATGAGTGACCTGCAGTGCATTTTTTCTTTGAAATCTGTTCTGCTGGAGATAATACACAGACCTGGTTGTCATTGGAAATGTCCCAGTTCACAGACACATGTGGCTCTGCAAATAATTTCTCTTCAGCTTTGTTGCTCGTCCTTTTGTCCATCTCCAGCAGATGAGAATCCCCATATCTGCATTATAATATGTAAATTATGCAGAAGTTAATGATTTTTCATGAAGGCATCTGGGGCACATGACCATAGCCAGCAACACCTCATGAGAAATATATGTAAGCCCACAGTACATAGGCTGTAAGCATCTCTAAATGCATTTGGTCTCTAATAAAAACATATAAGCTCATATAAAAGCAGACTTATACGCTATATAGCAACACAAAATTTCACAGCATTCGTGTAGTTCTATTAAGGTAGCTTTTTGATCCAGAATATTCCAAATTTGACAGCAAATGATGTTCCCTTTGCATTCTAACACAAAGAAATTAGAAGATGGTCCCATTTGACATGTTAAAGACAAACTGAGGAACTCCTCAATCTGAATGACTTGTATTTTTGGAAATGAAACCATTTCTGTAACTATCCTCACATTCCATGTCACTTGGTGGTTTTGTTTTGTTTTTCCCTCACAGAGTGTGAACCTTTGATCTGAGGCGCAGGTTGCCAAGCCACTCCTGTCTCTTATTTGTCTTTTGAAGTCACCAGGAAAGAATGGCAGGTGACTCAGAGTTTCAGCTACACACACACAAAAGTTACAGGAATTTCAAATCCTCCACTGAATATTTTATTCAACAAACACCTGACAGTCACATATTTACCTGCTCCCCCATTATTTCATTTCATGTGACACATAGAGAAATGTTTATCACAGCCTGAACATAAACAATGAGAAGCCGTTCCTCAAACCAGATTTCATACAGTTGCATGTGATTGCAAACTAATTGAAAGTTGCAAGTGAAATGATAAAGGGTGGTGTATAATACAGGTGTATAATAGGAAACTCATTACTTAGCTCACATGAGTGATGCCTCTTTCATTCTGGATGGCTTTAGGCATTGGTGGCTGGTAAATGTTTAATAGAACTCCAATGAAAATGGAAGTCACAAACTAGCCTGGCCTGTGGTTAGTTTCAAACTATGAACATGATGATGTTAACCAGTACACGGAGCCATGGAAATGTACTAAGCTGTGGGTGTTCTATGAACAGGCTCCAGCATTACTACACCTAGGAACTCAATCAAATGAGCCCATCAGTGTCCTTCCTCCCCTTCCCTTTCCAGCTTCATTCCATCTGATTTGTTCCTCCAGCAGGTTTACTCTACATGGTACTGAATTTGACTGTAGGGTCAGTGCCAGACTGCTCTCCACAGCTGGCTTTGAGTGTGCTTTTTCAGAAAGCAACTGTGCAGCAGAGGAAGGAAATACCCTGAGCACACATCTTGGAGGTTAAGCAGGTTGGTCAGTTTCTTCAGGGCATGGGGATGAAAGTAGGCTTATCTGAATTGGGTAAGATTTAGTCTCATAAGGAAAAAAAAAAAAAAAAAAAAAACCTTGTAGGTAAATTAAGTCTAATTGAATCTACACCAGAGTTTGACTGTTTCAGTGTTAACACAAGCAAGATTTCCTACTGTGTGTCCGCAGCAAACTTCTTACCACGTATCCACATGCAGTGAAAATCTGGGCCAAAGATGTAAGATCTGTGATAATAAAATGTGTTTGGAAGAAAAATAGGCTCCTGCAATATAGAAAAGCCGTCTTCAGTTATGACTAAATACAAATAGTAAAGCTAAATAATTGCCACATAAATTTATTAATAGAACCGGTAATGTTGTACATCTCACATCTCCATTTTGACACACAATCTTTTATTTTTCTTTTACCAAGAAAGAAAAATGAAGGAGCGGAACTGTTAATGCTGCTTGCAACTAAATTGGATTTTCCACCAGAGGAAGCTGTTCAGCAGAAGCTATTTGGAAAAAGCAAAATAGTGCTCACAAAAGAGTATTAATGAGTCCAGCCAGGGGGAAAGCCTCCTGCAATACAAACAAAGCATTTCAAAGCCACTTTTAGGACAGCAAGCCTGGTGGATGCTTTGAACTCCCTGTTTTTGAAGAAATGATCTTACCTGAGAACTAAACAGGAGACCCAGTCGAGATATAGAATAAGAACACTTAACTTCAATCATGGGTCTATCTGATGATTTAAGAAAAGAGACCCCAGCAGTGGTGGGTTTAGAAGGAAACCTATACATCCTGCCATCAAACTGTGAGGCACAGCAGGAACAAGATGTAAAATACACAGGGCCAGTGTGCCTCCACCTTTACCACAGCTGGGGTCATAATGCGCAGGTGAAGGTCTGGCAGACCACAGAGAAAGGGCAAGTCTGCGCTGGCTTTATTTTGGACAGTTATTTCTCTGCCTGACTGAAGACTTTTAAAATCATATTTGTTTAGCTATTCAAGTGAAGAAAATAATACAGAAATAGCAAGGAAAACATGACAATTTCTTCCCCAAGAACAAAGAAAGTGGATCCTTTTTATACTTTCTTATTGTCATCCAGTCAAGTCAGCTGCAAAAATAAGGCTGCTATACAGCTGAAGATGGATGCTGCAGGAGGATGGAGCAGTTGGCAAATGACATCAGCTCAAAAACTCCAGGACCATGTGTGCATGTTTTTAGGCCCCTTGCCACGGTACTTGAGTGACTAGCCAGACCACGATTAGTTCAGCAGGAAATTGCAGCCAGAAGTTCTGACTGACTCCGTAGTCACCAAGCATCTCCAATGGTGAAGAGGTTTCTATCTAGGGGGTTAACGCTAAAACTGCCCCTTTCATGTACTATACCAGCTACCTGGGAAAAACCAAAGGGGTCAAATAATGCCTGTTGTGACCAAGAGGAAGGGTCCAGAATGTTATCAAATCTTTCTATTTGATAGACATGTTCATAAGGAATAAGTTAATGACTATAATTTTAGTAGCAAAGAAGAAATGATGCTACGTTTCAGTTCATTCAGTGGGATAGTGTTATATACCATGAGTACCTACAAACCCTGGAGTAGCATATCACATCATGCACTCCATATGAGCATACATTCGTATATTTAAAACAAGATGGCATGACTAGGCATAGGTCAAAGGTGAGGCTACTGTTTAAGGATAGAAAAAAAAAAAAAACCCTAAGCATTTTATTGCATTACACAGTGAAAAGCAAGTGCAGGTAACATGGGACAGTAGTGATGGGTGGGCATCTGTATATTAAATGATTTCTATGTATCCTAGTAAATTACACTTTTCAACGCTGGCATAATTTTGTCTCTGGCTATTCTGTTAATATATGGATAATCTCTGTCCTAAACCCATAAGAATTATTTGGAAAAATGTCTAGTGAGTGATATACATTGGGTACAAGTTAGTATATGCATATATGTGTGAGGATGTGCATGCACACATAGGTATGTGCACTTGAAGGCTGGCTGGAGGTCAACCTTCACAGTCATCCCCAACTACTCTCCACTTTATTATATTTTTAAAAATAGGTTCTCTTCCTAATCTACTACTTGGTGATTTGGCTAGATTTTCTGGCCAATATAACCCCAGGTATCTTAAGATCTTTACCTTGCTAGTGATGGAGTAACAGCCATTTTCTCTGTACCCTGGCCTTTTAATGTGAGTGCTTGGGATCAAATTCAGGTAATTATAATTATATGGCAGTGTCTTTGATGACTGGACAGTCTCCCCTCTTTGGAAGATGCTATTAAAGGACAGAAAGGGTGGGAGGCAACAGAGTAGCAGACACATGTGGCCCTCAGAGCATCTTCCCAGTTTTATTGGCAACAAACTTGACAACATTCAGGACTCAAGATGCCTGATCTTAGTCTATAAGGAAAAACCACGCCCAGTGGAGAAACATCACACTTCTCTGGTCAAATGACGGAAACAGGCCCACAGTATTCTGATCAGTGACTTGCAGGGTATTACAAAGATGTAACAATAGAAACCTGACCGGACTTCTGCAGCTACATTATCATCACTGGACACGGGGTTGTTACAGTTTTGCACTTACGCAGTGCCTCCACCAATTTGTTTATTCAGGTTTAAGAGCAGAAAGCAGTGCCGTGAGTAGAAGTTACAATCTCCAAGAGAATGTGATGGGAATGTTATAAAATTACTTCACATGCTTGGATACACTGTAGTTCATAACTCTCAAAAGATATCAAAATTCTGATCATTTCTCACCAATCTCATCATTATCATCAAATTTAAGATACCACCATCTTCTCTCAAGGTGGTTTAACTGACTTTCCTCTGCTTCTGAATTTGTTCTTACATATTCCATTTATAGAACAACCATCATATTCTAAAAAAAAAAAAAAATGGCAGAGCATTGTAGCAGCTTCCTCATCTCCTCCTTGCAAACTCCTGACCATGGTTTGATGCTCTTTCAACTCTTTACTACTCATGCACTCTGATGACCAGAATAGCCATGAAAGGCTGGAGCTCAGGTAAGAAGACTCTTGAAATGTTGAAAGCACAGAACAAAAATCAGCAGGGCTCGCTTTTTGCTAGAAGTGTTAGGACTGCTTCACTCTGTTCATGTTCAAATGTCACTTCTTCACCAAGTATTTCTTAATCCTCACATTCAACTTATCATTCTCAGGTGGGAACTACAACTAGAGGGTAGGGGTAAGAACGCTACGTCACGGTTTTTGCTCTTACTTGGTACCTGAGTTCAGTTCCCATCTCCCAAGTCTATTGGCTCACAACCATTTGTAACTCCAGCTTCAAGGAATATGACACTCTCTTCTAACTTACAAAACTTCTTCACTCAATGCAAGTAGCGTCCTCCCCCCACACATACAATTTAAAATCTAAAAAATAGCATCTCATTCCAAAATTCACTATTCTTTCCAACTACCCACCTCCTCTTCTTTGGTACTCAAGGATATTCAAGTATCCACTGAAATGTAACCTCTGTAAACTTGGGGATTTTTCTTTGTTTTATTTGCTCCAATAGCATCAAGTTGATCTATAACATTTTGGTGAATGAATAAAGGAACAATTGAATCTTGCTATAATGTGATTCATTGTAAACAAATGTGCAGACTTTATAAGTGCTGGGCTAGGGATCTGGTTCACTGCTAGAGTGCACTAGAGGGTTCTATCCTCAGTACAATGAATGTATTTAAAAGTTTGTCTATCAGGGAATTTCATTTAAAATTGCCATAATATGAGAAAGTATCTCTTGGTATGAATTGTATGCACATATATACACAGAGATGTATATCATGTGATTAAACAAATTACTACATTTTTATCTAAAAATCACAAATCAGGACAGTAATAGTATGATGCTCTAAACACAGACATCACTGAGCCCTTTCTTCAGGGTGCATGCAAGCCATAAGCCCACTGAGAGGGTAACACGAGGTGTATATAAAGGGTCTGAAGACCAGAGACAGTTTTCCAGCCACAGGCAGCTTTTTACACACTACAGAAATAAGATTCAGTAAGCCTATGCTCAACTCAGAAAATAATCAAGAAGTTTTAAGAAAATGACCTGAACTTAAAGAAGCCATGCAAACGCACACAAGGGCAGCCGCTTCCTACTGGAAGCTCTGCCCAGTGGCATCTCATGAATCACTTCCTCTCTCATATGCCCTTCATAGGCTTCCAAAGCATGTTCTCTGGGAGTAAAGATGCCATTAGTATTGCCCTTGAGCATAGGAGATATTAAACCAAAGAAAAGTAAATCTTACAACTTCCATATGACAAAGCTGTATGTTACCATTGTAACTTAGAGGCCTCTGTATTATAATACTGCAATGTCAGTTATTCCTTATACTGACTTTTTGGTTCCAACAACAATTAAAAAGCATCAAGTACATATTTAGATTTACTTATTTTATGTAATTTGATGTATGTATGTACAATCTGTTGTTGCCTCGTGCCTGCCAAGTTCAGAAGAGGGCGTTGGCTCTCCTAGAACTGGAGGTCAAATGATTGTGAGCTAGCATGTTGGTGCTGAGAACTAAACCCAGGTGTTCTGCAAGAGCAGGAAGTGCTCTTAAAAGCTGCACCATCTTTCCAGTATCCCGGTGCATAGCTTTTAATTCTCCAAAGGAAGGACGAATGAATCTGAGGGACCTAGTACAATCAAAGAAGGCATAGCTCATGGTTAACCAAGAGCCAAGTCATGTACCTGCTTCCACTGGCCTCCATCCCCAGTCAACAAATGGGCATTAGCAAACACATGGTATTCACCTTACAATTTACATAATAGTTTATCTTTTTTTCCAGCTTCATTTACAAAACATTTTAATGCAGACTGGGGGAGGGGAACTCTCAATTTTACAAATGAATTTTAGAAAAAATGATTGCCCCTTGATCTCCAAGCTATGCTGTCATAGAGCTCAGGTTAGGAGGACCCATGTTTTCTAATGGCTTATTTGCAGGTCTTTCTACCAACCATAGGTGCTGAGGGCACCAAGTGAAGCAATGGCATCTTTCACACACCATTCACCAGAAAATACACTTTAAAAGGAGAGGGGAAGTAATAAGGCAATTAAAAGAGGAAGGGTGGGGGTGATGTGGCAGGAGATCACATCCTCCCCAATCACCTATGCTCACCACCTACCTCATCCTCATAAATTAAAGATGAATTTCAGCTAAAACTGCCTTCTTGCAATCACAGTGTTATACCCAGCTGAGCCGATGCCCTTCGTGTGTTTTACCTTTAATACAAGCACTGATTATTATAGGAACAATTTATTTTGAGGTTTATCATAAATGCTGGTTTCCACAAAATTCTTAATTAGAAAATGTTGAAGAGATCAGCTCTCACTCAGTTTCCAGGGGTTTCATCCCAGAGATACCTTCTCTTCTTTGTTCTTCCAGGATAAGAAACACTAATATTTACATCAAGTCCAAAGGCAACCTAGTGACATATTTCTGGAATAGGACAACAAAGTCACAGAACAATGTTAGAACATCTTTTGCATTTTGTCCTGTCCTAGGCTAGGGTTAAGATGTAAACTGAACTACCCATTGATTTCAGTGGAATCTTATCTTTCCTGGGCTCTTCTAGTCCAAGCCAAGATTTAATCATCCAGTCACCGGGCTCTGCATGTCCACATTTTGGCAGGTTCTGGGCATACAATGAAGGGCACAGGGGAAATGACTCTGTTCTTTAGAGAGGGGCCCATGTGCTAAAGACATAAGCAAAGTGTGTGAGCCACAGAGGAAACAACCCAGAGCACAGAGGGAGAACGATGTGGACAGGTCTTCTGTTCTTGGACTACTATTCCGATAAAATCCTGGCAAATGCAATGCCGAGGAAAATTTTTGCACACAGTTCCAGCGTATGACCCATCATGATGAGGGAATCAAGGCAGACCTTGAAGCAGCTTGTCACATTGAATCCACAATCATGAAACAGAGAGGGGTCAATGTCAGGACTCAGCTTTCTCTGTCCTTTGTGTAGCCTGGGATTGAAGTCCAGAGAATGGTGCCACTCAGAATGGATAAGCCTTCCCACTTTAATTAACCTAACCAGAACTGCCCTTCCAGGCATGCCTAGAAGCCAGTCCTCTGGGTGATTCCTGATCTTATCATTTTGATAAACTAGGTTAACTATCAACTCCCTGGAGAGATGAGTCAGTAGCTTGCTGAGAATGAACATTGATTCCTAAAGCACACCTGCTGCAGTCCATATTTTCCTTACTAGATGGCTAATGAGCAGGTCAGAAACTCAACAGGCCAAAGAGGGGCTGGTACCAAGAACATAAGACAATTTAGCCTAAGAAACAAGTCATTCAAAGTTACTGGTTTAAAAAAATCAACATAAAGAGTGAGAAAATCTCATTAGTGCAAAAATGGCCTCTTTATATCTCATCAAAGTATAGTGACTCTATTTGACAAGAAGTATATTGCCAATAAATTTACAAGTCTGTTTCCAATTAATGCAAACTTACAATATTCCAAGCTGTTATTAGATTCCAATTAATAACTTGTGATGCTTCATTAATGCAAATATGCTTTCAGTGGTGCTAAACCTTCATTAGTGAAATGGGTCCTATGGCATGACTATTTCATATGATAATGGGACAATGATTAAAAGGCACAATTAATCATATTCTTCTACTATATAATCTTTATAACAGTTTACTTATGCCTGTGTGAAACATTTGTTTTATGTAAAAACTCAATTTATATTTTAAATTATTCAATGACACAGAGAAAAGCAGAGATTCCACACTAATATCTCTATTAGTTGCAAGGCACCTGGGGAGCAAGTGAGACACTTTGAGGAAGGCCACAGAGCTGGGGGCTTTTTCTCATCTATGCCATATGCTGAAAGCATAAACTGTGCATCAAATGCCAGTCATAGAGCTAATTTTAATTCCCATTCCCACTCCTTGTGTGGGTTGAAGCCCATCACAGACACTGACCCAGACACAGAAAATGCAAGTGAACACCCCCTCAAAATTGTTTGGTTTTTAGACAGTGCCTGGCTTCTTCTGCATAGCTGGTTTGAAATCTGCTTTGTATCCTATGCTGGCCTCAACCTCCCATCCATCTTCCTCATGCCTGGCTTCTAAGAACTTGGATTACAACTATACTCGAACACATTTAGCTCAGAGCATCACTTTGACTCTATTCAGTTTGTTGCTTGTGATACTTATGGAATCCCCCAAAAGGGCAGCTAACAAATAAATTGAACAAGGTCTATATTCTAACTTTTGTTCCATTTATCACCCTTGTAATGTCTCTCCAACTTATTGTCCGTTTGCTAGTTCCTAGTGCTACTAACTAGTAAAAGACAGTGTCCCAAAGCCATATGCCTGTGTAAACAGTAGGCTTACAGTTCTATAATATTCCATGTTAATTGATGCTTAGTTACTATCAAATGATGTCAACTGTTTTCTAGCTTTAAAAAAAAGCACTGTTAAAAAAAGTCACCTATCATTTTGGTGTCTAAAATTAAAAAAACTGTGTTAAAGTTATTTAACTACTCAGTTATTACAGTAGCCTTGTATTATAAATACAACCTAAAAATATAAAACACAACGTTTAGAAATTATTTCAACAGTCTGAATGTTCCTCTGTCTTCCTAGTGTACAGTTTGTGACTATGTCCCCTTGGAAACAGAAGTAATACTGACTCTTAATTAACACGTGCTATAAAGCTAATAGAAATGCACTTCTTCAATACTGATCATCACCAGCTTAGAAGGCAGGGCTTGGAAACTTTACAACTGATGATGATGATGTGAAAGCCATGTACACTTACTAGAAATCGTACTGAGTTGGGGGTTTTGACCCTTTTTTTGACTGTTATTTCATCCAACACGCCTTCTCAATGTTTAGATACAGCATTGAAACACAGCTGCCGCCAGTCACATGGTTATAGGAGGAAGCAATGGCTCTTCTAGAGAGTTCTTCACTGCTAAGATTTAATATTCAGTAGAGAAGCTAGAGTTAACACCTTTTCAACTTGCATGTGAGCTTTGATTCTCATCTTGTGAGGAATTTAGTGAACTGTAACTCTATGGTAACTCTAGGTGCATCGGTATAGTACTATTAGCCACATAGGGCAAATTACATATGACAATTGTTTAAAAAGGACATTTATGTTTAAACAGCTGTCCTTTAATTGGTAATAAATATTGACTATGAAATATGTACTTTGCCATAGTGGTTACAGGGCATATATACCAGCAGTGATCAAATGGAATGAATAGGTCTGCAGATTACTACTCTTAAAATTTAAAAATCACATGGGAGTCTGATAGGAAATTAGATAATAATTACACCTGCAGGGAACAGGGCTCAGAAGGAGCCACAGATGCAGAAGGACAGACATCCATCATAGCTGCATGGAAAAGTCCAGTTACTCTGGCAGAAGGTGCTTGACCTTTGTACAGCTCTGACTCTGCCATTTGAGGGCTTGGCTTATATGACCTTAATGCCTCTTCCAGTCTGAATGTACTATAGTGTTCTTAAGAAAACAGCAATAGCTGTTATGATCAGCAGCTGGAGTATTTCTGTAGGGGGTGGACAAATATAGGCAGCAAGCTCTCAAATGGAAAGGGAGAGGAGAGAGGGCAGAGAATTTAAACGTAGATGATTTCCTAAAAGAATGTAGTTTGCATTCTAGATAACCTTTAAGCCATGTTTGCACTTCGCAGTTGGAAATGTGTTTGAGTTGCAGCCAGCCCGTTCTCAGCTATAGAAACCAGAAGGTCACAATTTCATAAGGCGGCAAATTCAGGAAAGCATAGTGACTTTCAACATCGTGAGTGGCCCCAGAGCTTTTGAGTTCTTTGCTCCATAGACAAAATGAAAGCTCTGCCCTTAGGCTATTTTCCCAAATGGTGATTATCTTAGTTCTTGTAGCTACTGCCAAGCCCTGCTCAATTTCTGAAAAAGACTGGTTTTTCTTTTTACAGAAGCACAAGTAAGCCTCCTTTCACCTCTCTGTGGCCAAATTGGTTTAGATGACCTCATCTCTGAATCAATACCTGGCAAAGGGATGAAATTACTCTAACTGGGAAAGAAAGAAGGGAAGAAAAACAGAAGGAAAGGATGGAAGAGGGAGAGAGGAAGAGGTAGGAAGGAAAGGGAAGAGGAGAAGGAAGAGAATCCAGACAAGCTAAGGAAAACTCAGACATCTGAAAGGTCACGTGACACTGGCTAGCTCTGATTCAGAAGCTCCTCTCCCAAACACATGTTGTTCGCCTGCTGCATGTAAATAACCTTCCCAAACATCAACAACTCATCAACGGTCGGTTGGTCCACTATAAATGAAGATAAACAAGAGGCTGCACAGTTCTGTCTAAACACAGATAAAAAGGCCAACTTCCAAGCCATAAGATACCACAGATTTCTTCTGTCCCTTGAGTAATGGCAGTGACTGCTTCTTCAACACTTGTAACAGTTTCAGCCTACCTCTAGACCGTCCTCCCTGGAAAGATTTAGGGAGACATCTAGTCATAGATATCTTATCATGGCTACTTCCGTAGAAACACCTCACTGTGAGAGCAGAAAAAAATCTCACTTTCTCTGGACCTCTGGACACTTCTTGAACCATCATCCAATCAAAGTCCAAATTGTCTTGAACATCCTCTTCCTGAGATACCTTACCATCTTCCATGGTGTCTGCTCTCTTTCTGGAATAAATAATATATCTATCTGGTCAAGAATGTTGCCAGTAGTGTGATGCCTGAGAACACTGACGTTCATTTTAGATGATCATTACTGAGATTCTTGTCTCCATTACCTTTCTGAAGGGCCTACAACTGAAACCATTCCTTACTACTGAAATATTGTAGTTTTTAGGGCTTTTAAATTCAGAGTTTCATTCTGTGGTAGAGAGTGTGCTAGAGGTCATTATTTAAACCACAATGGCCTCAAACTTGCGATCATCAATGCCTCAGTCTCCTGAGTGGTAAAAAGAACACACCACCATCTCTGAGTTCTTCCTTTGAAAACTTGCATCCTTACGTGTTTAGGTGCTGCATGTCTATTGTATTTGTTGCATAAAAGCAAGATTTCCCACCCTACCTAAAGTCATAAATTACCTACAAGAGTGAAATGAGACTGTGACTTCATAGAATATATAATAGCTACTTTTTCACCACTAACAAAAATGGACAGAAACAAAGAGAGGAAAGATTTACTTTTACTCATGTTCCAGAGTGTTTAGTTCAAAACAAGGTTGTATGCTTCTGCCCCCAGGCAGCACATTTGATAGTAGATACATGTGGAGAAGGCTCTTTATTTCATTTCATTTCATAGGATAATAAAGCAGAGTAACAAGAAAGGGCCAAGAACAAATAATTCCCCAGGTCATGGCCCTAGTAACCTCATCCTATGATGAACATTCATTTCCTTCTTTTTACCCTTTCCCAAATAATGCCATCATAATACAAATCTATTAAGGAAGAAATTCATTCACTCATTAGGTGAGGGCCTTCATGACCATTTCTGTGGAAATGCTTCTACAAACATACCCAAAGTCATTTCTTAATCAAATAGAGCTAGCAATTAAAATTAACTATCACAGAAAAGATGTGTAAGAGTCCACTATAAAATGTTAAAGAACACAATCTTTCAGCAATTTGCCACAATCACATAATAGAGGAAGTAGAGGGCTATTATTATAGTACTTTCCCTACAGATAGATTTTCCTTAGACATTTATTGTTATTTTCATAGTTTAGCTCACTTTTATTCAGAAACCTACATGGTAGGTATGGGAATTAGCTCTTAAAAAAAAAAAAAAAAACCCGAAGAAGTAGTAGAGTCATATGCACACTGCTGTGGTTTGAACATAAAATGCTTCCCATAGACATATGTGTTTGAACACTTGTTTCCAGACAGTGGCCAAGTTTTGAAAAATTGTGCAACAGTTGGGAGATAACGCCTTACAGAGGAGAGTGAGTACCTTGTTGTGTAGGAGTCTTGAGGTTTTATAGCTCAGCTCCACTTCCTGTTCTGTCAGCTTCCTGTGTGGAGTAGTAATGTGACCACCCAGCCTTCTGCTACTGCCTCCCTGCCTTCCCCAGAAGGATGGAATGGGTGGTCTCCTCACGATATACATCAGAACAACACCTGTGTCCTTTCAATTTGCTTCTTGACAGGAATTTTGTAGTAGCAACTGGGAAAGTAAGTAAGATATGCATCATGCCACATGTCTAATCCACAGAGCAGACACCATGTAGCCAGGCCTCTGACTGCAAAGAATATACTCACCAGGAACACGCTGCCTGAACAGTGTTTCCATTAGCACATGCTAAATGTATGATCAAACAAATGTTCATCTGGTCTGGGCTACAGGGTGAGATTGTCTCAAATACAAACAAAGGCCTTAAAACCATCAAGATTTCAGCGGCAGACAAGAGCAGATGATAGAAACAGACTCTCAAGAACAGCTATGAGAAGAGACTTTGCAAACACATTGGTCTAGGACTATATTAACTCTGTTCAGCTAGAGAATCTCAGGAAGATATAATCTTAGAGTTTATCACTCACTTCCTCAGAGGAAAGAGCCTATGGGATTTTCATGCTATTACTTTGAACACTTAGGAATTAGATAGTAAAAATTATAGAGACAGGAGTGAGGGATCTAAAAGTAAGATGTCAGTGATTCAAAAAACCATTTGAGTAACGTGTTTAGAATGTCCACCACACAATGTTAGTGTCTCAGAACACAAACCCCACTCTTTGTATATAGATATGTGAAAGTTGAAAATGCTTGGTTAACAAAGGGAGGCACAAAGTAGATTTCCCTCCTTGAAACTAGGAATTAAAAAGTGGTGATGAACATCATTCATCTGCCAGAGGCAGGGGAATTCTATCCAGCCAATGGACACTACTGTTCATTTGAGCTCAGATTTGGTGTTGTATGGCTCCAGGCTGAGACTAACAGTTGCCCCCAAGAGCCACATTTTCCACATTTCCTGAGCACTCTCCTCATGGAAGCAACCTACTTTGCATTGTTTGTCTTTTCCTTCCAACTGTCATAGAATTCAGACCCTCAAAAAATGTATTTTCTGAGGTCAAGTGATCCACTCAGTCGAATTTTGCTCAAGCTAGAGCCAGGGGCTGATTTTATACAATTGCAGGAAGAAAATGGCTTTTGTGATGAGCATCTGCTGTTTTGTTAAAAATGTGGTTAAAGACATTACCAAAGTGACATTACCAGCTGTTGTGATGTCAAGCAGCTTAGCTAAACTGTTTTCTATCAAATGACAACACATGATACCCAAATCAATTCTAAACCAATAGCACATTGCTACTTATGAAATGGATCTGAATGTGAGAGAGAATGAGCGATCATGAATATGTACAATAGACAATGAGATGGAGCGAAGGGGCTAGGATGAGAATGAGAGAGAGAGAGAGAGAGAGAGAGAGAGAGAGAGAGAGAGAGAGAGAGAGAGAGAGAGAGAGAGATTAAAATGCAAATTTGGATTTCTCACAGTTAGAATAGTAGATAATAGAATACTGATAATTTTCACAAAAATTCCTACCTCCCTTAGTAACATGAAGTGTGAGAGAGAAACAAATTAATTTTGTAATATCCTTACACTGACAAAAAAAAGAATGACTCGGTTTCCTGCCAGTTAAAGCCTAATTTGGCTTCTGTCCTTGAGCTGCATACCTCCCTCCTGAGGAGAGTGACAGTCAAGAGAGAGAAGACCTGCTCTGTGTAACCATGTTCAGCTGCTCTATTTTTATCTGCCCATCATTTTTAATTATCAGGCCATTAAAAGGTGGCAGATCAGTAACACTGCCAACTGTGTAGTCCTTCTGGCTGAGAAGTCTATAGCGGTTGATGCAATGGACCCATAACTTGTGTTCATCATGGAGTCTGTAAAAACCACCTAAACAGCCACAGCCACCTAAATGGTCACGACCAGTCTGGGTCAGCCACCTAAATGGACACAGCCAGTCTGGGTCAGCCACCTAAATGGCCACAGCCAGTTTGGGTCAGCCACCTAAACAACCATGGCTTGTCTGGAACTAATGCTTAATTTTCACAACTGTGATTAGACGATGGCCAGACTCCTGACCACTACCTGACCTGCAGTTCTCTCACAAATGCTTAGTTCATATGGCCTGGGCTAAGTACTGCTTCCAGGAGAGTTGATTTGACTGACTTGCCAGGAAAACAGCTACATCCAAGGGCATCTTCCTCCAGGATGGTAAATAAAGAAAGGCACATACTTTTGGGAACGACGTTTGCCAGAAACAGAAGGTTTCTGGATGTAGAGAATGTTGCAAGGTAAGTAAATCAGGAGGGACCAATACTGGGGAAAAGCCTGCCAGAACCAAAAGAAGAAGCAGAATTAGCAAGCAGCTGTGTGTCCCTAGCTGTACAAACTGAAAGGAAGTTGGGACCCAAAGTTACAATCAGTATACGGATACAACAAAATGGAGGCCCCTGGGAAAACTCAAGGCACAGCAGGCTTGAGGATGCTCAGACACCCCAAGGGTTTCACAGCAGAACTGCCCATGGATGAAGCTGCCCCTTAAACCGGCACAAACATATGGGAATTCTGTACTGAGAAATACAATAAGGAGGTACTGATAATAACAAGAAAAACACAAGCCTGATGATGTAAGACCACAGTACAGGGCAAATTAGGGAAGGATGGAAATACCTATGGGGTGTTGACAGTTCATACCATAAGGGAACGGAACAAAATGAGCAAAATGACATTACAGGCCACTGGAGTCCCAGAAATGTGGAAAAGGGAAGCTTCCCTGAGGGCCTTTCATTTTAAGTTTCCATTAGATAGACATTTTGGTTTTTCTAAGCTCCTATAGCACATAATATCACTTTCATTCTTGAAAAAAATCTACAAATTTTCTATAATCACCTCTCTCATTTCTGTGTGGATGAATAAAGAAATTCTGGGTCAAATACTAGAAACAGTTATCAGGTACGGATCTCTATGTTTATGGTTCTTATCACTTATCATCAGTTACTAACTGATCACAAACGTGCACATCAGATTCCATTTTCCTGAATATTTGTAAATGACACTGACTGATTCACTGCAGTGGGAAGTCAGGTTCTATCCTTTCTGAAAATATTACATACTGTGTGTTCCCATCCAGGCAACATCCTCTGTAGAAGAGGGGTTTCATTTTAACCTTCTTTATAACAGGGAACTGGCAAGAGAAGGAAAGGAAGGAAGGAAAAAAGAGACAGAAAGAGAGAAAAAAGAGGGGGGCTAAGTTTGTGACTCCAGTTTTAAGGCAGTGCACAGTAACTCAACTCTGATCTTTCCTGTGCATTAAAATATACAGATTATAATTGTAGTTTCTGACTAAGATGCATGTCTCAATGAAGACTTGACAGTCTTTCCTATAAAAGAAGTGAAATGGGGCACAGCAAACTGACTTAGTCAGGTCTTGAAGACATCAGTGTTTGGGAGAAAGTCTAGAATGGAAGAAAGGAAGAAAGAAGGAAGGAAGCAAGAAAAAAGGAAGGAAGAGAGAAGGAAGGAAGGAAGAAGGAAGGAAGAAGGAAGGAAGAAGGAAGGAAGGAAAGAAGAAGGGAAGGAGGGAGGGAGGGAGGGAGGAAGGAAGGAGAGAGGGAGGGAGGAAGGAAGAAGGGAGGGAGGAAGGAAGGAAGAGAGAAGGAAGGAAGAAGGAAGGAAGAAGGAAGAAGGAAGGAAGGAAGAAGGGAAGGAGGGAGGAAGGAAGGAGGGAGGGAGGGAGGAAGGAAGGAAGGAGGGAGGGAGGAAGGAAGGAAGAAGGGAGGGAGGGAGGGATGGAGGGAGGAAGGAAGGAAGGAAGGAATCCTGTCCAATAATAGAATGGACTCAGTTTCTCATTAATTTCCTTATCCTCCTATTCCTTGAGCCTGGACTAGACTGAAGACAGGTTTTGGAGAAAGGTTCTCCAAAAACCAATCACAAATGCATTATTCAGTTCACCCTCAGCAAGGTGTATGCTGTTATTCTCAGATGCTCACCCTACCAGAGAGAAGCGGCAGGTTGAGCCAAGGTGCACCTGGCTTGGAAAGTTGTGTTCTATTTTAGCATGTCTAAGTCACTTTCTGATTGCTGTGATCAAATAGTGGATAAGAAGCAGGCTGTAAGAAAGAGGGTTTACATCATCTCTGAACCTGGAGGGCTACAGTCCATCATGGCAGAGAAGGCATGGTGTCAGGGCTCGTGACTACTGCCCACACTGTGTCTGCAAGGTGAATGCTGCCATTCAGTTCACTCTCTCCTTTGATTCAATCCCAGCATCCAGCTCATGTAAATGGTGCTGTCCACACAGAGAGTGGATGAATTAACCCAATTAACCCCATCTAGAAACTCCTCATGTACATGTTCAGAGCTTTGTCTCCTAGGTAATAAAGATCCTATCGAGTTGACAATATTGACTATCATACAACACATGATACAATGTCACTGGCCAAAGAAGTATAGATGTAGGGGGATTATGTTACATTGTAAATAATTGTCCAGCCTACTAGTTTAATAAAAACGCTGAATGGATGAAAGCAGACAGGAAGTGTGGGTGGCACTACCAGACTAAGAAAATTCTGGGAACAGGAAGAGCAGAGCAGAGGTGACAGACAAGCCAGCAGATTCAGAGGACAACTATGCTGCTCTGAGAAAAGGTACCAGTACCGAGCCTCATGGCTGAACAGGATAAGAATCATGGGTTAATTTAAGGGTAAAGAGTTAGCAAGTTATATGCCTTGGCCCCAGATCAATCAGCATAATATAAATGTCTTTGTGTTTTGGTGGGACTTTGGGACTGTAGGCCAGAAAGTCTGTCCACGAGACTAGACCAGAATATCTGGAGCAGGAAGGTAGGCTGGAAAGTCTGGGCCAGAAACCTAATACTACAGGTAGACACAGGTTTTACCAAAGCTGAAATAATGAACTCACCTTAGATCTCACATAACAAGAGAATCCTTTATGAGCCTGCAGGTCCTATGAACCTTTTGTTGTAGGCTTGTTCTCTGTCTAGAAACTACTTCCCCACTTTTCTCTAATTACTGGCTCCATCCCGGTCATTCTTGAGAAGTTTCTCTTATGTTACCCCTGTTAGACCTAGATGACAGCTGTCCACACTAGAACATTTGTTTTCAACTTTGGCACTCGGGCCAGCTGGCTGAGTCCTTCTCTGTGAGGTCTATACCATGTATTACATGCAGCTTAGTGGCATACACTAGACACCAGTACAACCAAACCTTGTCTCTTTTGTGACAGTCTAAGATAGTCTGAGACACTGGCAAAGGTCACTAGAGATCTAAGTAACTTCCAGTTGGTAAATACCTATCCAAAGCCTTTTAGAAGCACTCTTGACCAATGCATGTCTGCAGTGTGGCAATGCACACCTGTTTCTATAATGACTTGGCTGTCCCTTGACAGAGCTGTACTTGGATCCCCACTTTATTTCTTAGGACTCAAGTACAGTTGGATGCATCATGTGACCTGCCCAGTACTTTGCTCTGTTACAGGTACAGAAGCACTCATCCGGTGGGAGTGATGCCTATAGAATGTACAGTGTGTTCTGTGATACATGATCTCCTGTTTTCAGTCTGGTTCATAATAAAAGGATCTGATCCTGAACCAAAATAACTGCATGAAAAACTAGGGTTCTTGTTTCAGTGATTTTAAATTTAGGGTGCTGCCATATAGGGATTCTTATATCCTGGGAGCCTATGGCCAGCTTTGACATGAGCTTTTGCCTATGGGAATAGTTCTATTACAAATAGAATTAGCGAAAACAGACATTATGGCATCGCAAATCCCTAAAAGGCAGTGCAGTGGTGACTCCTGCTTGCATTTAAACGGCCAGTGTTCAGCTTAAAGTCTTACTCAAAGCAGGATTGCCAGGAAAGCATTTGTAATAATTTCTACCTCCAAAGCACTGCTGGGGATATCATAAACACAAGTCTGCAGCTAATGGAAGATTGATGAAGCTCTTTTGAACTTAATAAATAATAAACCCAGAATCAGGTTCTAAAGATACTAATCACTGTGTGGGATGGACAGTATACACAGAAGCACAACTTATGATTGAGGAAAGATAGGAGTTTATTAACAAGCTTGCTTACAGCCCAAAAGATAACATCCCGTCAAAAAGTCAGTATAGCCCTCATTAAAAAGAGCCTGCTCTCTGACATGTCATGCCACATAACCATAGCACTGATAGGACATGGCACATTCTGCCAATCCGAAATCACACACCATAGCCTGGAATCTTTGCCCAGCTGTACCACCCTGTGTTTCCCTGATGGAAATTAAGAAATAATGTAACCTGAGCTGACAGGTTTATTAAGACACACAAGACATTACAAAGGCCCTTTTGACATTATAATCTCTAACACAGTCAGGGGTAGAAGCCAGCTTGCCATCATTATTGAAAGTAATTGGTCAAAGGAAAAAAAAATAAAAGAAAGAAAGGGGGGAAGGAAGGAAGAAAAGGCACACAAGAGAAAAGGAGAGCAGCTCATGAAGCTGTCAAATTAATTATTTGGCTACAGGTATGTATTTCATTCACCGCCTGTCTCAGATTTCTGTTCTGTCCTCCCAACTAGGCTACCCCCATCCCACCCCTAGCTCAGTACACTATGATAGAAGGCAGTACTTAAAGCAGAATTCTACCAGAGCCACGCTTTCTCTTGTCCAGTTGTTATTCCCATACTGATGACTGACTCTTCATGGTAATTCCCTGTGCAAGGCAGGTAAAGGGTCACAAACAAATGCATTATTTAGATTATATTTAAGTTCTTAGAAATTGAATGCTTTAGGATTAGAGATCCAAAATGCAGATATTTTTTCCATGCCAGGTGGATAACATGTATGAGTTAAGTCAGCCAGATGACAAGAAAAAGGCACTGCCAAGGATGATGACAAGCAGGAACACCTAGCTGTGTTCATCATCACCAGAGAAAGTCTAACATGCCATGGGAGCGGGGGACGCTTTATACTGGAGCCAAGTCCTGCTACCTGAAGAGTAAATGCTCACTACTGGCTGAACAACTGAATTCCTAACCAGTGTTCAGGCTGGCCCAGGCCCTTGGGACCAGCACTATGATGTATTTTTTAGGCTTAAATCTCTGGAACATCTCACCAGCTGCCATTTGGGAAGTAGGAAAAGAATGAAAGCAAGCGTCGGTAAGTACATGTAGCAGACAACAGTAATGCCCAGACAATGAAGATCCGTCCTAGAAAACAAGGTCTCAGAGCGTAAGGAGGTACCACAATATCCAGAAGCAGGATGCCAGAGATTGGGGTGGGTAACAATATTCTGTTATTTGTGAATGATCTGTGAATGGTTTATAAGCTTCCTGTGAAACCTTCTTTCTCTTATTGCATATCCTGAAGTGAAAAATAAAAAATTAATAACTCTATAAAGAGAGCTGGAAATCTACTGTCAATTTTTCTTGAATGGATCACTTGTCTGTAGTGAAAAAGGAGTTTACTTTTCATTTTGAAGAAAAGAATGGTCCCACAGATTAGAAGAAATTCTGTTATTGCTCTGGTGGCGACCTGGCAACAAACACTTGAAAGGATCCCTTGCTTGGAGAATGAACATGACTGACAAGGCTGCCTTCCTCCAGAGAGGAATCATCTGTGCCTTTTCTACGGCTGATAGACTGCGGTCATTAATCTCACACACAGCAGATTTTACCCTTCATTTTCGAGTGCACTGTCTATTAACAGTTGTTACGAGCATACTGATTATGCAAAATTCTTGTTAATGGATCCCTGCCAATCCAACCATCAGAATAATGACTTGCGCTTGCCAGTTCCAAGGTGAAAGATCACTCTTGAGTCCATCTCCCTAGGACTCAGAATTCCAACAAATGACCAAGAAAAAGCAGGTGTCCACTCCCTTCTTGCCAAAGTCTAGTCTGACTCAGGATGGAGGCACCAAGGTGACAAGAAACAAAAGCTACTAAGTCTTATCGGATATACCTAACGACTTGACTCTCAGAGGAAGATGAGATAAAAAGAAAGCCTTGCTTTTGAAAGGTGAGATTCACCCTGTTATACCATATCCCACCAATGTCAGCTTTTAATGCTGGTTGAGGTTGATATGTACAGCCTATGATGGGTCAATCACATCACACAGTGACACTAACAAGTTAAAGGTTACTCCTATAATGACTGATACTCGTTTTTGCCACGGTAGTCAGGAATCTGCAGATTGTTCTCCCCCCCCCCACCCCCCGCTCTGATTTTGTGAACTCTGCTGAAGGCTTTTAGGTGAAAACCTCAGCAATCATCTAACTGTAAACATGAACTTGGTGTATGGAAGCATGTGAAGCTTCTTGTTGCCCTGCCTCAAGCCCTGTCAGGCATATCTAGAATACTGTTGGTGAACTGTTTGAACATGAGTGAAGTGTGTGGATAACCTATATTGTTCACCTTCTTCTTAGACATATAAAAATGACACATTGGGAAAGTACATGTTTTCGGCTGATGGAAGGGCTCGTCAAAAGAATGTGTGAAAGAATCATGGAAAAATTCACAGGTGAGTCTGTTCACCTTCATTCCCAAGCCAAGCCTTCCCACATCAAACACCTAAACAGAAATAATCAATAAGAAATTCCATGAAAAAAAGTGAATATCTGAAGAATCCCAATGGCCTTAGGAATATTAAAATGCCATTGGAAATCATGTGATCAAGGCTGAATACGGTGGAAATAACTGTGCCATAGGCAGGGGAAGTAGCACACATGTTACTGACTTACAAACTTCACATATGTTGTTCTTTATTTGGTTAAGCAAGAGGACAACACACAAGAACAACAATTTAAAATTTTATATTTTTTGACAAACACTATTTTAAATTGAGGTGATCACTGCAACTCCATGGAAAATCTAAAAACTATTAAGTCCCTAAAAAACAAAAACAAAAACAAAATAAAACAAAAAGAAAACCTTATCCATGTTCTACCATGAGAAGTCAATGAATGTAATCTTGGCATATTTCAGAATAGCAATATTTCAAATCACTAGAAACTCAGAGCCAGTGGGATCCTTAGACACCATGAGGATACAAAAGCCCACTGGGAATGGAAGCCTGGAGCTCTGAACCCATGATGATCTGAGTTCTAATATCTGGCATGTCCACCCATGACTAAAACCCCTTCACGGAGCAGCTAAGACAGGTGAATTCCAAGAGGTTGTTAAACAGTCAAATGTAAAATAAACTCATTGACCCCATCTTTAGGCAATAAGGGAGAGAGAAGCTGGAGAAAACACCTAATGTCCTGCTACTGCCTCTGTATGCACACATATTAACATCTGCACAGCTGACATTCATTTACATGCAACACACAGACACAGACACACACAGACACACAGACACAGACACACACACACACACACACACACACACACACACACACATACACACACACACACACCAAAGGCAGAGGACAAAGCCCAGGAGGAAGACTGCAGTATTACATACAGGAAAAAGAGTAAATATTGCTCAAATTAGTAAGTTTGCTTCAAGTGGCAAAATTGAAGTCCTATGTTTACCAGAACACCAATAAAGATGAAGTCCCATGCTTACCAGCAGTTTAGATGTCCAGCATCCATTCCCCCATCTGACTGTTCTCTGGCATGTCTTTTCCTCACCTACCCTCAGTTCCCACAGTTTGAGATCATACTGGGCATTCCAATCCCAAACAATACTCTTCCCTGAGGAGTCATCTAAGAACATCTGTTGAAGCTATCAAAAAGTGAGTATTGTTCCTAACAGTGGATCAGGAGGATAGAAGTACTTGGTGTGTCGGCTCAGCAGGTGGAATCAAGTCCATCCTTGTCATCATCTAGGAGATCTTTGCAGAGACTAAAGGAATCACCTTAGGAAGTAGAGATAGGAGATGAGCAGAGATTCTAAGAGCATGAGTCTTTATACCCAGTTATGAGTAAAGCTAGGAGTCTGCACTATCTGAGCCAAATCTGAAGCTGCCTTAATGTGGACTTACATGATGGATGACTCTAAGCACAGTCTCTTACACTCTCTAACCAAACGGAGCCTGTCTTGCCTACAGGCAGGAGGCATACACCTTAACACAAACAAACCAAATAACTGCTTAATGACTAAATTATTGAAAGTATGCATTTATTAACTCAATAATTATTTCTCAAATCATAACTTTTAACAAAGTCTAATCAAAACAGACTTGTCCTTCCACAAAAGTGACAAGATCATATAATGAACAAAATTGTCATCTGTCCATAGACCTGACTCCACACCATTACTTTACATAGTACTTTCATTTGGCAAATGTTAATGTGTCATTAATCATCTATTTGTTTTCTCCAAACTAAATTCAGGATCAGTGCCTGAATAGAAAGCAACTCTTCCTAGGCCATAGCTAGTCCAAATTCCTGGTGTCCAGCAGAGGTTAATCCTAACAGGAGGACAAGACAACTTCTCGGAAAGCAGGGAGACCTACCTACAAAGAAAATCCACAACCCTTCAGCCAGAGGGGAGAGAGGGCTGAGTTAACACGTCTCACACTCTTCAGTTTCCACCACAAGAAATTTAAAACATCTGTATAGATTAGTTAAGTGTTATATTGTGGTTTTCATCACTAATTTGAAATACAAATCACTGTTTCTGAAGGATGGAATCTTTTAAAATATATTCTTTTAGTTGATGTAGAGCAAATATTCTCACCCCAAGTTCACTATTGTTTCCTTGGTTACAAATGATTCTGACCACCTATAGAAAACATTAAGCAACTAAGTTTCTGTACATGGAGCCTTTTGAGCAAAAATGTGGCCATATGACATGATTGAGGGAAACTGTGGCTACTGGAGAGTGGAATAGTTATACTGAAACAAATATTAACTCTCAGATTAGACAGTGGGTATAGGGCTAGCTGTACAAACACAAGGACTTCAGTTCAAATTCCAGAAATTTCCATAAAAGTCAGACAAGTATCAGGAACATCTGTAATCCCAGTGTAATTCTGGAGTAATGAGGAGTGGAGACCAGGGAAACACAAAAGCCTATGGACTGGTGTGGGACAGCAAACTTGCCGCATGCAGTACAAAACCAGGAGAGTGAAAGAATACCAAGGAGCAAAGAGGAAGTCCTTTGACGTCCTTATGCATCATGCATGCGATACACACCTGCACGTACACATACATGATTATAATATAGATTAAAATTTCAATATAATATTCTAAAGTGAAATTGCTACTTTAATGTCCTGTTGAAACAGATTCTAGTTGGCTTTCAAGCTTTCACTTCTTATTCTTTTTATTTTTAAATTTCCTTCTTTAAAAAGTCTTTTTTTATCCATGTATCCTCCTGCTCCCCCTCCCTTCCCTCCACGCAATCCCTCCCAGTCAGCCTTCAGCCTCCCCGCTCTGCATCCACCCATCTCCTTCAGCAAAAGGGCAAGAAGTCCTTAGGTGGGTCAGCTCACTATTGCATATCCACTCCAGGCAAGTCCACTTTCTTATCCCAAAGTCAAGACTGGGTTAGGTGTTCCTCTGGAGGGAATGGGGTCCAAGGTGCCAGGCCATGCACACACACACACACACACACACACACACACACACAAACCAGTCTGATCCCACCCCTCAAGGATCCACATACTGCCCATGCCAACAACAGTTGCTTACACCTGGAAGGCCTACCTCCTTTTCCTGATGGTTCCCCAGTGGCTATTCTTGATTCAGTGAGCTCCCCAGAGCTCCAGATTGCCATCACTGTGGGAATTTTCCTCATAATCCCTATCCCCTTGTTCATACAGACTCTCCTCCCCTGCTCTCAGCTGGAGCAGGAGCTTGGCCCAGTGCTCAGCCATGGATCTCTGCCTCTACCTCTATTCATTGTGGATGTAGGTTCTGTGATGATACTTAGGGTGTTTACTCATTTGATTATAGGGGAAGTCCTAAGGGCTAAAGACCTCCTGTGAGTTCTTGGAGGTTTCTCTAACACCGGGTCTCTTTCCAACCATACATTTCCAACAATCTAAAATTGTTCCTATATCGAGGCATCTATCCTTTTTTTTTCCCCCTCGTTGTTTTTCCTCTCACTCAACCATCCCCTTCTCTCATGATTTGTTCCTGCCTCTTCTTGGCTGCTACCCGTTATGATCCCAATCTTCTAAGGAGATCTTATCTATTTTCTCTTCTTAGGGGAATCCCTGGATGTCTCTCTTAAGCTCCTTCTGATCGCAAGCTGTTCAGGAGTTGTGGTTTGCAGTTTGTGTATTCTTTGATTTTTGCCTAAAATCCATTTATGAGTGAGTACATCCCATACCTATTTTTCTGGGCTTGTGATACCTCTCTCAGCAAGATATTCTCCAAATCATCCATTTGCCTCCAAATTTTACGAGGTCATTTTTTTCTACTGAGTAGTACCCCATTAAGTAAATTACCACAGTTTGTTTATCCATTCTTCAGCTGAGGGGTATCTGAGTTGTTCCCAGGTTATTGCTATTACAAATAATGCTGCTATGAACATAGTTGAGCTAATGCCTTTGGGGTAAGAATATGCATCCTTGAGTATATACCCAATAGTGGTATTGCTAGATCCTTGGGAAGATTGATTCCCAGTTTTCTGAGGAACCACCATACTGCATTCCAGAGTGGCTATATAAGTTTACACTCCTACCAGCAATGGAGGAGTGTTCCCCTTGTTCTGTATCCTCTCCAGCACAAGATGTCATCTGTTTTTGATCTTGTATAAGGCGGTATCTCAAAGTTGTTTTGTTTTGATTTCTCTGATGGCTAAAAATGTTGAGCAATTTTTTAAGTGCCTTTCAGCCATTTGTAATTCTTCTGTTGAGAATTCCCTTTTCAGCTCTGAACCCCATTTTTTAATTGGGTTATTTAGGTTTTTGGCCTCTAGTTTCTTGAGTTCTCTATATATTGTAGAGTTCAGTCTTCTGTGAGATGTAGGGTTGGTGAAGATCTTTTCCCATTCTGTAGGCTGTCGTTTTGTCTTATTGACTTTGTCTTTTGCCTTACAGAAGCTTCTCAGTTTCAGGAGGTCCCACTTATTAATTGTTGTTCTTAGTGTCTGTGCTACTGGTGTTATATTTAGGAAATGGTCACCTGTTCCAATGCATTGGAGAGTATTTCCCACTTTCTTTTCTATCAAGTTGAGTGTAGCCAGATTTATGTTGAGGTCTTTGATCCACTTGGATTCAAGTTTTGTGCAGAGTGATAGATATGGATCTATTGGTATTCTTTTATATACTACCATCCAGTTATGCCAACACCTTTTATTAGATAAAGGTAGATTGTTCTACCTACCTGTAAACAATTTTTAGCCATATATATGGGCTGAGCTAAAGACAATTTATACTGGCATAGATATTTATATATTGATACCAATGTAAAATCATTTTATATGTTTGATTGAGACAATTTGTACATTGATACAAAGTTAAATCTAAAATTGTTTTATATGGCCAAAACAACTTATACATCGACTAAATCTATAACTGTTATATAAAATTAAATATATAACTGTTATATTTTCATGTCCACTATACAATTACTACCTCAATTTAACTATACTAGATATAATATATGATTACAATAATTATAATATATACACAAAATGTTATACCTCTGTTTAAATTACATATATATATATATATACATGTCTAAAATACTGTTGTCATTTTACATGGTATATATACCTCTAACTAATATTTAATAGTCATACTAAAAGTCATTGTTCAAAGATTATACACCCCCTTCCTTAAGACAATAAAAACTACAACCAACATTACTTAAGTTGCCATGTCACAGTCATCTCAAATACAAGTTAAAACATCATAAATAAGCAAGACTCTTCAACCATTTCATAAACCCCCAAAATATGACATTTAACATTTATTATTCAAAATTCAGCCACGAGAGACATAACAACTCGGAATGTCACTGTTCCTTTCCCAAAATAATGTTAAACATCAAAAACACTCCTTTAGAGTTTGTCCTTTTGACAAAAATGGCCAATGAAATAAAAAACTGCCCTTACATTAATTACTAACAATACACACATAATGTCCAAACTAAATAAACAAAATGACAAATAAAGACTAACAAAACCTGCCTAGACAAAATAAAACAGTCCCTCCAAAACTGTCCTACTTATAAAAAGATCTATCAAATACTATGAGTCTATAACCAATATAATAGATACTCCAATGACACAAAAAAACCTTAAATAATTGTCCAGATAGCTATGTTACTCTCCTCTCCCAAATTTCAAAAACTACTACTTCCATTTGCTTCTAACTTTCAGATAATGTATTTTCCTTCTCAATTCTTAAAAAAATTAAAAAATAATAATTTAAAGTTACTACCCTATTATCCCTTAACAAAAACATTCAAATGTTAAATTTTCCCTATCTCAAATAAACAGTTTTAAAATAATACAAACACCCTGCTGTAGTGGGATTCAGGTGTCAGCTGATGGGGTCCCAAGACGCTATCCAGGGTCCCGAGCTCCTGGAGGGGATGTGGCCAACCTGGAGGGGGTGTGGCCAACCCCATTGAGAGGGGACTTCGGGGACACAAGGCTCTCTTCCTGGTTCCTGGTTGTTGGAGAGACAGGATCGGAATCCATCGTCCATTCATTGCTCGTCCACCGTTCCAGACTCCAGTCCCTGTTCAGGTGCTACTATAAACTGTTACCTGTACCGTGAGTGTTGGTTTATATTTTAATAAATATCTATCCTGCACTTGTGCCTTCTAAGTAAACTTCGACTACACCCTACCATCTGCCAATATTCTAAAAATATATAATATATTTTATATATGTTAAGTTTTAATTATAGTTTATGCCTTATCCTCGCTTAAATACTACCTCATAATAATTCCTATTCTATATAATCTTAGTTTAAAACCTTATTAATTAAACAAAAAATATAATAAAATTCAAATGTCAACTAATAAAGTCCAAAAACTAATAAAGTTCAAAATCCCAAGCTCCTAAAAAAAAATAATAACCAACCCCATTCGGATACTATTTTTTTTCCATTCAATATTTTTTGCCTCTTTGCAAAAAATCAAGTGTTCTTAAGTATGTGGGTTAATGTCAGGATCTCCTATTCGATTCCATTGATCCACAAGTCTGTTTTTGTGTCAGTACCAGGCTGTTTATATTACTGAAGTTCTTTTATTGAGAAGGATTGTTTTGGAAATCCTGGGTTTCCTGTTATTCCATGAGAAGTTGAATATTGTTCTTTCAAGGTCTGAAAGGTTGTGTTGGGATTTTCATGGGGATTGCACTGAATCTGTATATTGCTTTTGGTAAGATTGCCATTTTACTATGTTGAACCTACCTATCTAGGCACATGACAGATCTTTTTCATTTTCTGATATCCTCTTTAATTTCTTTCTTCAGTGACTTAAGTTTTTGTCAAACAGGTCTGCTACTTCCTTGGTTAGAATTACAGAAAGATATTTAATGCTATTTGCAGCTATTATAAAGGGTAATGTTTCCCTTATTTCTTTTTCAGCCCTTTTATCCTTAGTGTAGAGGAGGGGTATTGATATATATATTTAGCTAATCTTGTACCCTGCTACAGTTTATCAGCTATAGGAATTCCCTAGTAGAATTTTGGGGGTCACTTATGCATACAATCATACCATCTGCAAATATAGGTAGTTTGTCTTCTTCCTTTCCAATTTATATTCCGTTAATCTCCTTTTGTTCTCTTATTGCTTTAGCTAAAACTTTAAGAACTATATTGACTAGATAAGGAGAGAGAGGAAAATATTCTCTTGTTCCTGATTTTAGTGGGATTGCTTTGAGATTTTCTCCATTAATTTGTTGGTTGTTGGCTTGCTATATATTGCCTTTATTATATTTAGGACTTTTATCATGAAGGAGTGCTGAATTTTGTCAAAGGCTTTTTCAGCATCTAATGAGATGATGATTTTTTTTTCTTTCAGTTTGTTTATATGATGGATGACATTGACAGTTTTTCATATGTTGAACCATCCCTGCATCTCTGGGATGAAGCCTACTTTATCATGGTGGATGATGTTTTTTTTAAATGTTGTTGGATTCAGAATTTTATTGAGTATTTTTGCATGAATGTTCATGGGGGGATTGGCTTGTAATTCTCTTCCTTTGTTGCATCTTTGAGTTACTTGGGTATTAGGGTGATTGTGGCCTTATAAAAAGAGTTCAGCAATGTTCCTTCAGTTTCTATTGTATGGAGCAGTTTGAGAAGTATTGGTATTAGTTCTTAGAATGTCTAGTAGAATTTTGCACTGAATCCATCTTGTCTGGACGTTTTTTTCTTGGGAGACTTTTAATAACAGCTTCAATTTCCTTTGGGATTACAGATCTGTTCAGATCATTTATCAGATCTTGATTTAGTTTTTGGTATGTGGTACCTGTCCAGAAAGCTGTCTATTTCTTTTAGGTTTTCCATTATACTGGAGTATAAATTTTCAAAGTATGACCTAATGATTCTCTGGATTTCCTGGGTGTCTGTTGTTATGTTCCCCTTTTCATTTCTGATTCTGTTAATTTGGCTACTCTCTCTTTCTCTGTTTTTGGTGAGTTTGTATAAGGGCTTATCTATCTTGTTGACTTTATCAAAGACCTAACTCAGATTCATTGATTCTTTGTGTTGCTCTTTGTTTCTACTGTACTGATTTCAGCCCTAAGTTTTATTATCTCCTGCCATCTACTCCTTCTAGGTGAGTTTGCTTCTAATTGTTCTAAAGCCTTCAGCTGGGCTGTTAGTTCTCTTGTGTGAGATTTCTCTAGGTTTTTCATATAGGTGTCTAGTGCTATGAGTTTCCTCTTAACACCCCTTTCATTGTGTCCCATAAGTTTGGGTATGTTGTGGATTCATTTTCAATAAATTCCAGGAAGTCTTTGATTTTTCTTAATTTTGTCCTTGACCCAAAGTGGTCCAATTGAGAGATGTTCAGTTTCCATAAATTTATAGGCTTTCTTAGATTTTTGTTGTTATTAAACTCTAGCTTTAGACCATGGATGTCTGATATGATACAAGGAGTTATTTACATTTTTTTAATATCTATTGATATTTGCTTTATGACCGAGTATGTGGTCAATTTTAGAGAAAGTTTCATGGTGATGAGAAATACGTACAGAAGGTTCTGTATATATCTATTATGTCTATTTGGGTTATAACATCTGTTAGATCCCTCCTTTCTCTGTTGAGTTTCTGTCTAGTTGATCTATCCAAGGGTGAAAGTGGGGTATTGAAGTCTCACACTATTAGTGTGTCGGGTTTGATGTGAGGTTTAAGCTTTAGTAGTGTTTCATTTATATATGTAGGTGACCTTGTGTTTGGGGCATAAATATTCAGGATTGAGACTTCATCTTGGTAGTTTTTTCCAGAGATGAGTAACTAATGTCCATCCTGATCTATTTTGATTGATTTTAGTTTGAAGTCTATTTTGTTAGATAGTAGAACGGCAACACCAGCTTGTTTCTTAGAACCATTTAATTGGAAAGTCTTTTCCCAAACCTTTACTCTGAGCCTGTGTCTCTCTTTGATGTTGAGGTGTGTTTCTTGTATGCAGTAGAAGGATGGCTTCTGTTTTTGTATTCATCGTGTTGGAGTGTATCTTTTTATAGGTGAATTGAGTCCATTGATATTAAGGGATATCAATGACCAATGACTGTTATTTCCTGTTATTCATGGTAGCTTGTGTGTATTTCCTTTCTTTGGGTTTTTCTTTGGTAGAATCATTGATTGTTTGTCATTTCAATGGCGTATCTGGTTTCCTTAGGTTGGAGTTTTCCCTCTAGTGCTTTATATAGGGCCATATTTGTAGAGAGGCATTGTTTAAATATTTGTTGTGAAATATCTTGTTTACTCCATCTATGGTGATTGATAGTTTTGCTGGGTATAGTAGTCTGGGTTGTCAGTCATGTTCTTTTAGTGTCTGTATAGCATCTGACCAGGAGCTTCTTGCTTTCATTGTTTCCATTGAATAGTTTGGTATTATTCTGATTGGTCTGCCTTTATAGGTAATTTGGTCTTTTTCCTTTGTAGCTCTTAGTATTTTTTCTTTGTTCTGTATGTTTAGTGGCTTATTATGTGGCAATCAGACTCTTTTGGGGGGGGGTCTAGTCTATTTGGTGTTTTGTAAGCTTCTTGTATCTTTATAGGCATTTCCTTCTTTAGATTGGGAATGTTTTCTTCTATGATTTTGATGAATATATTTTCTGGGTCTTTGAGCTGGTATTCTTCTTTTTCAATTCCAATCTTTCTCAGGTTTGGTCTTTTCATGGTATCCCAGATTTCCTGAAGGTTTTGTGTTATGACTTTTTTGGTTTTAGTGTTTTCTTTAACTGACATATCTATTTCCACGATTGAATCTTCCACTCCAGAGATTCTCCCTTCCATTTCTTTGTTGTGGTTTGTGTTTTTAGGTTTTGTATTTCAAGCTTTGCCTTGGTTTGTGCCTTCTTTATTGTTTATATTTCAATTTTTAATACCTGAAGTGTTTTTTTTCACCTGCTTGTTTTCTTTTTCTTTGTTTTCGTTCAAGAATTTTTTACCTCTTCCATTTTTTTGTTTTGTTTTCTTCTACTTCTTTAAGGGATTTTTAAAATATCTTCTGTTAAAGCTTCCATTATCTTCATAAGTTGTTTTTAATGTCATTTCCTTCTGTTTCCTCTTCATTGTTGTGCTCAGTTCTTGATGTTGTATAACTACCAGCTTTTTCTGGTGGTGTCTTCTTGTTCTTTATATATATGGTGTCCTTGTTTTACTCCTAGTCAGCTTTTGGTTGGCTCTTTGTCAGTTGTGGGCCCGGGGACTGTTTGTCTCCAGTAATTGCAGGGGCTGCTCTTAGTCAGCTCTTAGTTGGCTGTAGGCTAAGGAGCTATGTGTCTCCAGTTATCACACAGGTCATTCTTAGTAGGCTCTTAGTTGGTTCTTAGTCAGCTATAGACCAGGGGGCTGCACGGTCTCCAGTTGCCAGTTAGTGATGATATAGATTGCAATTTGGGTGGAGTTTAACCTGTGGGATGTCCCTCCACCTGTGTTTTCTGGGGAATGGGCTTGCGGGCCCAGTTTTCTTTGGTTTAGGACAGAGCTGGGTGTGGTTGGGTGCTGGGGGCTGTGTCCCTGGGCCAAGATTCAGAGACCAAGGTTACCCCTTGGCCTTGAGGGTTGGGCTGCCACTCACTTCTTAGCTCTGGACTAAGAGGGCTTTGGGCTCACTTCTCATTCTTAGAATCCTATTATTATTATTTAATATTATTTTTATTTTATTTTGCTTTCCTTAGTTAACATAGATACAAGGGTTTTATTGTGACATTTTCATATAAGTACCACAACACTTTGTTCTCATACATGTTCATTCCCCATCTTCCCTGATTCCTCTCTCAACTCCTTCCTGGATTCTCTTATCCCAAATAATCATGCTTCTGTTTTAATCTCATATAGTCAATTATATTCTCTTGTTCCTCTTACCCCTTATATTGCTATCTCCTCAGAGTCATCTTCCATGTACACATGCATATTCACAAACACACACACAAGCATGCACGCATACAAGCTTCAATTCAAATTTCTCAGACTGAAGAAAAATGATATTGGTACATATATGTCCAGCTTGCTTTGCTTAATATAATGATCTTCTGTTTCTTTCACTTTCATGACTGAAATTCATTCAGTTGCACATATGTTCATGTTCTTTACCATTTTTCCTGCTGATGGCTTCAAGATGGCTCTAGATTGTGACTATTGTGAATATACAGCAATAAACATAAATGAACAAGAAGTTCAGTAATATGGTAATTACAAGTACTTCAGGTACTCACCTCTCCATCCTTCCCCTAACTTGACCTTTTAAAACCTTTATTTCCCAACCCCTCTCCTCTCCCTTCTACAACCCCTCCAAGTTTACCCAGGGGATCTTCACTATATCCCCTTCCTGGGGCAATCATCCTCTCTACCTATCTTCTCTGGGGTTGTGGAATCTAGCCTGATCCCTGATCCCTGATCACCCATTGCTATGTGTTTACTATCCACTTATGAGTGAGTACGTACAGTGTTTTGTCTTTCTAGGTCTGGGTTACCTCACTCAGGATATTTTTTCTAGTTCCATCCATTTGTCTAGAGTTGGGGAAGAATAAAGAGATCAACAATGAGGTACATATTCTGACAGAGGGAGCCATCATGGGCTTAGGAAGAAACCCGGTACTAGGGAAGTCCATGGGAACGCACACGGAGATCCCAGCTAAGTCTCCTAGCAATGCTAGAGAGGTTATCTAATCTAGCCTTCCGCTGTTGTCAGACTGACTACTCTAACTGTCATCATAGAACCTACATCCAATGACTGATGGAAACAGATGCACACACCCACACGCAGGCAGTTGGCCAAATGTCTACAATTTAGTTGGAGAGAGGGAGGAAAAACTAAAGGTATAAGAGGAGGGTCAAGAGCACAGGACAGAAGCATAGGAACAGCTGACCCAAGCTAATAGGAGCTCAGGGACTCTGGACTAACAGCTGGAGAGCCTGCATGGGACTGAACTAGGCCCTCAGAATGATGATAAAAGGGCCTTGCACTCAAACAAAAGGGACTGGTATCATATTTATGAATTTGTGGATGCTCTTGAGTTGTTTAAGTGGTTAATTATATCAATTGTAACTAATGAACAAAGCTCAAATTCCTTGACATTGTGGCCTTTTAGTGGCATTTCAGTGTCACTACTCCTTGGGCTTGTGGCCACATTCTCTACACCTCAGTTTTATGTCATAAAGATAAAATAATCAAAATTTCAAACAGTCATAGATTCTTTCAGTATGAGAATGCAAAGCAATTAGTTGGTTCAATATCTTGCCTATATTAAGTCTTAACAAAGACTAACTGATGCTGTCGTAAATTATTAAAATTGCTGATTTAAATTATAAATGTCATGATCATAAGACAAGCAAAGGAAATAATGCCACATCCATGAAAAACAGAAGCTAAAGAAATGTGCTTCTGTGGCTAGTTGATATAAGCAAGCTCTGTGGCCTGTCTCTATTTACCAGTTCAATTAAAATTCTTGTTAGGCACCAAAATAAAATACATGGAACTAGTTGGGTGTATTTATTATGACTAGAATGGTAGCTCCATTCTAAACCAGTGTAGAATGTTCTTGCCGAGGTAGTTATACTCGGTCTTAGATCTCATAGCCATCTTTGTCTCAGGGGCCAGCCCCTGTGGCATCCTTTGCTTTCTCTCAGCACTAGGCTATTTTTACACCACAGGTCTCTCTGTGCTTTGAGGCTCTTTTCTGCTTCCACCCACCTTCTACTTTTTCATGGCCAACAAAATATATTTTCTCGACACCTGGCCCACAAGCCATATATATCCTTCTTTAATCAGCTGCTCATGAGGTTCATTCTTGTTCCATTTTGGTAAGAGTCTAAAACTCACAGGGCTTCCATTATATTGATAAAGGAGATTTCCTCTGGTGAAGCATCTTACTTTCTTTGTTTCATTAGCCTAAGATTTCCCTCAAAGCTGGGGCACTGGGGGCTGTCAGTCATGGTTGTATTCTGAAAGACTTTCTAAAGGAAACATAAGTAAATTAAAAATGGGCTATGGATCGGTATAATTGATATTGTGAAATGGCTTATTATCAAAAGCTGTCTGCATATTCTTCATAATCTTCCTCAAAGTTCTAATGTTATTCATCCAAGACCTAGAAAAAAAAATCTGAATTTACATGGACACACAAAAGACCCTGAATAATCAGAGTATTACCAGAAATAGGAAAGATCATTGCTATAGAGGAGTCAGAATATATGGCCTTGAACTAGACTACAGAGTCACAGTAACAAAAACAGTGTGGTATTGGCACAAAAGCAGACTCAGAATGTATAGAAATGGAATATCCAGAAATAAACCCACACACTCAGGCTTTTAAAGAGCTGTCAACAATACATATTGGAGAAAAAGACAGGTCTTTCAACAAGCAGTACCAAATACTTTAATATAAAATATGACACCTAGACTGCTGAGATAAAAACAAAGCACAAACATTTCTAAGGTATTATTATAATCATGGACTTTTTTAAAAGGACCATAATTCAGAAAATAAACCTAAAAATTAACTGTAAGATAATATGAAATTAAAATGCTCTGTAAAGCAAAGGAAACAGCAGAGTGAAGAGAAGCTACAGAATGTGAGAACAATGTCTCACAAACAATATGTGAGAACAAATATCCTACAGAAGATTAATTTATTGATTCTTTAATGAGCTCAAAAAAATAGCCCTAAAATAGAATCACCTAGTTAATAACTGGACCGATGAGTAGACCATTTTAGAAATAAAACCAATCAAAAATACTTGAAAAGTGCCTCAACTGCCCCCCCCCCCGCTAGAAATGAAGATGAAAAGCACATGGAGAATTGATGACGGGTATGACAGGAAAGCAAATGACAATAAATGCTGGCAAGGAAGGGACACAAACTGCTAGTGGGGTACAATTTGGTATAATCACTGTGGACATCAGGGTTCTCACAAAGCCAAAAAGATACAACTATGATACAATCTGGCTGTACAACACTGTGGTGTATACCTGAAGTATTCAGTATTTTTTAAATATTCTTAAATTATTAACAAAATTTCTTTTACCTACCTTCCACTATTTCCCTCCCTCCCCCTTTCCCACTCCCCCACTTTGTCCCCCCCCCCTTCCTACACACCCTCCATCCACTCCTCAAAGAGGATAAGGCTTCCCTTGGTCAACACAGGCCAACATCTCAAGTTGATACAAGACTTGTCCCTTCCTCCCTGTATCAATTCTGAGCAAGGCATCCCACCATAGGGAGTGGGCTCCAAAAAGCCAGTTAATGTAAACAGGATATTTCCTGGTTTCATAGCCAGGGAGCCTACTATCAGCTTGATCTAAGCAACTATCACCCTTAAAATGCTTAAATGCTAATTATTAAAAAAACAAATCATTATTTTCATTTTTTTCATACCCTGTGTACTATGTTTAGTCATCCATATATATTAAAATAGGTTCACCTTTTGATTTATACAAACACTGCTGCTATAAATTGAGTCTCTGTGTGTTTCTATTGTTGATGACCTTGGATGTCTGTCAAGGATATATGGTGACTATATTTAACTTTCTTAAGGGATTTCAAACTTTCCTCCCATTGGCAACACCACACATTCCACCAGCATTACAGGAGGATTCTAATTTCTCCAATCCTCACACCAGCTAAAGTTACCGTCAGTTGCTTAGATTATGACCATCCTAGTGGGTATGAGGGTGCTCTTGTACCTTTGATTTGCATTTCCCCAGTGACTTGTGATGTTGCCCATATATTTGCTGTCAAGTTAAGTTTTCCCTGAGGAAATGTCTATTCAAGTCTTTTGCCCTTTGCATTTATTTATTGCTGGATTATACACACGTGGCCATGAGCAACCCTGTTGGGTTTTCCATTTTTCAGATATTTTTCCTCATCAGATAGCATGTCTTCTCATTCTCTTGATGTTGCCTTCAAGACAACTGTTCTTAGTTTTAGTGAGTCCTGATGTGTGGTTCCTATTTTGGTTTTGTTTGTTTTGTTTTGTGTTTTCTTTGTTTTGTTTTGTTTTTGACACTTGGAGTTATATCCAAGACACCTCCCACAAATACAAAGAAATAGACGCTTACTCCTATGATTCTCTAATGTATGCTATGGCTTTAGAACTTGTATTTAGTTTGTTGTACAGCACATGGTTTAATTAGCATATCTAAGTAGCTGCTATCGAAATAAATATAGAAGTTAAATGAAAGGAACACTCATAGAAGAGAACTCTATATGCACAGAACATTGAGGAACATTTTAGTATCCTTCAACAAAGTAGGAGGAGGTGAATGTTTTCATGCTAGTAAACAGAACTAGGTATGGCCACAGATACTGTCTGTCTAGTAGCATGTGAAAAGTATTAAATATCATATATTATATTGTATTACATTACTTAGGAACCAACGTGAGCTTTTCACATGAATATCTAGCCTTCCTGATCCATTTGGAAGTATGAGGAACTCCAGCTAGTTGGCTAGAGCTCAGAGAGGCTTCTCTAAATCTTCAAAGGAGAACTATCTCTTGGGTCTCTTCAGCCTGTTGAAGTCACTCTGCAGCACCCACCAAGCCTTGTACAAACAGGTTGTAACCTTTGCCTCAGAAAGAATTACAATGTTATAGGCTGATCAGACTTAGAGAGACCTTTGTGAACACAGGAGAGAAAGGAAACACTAATGACATGGCTTCTACCACTCCTGTGGTGACCCACCAATAGCCTTTGTACATGAGAAGCTCAGTGAATTGATGATTGGAAGTTGGAGGTTTGTGCTACCCATGAAACAGGTATGTCCTTTCAAAGATGGAAGTGTGTCAAGGTTTGGGATGCTCATCATTAGTACTATTGCTCAGCCCTGTTCACAGTGAATGTGTCAGAATTTTGTTTGCAATTCTGTCAATGACTAATTTCACACCTCAATTTTGATGTCAGTTCCTTCAGAACATCTTATGAGATATTCCATATTAAGAGTAAATAATCCTTTGATATTCCTTCTTAACTTTGTTGTATCATTAGCTACACAATCCATAAGGATATCATGTAATATAAATCAAAAGTCATTGTTCTAAATTTATTAACAGTCTCTAGAAATTGAAACTAGAGCACTAAGACATATGAAAGGTCCCTCTAAGCTAGGACCCTGGGCATGTTAACCAGGTGACAAGTCTTCAGATCAAATACTTTTCTCCTCTGCCATGGAGCTTGCCACCCTTTACTGCTATCTCTTCTTGTCTTTGAATCAACCAGCAGTTAATACAGTGCTCAGTGTAGTAAATGTCAAGAAATATGGTCTGACTGTCTGAATGGAAGGATGGGGGTGGATAATGATTAAACCTCCATAAAACTTTGAGCTATTGTTCTAACATCTATTGCTCACTGCTCCGCAAATGCTCCTTCAAATTTTATCTTCTGTAACAACGACACTATGTCAACCAAAGCATGGAGCACAACGGTGTTAATTCTGCCTGCTAATAAAACCATTTTCTCCCCCAGAGCTAGCTATTTATTAAAATAGAGCTTTAGAATTTAGAAACTCAGGGTCTAAGATATTGGATATTGACTTCTGAAACCGAGGAAATCTATACCTATGGCTATGTTAAACATAAGCTATTGCTGCATGAAGGGGGATAGTGGGGATATGAGGAGGATGAATTTTGTCACTAGCCTGGAAACTATCAACATGTTGTCAAACCTGTGCTCCAGGGTATCTCAGGATTGAATGCAATGACATAATTACACAGATTGGAAGGTCTTTCCAGTAGAAACACCCCAGAAGAGAGGAGATTTGAGGTACATAAACAAGTGAAATGTTTAAAATAATTCATTTTTTGTTAATGCATTGACTTTGGTAAGTTTAAATAGTGATATCAGAAAGATTATAATATATATCTTAGAAAGGGGAACAGAGACAGATGACAGATACTAAGTGCTCTGGGAGGGTCTTTCTATAGGCTATGAATATATGTTGCTACCATTGGTTAACAAAGAAGGTGTTGTGGCTTATGGTAAGACAGGAGACAGCAAGGCGGGGAGTGCAAGAGAGACTGAGGAAGGAGAGAGGCAGAGTCACAGCAGAAGCTGTGATATAATGGGATATAATAGGAAAAGCCAAGAGACACGTGGCAATACACAGACGAATAGAAATGGGCTAATTTAAGATAAAAGAGCTAGTTACCAAGAAGCCTGAGTCATAGACCAAGCAGTTCACAACTAATATAAGCTTCTGAGTAATTGTTTGATAAGTAGCAGAAGGACTGTGAGTAGAAGAAATTTGTTTCGATAATGTGTGTGTGGGGGGGGGGGCAGTAGAGAGGACTGAGAAACTTCCAGCTAAAAATGGTGCTCAACCTGAGGTATTGATTCACATAGACTTGAGAAGGTTTAAAAAAAATTCTAAATGCATAGAAATGGAGCCACACCAGTCTTCATAGTCTCACAGCCTCAGTCAAGCAGCAGCACAGAGACCTTTCTTCCAGTAGCTTCCTGCAACATGGAGCTGGCCAACAGTTTCTGAGAGCTAAGAAGCATGGTGGATTCCTGTGGTACACAGAGGGGTCTCCTCTAAGTCATGCATCAGGCTGTGTGTCAGATTTAGCTTCCACTGGGACAAGCGATAAAAGGCTTCTTGGCTTCATACTGCTTAATGCTGCTTCCTCAAGTCACAGAGGTAATCAGGACTTATGTGCCATGTTGGAAAGCTGAGCAGAGTAGAGCCTGTAGCCAAAGTCAGGCTTTGCACACCTTACCAACTTAAAAACTCTCCTGATCAGAAAAGAATTAGAGGTATGCAATAAAACAATTCAGATGGGGGAAAAATAAACGTCTAAATGGGTTACAATGCATATAAAAACATATAAGCAGGCCTGGAGGAGAGAGGAAGAGCAGTGTAGGCAGCTATATAAAGAAATGAATATTTTTTAAAAATAAAGTTTTAAAAAGACAGTAAAGATATATAGAAAGAGTTAGGTAAAAATGTAAAATTTGGAGTCTGCATAATATATATTATTGAGTTATCTTCGGGATTTTTAACTGCTGTGAGGTATTTGCTTGTAAAGAATGCTAAATTAAACTAACATATATATATATATATATATATATATATATATTAAAGATGTCTTGATTTCAAAATTTGGGTCTAAGGATATGTTGCTTTGGAAAAGAGGTTCTGCTTTTTTTTTCTACAAAAGATGAGAACCTGTGGATTGCTTCCAGTCTAATATGGATTGATCGACCAAGTCTCCCTGAAGGCAACTTAATGAGATAATGCAGCCTCATAGACTACTACAGCCAAGATTTAACCATAATTATAAAATTTTCTTGGCATCCCCATAAGATTGCTAGTGTCCCCAATTAGCAGGAAGTTGTATGGAAAGCTATACCCAAATTTTAAAAATATTATTTATGAATGTTTGTTTTCATTTGAAAGGTGTTGATTATAATGTCTAATGGTCATAGTCAATTTCTTTCTAAAGGAAAAAGGGGTATATGATATAGAAGTGATGAAAAAAGTAAGTTATTGAATCCAAAAAACAACTCTTAATCTCAAAATACTTTACAATGATAATGGATTTTGGTTTATTGATACAAACTTAAGGTCAATTTTGTAATGCTATATGTATATTTCTATTCTTGTTTACGGTATTATGTTTATACAATGCATTTAAAATTATAATGTACAGTTAATAGATACAGATTAATAGTCATCTATGATAATCAAATTTATAGCCAAGTTAGTTTTCTAGGTATACAAAGATATATTTCAATTAGATACGTAATCTTCAAATACTTCAAAGACCTACAGAATATAACATTTAAAATGTTTCAAGTATTTGAAAATAGACATTTTTGGACAACAAGACATCAGCACGAATTACTTCAAAGAATGATGGGCATCAAGAAACTACATGTGGACATTTTTTTCTTTATGGAAAAAGAAAAAGTTAGCCACTGTCAAGAAACTTCTCTTGCTTTGACTGCTTGACAGTATGCTGTATAAACCCATAAGAAAGTGATCACTTACTTAATTTTGCCAAACAAAGGCTAGATAGTTCTTCAGCTTCCAGCTTCACAGAAAAGACTGCCAAACATTCTGTGAGACACAGGGAGAAATAACTGACAAACTTTCCCAGAATGGGAAGAAAAATCTTTCAAATGTTCTGCTTCATTGAAAGGCATGCTGGAGACTCTAGGCCTGTAGGCTGAAGATTGATGCCCCAATGTTGCAGAGAAACTTTGGGTGACTGTCCAGGTAGTCTGATGTCTGTAATTTTAGAACTCTGGAAGTTGCTTTCAATGCACTGCCTGTTTATTCAGATAATATTATATCCTTTTGGGGTCTTTAATGAAGTTAAAGACTAGATAGTCATAATAGTTTCCTTAGTAATAGTAAAAAGTACAGTAAATATGAAACTTTAAATTCACAAATATAGGATGGATGATAGAATATTTTATTTAATTTTTTCAGATATAAATAAACTATATATTTTAACTGTAATTCTTGCTTGATAGCTGTTTTGTTATTTGCAATTTTACTATGTTAAAGTTAAAAGCTTCTTTTTTGATTAGACGGAAAAGGGGAAGTGATGTGGGATGTCTTTCTGTACACTGTGAATACGTGTTGCTACCATTGCATAATAAATAAGCTGCTCTGGCCTTTGGCAAGAAAGCCAGGCAGGGAATCCAAGAAAGATATAGGAAGAAGAAAGGTCGGGTCAGGAGAGTCATGATCCAGTCACTAGAAGCAAGATGTGACTGTACTGGTAAGCCACCCACCACATGGCAGCATACAGATTAATAAAAATGAGTTGAGTAAAATGGTAAGAGCTAGCTGGTAATGAGCCTGAGCCATAGGTCAAACAGTTTGTAATTAATATAAACCTCTGTTTGTTTATTTGGGACCAAGCAGCTGTGGGATACAGAAAAAACTTCTGGCTATAAATGGGCTCATTCTTAAAATATATTTTACAAAACACACACACACACACAAACTCCACAATGAATGCACAATATACCTATATACTTTTCAACATGTGGGATATTATCAATAAACTTTTCACTAATTTACTAGTCAGGGAATGTTAGGACTCACTGTTATCAGCAGAACTGGAATGATGCTGACTATAGCACATTCCATGAAAGCTGCCTATCTAATCCAATCTAGAGAAATCACTGTTCAATACTTTGTGGCCATTTAAAAAGAACTTTATATCCAAACAGAAATATCTCACATGGTCTTGTCCAAATACTATAAGACAATGTTATTAAAAAATAATGATTTTTTAAGTTTATTTCATTTAATTAATCTACATTTAAATAACCGCAGGTGACAGTGAACTGTTGTATTAGCTAGAGCTATTCTAAAGTCATAGTGACTCAGACACAGCCCAAGAGAAACTAAAGAAGTCATGGAAGCAAACAATGCAGCAAGGGTTGCTGAGTTATAAAACCCTAAGCTGGATGGCCATGTGAAAGAGTATAGGCTGGTAGGTGTCTGGGAGCCTTGGAGACTCAGTTTTCCTGCTACATCTCCATCTTATAAAGATGCGCATTGGAAGATGCCACCAGACAGAGTTGCCTTGGCTTCTCCTGAGCCAGCAAGTACTGCTGTGCTCTTTTCACACTATTTACCTGGAATTGGGATCCCTCTAATAGAGTCTAACTGGAGAAAGAAGTCCTGGAAAACAAAACAAAACAACAACCTAGGAGAACACAGTCAGAGAAGAGCTGGAAATTCACATGAAGAGACTGGAAATGGGAGGGAGAAAAAAATATGCAAAGTTTGGGAGGAGATGAGATATGCATATAGAGATGGATGAAACATTTTCTAAATACAAATGCAAAAGCCAGGAACCTGTGCTACACTAAATAATAAAGATGAAGAAGGAGAGAAAAAGGACAGGGAAGCGGTTCTGTCATCCAACTCAGACCTAGAGAAAGCAAGTGGAGGGCAGATCTGACTCAGAATTGGAAGACACCATTACTTAATCGAGAAAAAATGAAATGCTAGGTGTATGTGCTGATACAACCAGCTGTGATCAAATAAAGCATTAACACAGGTATCTGTACCTCAGGGAATGCCCTGTGATCAATTTCTGCTCAACACTTTAGTTTCAAATTAAACAAACAAACAAACAAACAAACAAAAAACACAAGTGATTAACAACTGTGCTTTCACATACAGGACCTTTCTGTGAGCATTAGATCAAAGTGGAAGAAGCTCTCATGGGCTGAGAGACAAATTCCATCTTGTGACAGCCATGGGAGGTGTTTATTGAAAGTGCTTGCTTTCACAGCACTCCTCCACAAATCAAGATGAGTGCTTTTGGAATCATGTCCCCAGGAACTACTATCATTGAGCTTTCACTGGATGTGTAATTAAACCCAACTAACCAACACTCGTTTCTCTCAGGATCCAGAGACTTCTCATTCCACCACAGATTTTACCCCCTTCTTTAAAAGGGTTGCCAGTAAGATTGATCACCCCCCTACTTTTTCTCTTTAGCATAGGGCATTCAGGGCTAGAGCTGTGAACCTCAGGACAGAAGAACCCCAGACATTATTAGTTGCTGGTATATAAACACAAGGTGAATCTTACAGAAGAAAGGTATTGTGGGAGAGGAAGTTGTTCATATTTGGGATTTTGTTTGCTTTGTCCTGAGATAAGGTTGCTTCTTGTTGTGTAGCCTGGGCTTGCGTGGTACTCTTGATTCTGCATTCTCAATCACTAAGTGCAGGGATTACAGAGGTGTACATCATAACAAAAAAGAGTCCAGAATGCAGTCCCGGGATGATATCATAGGTATGGAAATAAAGAACATCCATTTTACACCTAATATCCAGTGTGATATTTAATATGAACTATCCCAATAAACCATTGCATAGAATGGCAAAAGAAGAAATGTCTACTAAGGAAGCAGAATATTTGAGTGAACATAGTCAGATTCCTGACTAGTTAGTTCTAGACCCATCATGGCTGCCTTCCTGGCCTTGATTTTCCTCACCAGTGTATACCACTTGTGATCAAGATGAATATTCTCATTTAAGAACTATGACCTTCCAAAGTGGTTAATTAGGAGCAAGGGACAGTTAAGTACTGTACAAAATGGAGTTAGCTTTTAATTCATTAAGCCAGGCTTTAAAAAACATCATATTCATCATGCAAACAGTATGTTTCATTTCAGATCTATCTGCTCCTCAACACTGTGAATACTGTGTCCCTAGAATATGCACCGTGAAGAAAGGCTTTACAATAAGAATGTTCTTTCCAGACATGCAGGCAGAGGCAAGTAGATAACTGTGAGTTTGAAGCCAGTCTGGTCTACACAGAGATTGCTAGGCCAGTCAGGGGTACATGGCAAGATGCTACCTCCAAACAAAAACAAAAACAAAACATTCAAGCAAGTTCTAGAAACTGAATCCTATGCCTGCAAACTTGCCACAGTGCAAACATTATACTCTCCAGGAAGTTCCTCATCAACAAAAGCCCAAATTGTCCACAGCATTCTCCTCGGGGTGGTTGGTCTTAGAATCATTTTTCTTTCTTTGCTCTTTCTTTAAAACATCTACAAACATCTCAAATCTAGAGCCACAGTGAACTTCAGGAAATACTGAGGTGTCCCTGAAGCGAATTATACTCTCAGACACCTCTTAGATAGATTTCCAAAAAATAACGGAGACCAAAATGTTCTTATACTTACTTTTTTATATGTCAAAAAGATGTAGAAAAGCAGTAGAGAGTGTGCTGGCTAGGGAGTTTTCAGTCTCAACCAATTGTCACAATGGTTTTCAGGTAGGTGCCATTCTCTTTCACACAGTAGTGGAAACCAAGTTCAGCTTCTTCACACAACCCACAGAGGGTCACAAGGTCAAGAGGGGCAGGACAAGGGCTTTAGAAAGGCCTGTGCTCTTTGCCCTCGGCCATACAGGAAGATCAATTTACTATGCAAAATATAAATCTCAGCCATTTAGAAATATCTGTCTTTAATGCTGACCTCTGTCCAACTGTCTGCTGAGTACAATTAGATTACACTACTAAAAAGTCATTATTTTGACCCATTATTTGGGAGACAATGACAGAGCAAATCAACTCGAGTCTACTTGTCTGTTTATAGAGACAGAGGATGTGTGAGAAGAAATCTTCACAGCTCTAAAACCTCAGGCATCAAATGACAATACAGGTGTGCACAGGTGATGTACCACAGAAAACAGCTTCTCTGATATTCAAATAGCTAAAGGTGATAAACATCCAAGGTCTTGTACCATATTCACACCATGGATCAGAACAAGGGGGGAAACATCTTGGTCTTTCCACACTGGTTACATTGTTTTCATTGCTACAAGGCAGGAACTAGTGGCCAATAACTTTACAGCCACAATTCCAACTTCTCTGAGGTGTGGGGGCCCAACCTCCGGCACCATCTCCCCAGGGATGATATCATGCAAGTATGGCCAATGGAAACTCCCACAACCATAATCATATGGACTTGGAAAAAGAGCCTTCTTTCCAGAGAGATGATGAGTGAGGATTATACAGTTAGCGGAACTGATACAAGCTTGACAAAAGACGAAGGCTCCATCAGAAGACGTGCAAGGTCACACTGAAGTGACTTTGGAGCTAGGAAAATCAAGGGGGAAAAGTGAGTCAAATTTTAAATGAAAAGGATAAAAGTGTACCATGCTGTTGCAACCAAAATAACCCAACTGGTGCTTATGTTAAAGTTATAAAAAGATGAGGAAAAAACCTCTCACACCTGCAAGAGAATCATTAAAACATGACAGGATGGTTGGGGACTGTCAGAATTAGGGGGCACCTGCTGCTCTGTATTTCACCCTCACCCCAATCTAAGATCTTGAAAGCAATGGCAAGGAAACTGAAGGAATTCTCATGAAGACAAAATCAAGCATAGCCCGTGTCAGCCAAAGACTGCTTTTCTAGTTTGTAAGAAATAATCTAAAGTGATGCCTTTAACAGCTCCATTTTTTATATTTTTAACACCATTTTTTTTTTGTCATAGACATTCAGGATGATATGTATTTTATTTTTTTAAAAATTCTCTGTTAGAAAAGCAGAATTTATGCTGCAAAAACATGTAGAGAAGTCTTTGTTTCTGATTTGATGCTAATGCTTTTAAGAAAGTAACAGGTATCTATGTTTTAGAATCTGAATAAAATACCATATCTCAAATGTAAGTTAAATATGCACTTCAAAGAACCAGACAGGAAGGCCACATTCTCTCTGAATCAATAGACAAAGAGAATGAAACTGATTATATTTAACATATACAACACTCATAAAATTTAAAAGACAACATATTTTAAACAAGGCATCTGGTTTTTGGATAATCTGAATTTTTAGTTCCTACTTTAAAATAGAGGTTAAAAAAATGCTGTTTCTTTCAACTATGTTGGGCAGAATTACCACTTGGATGCTACTTGCTAAGCAGCTAAAGGATGAGAAATAACCCCTCTGAGAACATCATGTTTATTATCAATATCCCTATAGTAACAGAGTATGATCCTCATTTGTAAACCTCCTTAGTAAGGAAACTCCCCAAGGACATACAGCTAATAGGCTGGGAGTTCCAGTCCTAAATGATGTCAGAGATCATGTTGGTAGAATGCTTACTTGGCCGGCTCAAAATCCAGGCTTCAATCCACAACATTTTAGGAAACAAGGTAAGGTGACACATTCCTGTATTCTCAGCACTTAGAGAGGCAATATGATCAGTTGATCATTGTCATCCTTGACTACATCACATGAAAAAATCAGTGACAGCCTGGACTATATCACATCCAGATCCAGGATGCAGAAAAGAGAGAGTAAAGAAGGGGGAAGGGAGGGAGGGAGAGGAGGAGAGAGGGAGGGAAACTAAAGGAAGAAAAAATAAAAGGTGCAAAGCTCTGGGAATGGAAAATAAAGCACAAAGAACCTTAACAGTGCCCTGGTTTGGCTTCTGTAGATAAAGTAAAACACTTCCAGTGCATTTATTCAGGTACCACTGGCATTAAATTTTATCGACACAGTTCGTTACCACCTACAGATATGTATTACATGCCTTCCCCCTGACACTCACATCCCTTCCATTTTAACTCCTATTTATTAATTTATCCTATACTCTACTCCAATGTAATAGAACATTCTCCACTCTTGATACCTAGCTTCAATTTTCCCCTTGGTATCAGTGTGGCCTGGGTCTCAGCAACTTTTTAACCTCCATGGTACAATTCTCTTACAGCTGCTGCTGTGAGAAGTGAAATCTGAACTCTGGGAGTATACAGACAGAAAGACATCTAGGATGCCCAGGGAATGAGAGACACTATGGAGCTGGGCTTATCTGGGTTAAGTAGTAAGAATTATTTTCACTACAGGTTTGAAGCCAGAGATTCTACCAGCCATGAGCTCTGCCAAAGCAGGGCCCATTAACACCTTTAAATAGTGCAAGACATGTCAGCAGATTCTCTCCCTCACATTTAGCTGTGTCTGTTGCTAGGCAAAATCTTAGTGGGCTTCTTTAAAAAAGTTTTCTCAAGTGAGTTACTCAATTTCTCCTTTACTTTCTGTGCATATGGGCTGGGGTAAAAAAGCAGAAAATTCCAGTAAAAAACAAAAAATAAGCAAAAGCATAGTTCCTCTTCTTTAAAAGAGATCATATCAATGATGACATTTCTCCCCACCCACTGAAAACAGAGGACAGACTCCCTTAGTCTTCAACAACCTTTCATATGAAGAAGTATATCTATCAACACTACTATGTGGAAAATAAATATATACTTCATAACAGTTTGTCTACATTAATCATGTGAAACTTTCCTTCACAGATCTCTTTTCTTTCATTTCTTTATGTTGTCAATATCTGTAGGCCAATCATTGGTTCTATGCAGGAGTGTGTCTACAAATACCTGTAGGTCAATTGTTAGTTATATGCATGAGTTTATCTATAAATAACTCTAGACCAATCAATCTTTAGGTTGAAAGAGTCAGCACTTACCTAGTTCATTATTTCATGACTATCTGTTTCCTACTTACCTGTAACATTCCACCTATCCCAACAACACTATGAAGGTTGGTTCTCGGGTGTCATGTTCCACCTACTTACTTAATAACCCAAGTCTAGACAGACAGACAGAGAGACAAACAGACAGACACACATGCGTACACACACACACACACACACACACACACACACACACACACACACACACCCCTCTAGATATTTTAAAAATTTAACCCATAACCCTAAGGAAAATAACTTTCTCTACTCAGTTATAACACTACCCAATTCTGTCTTGTGTTTAACCTTACAGACTACATTTATTCCAGCTGCACATTAGTAGACTCTCTCACTCCTTCAGTGAGATATTTCATATGCTCAGATTTTCCTCACAAAGATTTCTTTTTGTGGGATGTGGTTCAAAACATCTCAATAGTACGGTGACAATTTAAACTATTTTGGGAAAGAAAAGCACCACACTGAAATTACTTTGATTACAAGTGTTCTAATCTACTGTTAATTATTGATGTTAACCTTTTACATGCTGAACTTAGCAATTAACATTTAGAGGCAGACATGAGGAAAAGTTGCATGTTTAGAGCTCAGTACCACCTGTGACTTCAGACCTGGAGATCTTCGAACAATTCATCAGAGACCTGAGCTATATTGTCTTGTGATACATCCTTCCAAGAAGTACTTAATGAACTCCTCAATGACTTATAGTTTCCATGCAATAAGATACACACTTTGACAAAGGCAGAATATCACATGTACAGCATTAGAGTGTGACAAAACAGTTTACCCTGTTCTTTATCTGCTCTGCCTCAGCTCCAAAGCTCTTATGATCACAGATCATACCTCCAAGGATTTATTTTTTTTATCAGCTATAACTGTTATCAAATAAAATGTTGCTCTTTCGGGCTAGCTTTAGCTGTATAACTTCTGCATCTGTCATTAGTATAGTAAGAACTCAGCTTTTTAATTGTTTAATAATGTCCCACCATACACTTGCATCACAACTGGATTATTTCCCTTCTGCCTTCAGCCTTCTCATATAGGTTTTGGTGAGGCCATATGCGTTATTATTTGAATAGGAAGATGATGACTGGGTTTTGACAAAAACCACGCTGAACTTTGTAAGAAATAGCAAAATTACCTTACAAAGTGAGCACAGAATTTGACACTCTCAAAAATGATCTGATAATTCTTCTCACACTAGTAGCCTAGTAGTGACAACACAATCCTTTCTCTTAGGTTTTCCATATTTCACCAAACTGTGGCCGTACCTCAGGCCCCCTGTCTTGGTGCACTTTTGTGCATTTCTTCATATACCTTCCAACTGTGTATCTTCTATAGTGAGGTATCGATTTGCAGCATTTGCTCATCTTTAGACTAACCTTTTTTCCTTTCAATAAAAAGTCTGATATGGAGGATCTGAGTTCTTTGCTATTTCTCAGAGTTTCGTCTCTTTGTTTTAATTCTCCTAGTCTCTGTCAATTTTTCCCCCTCTTGATAGGGCCTTCTGCAAAGCTTTGCCATGGATTTTGTTTTTGCTGTTATATAGAGAGATGTATCACCAAAAAACACAAGACTGTGTGGGTTTTTCCCTTCCATTTTTTTCTTCTAAATTTTATAATTTGACATTTTAGTCTATTATTCATTTTAGTAAATGGCAAGGGTATATCTAGGTTTATATTTTTGCAATGTGTATTCAATTATTCTACTGCTATTTGTTGAAAAAAAAAACCCCATTTTTCTTTTTCTATTCTGTTGCTTTTGTGATCTCGTTAAAGACAGTTTGAATTTGCATTAAAATGTTCACTATATGAAAAGAAGTCATTTAAAAAAGTCAAATTTAAAAAGTGTTATGTACTATCAAGAACCAAGAGAAGAAGGCTCAGCTTCAAGCCTTAAGCAGCACATGATAATGACAGTTTGCACTGTGGCCACTGTGTATGCAGGGCGGATGTACTGAGGCTGACCCTAATGCAACTGGGCTCTGCCAGAACTTTTCATCTCCTAAGTGCCCCCATAACCACTGATTACTCTTCTTCTGCCAAAGGTGGGTCCCATACTCTGTTAACAATGAGAGGCATTGTAACACAGGTCCCATACTGTTAGCAAAGAGAGAGAGGTATTCTAATACCAAGGCCAGAGATGATGATTTAGAGTCAAAGGGTCTGTGAAGAGGGTGCAAGGTACTCTCTGCCTATGGACTTCATACACAGTTTGTAGGATTTTTAAAAACCAGTATGATCCCGTTTATTTCCTCAGAAACACTCCACACTCTTTTAAATTAAGGGAAATATAAATTTATTCTAGCTGCCTCTAATATGTGTTCTTCATTAAAGGTGTGTCGACATTTTACATTACAACTTCTTGTTTTTGCTACATCAAGCAATATTGCATTTAAAAAAATGATTTTATCTTTCTAAGAATGTGTAAACTAAGACAAAGTCAAATTGACCTTTTTATCTTCCAGAACAGAATTTGGGGGATTAAATGGAACAGACTGGTTTTGGTTAGTAATTAATTTGTCATCTATGTTTTCCAGGTTTGCCCTGAAAACACAAAACAAAGACTCTCCTTGGAGTTGTCCTGTAAAATGTGAAAACCCCTAGTGTCAACTGGAGTCAGCATACCATAAACCTGTCATTAAATCAGCTTCATGAAATCAGAGTAGAAGGTAGATGAAATCACCGCAAATAACACACAATTGAAGTAGATGAAGAAGAAATTCAGAAGAAAAGCTGTCCTCTGAGGACCAAAGTCTGTAAGCATTTTTAAAATGAGGCATGAAGACAGACTATTCCTCCACTGCTGGCATCGTCAGAACTCGTGGGTTTTCAGTGTAAAATAGGGAATTGGATGCATGGGATCTCATCTCAGTAGCAACTGCATTCAGTCTAGATAGTGTGTGATCGCTTACTAAATGGCAGTCTGCTGAATTGCCAGCCCTGCCTATTACACCTGCTCTGCTCAAGCACAAAGGCAGAACGACTGAACCCCAAGCAGCAAATAAATTTCAATAAACAGATTTATTGTCCTATTTCAATACAAATCACAGTCTATTAAGAATAATGCACCCTGGTCTGGGTTCTGACAGGCAGAAATACTGATTTAAGAAGAAAATTGTGTTTCTAATTTAGTTCATTTGTTTGCATCTCTCTTCTAAGTGTGAAATAATACAGACTTACCAATCATAGCAAGTGATCACTCCTCTGTTTGTGGTTCAGGCCATGCTTCCTACAATTACAGTTTCTCCTACTTAAAACAGTGCATATACATTAGGATGAATGCTTATCAAATAAAAATACAGAAAGAAAGCTTGCTCAAAGTGACCAGTGGAATCATCCCATGTGTTTTAAGAACAATTCTAAAATGATACCTCTGGATTGTGTCCTGTTTTGTGAAATCAAAATAATTTTTCTGGACACAGATGGCTGTCTACAAAACATGGTCTGTTTATACTTATCGCCAATAGGCTTTTGGGACCTAAGAGGTCTTGGTATTTCTTTGTATATCATGATTACATTAAACAGATATGAAATTCAGCTCTCTTTTATGTAGATACCAGTTTTTGATAAAATAATACATTGTATTGTACACTCATGCATATGAACATTATGGATTTTTACAAACCTAATTCAAATTCACTTACTGTTTATAAAGTCTAAGCTAAATTCAGTAAATTCATGGTTTCTCCTGAAAAGGCTCAATATAGTTTCTATCTTGCTTTGAAACAACCTTCAGGACTGCACAAGGTTTGGACATAGACAAGGCTTTACAGAGTTTACACGAACAGAGGGTAGATGTCATTCTATCCTTCCTGTATCAAGAGAGCACTGTTTCACAAAGAAATCAATCCACACATTCCCAAAACACCTTTAAACTGCGTCACAGTCCATATTGCACTATAATAAAAGACACTATACCTGACATCTATCTAACGCTGCTAAAAGAGATACATAGGATTTTCATCTCCAGTATAAAGGGAACTGTAAGAATGAGAAAGGGTTCAGGGTGAAAAGGAGAACGCAGTGCTCAGCTGTGTTAAGGATCTCAGGAGGCTGGACAATGAACTTGGTGACCAGGGAGTGAAACACACCTTACAGACCAGAGCCAAATGATCATGAGCTAGTTTTTTGGTTCATTTGAAAGCTATTCCGTGCCTACCATCATGTTTGGCCTAACAACAACCTATGACTATAAACACCTCTAAGGTGTATTGTAAAACCATTGACTGCCACTTTCCAAAAGCTAAGAATTTCATCAGACAACAACCACAACTCTATACCAGAAATGTCTTTACTTTGCTGTAACTGAAATACTGTGGTCCCCACCCCACCAATTAATTTATTAAGTATCTTGGATAATGACTTTTTTTTTTTTTTGCTTTGTAGGTAGTACAGTCTCATATAACCACTTCCACAGTGGAACTAGTTCTCCAGAGCAGCATAAATCTAGGCTCCTGGCCAACGGCCACTCTTATTCCCTTTGAGGTGAGACCTGTGTACTTAAAACCACAGGGGTTTTATCTTAAACAGAAATGTAAATGTCTCTGACAAAGAAATAATAACAAAATAATATTTCTTCTTAAAGCACAGAATTCCATAACCAGAATTTTAAGGATTCAATATGTTTTTAGCTGTAGGGCACTCCAATAGAGTTAAAAATAAATTACACTTCTACTCTCCTCAGAGAAGGGCATTAATGTGAGCACTGCAGCTTGGTGCATTTTGGTAAAAATGATCTGTGGCCTGCTGAATAAAGTTGATTCACCTACAGAACAGCTGCGCTTCTCTCTCTGCTCAGCCTTTGAAAGCCAATCACACACAGCCCCCACCCACCAAATTGCGCAGGAATTACTCTCAATTACAGGCTTCTGTCTGTTAAACAGTGAGAGCTGGTGAGGGCACCTAACCTTTCCCTCTTGACAAGTCAAAAGAATGAAAGGAAATAAAATCTGACAGTTGTTCAGTTTAAAGCCCGAGTGTGAAGAAAGAAGAAGAGACAACACCGCATTGCCTACCTGCATCTCAAGATATGTGGGGGATTATTATTCATCTTATTTTTAAAACTCCTTTCCAGAGGATAAATTGCATGTGGCAATGTAATTTTGCTTAAAGACACCTGCTTAATGTTTTAATTCTAGTATCATTTGCTGAAATCTTCCCACAATCAATCATTCAGGCCTTTAGTTTCATATTTCAAGAAAATTTTGCTCAGTGCTAAGCAATCTTTTTGCCTGCCTTCTTTCCTTGTAAGTAGGCTACAACGAACTACAGAGAACTACAGTGGGCCCCTCCACATGCCATGGTTTACTGAGAGACAAAAAAAGCTTATGCAGCTAACCCTGGAGTCCCAGCTCTTCATGCAGCTACTACAGTTGACTAGATTTGAGATGAAACTGGTTTTAATTGAATGTGGCTGTTTTAAATATGTCAGGAATACTTTCACAGTCCTCTAACATTTACCCACAATTTCTCATTTCAAAAGAACAACTACTTTACTAATGATTAAAATAGTTATTAGGATGGAAGTTAAACTCTAAGACATTCTATGCTCTGGGAAGGTCTCTGTTAAAACCTCAGGAATCTAGTACTTGTTTAGCAAAGCTACTGGTTAGAGGTGGAGGCCATAAGAGCACTGACAAACTACATACCAAACCCCTCAGGAGAAGAGGACAAGACTCCATCTTGCCTGATATGGGCCAGTCACGGCCCCTCTTGCCTTGGAAACACATTTCTTCTAAGTCAGCAGTTCTTCTGTACGGGGAAATCTATTCTGAGACGGACTAATGATTCTAAATACACTGGAGACACTAGACAGTAAAAACACCACAACCCTAACAGACCTGTAAATGGTATGTGGAAATTTGGATCCTGGTTGACTGATGACATCATGGAGCAAAAATAATGTCCCATATTCTCTTCTTGATGTGCTATTTTAGTTGCCTTCAGAATAGTCAAGGCTGCTTTTTCTGAGTTGAGTGAGATAGTTAGCTGAGAAGTGACTCACTGAAATAGCTAATGCCTACAAGAGTGGGGGGGGGTACAGAAAGAAAGAAAAACTAGAAGGGACCATGTGGGGGAGAAATGATGTTCTTGTAGGTCAGAAATAACCTCACCAGGATCTACTTCACTTCCAGAAAGTAGGTCCTTGAGTTACCTCTTGGTACTTCATTCCATTCGAGATGAAAAGAAAGAGGAGTTCCTTCTGTGATGGATCAGCAAAAAGACATCTGCAGGAGCTACCAACCCTTGGTACAGTGCCGGCCAGCCAAGGGACTAATGGCAGACATGAAAGTTATCCCTTTATGTTGTCTAACGTGCCAGCTTTATTTAAAGTATCAAGAAAAGAGGTACCTGAAAATGTAAAGACCTAAGTGTCCTTATCCCTAAGAACTACCTGCTGTTTTCTGGTCTGGTATCTGGGGGGAGGGAAAGGTAAGAATTCTAGTACTTGGAACCTCTCCCACTGAAAAGGGAGGCCAACATTTCAGTTTTGTAGAACCATAATAAATACAACATGGATATAAAGGGCAATCTATATGGCTATCCTCTAAAAACACTATAAAGTCGAGAGACCCAAACATGACTACATTTATGCAGAATTCCAAAAGCAATAAAAATACCCTTTAGCCATAAAACTTGGAGTTACTTTTTTCCCACTTTACAAGGATAACATAGTTACCAAATTTCATTTGCGAAATTGAAGACAATACAATGAATATACCTTACCCCTACATCGTATCTTATTTCATATAATGGTTCAAACATTAAAAAATGTTTAAAATGTTTCATTTGACATGAACCAATTTTTAATGAGAATATATTTTTAAACATGTGTTATTTATTAAAGACTAATAAAATCCATTTAGGTGAAAATCCATACATTAATTATAAAGTAAAGTAAGGTAACATAAAATAAGGTCAAAATAAGAAAACCAAAATGGAGAAGATAAACTTGAGCTGAAAACTCTGAAACAGGAAGACAAATTCCTGGGTAGAGACAAGAGAGCATGATGACAGGCACCGTTCTTGAAGACAAGCAGAGACAAACCCTCCCAACATCTGAAATAGGCATCAAGGACTTTTACCCCATGATTTCCTATGTCCTTTCTGACTGAGCACTACAGAATCTGAAATGAGTCGTGCCCTCTAAAGAAAACTAATGGGTGGAAAAAAAATTGGTGGAATTTAGAGCAGAGTAAAATGAGAGACACTGTCTGCTTTCCACACTAGGATAGTGAAGAGTTGAGATAGTCACCACTCTACACACAGACAGGAGAAACTAGACAATGTGTAAAAGAGATAGAAAGGCTTCCATCATCCAGTACAGAATAAGACAGCTGCCTGGAACTCTGATGGAAATCCGCATTTGGACTCCAGCCCCCATAGAGCTCACCCTTGATTACTGCCCTTCAATCCCCTTGTGGTATGTGTATACCTCACAAGAAATTTAATGGAGGTGCCAGTGTGGCTTGTAGAAGTGTGGAAGCATTGCCCTTTTCTACAAGGATTCCTGATTTCCCTCTAGGATGCTCACAACTTTCTCAACCATTTACTGCATACCGCAGTCATTTGAGAATGCTCAGGAAAACTGTCTTCAAAGACAATGAAAAATACTTGAAAATAGAGAGGTAACTAAAAGCAAAGCAAAGCAGCTCATACTCTGTGTCACCTCACAGAAGGTAAAAGATGAGAACGTCTTGGTATAATTGAGAACAATCTGAAGACAGATAAAGAATCAAGGCACTTTAGTTCTTAGGAACTTTATGCCATTTTAAACAAGGCATCCCTTCAGTCAAGTGAAATGCCTCATCTTCCTATAGCCTCTGGTAGACCCAGACCCAAAGTGGCCTCAGTTGCAGTTGGATGGCCCTGGTAAAATCAGAGATCAAGCTTCTTAGCATTGGTACCTAGACATGATTCCCATTCTTTCTGTTCAAAGTATACTGGCCAGACCCAGCTCAGTCAGTAAGTGAAACCAGGCCAGATGTGACCAGATGCTCAGGGCCTAACTCAGAACTGGTAAGAATATAATGCACATTTTTATAAGCACCATGGGCTAATAATTACATGGATATAAAATCAGAGCTTATCTTTGGTCTGTCTTGGGTGCCCAGGTTTTCCACTCTTTGTTGGCCTTTAGGGACAGACAGCATCTTGTTACATATCCTAATTTGGTTTTGAATTCAAAGTTCAGGCCTCAGCGTCTCTAGCCCTAGGATTATAGCCTAGCCCAAATACTCTTAATATACTGACCAGTCCAGACATTGGCAAATCTTTCCTTCTAGCCCTTCTGATTTCCATCTCTTCTCCAAGTCTCTCACTTACAATCTTCCATTCCTTCCTCTTCAAATGTGTAATATTCTTGAAGCTCCTAGATTTAACTTCTATGGCTACTCTGCCATTAGCAACACCAGATGTCAAATAAATGGCAGGCTCTAATTGATGATTTAGAGTGTATGTCTGTTGAAAGGGCTCTAAGGTCACATAGAATATGTAAATAAATTAGGTTCTACTTTCCCAGGAGCCTGGATCACATTTTTCATGTCTTTGTCCTACCTACCACTTACCTACCTGTCTACTCAGGATCCCTACATCACCTCATGTTCTTTAAGAATTAGCTTTGTACACATCGTCCTAGTGATTCAGCATCATCTATAAAAGTAGAGTGATGAAGGGTTCAGGTAGAGCAGGTTTGGGTTTATTCTTGATGTCTTCCAACCATAGGCAATGAGAAGCTCTGGGAAGCAGCTGTATTTTGTGTGAACTCTGTAATTTTAAACAATACAAGTTGCCACTAAAGTGACTGGTTCATTACTGCAGCTGCCATTCAAAGATGACTTCCTCTGTGATTTTAAACCATTCATTTCAAATTTCACTAGCGTGGAATGACCTAAGATAAAGTGAATGATATTTTCCTTAAAAGATAGATTTGTGAATTTCGATGTGTTTAGCAGGAGAATACATTTCTCAACCCTTCAAATCCTTATGTGTGAGTAGTTGAATAAACAATATACTTCAAAGATATAACCACTGAGAATGTATCAAATACTTTTAGAAGAAATACCATAATCCTGCTCAAAGCCTACACAGGAATGGAAAGAATCAGCAGCCAACTGAATGGAAGCTGAACCTAGCCCTAGCAATACAACACAGATGCTCAAAATGTCTTAGACTCAATGTCCTTGCCAAGAAGGCCCTAGACATGGGTCTTTTTAAGCAGAAAAAGGAACAAAGAGTCACTATATCAATTTTTTTCAAAAAGAAAATGAACTAAAGACATAAACATTATTTATTTGGCCAAAGAGCTTCTAAACCTGAAGTAGGTCTCAGCTAATTTCAGAAAACAGCTCCAAACACATGAGCAGAGACAAGCAGGAAAGAAGAGCCATGCTGAATGCTAACTTTGGTCTTCAAAAACCACCACTTAGAATGCACAGAATGTAGGATAAGCCTTGATGTTCTTACAACGTCAAACACTAACGGTGAATGACAAGGTTGGATATGAGAATGTAAGTTCTTGGCCCTGTAAACAGTAATGGGGATACAGGCACTCATATATAGGAGTAACATATGTGTAGAATCAGAGGTCAGTGAAAGACCACTGTGAAACAAGAAATGGAGAGCCAACTTAGCTTTGGTGTCAGAGAATATGTTCTTTTTCTGGTATCTGGAAGTGGTAGGTTTTTAATCATTTGATAACTCAGGGTGCATATATTAGTGACTTAGAAAAGTTATGATTTACCACAGACCCAGGGACTGAAAACAAAAAGCTTTTATTTTGCAGTTTTAAATGCCAGAAGTCCAAAATTCTCATTGGGCTAAACCCCACCCTTTGGTCCCTTGCTCTATCTACAGGGAGCAAGGCCTGTTTAGCCTTCTAACCTCACTCAGATCTCTGCTGCCCAAGCATCACCTCAGATTCTCTTGCCTCCCTCTTTCATTTCTTAAAATACCTATGACTCATTTGAGCAATCCAAGGCTAACTCCCACTCCGAGACCTTGCCTCAGTTACATGTACCCCACAGACTACCTTTGTTCTCTGAGGAGGCATCACAGGACCTTGGGATTAGAATATGAGCTCCCAAGGGAGAGCAGCATCAGTTGAGCCACCAGAATGATTAGGCTTCATCTAAAGAGCCGTGACTAGGCTTGTGAGCTTCAGAGGGAGTGGATGGGAGGCTCTCGTTCTTTTCTTACATGGTGCTAGACTTGAACTAATATCAGTCATCAATTAAGTTATGAGGAAATATATATGTCTGTGTATGTGTGTGTATATATATATATATATATACAATTTATATATGTATATAAATTGTAACTATATAGTGACTATATATGTATGTACATATATTGCTATACAGCTACAAAGAGATATAGCATATAGATATTATGTATAATAATTACTCCATTTGTAAGAATTAATAAGAAGGATGATATTAATCAAATTCCCTTAAGCTTCCTAAATTTTGCTATACATGCACTTAAACACACAAAATAAACACACACAAACAAGAGAGAGAGATTTGTGGTTAAGTACATCCACCAATGCAGAACTACAAGAATTTGAACACTATTCATCATATCAGTTAATATTGTCCTCAAATAAAAAGTCAAGATTGTAAGATATGGTGCATATTTCATTTACTAAATAAATACATATCTACAATATAAGTTCACAAATGTCTCAGTTTAAAATGTTTATGACCAATACAGAAACTACAAATAACACATGGTGTCTTAATACCTACAATGTGAGTAATACAAATAAGAACATAGTTTAAGTATAAAATATACATGAGATTTCAAAGCATAATAAGAAAAAAACAATGTAAAAGATCCCATTTAGTAAGATGTATATCAATAACAGATTAAATAATACTAGTGAATATATCCTGGGTTATAAAATAAAAAAAAACAATTTTGTTGAAATATATTGACTTATAATCAAAGCAGTACTTAAAACATAGTTCAGTTAAAGCAATGTTATCATAAATGCATCATAAATATCTTGAAATTTAAAAGCTGATGAAGATGTTGGTAAATTTAGAATGTATCTCCAGAGAATGGAATTGGTGTTTTAGTTTTAATATTTTCTGAGAATATCTTTATTCTTCTGTAATATTAAGAAAAGCCACATGGTGAGAATTTTTCTTTGTTGACTATAAACCTGCAAATTCTCTGTGTTGTTTGTTCTTTAGTTCATGTTGATGAAACCAGCAAAAAGCTACTCTCTACCACTCACAACTCGCTGGTCTTCAGCTTCTAAACCTTTAGTTTCAGTGTTCCTGGAAACCAACACAAGGGCTCAGAAATATAAGCACTTCAAAGGCCACAGTGTTGGAGGAAGATTCTGACTGTAGGCCCTGCCAGTCCCCACTGTGGAGCTGAAGTGAGTTATTAGGAAGTTCTGTGCACACTTTCCAATGATGGATAAAACAAATGGATGTACCCCACAGGCACAGCAGGAATCAAAAATACATTAGTTCCTTGCAACTTCTGATCTGGGACTGAGACTGTTTGGATGCCCACCCCTCCTCCTTCAAATAAAGTTTAGATGAGACAGGAATTCAACTCAAAGCACAGATCTGAGACCTTCTGGGTCCAGCTCGGCACTTGGAGGAGAATCAAACATATCTTTTCTAAGGTATGGCACTAACTTTCATCCAAAGATTATCATATGCTCAGTCACAAATGGTTATTGTAAAATCTTTATTAACCTAAGTGCATATAAAAATTGCGAATTCCTAATACAAAGCAGTATTTGACTTTTAAATTTCATTTTAAGCTTGGCCCGTTCACTTGGAATGTGATTACAGAGTAAATTAAAAAGTAATCACATGTGAATTACATTTCCTCATGAATGTAATGACTTCAGGAGGCTGATTAATGTTAAGCAGTGCCTGTCCTATGGTCTGTATACCTTCCCAGGTGAGAGACACAAGATAGCTGGCGTGAGCTGATTTAATTTTATTTCACTGGTATTCCAGGGAGACCTATCTGAACACATAATGGGCTCGGCATGTTCGTTAGGACAGGAGATATCTTCCCTTCCTTTGGTTTATCAAAATTTTCCTGCTAAACCCTGTCACTGTAAACTTTGTGTCAGAAGAATCCCCAAGGAAAGCAATCCAGCTCTGGTGCTCTTTTCCAGATAGCCAAGTCTCCGTTTCTCATTTTTGGAGTCTTTGGCAAATTCTTCTATTTGAATGAAATAATTGGAGTAGATCACTGAGAAATGCACCCGCACTGGAGGGAAGGTGACAAGTTTTCTCACAAGGAATAAAAGCTTATTAATAATCTACAATAACGTTACTGCCAAGAACAAAATTTAAACAATAAATTTAAACTGAATAGAACCCAAGATCATTAAAATTTTCTCTTGTGGATAAGGAGTGTAGGAGTCTAATGTATGTGCTTCCTTTTTATTATATTTAGGGAGATTCTGTTTTCTAAAGGATTTATCGGAGAAATTTGGCTGCTGGCGGTATGGAAACATTCTGGTTTACTATATTATCTGTTTTAAAGAGAGACAAATAGGATAGAGTTGAGAGCATGCTAAAGAAAGACTGAGAGCTACCAGGCCTAAGAATGGGTCTTCATTCCTGTGATTTCCTATTCCACTGGACTGGACAACGGTGAAGGCCAGAAAGCTTAAAAGAACACTTAGGACATAATATAATGCATCATATAAATAGTCAATGTCACTATTTTAAGGACAAAGAATAATATGTGATGGTCTTTGATACTACCTATCCAAAATAGTTTATCTTTGCAAACTGGTGAGACAAACAAGTTGAATTCATAATCAACGTGAGTGTGGTGAGCAGGAGATAGAAAAAGCCTAGACTGGACAACGTCCATGGAGCTGAAAGGTCACTACCTCATTTTATGGCCGTTTACTTGGAGATTTCAGTGTCACCTGTCCCCTTCTAGGCAGACACAATGGAAGAACTGGCAGGTTGATCAGCTCTGTTCTCATTCTCAGAAAATGAGATAGAAAAGTCACGCAATTATGTCATTTTGAGAAGGTCAGCCTTGGAAATTCCCCTTAGATTCTTGCTCCTCTGTTTCTACTGTGTTTTTATTCTGAGGGAAGAATTTGCGGAATATTCCTGGTCACTTCTCAGATGGTGAGAGAAGTTAAATACACTTAAGGATAAGAAAGGGCTTGGTGAAAAATGTTTCAGGCAACTTCTACATCTGTTCTGAACAGAAAGCTGAGACATTTACTCTTTACTTTGGAAGGGCAAATAGCAGCATAATTACAAATATGAGAGTGTCCAATGTACAACAGCAGTACTGCTCCATCTTATGAGAAGGATACTAAGACTCTGCACTTTCACTGGAGCCTCTCTTCTCCCTTTATTCTCCCTTACCTGGGCATGTGTGGTGACCTCTTTGCTACCATGACCCGTAACACTTAGAAAAACAGATGAAGATGACAATAACCTGAGTTATCACAGTGTAACTAACCACAGGATGAAAGTGGTCTCTGTAACACAAAGTAAGAAGCAGGACAAGGAGAAGGTTTAGGACAGAGTGTCTTTGCCTGAAGAAAAATAGTCAAGATGATGAAGGCGTAGAGTATAGACTTTTCTTGAAGTGCTAATAGAGGTTCTTTCTCTATTATAACCAGACCAGGTTAACCAAGCCCTTATAAGCTTCAAAATGAAGAATAATATTTAGGTCCTTTCCTGTGTTTGAGCTGATATTTGATAGCTGCTTATGAGAGACATTGATTCTACAAGTTCACTTCAGCCATGTCTGACGGAAACCTCTTTAGTATCACTATAATTCACTAGGATCTACTACTAGAATGTGGTATGCACTGCCAAAACTATTTCTCAAGATTCAATGTGACCATTACAGTATGTAAATAGTAAACTATGAGAATTATTATATTTTTTTTAACCAAAAGCTTACATCTGCTAGAATCTATGGTTAAAACTTTAAGAATAGGATTAAATGCAAGTGCCAATTTGTCTCTTCAGTAGTAATTTTTTGTTAACTTTTCAGAAAATACTGTCTCTAGACATTTAATTGGTTCTAAAATGTGATCTGAGACAAAAATAGAATGGCCTATTTTAATATTATATTGTTCCAAGAGTATCTACTTTAAAATGACCAGGATTTGGAAAACTCTGATATCTAAAATGCTAAAGCTACTAATTTACTTTTAATTTCTTAGATATCTTTCTCTGTTTCTTTCCTTAAGCCAACATACATACATACATACATTCATACATTCATACATACATTCATACATTCATACATACAAACATACATCTATGCATCCATCCACCCAAGGAGCTCTACATTCATTGTCAGGAATTAGGAACACATATTAGCATAAAGAGACTAGTTCCTATCCCCAGTGGACAGTTGAGAAGACTGTGTCACCTACTAAAATTAAAACAATGTTAGGTGATAGGACTTAACACCACTTGAAGAGATTCCAGTCTCCACATACTGATCTTCATTTTCAGGTCTTGCATGTATTTATTTCACCTTTGGTTGGAGCCATTTATTCAGTCAGCACTGTTTCTGATGTCCTGCTTTCTTCACTCATTGGTTAATCAGACTCACAGAAGTGGCCAGTTTCTCAATAGGCAATGGGGCATCAATAGGGACAGTTTTCCTATAGCATCCTAAACATCAGAGTATGCTCTCTTAGGGGTCCACTGATGCTCTCAACAGAAACCCAGGCCAGACCCATCTTGACTACATTTCTGTTGTAGCCTAGTAGGAGGCATGAATGAACTAAAGAAAATTGCTCATTGAATTTTGTCAAGTAAGCCTAGCATGGGGATTTGAGCCATTACAACCCTCCTACAAGCCAGATGCCTACTCTAGGCTTAACATACAAGGTTCATACAGGAACCCCAATGATGGACAAAATGTAACTTCTCAGACTGCAAAGACTATTACAACAGTTTAGTCTACTATTCAATCTGTAACAAGCTAAATACTATAGTTTTATTGTGGAAGAGTCATCTATTTAGAAAAAACCCCTTTGCTTATAGTCAAGCCTTTTTAAAAAAAAACAAAAAACAAACAAAAAAAAAAACCCCAAATTATCCTTAAGCCTATAAGCAAATGTCTTCATTTTTCTGGGTCACAATTACTCAGAGGGAAAATAAAGACATTGTAACAATATGCTATGGGAACAGGTTTCTATCTCTGATGATCCATGAGTACTACTAACATTATCTATTTCCAGCATGAGTTTAGCAACACTTCATTCACATATTCACATATCAGAGACCTCAGAAGATGAAAAATAAAGTAAAAACCAACAGTCAGAAGTGATGGCTTGAATGTTAAAAACACTGACTGTTCTTCCAGAGGCCCCAGATGCAATTCCCACGTGAGACTTAAAACCAAATGCAACTCCTGACCCAGGCCTCAGGTACCCTCTTTTTTTCTTTGCAATCACTGCACACGCATTGGTGTACAGACTTGTATATAGGCCAAACACTTTAGCTAAAAAATAAATTCAATGAAAAGCAGTATGTTTTTTAGTTTAAAAGCGGGAGAGGGTGGCTGGAGAGATGGCTCAGCAGTTAAGAGCCACTCAGCTCTTCTTGAGGTCCTCAATTCAATTCCCAGAAACCACATGGTGGTTCACAACCATCTATTATGGGATGTTATATTTTCTTCAGATATGCAGGCATAGAAGTACTCATATACATAAAGTACACAAGCAAATAAACATTTAGGGGATAGTTATGGTGCCTCATGCCTTTAATGCCAGCACTTGAGAGACAGAGGCAGGTGGATCACTGTGAATTTGTGGCCAGCCTGGTCTTTGGCGGGAATTGCAGAACCATCTCAAAAAGTAAACAAATAAAGCAAAATAAAATAGATGGCCATGACAAACAAGTGTGCATAACAGGTAAAACAGTTACAAATACAGGTTGGAAATAAGTAAACACTAAAGAAAGAAATAAAGATGCATTTGGAATAGAAATGTAAAAAGCCACCAGGAATGAAGACTGTCTGACTTACAGAGGAGATTGTGAGCAGACAAACCAGGAGATGCCTCAGATCTCCTGGTCTAATAAGTAGAGATGCCCTCCATCTCCTAGAAAGTAGAGAAATGGGTACTATTAAATGGCAAAATTAAATGTGTATTCTTATAATTTTTGGAAAATAATGTGACAATATGTATTAAGAATAAATAGCACATTTTTTAAATTGAGGATTCTAATACTTAAAAGGTTTTTATATTAACATTATATAAACTTTTTGACGGGGTAAAATATAATACTTGTATACAAATGAAGTAACTCCAACTAAAGAATATTGTACATTTATGGTATAGTCACTCAAAATAATCAGTCATACAATGGCCTATAAGGGGTTTCCACAAAGAATTATCAGGAGGGAAAGAACAGAAAAGATTCAGTTTTTATTAAACAGTAACTAAAATGTCCCTCAAGGCCTATATGTGGAAACACACATACAGTTGCATATGTACAAGCATATTAACATATTAGAACACTGAAGAATAGTGAACCCTCTGGCCCATTGGAATTGAAGAAGGAAAAGAATACCAGCTCAAAAGCACATAAAATATAGTCAACAAAATCATAGAAGAAAATTTTCCCAACCTAAAGAAGGAAATGCCTATAAAGATACAGGAGGCTCACAGAACACCAAATAGACTAGATCCCCTCCACCCCAATGTCTACTCACCACATAATATTCAAGCCACTAAACCTATAGAACAAAGAAAAAATACTAAGAGCTACAAAGGAAAAAGGTCAAATTAGCTATAATAGAAAACTCATCAGAAAAACGTCTGGCTATTCAATGGAAACAATGAAAGCAAGAAGGTCCTGTGCTGGAGAGGATACAGAGAAAGGGGAACACTCCTCCATTGTTGGTGGAAGTGTAAACTTTTACAGCCACTCTGGAATGCAGTGTGGTGGTTCCTCAGAAAACTGGCAATCAATCTCCCCAAGGATCCAGCAATACTACTACTGGGCATATACCCAAAGGATGCACATTCATACCCCAAAGACATTAGCTCAACTATGTTCATAGCAGCATTATTTTTAATAGCAAAAACCTGGAAACAACCTAGATGCCCCTCAACTGAAGAATGGATTCACAAACTGTGGTAATCTACACAATGAAGTACTACTAAGCAATTTAAAAAAAATGACATCCTAAAATTTGGAGGCAAATGGATGGATCTGGAGAATATCCTCCTGAACAAGGTATTACAAACCCAGAAAAATAGCCATGGGATGTACTCACTCATAAATGAACTTTAGACAAAAAGCAAAGTATACTCAAGCTGTAAACCACAACCTCTGAACAGTTTCTGATCAGAAGGAACTTAAGAGAGACATCCAGAGATTCCCCTAGGAAGAGAAAATAGAAAAGATCTCTTCGGGAAATTGGGATCACAATGGTTGGAACCAAGAAGAGGTAGAAACAAATCATTAGAGAAGGAGATAATTGAGTGAGAAGAGCAACAAAGACGGAGGAAAAAAAAGAGATAGATATCTTGATAGAGGAAGCCAATGTGGAGTTGGAAAGAGATTGGGTGCTAGGGAAACCTTCAAGAACTCACAAGCTGTATCTGGCTAGATCTCCAACCAATAGTGGAGTGGGGTGCCTAAACAGGATTTCCCCTATAATCAAATGAATAACCACCCTAAGTGTCATCACAGAACCTACATCCAACAATGAATAGAGGTAGAAGCAGAGATCCATGGTTGAGCATTGGGTAGAGCTCCAGGTCCAACTGAAAGCAGGGGAGGAAAGTCTGTATGAGCAAGGGGATAGGGATTATGAGGAGAAGTCCCACAGAGATGGCTGGCTAGAGATCTGGGGATCTCACTGAATCAAGAAAAGCCACTGGAGAACCATTGGGAAAAGGAGCTAGACCCCAATTGGAAAATGGGGTACAGAGCTAAGCAAGAATTCTCATGAGAATTCCAAATGGCTGGAGACACTTAAAGAACTGTTTAACATCTTTAGCCATCAGAGAAATGCAAATCAGAACAACTCTGTGATACCATCTTACACCAGTCAGAATGGTTATGAACAAAAACCCAGATGACAGCCTATGCTCGAGGGGTTGTGGAGCAAGGGGAACACTCCTCCATTGCTGTTGAGAGTATAAACTTGTATAGCCATTTTGAACATAGTATGGCAGTTCCTCAGAAAACTGGAAATCAATCTACCCAAAGATCCAGTGATACCATTATTGGGCATATACCCATGGGATGTACATTCTTACCCCAAGGGTATTAGCTCAACTATGTTCAGAGCAGCATTATTCGTAATAGCATAGAATCTAGAAACAACCTAGATGCCCCTTTACTGAAGAATAAATTTTAAAATTGTGCTACATTCACTCAATTGAGCACTACTCAGCAATAAATAAATACATACATACATACATACATACATACATACATACATACATACATACATACATAAATAAGACATCCTGAAATTTGCAGGCAAATGGATGGATATGGAGAGTATCATCCTGAGTGAAGTAACACAGACCCAGAAGGACAGGCATGACATATACTCACTCATAAGTGGATTTTAGATGTAATGCAAAGGATAACCAGGCTACAATCCATACCACCCTTAGTAGTTAGGTAACAGGAAAGTTAAGAGAGATATCCACAGAGGGTGGGCAGGGGGTTGGCAAGGGAAGGTGAGAAGAGAGCATGAGAGAAAGGGATGGTAAAGTCTGGGTGGGGGTGTAACAGAGAGGGAGAGCAAAGAAGTGGATATCCAGAGAGAGCCATTGCCTTCATAGGACTCCAAAAAATAGTGGAGAGGGAGCCTAAACTGGCCTTTTCCTATAATCATATGAATGACCACCGTAATTGCCATTATAGAACCTTCATCTATCAGCTGTGGGAGGCAGATGCAGAGATTCATAGCTAAACACAGGTAAGCTATTGGTCTAGCTTCAGCTGATGAACCTTCATGCAATGAATCTAGACCCCCTGAGTGTAGATGCCAGTCGAAAAGTGTGGGCAGTCCTTGGCGCCTCGTGCAATCAGACCAGAGTCTATCCCAAAACTGGCTCCTCAAATCCAGATACAGCTTGTGAGTTCTTGAAGGTTTCCTAGCTGGAAACTCCTTTCTCAGCCTTGATACTTGGGGGAGAGACTTGGTCCTACTTCAGCTGTACATGCCAGACCTAATTGACTCACCTTGGGATTCCTTGCCCTCTCAGGATAGTGAGTGTGGGAGGGGGAAGGCTGAGAAAGGACTGGGAGAAGGAGCCTGAGAGGAGTAGGGGGTATGAAAAAAATTTTTTTTAATAAAAAAAAGACATGGGATCAATGTCCCTCAAAATAGGTCTTCATGGCATAACACTTCAGGGCATCTCAGTGAGATCAAAAGTTGGCAACTGCAGATGCTATCTGCAGAGATGCGTGCGTAGGGCTTTGTTCAAACAGAGGCTCACTCATTCTTCTGATAAATTGAAATTTTTCTATATGCAACTTAGAATGTGGATTTTATTAGTGTATAGCTCATGAGTAAGATGGAAAAACAAGGAACTGGTAGACAATAAACCACATGAGAAAAAGTGTAGGTACCCAAAAAACACTGACCAACCAAGCAGATGCCCCGAGAAGCTGATAGCATTGGTTTTTACTATAAATGCTTTACTTGGCCTTAGCATCAATGCTTCTTATATTCTGGGATCCACTTAGCTCTGCGATTTTACATGTGTTTACACTTACTCTACAGAGAACACCTGCTGCCAAAGTCATGTGTGGCATGGCTTACCAATGCTGTGCTAAACTGAGGAAACCTCGAACCTCACAAAACATTTTAATCACAATTTTACTGGAGAGGCTTATTATGGGATACAGTTGAAAAATTAGTTGAGACAGAGGTCACAAGAGTACTTTAAAAATTATGTTTAGCTCCTTTCCTCTAGTACTTATGATTTAAGAATAAATTCATTCTTTTGTAAACACTATGTATATTTTCAGTCACTGTTAAGGCAGACACTTCTTTGCAGAACATTGATTAATATTTTTCACAGAAGCTAGTTTCTTAATGTATGGTTCCATGTTCATAGACTTAAAGTATAGTTCCAAGAATATAAAAGGACATAGGCAGTAGAGGAGGCAATGGATTTATGTGTGGACAAAGTTTTAGAAATTTTTTTTTCTAATTGAGTAACGTTAAAGAATCATTTACCTCTAAGTTTCCATGACTGGATATAAAACAGACATATCATTCATTATATTCAAGAAATATAAAAAGAACATTCACAATATTTTGCGCACAGAGATAGGTGGCACTGGGGTGACAGAACACACTAATTATATCTTTAAGGAAATGTACAGTCTACTGCTTTCCATCTACTATGTCACAGAGAGAAGAAATGTTTAGCGGTTACATTGACATTCTCAGAATAAAGATACTATGAATAAAATATTTAAAATTCTAAATGAGACTTCAAAATATGTACCAAAATATTTACTCAACTTATTCAGCCCTTGTGAACTTAGTGCTTAATATATTTTAGAATAATACTTCAGCTACTTTCAAGAAAAAGAAAAAGAAAAATCATGTTTTTGCTCTTTTTTTTTTTTTATAAAAAATATAAACCCACAGTATATACAGTATATAGGGCTATTCTTCTTCTTGCCAGAGGAATCTATGACCTATCACATGGGCAGGGAACGTGCTGAAGGATAGCATCAGGAAGATCCAAGAGAACTCTGCAGTCTCAAGGAGTGTACTGCCCAGAAAGGAACACAAATGAGTTGTTCATCCCAAGATCTGCCTCTTTCCCTGATCCTTAAAAATTCCTACTATTTAACTCTTATTCCAGGCCCCACAGCCCCACAGCCAATAAGTGAAATCCTTTCCTTTGCTTGGGATGTATTTGAGTAGAATGGATGGCCTCATTTTAGTCAGTAAAGAAAATGAGAGGAAGCAGCTAAAGAGAGCATTTAAGGAAGTGTCTGTACTCTTTAAAGAGGTAAAAAATAAGTCTAAATGAAATAATCAGTGCACAATGTGAGAAGAATAGTACCTTCAGACCAAGGGAAGAAAAGGCACAGTTTCAGTAAGTGCTGCTGGAATAAAAGAATAGTTGCTGTTTTGAGAAAGACAAAATCAGGTCCATTCCTAAAACTTAAAAAAAGGAAAAAAATTACAGGTAAACCAAATACTCATGCACACTGTAGATACAAAGTACACACACACACACACACACACACACACACACACACACACACACACACACACAGAGAGAGAGAGAGAGAGAGAGAGAGAGAGAGAGAGAGAAAGAGAGAGAGAGAGAGGAGAGAGAGAGAGAGAGAGAGAGAGAGAGAGAGAGAGAGAGAGAGAGAGAGAGAGAGAACAGGAACCACATCCACTCTGCTTCATCCAATCTTCTATTTTCTTTCTTATGATACAACAAAGCAAAATAAAAGTACTAGATATGAAAACCAGAGATTGTTCACAGCTGAATCTTAAGTTCAATTAGAGAGAAAGGGAAGAGAGAGAGACAGAAAGAGAGATAGACAGAAATGAGGAGTATCTCCCATACATTTATTGAATCTGAGACTGAAGAAAGAATTACATGAGCAACTTTCTCTAAGTAGGATCTTGTATCCTTCTCACCCATTCATCTTCAGATGCTGGTGCATTGCAGTCACTACAACTTGTCCTTTGCTTCCAGATTTCACTCAATAGGTAGAATTTTAGATCTTGATATTGTCTGTGCTTTGAAACCAGTTTCAGTGTAGGCCAGACTCACACCCTATCTTCAGAAGCTGAAATCCAACATAAGGACATGCAGCAAAGAAGTCAGATTGTAACCACTACTGACAAGAACAGAAAAGGCATCAGTGAAGAATAATGTTACCACTATGTCTTGAGGACATAGCTTGTGGATACTATTTTAGATCCAGAAGAAATGTTGCCAAGATGGAGTCTCAGAGGACATGGCTTGATACAATACCAACATCCTTCTAGTGACAATATAGGACACTTTCCAAGAAAATCTCATTATCATAATGAAAGACATTGTCTAAGAATCCTAGTGAAACGAACTAAATGTGTTTTGGAGAATAAAAGAAAAATCTCATGAACTATAAAAATTTGGGAATGTTCATGTGTAGAGTAATAGTATTTGATTTGGAAAAACACACATGGCCTATAAAATATGGAGAAGACAATGATATTGTAAAAGGTCATATGAGAAACATCAGCTTCAAATAAAAGATCTGAGAATGTGTATAAGCCTTATAGAAAAAAAGTATGGCAAAGCCAACCTGGATGCAGTTTTCCAGGAGATCAGAAAATCATGGTTCTTAGATAGTCTTGGGAGCAGAGCCCTTCAGCCTCATGTCCTGTGGTTATATGTTTAATATATTGTGGATAAATTTTTAACATCCTGTGATGTTCTAGTCTATCTGATAGCAAAGAAGGAAAGAAGTTCTACAGGCTAGCTTCATGAACTTCCTTAGTTTCAACTACTTGGATGCATATGAGAAATGCAAATTGAACTAGCCTCAAAGAGAAGAGTATTTACTGGTTTATACAAGTGGTCATTCCAAAGACAGCATGGCAGGCAACCCTTTCTGAAGGCATATGCCTTCCAAGCACTCTCTCCCATTTCCCTTTTGTATTGTCTTCCTGTTGTTTGTCTCATTATCTTTGAGCTTTGGTCTCAAACTTGTTCTTCCACAAGTCTCTAAAACACAAACCCACAATTTCATTTATTATCTCTTTCTTCAATATATAAGAGCTCATGGAAGGGTTCTTGCTGATTCTATGTAGGAAATAGTTCAGCTCTTTGGGATAATCATTCACTAAATTAAATGATCAAATCAACTCTATAAATTCTCAAGGCAAACAACAAGGTCTATTGCACCTACATGGGTAAGGAATAATAAATTCTATTGGATGCTAATGGCTAATACTTCTTACCATCCTTCCAATAATATTATTTACCCGCCAAGGGCAAAACCATTGAGAGAATTTTGGTCTTCCTTACACTTTAACATTGAACCTCCTAAACACACCCCATGATTAAAGAGATGAGACACGAAATTTTATTATAGATATCATCAAGGAATTATTTGAATTGATTGCTCCCATTAGCTGATTGTGATTATGAATCCAATGGGTGAAAATTGCTCTGAGAACTATGAACACAAGTGGGACAAGGACATCTCATCAGGAAAATATCATCAGGAGAAAGTTTGTCTTTCCACATAGCCTTTGCTTAAGCTATAAACTGAAGGCATCCATGTTACATACTCATCTAGAGATAAGGACAATGGGTGGGTAGATAAATGATGTTGTCACTCGGGTGTGTAAAGTCCAGGAGTTGTGCAGAATAATCCCCTGGACTTGTGTTTAAGAGGTAGGCATGGGAGGTGACTAAGCACATAAAATTCTAGGTCTTTACACTCACTTTCAAGTTTCTGGTTGCATTCTCTATTATTCATGAATTATGCAGCTGGGCATGGTGACATATTGCACGAACTCTGGTTAGTGCGCAATGAAAACGTGGAGCCAGATATTGGGGAAACTATATCAGAGAGAAACTACAGCCACCCAGGCAGCTCCATAGGCCTAACTCCAAGAAATCTCCAACTGAATACCTCTGAGTCCTCAGCTGAAAAGGAAAGTCTCCAGGGAACAGAAAAACCCTCTGCTCTTGCTCCATGGAGCTCTCTTAACTCCCACCCCTCCCTGACCTGGCTTTGCTCTGGGGTTGACTCTGATATTCCAGATTAATTTTATTAAATATATTATCACCACAATGATACACACCTTTAATCCTAGCACTCAGAGGAAGAGGCAGTTGGATCTCTAAGTTTTAGGCCAGCAGAGAGTTCCAGGACAGCCAGGATTACTCAGAGAAACTCTGCCTTAAAAATTAAAATAATAAACAAACAAACAAATAAATAAATAAAAATCAAAACAAAAATTAAAAAAAACCCAAAATGAAATACTAGGATTTCAAAAGAAAACTGCATTGTCAAAAATTATACAGCAATTTATTAGTCAAAACACCTTTCTTTAAAGAGGGTGGTTGTAACTCCTAAAAGGAAGATCCTGAATGTAGAATCATCCAAATCTCAATCCGGCACTTCTTTACTTCCCTGGAATCTCTGCTTTAATTTGAATTTTCAAAGACACTATTAGTTAAAAGATTAATACTCTGGCTTAAGTTCTTAAACTGAATATAAATATGAAAATCGTGTTTAAGTGTATTGTAGAATTTTGAAGAGCCCACTGAATTCTCAGTGATCCTAAAATCAACATCCCCATCAAATGATAACATAAGACATACCTATATATCCATACACTGAGGTACCAATGAATCTGATAGTAAATACATGCAGAACGTTACTTAGTCAAAGCAATAAGCAAAATTGTGAATTACAGTGTATGGACTCATAATAATATACAAATAAAGTAAATAATATACAAATCCTACTATTCATAATTATTTTGAATTTTATCTATGTACAATGTCTATACTTGGACAAATATAATTTCCAGTAACCCTTGTTTCTTGTTTTCTTAAATATTGTCTCACAAGGTAGTATAAACTGGTCGAGAATTTTCTATATTTAACTCTGAATTTCCAGTCATTTTTTAAGGAAACATTTAAAGCTTTTAAAATGATAAAAGGTAATTCTTAGAATAATATTACCTTTATTTTCAAATGATAAATGACATTTTCGAGGCCTAACTCATTGCTATGTTAAATAAACACACACAGCCAGTACATGGCAGATATAATGATGGTAACACATCATATACAGCACAACTCTAAGTGACAACAAAAATGTAATTTTCTATGTGGCCCTGGTAACACAGTTTTATAACCCCAGCACTCGGGAGGCTGTGTAGGAGGTTGAGAAGGAAGTGGTATAATTAAGATAGTCTGTGGCTACACAGTAGGATCTGTCTCTAAAGCAAGGGAGGGAGGGGGGAGGGAAGGAAGGAGGGAGGGAGGGAGGGAAGGAGGGGAGGGAGGGAGGGAAGGAGGGAAGGAGGGAGGGAAGAAGGAAGGACAGACATCCTGTTGTCCAAATGTCAGTTCAGAACCCTGACAATAAAAGAGATGAAGAAGGGCCAACTTCCCATGAGGCCAAATGCTATACTGGATTTTAAGGTTTTTCAAAAACAGGAAAATTTATCCACTAAGTGTTAACATTTAGAAGGTTATAGGTCATCTACTATGATACAAAGAACCTGTCGAAACAGCTACCCACAATTCTAAGGTCAAACATTTTTCTGTCCTGTTTGGAAATGTTAGCAGTTTGCACAAGCTAGGGTCATCTAGGAAGTGGGAACCTCAACTGAGAAAATGTCTCCATCAGAATGGCCTGTAGTGGCGCCTGTGAGGTACTTTCTTGATTAATGATTAATGGGGAATGGTCAAACATACTGAGGGTAGTGCTACACTTCAGTAGGTGGTCCTGGGATGTATGAGAAGCAGGCTGAGCAAACACCAGGGCCAAGCTATTACACAGCATTCCTCCATATCTTCTGCTTCAGCTCCTGCCTCCAGATTCCTGCCTTGAGCTCCTGCCCTGACTTCTTCTGTGATGCGGTATCACCTGGGGATGTAACTCCCTAAGTTAATTTTGGCCATGAACTTTTCTCACAACAGCAGAAACTCTAAGATAGCTTCTTTCTATTTGATGAGTCAAGTTATAGTACTAATGAGAGTTAATGCTGAAATACTATTTCAATAAAATGATAAAGCCCTGCACATACTTCATCTTATTACATATCTAAATGTCATTTTAACAGTGTTAACCTTTTTTTTTTCTTGTAGGAATTAGAGAGTCAGTGAGGACATGTAGTGCAGGCATAGGTAGGAAATAGATAGACAGTATAGACATGTAGTGCAAGTATCATCAGTATAGACAATACAAACATTTGGTTCAGGCATAGGTAGTAGATAGACAGTGTATATATGTGGTGCCAACATTATAGAGATACAGTATAGGCATGTAGTATAGGCATAGGCAGTAGATACACAGTCTAGATATGTAATGTAGTCATAGGTAGTAGATAGTGTAGATATATAATGTAGGCATAGGCAAAGCCACTTATAAAACTACCCATTATACTACCTGTATATAAAATTCTGAGCTAAATCATAGACTGATCAGGCTGTGTGCCCTCTATCACTCCTATATATTGCACTTAAACAAGACTGGATGGGTAGATTATACCAGATAAAAGCAGGATTCTATAGCACATAGTATTTCTGAATGCCTCAGACCATCACCTAACCACAAGCAAAATTGATTTTTCCAGACATGTTCCAATGTCTGTGCATCCTTTCCTGCTACCAACTGTCATCTCACTCCCCTGATAAAACTCTTGACATGTTTTGCAGTAGTCTATCCTTCTCCATTCTGAACAGCTGCCTTCCTTTCCTGGCAGAAACTCCCTGACATCTGGAAAGTCAGGACAGCTACAGTTATGATGGGCAGATTCCATTGTAACCGAGTACCCAGCTCTCAGAATTGAAAATGAGCAAAAGGGGGAGGTGATAATAGTTTCACCTGCTAACCAAATACTATTTCAAGTGATGTTTGCCTCAAAGCACAAGAACCCTGAATATTTGCTCTTAAAAATGTAGTGAGTTCTATGCCACCTGTAAAAATGATGCTAAACAGAAAACTGCTATGATTCTAAAGAACAAATGATGGCATGCTTCCCAAATTTCTACCAAGATAGGAACGATAAATTCATGTCCCTAGCTTCAACAGAATTTCTACTCCGTGATGTAATTTGATGGTTTGTTTACTAGAGTTACCAACAAAAGATGTGTGAAAGAAGAAAATGGATTAGTTAAGAAAACTCAATGGAAGGCACTTCTTTCGGGGTCCTGGTCTGTATCCTATCAATCAATCACCAGTTCCATGCTGTGCTGATTACTAGATGTGTCTCATCTCATTGATATTTGGCTATAACAAAAATTCTATTTTATTATACCATATCTATTCTTCTTACACCTTCAACTTGTTCTCCATTGAAAGAGAACTATATTTTTTCAGGTGTTTAAAAATGTCCATGTCACTACCACCCCCAAGTTAATGGCTCCCCTCTTCCTACTACAAAGCTCACACATGGGGCCCCAGCGAACGCTCAGCTGATGCTGTGCAAGCAAGAGGATCTGAGTTTCTTTTCCTACTACTTTGGATGGTCTAGTATGCCTGCAGTCTCAGTTCCATGGGGGTCTGAGATGGAAAGCTAACATAGGCTTCGATTAGCTCCAAGTTCAGGGAGAGTACCCGGAATAAGGCAGAGACTAATAAATCAAAGTATCCAATGTACTCCATCAAGCATATACAAATTTGCATACCCACAAACACATGCATACACAACACCACACACACACACACACACACACACACACACACACACACACACACACACACACACACACACACACGTCCACATGCTTGTTTCAAAGTTTTGCATGATCATGGTCCTGGCCCAGTATCTCTCTACCTTCAAGGGTCTGTCTTCACCTGACTTAACATATTTAAAATATTTCTAGTCACCTGGGTTTTCCTTCTGTTATCCAAACGCATCCAACAACCCCCACCCCTCCACCACCACATTCTCATTATGCACTATGCTCTTAGCCTGCTTCTTCCTTCTCGTGGCTGAGATCTTGATTTATTGTATGTCACTTACTCGGGGGATTACTCCTCAATCAACTGGAATATGTTGGGTATCCTTCTACATCTCTCCTGAGATCTTGCCGTTTTTATTTGTGGCAGATTTACAACTGTATTAATTAATATACTAAGTTAGACATTAAAAAAATTTTCCAAACTGTATATCAATGCCATTTGCCATTTTCCCCAATTTCTCTTATTCTGGAGAGCATAGGATACTTTTACTTAAAAGTATTATATTAAAGTAAAATGGGCTCAGTGTTATTTTACGTAAATTAACAGTTTTAAATTTTCCTACATTTAATTTCTGGTTGTTTCAAATACCACAAGATTTAGTGCCAGAGGCAAACTCCTTTTTCTTTTTAGTTAGAGATCTTAAGAAGGAAAAATGTTATAAACTTGGACATAAGAAATATCCCTGTGCCCTTTGAAAGCTATAGTACTGCAGTAAACTTTAAGCCTCTTAGAAATGCCCATTTGTAAGTTTACTTAAATACATTTTGTATACTGTGAAAAATTACAGAAAGATTATTTAGGTCATCAGCAGTATAGTAATTATACAGAGTTCATTAAACAGTTTAGGTTCCGATGACAAACATGGTCTACATTGTTATAGGAACAATTTTCTCCTTTGAAAGCACTCACATAAGTGACATCTGTAATAGCAAGCACACACAGCCTCAAACATTCAAGGCAAAGACACCGAGAAATCCTAATCAAAGCTAAACTTTTGCTCTTAGACCCAAGTCTTTACCAGAAGATTAATAAGTAATTTCACAATGACAAGATAGATCATGTTTGTTTGCAACGGTTCCTGCCGTAATTATTACCATAACACAGCAGCCGTGTTGTTCTGAGGGCTTTGTACTTTTAACCTTCAACATCCTTAACAAACACAACATTAAATTTAGACTCATTTGTAACTCATGAAACAATCAACTTAGTTACTCTGAGCCCCATTATATATAAGTAGGACACACCACGCGCGCGCACACACACACACACACACACACACACACACACACGTGCGCGATCTCACTAACAAAGTATTACAAGTGAGATGTAAATCCAGATTCTGCCTACAGATACAGTATCTGTGGGAGATTGTGTTGTTTCATTGTAAATAATTATCCCACCCACTGGCTTAATAAAAAGAGCTGATTGGCCAAAGGAAGGCAGGAAGTGTGGGTGGGGCTACCAAACTAAGAAAACGCTGAGAACGGGAAGAAGAGAGCAGAACGCCAGAGAGAAGCTGGAAGAAGCAGAGGACAACTATGCTGCTCTAAGAAAAGGGACCCAGACCCATGGCTGAACAGGAAAAGAGTCATGGGTTAGATGAAGGGTAGAAAGCTAGCAAGTTATATGCCTGGGCCTTAGACCGATCAACTTAAAACAATTGTAATCATCTGTGTGTCTCTGCAGGTCTGCGGGTCTGTGGGTCTGCAGGTCTGCGGGTCTGTGGGTCTATGGGCCTAAACCTTGAGGATAGGCCCAAAAGTCCGGGCCAGAACCCTCCTACTACAAGTATCTGCCTCCAGATACATAAATATTCCTTTTATATCCTACCTCAAAACAAAGAGCATAACTACCTGATTGATGGTTTACATTCTTGAAATAATCCTTGCAATAGCTTCTTCCAAGGCTCTTATGAAGGACCACTGAAACCAGAAGCCCCTTCTTTTCACCATTTTAGTCAAGGCTGAAGCAAAGAATTTGGAGCTTACTATGTTTAGCTGAATGTCCTTCTTCCCAGTTCATTGTTCTTCCATTTGCCCTTTACTCCCTAATTTCTCCAGCATACCTGTTGTGTGCCCATCTTCTCCTCTCCTTTGGGTATTGTCCTCACCAGTTTTTCTGGCAGTACTTGGGGGTATGGTTTTTACTGTTATCTTACAGTAGTCTGGAATCACCTGGAAAGAAAGTTTTACTGAGGGAGTAAGAATCTAGATCAGGTTGGCCTGTGGGTTGAGGGTGGGGGGTGTCATGGTTACAGATATTAATTGATGTGTGAAGACCCCAGCCCACTGGGTAAGGAATCCTGGACCTAGTAAGTGTACGGAGATGCCCAAATACCAGTAGGCCCATGTGAATTTATTATTTTTTTATTTCTCTGCTTTTGACTATAGATGTGTCTGGCTGCTTCAGGTTCCTGTCATGACTTTCCCATAATGATGGGCAGTAACCTGGGATGTAAACTAAATAAATCTTTTCTCCCATAAACTGTTTTTGCCTGGATATTTTAACATAGCAACAGGAAACAAAACAGGAAGCACTGGCCTGGTGCTTCAGTAGCTTTCAGGATCAAACACTAACATCTTTGACAAGAGCAGTGGGAGAGCTGGCTTGGCAAAATTTTTGCAGACTTCTGCTTTGTTCGATACACATTTCATATTTATTTATCACATATGCTATACTACATTCAGAATCTGGAGTAGCTAATTAATTGAAAGAAAATTCTATTCAAGGTCAATGTATTTAAAACAAAAGATAGGTCTTATGTTACAATGATAGGGCCTTTGACTTGGCATTCTTCCTAACTCAAATGTGAGCTATGGGCCTTGAACATAATTAAAATTTTAAAGAAACACTACATAAAGTATATACTTAATACTTAGAGGCCCTAAGATCACTTGATAGAATGTCCTGTTTTGTTACAGCACAGTGTAAATGGTGCCTTCTAAGAGTCTCTGCTCAGGGCTCTGGTCCCTTTGTTCCATTTCTTTTGGTCAACTTCCAGAGGTAGTAATGCTAAGACATTGGGGCTTTCTATGAAAAAGTCCCTCTGACCTGTATTTAACTATTATAACTTTGCATGTATAATCCTAGAGGCGACGGCAGTGGCATCTGTCTCAGGTCATAACACATCTGTATTTGTTCCATCTAAGTGAAAATAGTTCCTAAATGTATTTTCCCATTCTTTCCTGCTTCCTACTCAGAGTGGGTGAAAGCCTTTGAAGTGGCCCTGGCTCTCCATCCTGTCTGTGGAAACTCATTTCAATAAAAAAGCAGAAGAAGAAGTTCTGAAGTCAGGATAGTAATGAGCATCAATTTCAGACCTAATTTTTTTAGTCAATAGAAGATTATATACTAAAATATAAGATAAGACGCATCTATATCAGAGGAAACATGAAAGTACTCGGTCCTAAACAATTTGAAAACATTGCTTAAAAACTCAGGGTTGGAACATTTAATATAAAAGTCAGATTGTTAAAACTGGTTAAAAACACTCAAGCTTGATCATGTTTCCCACTGCTTCCCTTTACTCATTTCTTAAGCTTACTGGTCTCTCATACATGTTCATGGTCAGCCTTTCAGGTTAGTCACAATAGATGGCATTTTCTTGTGGCTGGATCTAAGCCTTGGTAGGCCCAAATACGGTCTAATTATACCGAATACAACAAGAGAGACTTGACTGTATGTGTGGCTGAAGGCAGGTTAATGTATATTCACAGCAAGTGCCCTGATGGCTGCCAGCTGCTAGTCAATGAGTGATTAGTAAGATGAATTTATAAAAACAAATCTGGGATATTACAGCACCACAAGACTCAAATATTTAGCCAGTCTTCTTTGAATCCTTAATATACTCTCGATAATAATGCCACAGTATTTTCAGCTGTTTTTAAGTAGTATGTACATGTGTGTTATTTTCTAGTTTTGTTTTTAATTGACAAATACTACCACACACACACACACACACACACACACACACACACACACACACACACACACACACACACAGAGTATGTTGTGCTGGGTAGATGTACCGTAATGAAGTCAGGGTATTTCCTGTTTTATCACCTTATGTTTATGTCATCTGTTTAGTGTGAAAACTTTCAAAACCTTTATTTCCAGCTATTTTGAAGTGTTCAATCCACTACTATTAACCACAGTCACAGGACTGTGCACAGAGCAAAGAGTTTCTACCTTTTCTCTCTCCTACTACAGCTTTGTATCTGATGGCCACCGAATTCTCTCCCTCCCACCCACAAGCTCTCAGGCCTTTGCTTACTACTGTCTTATTCTATGTTTCTGAGATGAATGATTTGAATGCAATAGGAAGGTGATCATTTCATATTTCTGTTTGCTTCTGTCTTATGTCACATAATATTCTCCATGTCTACCCATACTGCTAAAATAGCAACATTTATTTTTAAGTCTGAAGAATATTTCATTATATATAAACTACATTGTTATTATCTGTTCCCTACCATATAATAAATTAATTTTATTGTATATATGGAGTATATACATGTATTATATTTTTTTTATTTATCCTCTGACACAGTAAAAAAAACACAATCAGAAGAGTAGTGAAAATTTTTGCAAATTATGCCTCTAGCAAGATGATAATATGCATAATATATAAAGCACTCAACTTAAGCGAATCAAACAAAAATTAGAAAACCCTCCATCAACCAATCAGAAGCTGAAAAGAAAAAGAAATGTCTTAATGGACCTTTCTCAGAACAGAACATAAATGTAGTTACAAGGTACATAATAAGATGTTGAACATCACTTGTAATCTGAGAAATGTTAGCCAAGGTTGCATGAGCTGAAACCCAGCTAGAGTAGCTAGAACAGAGACTTTTGAAAGTAACAAGTGGCAGTTTGAATGGGGGAAGACAGTATTCATGGAAAAGAAGGGGGGGTCCTATATCCTGTTGGTGGAAATGGAAATTAGTGCAGCCATTATAAAAACAGTGTAGATATTCTTCAAAACATTAAAATACTACTACCACGTGACCCGCAGCTCCACTACTCAGTACATGGGAGCAGGAAGGACAGCAGCCCTGCAATGGTGCCGCCACACTGTGTCCAACAGTCAAGGTCTGGAATCAGCCCTGAGAATACTCCTGGTGCCTTTGCTTCTCACCAACACACTCAGTTCCCTTCACTCTCTACAGATGGCATAGACATAAGAATGACGAAGAACAGAACAATCGCTCAGTGGGACACACTGGTGCTTGTCATAACTCCACTTCAAGGGGACACTAACGAGGGTTTGTGCCCCTGCCTGGCTCCTCCATAATCCATGCTCCACTCAGAAGTCATAGACATCTAGGAAACCATCAGATCATATCATGTCACCCTTCCGTTTACAATACGCCAAGGTAAGGACTGTAGCTGGCTTCAGAATGAAATGCAGACTTTCAGTGTCAGCCCACAGCGCTTCTTTACCACACAGAAGACTATTTACCTCTTCTGCTTCTTCCATACGACAGTCAGGTTTTTAAGTGCTCAGAAAATAAAATTCTGGCCTGACACCAAAATGAGCCTGCTAGTTGGACAGTTCCATCAGGAAGACAAGGAAACTCAATCTGTGGACACATGCAGTTCCCCTAGTTGTCATATCATGTGAGAATACAAAGTCCTCATCTCCTATTAAAGTGAGACATAGCTACCCTTTGTTCTCCTCCACAAATTCTTGAAACTTCCATCACCCCAGTACAGTTTTGCCATGGCTAGGCATCATGTGTGTTGATTTCTGCCTATAAACACACACATACACATTTATATAGGTTTTTCTATACAAAATAATATTTTTCAGTACTTGCTAAGCAATTCATTGTAAGTGGTGAGGGGTATAACAGGGGTACAAGCATCCTTGAGCCAGATGCTGCAGCCCTGGACCATAGACATAAAGGATGTTCATCAATACCTGGACCACAAGAATAAAGGATGTTCATGAGCACCTGCTCTGCAGAGTTCCTATGCTTGCTGACTGACTGACTGACTGACTGATTACAAATCTCCTAAAAGGAGGTTCCATTTAGTATTATCTCTCTTTTTCAGGTGAGATCGGGTGCACAAGCAAGCTTTTTGAGCTAGTCAGAGGCTATACAGGGTAAAAAAAAAAAAAAAAAAAAAGTATTCAAATTCAAATCTGCCTGGCACTTGAGCCCATTCTATTAACCACGGATCATACAGTTTTCTTTGCAAAACATAATCAGCACATGCTTTGCTGCACATCAAACCTCCTCCTTCTCTGTGCTACTAAAGCCAGGGCTTTTATCTCATTATTTTAGTTACTAAAGTGAAAGCTGCCGACACAGATGAAGTCCCTTGCAGATTCCTAAACAACAAGCCTCTTGAGAGGGGGCGAGGAACAGGCCAAGCTTTCTTTTTTACTATTCAGTGTTCTAAGCACTGCTAATCTCATCCTGGTCTTTCATGCTATCAGACTTTTATTTTCATAATTACAGGCTGCCAGGGGTTTCTCCCAAAGCCAACAGTCTACCCAGGTATAACTGTTAACAACTCCCTTTACCATCACTGGTTATTCTTCAACAAATGCCCGAAACTTTGGGTTGAAAAACAGAACCTGGGAGGGTCACTCCCTCTCTGCAACCTTGGGAAGAGCATCCTGTATCCCAGAGCAGGAATGGATCTGGCCCTCAGTTCATGTTGCTCTCATGGGCACAGATGTAAAGTTGAGCTATGTACCTATGCTGACGTCCCCTTCCCTCTCGACCCTTGTGTGGCAGTCAGAATAATCTAAGCTTAGTCAATTTTAAATGGATTTGCACAATCTCAATCTGAACGAATGAACTATAGAGTCTTTGAAATTAACAACCCACAAGGTTCTGCTGCTCTCTTACAAGGCCTCATGTTAAAACTTTTAAAAGAATGTGTGTGTTTGTTTGTTGCTATGGCCATTAGAATTATTTTGGACAGGGTCTCACCTTGAGGTAAAGTATTCACAGGCTGGCCTTGAACTCACAGAGATCCACCTGCCTCTTGTCTCCTCAGTGCTAGGACTAAAGACATGTACCAGACAAAATAAGTCCATTTCTTAAAATCAAAAACCACAAGGACTGCCAACTAGCTGAGTCAGATAAAGCCTTCCCAGGCGAGCATGAGGACTTGAATTTGACTCTTAGAATGCACAGAAGAAACCTAGGCATGGTGGCATGTGCTTATAACACCAGTGCTGCTGAGGTAGAGAGAGGTGGACCTCCACTGCTTGCTGGCCATACAAGCTAGCAAATATGTGAACCTGGGTATCAGCAAAAGGTTGCTTCAAAAAACAAGATGGCAGTTCCTACAGTAACACATACATGTACCTGCACCCCCCCCCACACACACAACCAATACATACACACGTATGCAAAGAGACCTTCTTTTGAAGTAGTGCTAATCTTCTGCTCTCCACTTAACAGAAGTAAACTAGGGTTCACAAGAACTAACAGCATCCACTCAGCAGGGAAATGCAAGGTTCTTGATTCAAGAGCATCTGTTTTGAGGCTTCAAGATCTCTCAGCTGGAACAGTCCCAGCTGGACTCTTAAGAAAAACTAGTACAAATGACAGGCGTTTGAGAGATTTCTCGGTGGTAGAAAAGCAGAAAATAATTAGGAACAATTTGGAACTTGGGAGCGTGATTGTCTCAGACTCTGTCATGTCTTCCTACAGGTCTTTGCTTGTTCTCCAAGGATGTTTTGGGGTATCCCCTTCAAGAAGTTTCTCCTTTCTTCACTCCTTATTATTTAATAAGGCAATAAAGATATGGTTTACCAGTGCCGCCCGGACATTTGAATACTCATATTCCCCACCCCCACTTGTGTACACATGCATGCACGTGTGTATAGGAGCAGATTCACATGTGTGCCCATGTGTGTGCAGTGTCATCCTCAGAAACATGGCCCATCTTTCTTTAACCTGGTACTCATTAATTAGCCTAGACTAATTGGTAGGGCCATGGACACTGCCATCTCCCCAGTGCTGGGATTCCCAGTGCATACCACCACACCCAACATGTTCACAAGAGTTCTAATCAAGCTTATGTCTTCATGCCTCCAAGCCAGCATCTGACCAACTGCACTGCCTTCATTCCCTGGTAGCATTTCCAAATATCTACTGCAGTAGAACATCACATGCCCCCTCCTTTGTCCCTCTACCTCATGGTAAGTGTGTGCCGTGCTCTTCTGTCTGTTTTCAATCTTTTCAGATTTGACAGATGACAAGATCTATAGTTGTAAACATCCTTCCTCTGAAGAAGACACACACATTCTCAGGATGAGATTTTCTTTAGCATTTTGTTCATAACCCCTTCCAGGGCTGAACCCCTATAATGAAGGCACATTATGCACCATGCAGTGAGTCTCCATGCAGGGCCTGAGGAGCTACTCATGTTCTTTTCCATATTGGTCTGGGAAGATATTTTAGCTAATGACACATTAACTTCATATTGAAAAGTCAATTTTTCTCTTAATATTTTTCTTAGTTTAGACTTCCCTGCAAATAGATATGGAGGCGTTAACTCTACAGCACCAGGACAAGGGAAAACAGATGGAAAGAGACAACAGAAAAGTGGAGAGCTGTTCAAAATGTGAGCCACAGGGTGTTGGAAGGAAGGAGTAAAGGCCTAGGAGGCCTGCTCATACTCAAGGGTTGGCAGGTGGCAGTGGGTAAGTGGGTCTCCCAGGTAGAAATGCAGGAAGGGCATCGAGGAGGAAGTGTGTAGAATGGTGCACTAGGGTGGGAAGGCTCTCTACAGCTGGAATAAAATCCCAAGGAAAATGAGCAGCCAGGCTGGGCTGCCTGCCAGAAGGGACACGCTGTAAGTATCGCAGTATTTGTTAATAGACAACATGTATGCCACATTTGTCCTCTTCAACACAGCGATTTGAGGAACTTGAGAGTTGTGACTACAGGGCCAGACATGGTCATACTGAAGAGTCAGAGACAAGTAGATCTCTGTTAGGCCAAGGCCAGTCTGGCCTATATATCAATTTCCAGGCCTGCTGGGGTACTTAATAATACTCTGTATTAAAACAACAAGAAAAAATACCACAGAACAATAAGAAAAGTTAAGATTATAACTAGGAGTGATCATATTATCAGAAAGGGCTGGGGTGGGGCAACTTAGTTAGGCTGGTGAGAAGGAAGGAATTTTTTTTTTTTCTTTTATACATATCAATCAACAGAAGAGGATAAAGTCATCCCTATGTTTTTCTGGATATCCTGTACTGCAGAGAGCCTCTCAGGAAACTAGGACCTCGGTTTAAGAGACATAAGATTTGATCATAGGATGAGGATATTCAGTATGGAGGTGATAGCGACCACTCCAATGGGGGGGGGGGGGGGGGATTGGAGATGCTCACACACAGCCAGGGAAAGGTATGTGATTAACCAGGAAATGCCAGTGATAAGTACTATCCCAATGGTAGCCAGGGAATACTAGTGAGGAGAAAGCACACCTGATAAAGAAGTGGCCCCTGTTTAATTGAAATTAGTGTCTATATTGTAACAACACAACTTCTCAAGTTTGGCCTCAACTAAAACAGACAATATGCATGCTGGAAGAAAAGGCTGGGGGTGGTGGTGTTGATAATAGTTATTCATCTCCACTGATGGGTTATTAAGGAAGGAGGGAGGTAGGAATAGAAAGTGTGAGAAACAATACACATCGGAAAGTCTTCTGCTTGGAAAAGTATGGCTTCAAAGCAAGCCTCTTTCGAGGCCACAGGCAGCCACATCCTATACAATGGTGTTACTCCTCCCTCTAAGGACAAGCTTCCCCCCCCTCCTCTGGCAAGAACATCTATCTATCTAACATGGTAATTGAATCAAATTTAATTTAAAGAAAATCAAAAGTCCTTTCAATGCATTGACATAAGAAAGCACTTAATCTCAATAAACCAGCAGTTAGGGTAGTGAGAAAATCTACAAGAGCTCAGAGGTGCATAGCAAATCAAAATCTTCCCATCCCCATAAAGAAATAAAGCCAACATCAGCTTCCTTTCTGGCCTAAGCCACATAGAGCATAATATATATTAGAAAGATGGGTTGGGGCAATGAGCTGTGACCACTAGTGATTCAAAGGAATCCCTACACACGACTCACCATTTTCACAGAACTGCCTTGGCTCCAGAAAATGACATTTACTCAGATTCTTACTAAAATGAGCCTCTTTGCTGCTTCAGATGTTATTGGATTTTTTGGCATATATTTCAGAATAGCAATACCTTGATTTTGCCTATGAGTGAGACAGGGGTCCCCACAGGAACACTCTCACACCCATGGAAATATTTTTATTACCCAACCAGGGGAAATGAGAGAATGAAAGATTATTTGGTCTGGCCAGGAAGATAGCTTAATTCAGGTATGTTATGTTTCCATTATTTGCATTTCCCTTGGAATATGAATGCCGCCTTCTAGTATTGTGATATTGGTTTTTCAAAACTACATTTGTGTAGTGCCTTCTCTCTCCCCCCCTCTCCCTTTCTTCCTTGCTTCCTTCTTCCTTCCTCTTTCCTTCCTTCCTTTTGTGTGTGTGTGTTTGTTTTTTGTTTTTTTAGAAAAAGGAAGGACATCGCTGAATTAAGCAGGCCCACCCTCAGTCTCATATGTGCTCATTTGCTCCATTTAAGCAGGGATTCCTCAGATTTTCTTCAAGTCTTTTACATAAAGCAAGTGTCAGGCATCATAAGATCTTTTGGGTGGGGAGAGCCACTAATGGTTGCTAGGCTTTGCAAATCCATTTCTCATCTGCAGAATGACAGACACTGTTATGCCTTGTAGCTCTGGACTCCAAGTGTCTTTGGAGTACAATACTGACTTTTTTTTTTTAAGTCAGGATCTACATAGCCATGGTTAGGCTAAAGCTGCTACATAGACAAGTTTTGCCTCAAACTCACAAAGATCTGTCTAGATGGCTTTTAGAACCAGTTCCTCCTGCAGACCTCTTAGCTTGTAATAAACAGGTAGGTAGGTAACCATGTCACTTAGACAGTATTTAGCAGTAGCAACAACAAAACCACAAGCTTTTTGCCTTTTTTTTTTTTTCCCTCTTGCCATCTGGAAGTTGGCAAGTTTTAGGGAAAAAGGCTGGAAGCCATTGACCCTGGAATTTCTTCAGATTATATCTGGGTAAAGCATTCACAATTATGCTCTCAAGATTTCTGGATGTGTCTGTTGTTAATACTCTGGACACACACACACACACACACACACACACACACACGTATGTATGTATATATACATATCTGTGATATATATATGTGTGTGTATGTATATATATATACACATACCATGAAGTTGTCTATTGTCTGGTTGTACTAACTTCTCATTTAAGAATCAGTAACAAGTACATACATAAGGTCAATAATTTTTACAATCTGAACCCTTTTGTATGACCACATTTAAAGAAAAAATGGTATTAGCATTCCAGACACTACTAACATGCAGCCTCTGTAGTCTGGAAGGACCCAAACTCAACATCTCACAAGATCGGCCCCTCTTCTTCAAGCATTCCAATTCAACATCACTCCTCAGAAAAGGCCTCCTCGGACATGCCCAGAGAGAACACATCCCATCCCATATCTTTATGCACCTTTTCTACTCAACTTGTCCATTTAAAAACTGTTTTTAAGTTTTCATACAAATATGTAATATATATGAGGAATTTTGCTCTCTTGCCTGCCTACTTCCTTCCCTCTCCCTTTCTCATCTCCCTCTTTGTTCGGTTTCCTTTCATGCCATATGCAAACACATGATTTTAAATGAGCAGACAGTTCTCAGAAGATAAAATGTAAAGAGCCAGTAGACATATGAGAAAATTTCAACTTCACTAGTTATTGTCAGCAAATAAAATTTATTTTATGCTTAATTTTTTTCGCAAGGTTCATGAAACTTGAAACCCTTTTATAGCTTGAACATGTCTTTTGTTTAAAAAATAATAAGCCATTTGCTGTCAGTGTCTCACCCACACACAATACAGACATGGTCTGACATGACACTTTGTTTCCAAAGTTCATTCCCATACTTCCTGTGCCTGGCAGAAGTAGCATTCCAAATGTAACAGAATACTGGATTCCCTATTAGCCCAGATGATTAAGGCTTCATGCATAGAACATTATCATCAAAAAAATATAAGATGTCTTGGAACTTTAAGTTATTTTTACATGTGCACACCTACAGTGATAATGAATAGTCAATACCTGTGGACTTCTTTTGAATACAATACATATCTACATAATAAATTCTCACACATATTAACACAACTAATAAGTACCTAATAACTTTTTCTTTTGACCTATACAAAATATACCCATACCCACAATACAAACATATATAGTCATTATTCTGATACTAAATATGTTGTATTATTGATTCATACAGAAAGAATTACAACTGTTTATGGTGCTACATTTCTGGCAAGAGATTTTACTGCACATTCTTTTGCTAAGCCTCAGACTTTAAAATTCATTTCTAAGACTCTTAGCTGGTATAAAGCAGCTTGGCATAATAAGTGAGTTTTGATTTTCTCTCCAATGTTCTTGGCTGCTGCAAAAAATTGATTTCTAAGACTCTTCTCATTGACCTATGAGGCTGTGAAGAGGAGATAGCCCTTCTTAATCTCAAAGATCAGGTAAAGCTTACACATCTCTGCCATTGTACAGATGTCACCTTCAGAGACTGCCTCCCTGTGCCTCTCTGGAGAAACACAAATGTTTTGGTGACAGGACACTGACTGACAGCTTTTGACACTCTGTAAGAGGCTGGTGAGTAACGATAGCTTGGTATCACCCACTGGAGGACTCCTGCATCCACACACCACCATTTTATCTGAATGCACACACAAGGACTAGGATAGCTCTTTAATCCAAGTATTTATTGCTGAGGCGAACAGGAGCAACACCAAAAGGTATGCCTTTTTAGTTTTATCCAGACATGTCACAGTGAGGTTTCTCGGCCCCGGGCGGCCAGAGGTCCAGACCCACAGACCTGCCACTGCTTAGGCCCCCAAAACTGAGCCAGACACTTATATGAACTTCAGGCTGTTTGCCCTATGGCTCAGATACATTGCTAGCTGCTTCTTTCATCTAAATTCAACCCATTCTCATTAATCTGTCTGCCACACAGCCCGTGGCTCACCTGTGTTCCTCACATGCTTCTTCTTGGGCAGCTTGCTCCGTCTGTCTCTGACTGCTCCCTTCCTTTCCTACCTATTCTGATTCCCCACCTACTTTTTCTATGGTGCCTGCCACGGGCCAAAACAGCTCCTTTATTTAAAGATTGATATTGACAGCATACAGAAAGACATTCCCACATCACAGACAAGCAGTTGGAACATCAAGTTGGAACACATCAAAACCACACAGGCTGCACTTCAGCTGAGTTGCCTTTCTACATGGTAGCTCCTAAGACAGCAAGGGCATTCTGTTCATTTCCTTAAAGTTAGATAAGGCTAATCATTTAGTGGGATTAATGGTCCTTAACCCATCTTCTTTTATTAAATAACTAAAACTCAGAAAATTTAAACTTGCAGACAATGGCCAGGAAACTTCTCTTTATCTTTCATATCATTTTTTTTTCCTTCCTAGGACCTGAGAACCTAAAGAAAATGTTGAATAAAGACACACAATTAACCTCCATGTTACTACACACAACTCATCGGACAAGTCTAAAATCAAGCGATTATACATGGTGATGCCATGCCAGTTTACTACTATTTCATAAAGCATCACAGTTGGAGGCTGTTACTTTTACTTTGACAAAACAGGGAGTGTAGTACGTTTCCTAAACAGCTTGATTCCAACAGATAAACAACAGATAGAAAGAAAAAAGAAAATCCACTATAGAGGGCCTCATAGCATTTCAATTAAAAAATAAAAAATAAAATAAAATCACCCAAAGTCTCATTAACTCCATGCTATAGAGTTTTACTAGTGTGAACTTCTTTGATTGAAAAACACGTAAGATACCTACATTTTCTCTCCAGATTGCTGGGTCCCTTTTCATTCTTAAAACACATCCTAACTGCATAAGTAGCTCCCCCAACTCACATTCACAAGTTATCTTCTAGAATGTTTGTCTTTCAAAACCTGGATTGGAAATACCCTATATGGGCAGGACCTCCCTGACAACTGCTTCATTGCCATATCTACCCATCCTTCCAGGTGATTTAACCTTAGTATGTTTGTATTTTTTGAAACCGAGTTATAATTCCTTTTCTATACGTTTGTCACACCTCCTATAGTTTAAGTAGAAAATTTCCCCCATAGACTTCATGCTTGAGTTTCATTCTCAGCTGGTGGTTCTGTTTGGAAAGGCTATAGAACCTTCAGGAAGCAGAGCTTTGCAGGCAGAACATCACTGAAGGCTTGTCTTGAACTTTTACTAGCTGCCCTGTTCTTTCTTTGGTTTCTGTTCCTACCACCATAACTTCCTACCTGCTGCCATGTCTTCTCTGCAGTTACAGACTGTGTATCCCTGAGACTGTAAGCCAAATAAGCCCTTTTTTATTCAAGTTGTTTTTGAGAATATCTTCTAACACTGCATTAGAAAAATAGCAAAGACACCTCCTATGTGAAAACCTTGATGGCAAAGATGAGATGTTCTGGAGTAGGACTCCCCAGAATCACACATGGGGATCAATGCCAAGTGGCTTCTCAGAAAATACCTAGCAGCAGGGAAGAATAAAGGATAAATGGATGAAGCAACTTAGTGTTCTAGTGTGGTACCATTTCCCCTGAAAGCAGCTTTCTCTTCTGTATCAGAGTTTATCTTCTCTCTCCTCCCCCTCAAGCACTGTTCAATTTCCAAGTTAATAACAGCAAGAGACTGGTGAAGTGCCCAGGCATGATGATTTTACTATTGAATAATTTACTACTGTGGTTTATATAAGCAGTGGTTCATATTTATGTGCTTTTAATTGGCAGATGTTTTTCTTCATGAATGGAGATGCTTGTTTATGTTTTACTTCCTGCTTTATTGGTTTGGTTATAAAGTCATTTGTGAAATGATTCTCAGTGTGCAACATCCAAGCCAAAGAGAAAACCTACGCAACTGCATTTTACCATCTTCCCAAATTCACTCATCCCTCATGAAATAATCTTTGTATTTAGTTTCTTATCCTTTTAGACACATTTAGTCATATACTTACTTTAGGCACATGTTTTGTATTGTTTAGGTAAAGATTGTATACCTGTGTAAATTCCCAAGTTTTATAAATATCTCATTTAAAATAACACCTCAAAGATGTTCTCAGGTGAGAAATAGACCACATGCTTCATCAGAACTAATCTGTTTGTCACTTCAGAGTATATTAATCGCTCCAAACAGAATGAAATGAATTAGCTTTTATTCTTTTATTCTTAAAAATCCCTGAACATATCTCTCTATTACAAGGTTTCATCTATCAAAGTAAATTCTTAAGGCAGAATTCCTAGTTCAAACAGAATACAGAGAGAGCAAAGCATGAATGTGTCACCTTACAAAACCACCAATGCTATACAGTAACAGGTTTATATTTCTTTCTTGCTTTTATCTTTTGGTCATTGTGATGATATCAACTATTTGACCTGGCCAAACGTGGAGATAGCTGAATACACACTCAAAGAAATCACACCACACAGACATTAGGACCTAGCCAAATGTGGAGATAGCTGAATACACACTCAGAGAAATCACACCACACAGACAGTAGGACCTAGCCAAACATGGAGATAGCTGAAAACACACTCAAAGAAATCACACCACACAGACATTAAGACCTAGCCAAACAGGGAGAGAGCTTAATACACACTCAGAGAAATCACACCACACAGACATTAGCAGGGTCCTGCTCAACTCCTTCTCACAGACATCCTGATGATAAAATCATGGTTCCAAACTGAATTCACATTTAACATCAAGAAGGGGCCTGAGATGGTGGCACACTTTTTTAATATCAGTAGTTGGGAGGCAAAGGCAGGCGGATCTCAGTGAGTTTAAGGCAAGGCTGGTCTACATAGCATGTATTAGGCCAGCCAGGGCTCAATAATTAGACCCTTGTAGTAAGAGGTTTCTGGCCCAGACTTTTGGGCCTAGCCTCAAGGTTTAGGCCACAGACTCACAGACTCGCAAAGACAAAGACACACAGATACATAAGATAGTTTTAGGCTGATTGGTCTAAGGCCCAGGCATATCACTTGCTAGCTCTCTACCCTTCATGTAACCCATGTCTCTTGTTCAGCCATGTGGCTGGGTATCTTTTCTTTAGAGCAGCATAGTTCTCCTCTGCTTCTTCTGGTTTCTCTCTGGCGTTCTGCTCTGTGCTTCGTGCTCTCAGAGTTTTTCTTAGTCTGGTAGCTCCGCCCACACTTCCTGCCTGCCTTCGGCCAATCAGTGCTTTTTATTAAACCAATGGGTGGGACAATTTTTACAATGAAGCAACACAATACCCCTATAGACCCTGTTTTAAAACAAACCAACAAAGAAAGAAAACAAGAAAGGCATTAGAGAAAAAGAATGCTGAGCTTCACCTAAGCTACCTCATTTAAACCTCTTAGCAACCTCTAAGGCAAAATTTATGTGTGTTTTCAGATAACCAAGCTGTGCTGGCTAATGTTAGATCCCCCAAATTAGGAAAATGCACCACAACATATTACATGCAAGGCTGTCCCTGTCCATGGTAGTCTTGCCTGTAGTAATCTACTTTTTAATATTTTATTTCTGTCAAAAAGGCAGAAGACTTCATGTATTATTGTAGCAAAAACTTTGCTTCTTAAAAACAGAACTGAACAAGAAAAAGTGAGAGCCATCTGGCCGAGCCTGGCAGATTAGTCATCATATATCCATGAGAAAAATGTGTATGGAGTCTCCCCTGACTCCATTTCCCTAAGAGCTAGCTGAAATATCAGGGGTTAAATCCATGAGAACTGATAAAATGTAGATGAAGATAGAATTCATACACCTGATAGCTTAGAAAACTTAGATATGAAATTTTAAAAATCTTTATCTTGACCAAAAATAAAATAAAATAAAGCCATAATTTTATTGAAAGCTACCCCAGAATTAAAATCCAAAGTCTGAACTAAAGAAATACAGTTGGCTTTCATACTATTGAAATATTTCTATTACAAGAAATGTTATGTTTTGAAACAAAAAAAATGAACAGAAAAGAATTCTTTCTAAAATATAAAACAGCATGAAATAAAGGGTTAAGACACTTCATTGTGGAGATATGATACAGAACTTATGACCATTACCTGTCTAAGGACGGTGCTTTAATGATACCGAGTATCATTCAGAGAGCATGGATGGTCAAGTCATATTTTTAATCTTTTAATGCAGCAACATCCTTCCTTTGCTGACATATGCTAAAGTTCAGAAAAGGTAAAGATTATAATTGAGAGGGGAAAGGAGGAGAGTCACACACACACACACATACGAGAGAGAGAGACAGAGAGAGAGAGAGAGAGAGAGAGAGAGAGAGAGAGAGAGAGAGAGAGAGAGAGAGAGAGAACAGGAACCACATCTACTCTGCTTCATTCAACCTTTTATTTTCTTTCTTATGATACAACAAAGCAAAATAAAAGTACTAGATATGAAAACCAGAGATTGTTCTCAGCTGAGTCTTGGCAAGTTCAATTGCTTTAGTAATGGAGCTGATTCCTGTGACCTTTTCAATTATGATAATCCCTCAAAGAAAATTAAAACCACTTGCTAAAACACGGTGCCATAGAAAATTGAAGAAAACTTTGGAGAACATTCCTGAAATTCTTCTCAGTGTGTAAAATACATTGGTCTGATATGTCTCCTCATCATTTAAAGCCTGACTATTTGTGAGTAAAAAGTCAAGTTAACTTGAGAGGGTTTTTTTGTTTGTTTGTTTGCTTGCTTGCTTGCTTTTTGCTTTTTGTTTTTTTTTGGAAAGCCCCTATTTTCTGAGTCTTTGTTCTTTATTTTTTTCTCTTCTATGTATAACTTCTAAATTGAAGAACACCTAAAAGGGGGATGGGAGACTATGCATTTGTCTAAACATCAAGAGGCTTTGGAATTGAAGGAACAACTAGTACTTCATTGAGAAGTGGTGCTTTGTTTGAAAGACTACAGCTGAGTGAGTGGCCTGAGAGTTACCAGAATCTCCACTTGCATTCTAATGAGCCCATCTGCCCCAGAGCATGATTGCATACAAAGACTTAGGCATCTTAAGGAAGATGGTCCAGGATGTTCTTTCTTGTACAAAAGATGACTCAAGAAATGTGTTCCAATTCTCATCAAATGACTGAATAGACCAAAGGAAATACAGAGTAAAAAATAGAAAACTGAAACAGCGCTAACTTAGATGGATGAATCTCAACCTTCCTAATGCTGAGACCCTTTAGTACAGTTTCTCATGTTGTGGTGACCTCCATAAAATTAACTATATAATTTTTCTACTGTTATGAATTGTAATATAAATATCTGAGATGCAGGAATCTGATGTGCAACCTAAAAGGATCACAACCCACAGGTTGAGGACTTCTGGCTTAGATGAACTGATTGCAGTTCACCTTCAACAATGAAAATCACATGTATAGAGACAATATCTAAAAGCCGAGACCTTTAAGTACTTTTCTCCTTCTATTGCCCTTAATACTGTGCCTCAGTTTCTCCCAGTTAAAATGGGAATAATACCAAATGTCCCAGATGACTCACAATACCACTTTAAGAATTAAATAAGACATCGAGACAAAGAAACAGAAAAAAAAACCTACAGGATACATATTAATAAAGAAAATGGAATTATAATTACTAGTTCTGATTCACAGAGTTAGACTTTCAGGATAAATATCAATTTATCTGCTGCAGCAGGGTAGAAACCTGTGGATCCAATCAACATAAGGCATTCTGCTATTTTCTGAGTCTTTTAGTAAAAAACCAGAGACTTGATTGAATAGAATAAAAAGAAAATAGATGGTGTTTGTTTCAAATTCATATTTCTGTCCTTCCTATTAAGAACCAGTAATGCAACAATTAATCTACAGCATGCAATTTAGAAAGCATACAGTGACTGATAACTGGAGTTTTTAAATTCCATCATTTAAGCAGATCAGTCTCAAACATATGCTACACAGGATTCAGAAAGATAATGAAGACTTGAGCATCAGCATTATGACCCTTAATTTCAAAAGGAGTATGTTCTATTGCTAAAGCATTTCATGCATCATGAGGGATAACATCAGGAAACGACAAATGTCATCACCTAAAGAACCCCTTTGCACTGGTCCTGGGCCAATTTTGTAAAAAACTGAGATGGAAAAATAGAACACAATGTATACCCCTGTGTTCCAAACAGCTGGAAGGGCCACATGAAAAGGCTGGGCATGCCTTCACAATGCACCTGAAAACCTGTCTGCAACCTCAGACCCAGGGTCATAGGTGATTTGAGAAAAACTGGAAAATAACAAATAACTCATTTCTTCTGGAGGGGACAATAGAGTTGTCAGTGATTAAAATGTGTCAGGGCTTTGTTACAAAGGAATTAAGAAAAGCATTTCAAGACTTGGATGTACCTAGTCATACACACATAGTAGTCTTAGAGAATTCAGAGGGAAGAATTCCTTTTACAACCTCATTACAGAGAGTACTTTTAAGACATCAAAGCAGAGGATGTGCCTGCAACACTACTTAGAGGTATGCGGATGGGAGATGAAGTCACTTCACTGAAGGATCTCAAATGTGAATTTGTCTACAGAGTGTGCTTCCTAATGGACTTTTCCAGCATCTTTATTATCTAAGGTAATATCAGTGAGATTCTTGGGGTTTTTTTTTTTGATTTAATGTTAAAAAACATTGAAAGCATTCAAAAATATTACAAAATTTGCCAATAATTTCATGGTTTGCTATTACCATTTAGTGTAGTTTGAAGTAACTTCAAGATTGTCCTTACCTAGTGGTACTTTGAAAACATCTCCCCTAATAGTACTAGGGAGATGACTAAAAGAGGGAACCCATAAAGTCAAAAGCCTAGCATCCAGATCAAAAATACAGGCATGACTATGAACATATGTAAGACAAGAATGCTGTGGACATGCCAAAGCCAGAAATGCCTGTGAATATACATAAGCCAAATATGGCTACTAACATGCATAAACCAGGCATGGCTGCAAACATGCACAATCCAGGAAGAGCTATGAACATATATAAGGCAAGAATGTGTGTGAACACGTCTATAACTTCAGCTTAGTGAGAAGCAAAGATAAGAGGTTAGAGGGCCTTAATGGTTGCCAGGAAAGCTTCATGTTCAGTAGCAGATCCTGTCTCAAATGAATAAGATCAAAAGTGACCACAGAGACACCCGAGGTCTTACCCTTACTCTGGTTTCTGTAAGCACATTCACCCATATGAGTACACATCACACACACAAACATACACACACACCACACTCAAAAAAATAAGATATTACAATTATTAATTGGGAAAATAAAAGTACTGCTGAATTAATTATAAAAATGTGGTATGTAACTATGTTTAACCTTCATTTATTAGATTCCTACTAAAGAAAAAAGGAAAGACGCCCATATGGTAATACCCAGTGAACATTGTATAGCCATTCATCCCAGAACTGAACAGAACAATGGTGGTCTTTACTCATGAAGTTAATATCAAGGGAATGAAGAAAGACAGTAAATCTGTTTTGAGACCAAGGGTCTGACTATGCATGCCAGTCTTGATTTGGACTCAGTATTCAGCACAAGTTGGCCTTGAACTTGCACCCTCCTGGTTCTGTCAGCCAAGCACTGGGAACAGAGAGACACAGGCTACTATGTCCATTCTAACTATTTAACAAAACAGGTAAATAAGGGCAACAGAAACCTTTCCATGGTAAGGGAGAGTATGACTATTCTTAATTCTCAAGATTAAAAGTACAATTTAATGACTGTAAACTCAATAAATGGTTCTTTTGAATAAGTTCTACCCAGTGCTCTAAGCTACCAAACCTCTTTAGAGAACAGAGGCAACATTTCTGATATAATCCATAACTACTTACAAGTTCAATAGCATAGAATATTACTACAGAGAAGAAGCTCAATGGCTTTGAGGAATGGTACTCGCCATCATAGGCTGTGGACATGAAACCTGCATTGGAATGGTGGGTGACATTATCCTAGAATAATAATCATTCTATGGCCTAGTTCCACCATCAACTAACTGCTTTTTTTTAAGCCAAGAAAAGAGATAGAGAATCAGTTAAGTGTCAACATAGAGGACCAGGACCAGATGCATTTTCTACATAATGTTCTACAAGATCAGCAGGAGTATGGGAATCTTTTATTCCTGAAATGCTGACAGTTACCTTCATCTAAACTATGTTAAGGGTTTGCATGGTTGAGAGCCTCAGACAGGCCTTCCACTGTTTCCTTCAGTTCCACCACTATGGAAATTCAATCAAAGGCTGGGGGTAAAGATTTCAGTTCCTGTCAAGCCAAGATATTAAAGGTGGCTTTTCTGATCACAGCAATTCTCAGACAGTGCAGGTGTTGTGATGAGTCTTAAAATACAATCTGACATTTTTTCAACTGCTTGTTCCAATGTCCAATACTGCAATTATTAGATGTCATATCGTATCTGATAAAACAGCAAAAGAATGAACCACCAGCTGGACAGATACGCATGTATGCATATCTCTATAGAAAGAGGCAGGCAGGAGTTTTGTTAACACTGGGGAAGACGGGAAACAGCTCAACAATAATGAAAACAAGAACAGGAACGAAAAGGAGAGAGAAAGGCTATGCAATTGCCACTTTTTAAAGATAGCGTCTGGAAATCTGTCGTCTTTGTGACGATTCTGTGAATGAATTATACATCAAAACGTAATAAAACTAAGAATTTAAGTAATACCTCTGAATATACCTCAGAATAATGTAACAAGATAATCAGAAGACCTCATTCAAATTCATGTTGATTAACAGTACATAGTTTTTGGACTGACTGATTTCTGCCTTTGAATAACTATGCTGCCTAGACAGACCCCATTATTGAAAACACCAGAAAACTGTAATGGGATGAGTTTCTGAACTAGGGTTTTCATGACAACTTTGATATAAATGATACTCCCCAGTGTTCTGAACTGTACACAGCAGCATTTACCACACATAGTGTGGGGGACTACAAATACCATCTTAAACAGAACTTTTATCTAAAATGTATTTATTTTTAAAGCTGAAGATCTTATATGTGATGAGCATGACTTCTAATTTTAGTTATAATTATTTTTAAATATGCAAAGTTATTCCTGACATCTCAAAAGAACAAGTTGTTACTGTCTGTCGGCTCATTTTTAGGAGAGCTATATCATAAAAAATGTATACCTTCATATAATTAAAATACATAAGCAGTGTGAGTTGACTAAAGTAATATGGGCTATTAAATAATTCAAAATTGTGTTTAGAGGCAGCTGTTTAATTAAAAGGTAAAACTGCAACTAATCCACTGTGGGTGACAGAAACACAGCCTATATTGGTGGTAAGAGACCCTAGGATGGAGACTACGGAATGAATTCAAGAAGTCCTCAGCCTCACATAATGAATGTAGTCAAAATAGCCACAATAAATCAATTAAATATATTTTATATCAAAGATTATCAGAAGCTGCTTCACTTCTAAGTTCCTTGTAGCTAGCAATCTTGCATTTCAAGGTAACAAAACCTCTCTACTATACATATTGCTAACCATCATCCAACTTGATCAATTGGCCCAGAACTTCACCTTGGCTTACAGGAGGCTAGAAAAGCCTATTAAGCATGAGATCCTTCCAAAGTTAAGAATTCAAGCTCAGCAATCAAGCACCTGTTTATAATTGCTGTACAACCTTAACAAACACAATGGCCAATTAATGTACAAAGTAAACTAACCTCCCCAACAACTGACAGTGTAGTTCAATGGAGAAATAGTTTTCACCTATTGGGGGGAGGGTGTTAAGTAAAAGAAGAAATTATTGTTAAAGGAAATAATAGAATCATTTGTTAAAATAAGTAAATAGCAAACATGATTTTCCTAAAGTATATAGATGATCCGATTCTAGTCAATTCTCTTAGAAAAGTCACAATATATGAATAAAGTCATATGTGCAAAGATGTTTATTACAGAAATGTTTTAATAGAAGCAAAAATACATAAATACTAATAACTTGACAAATAATGATGGCACAATTATATAATGAACTAAATGTATAGGGTTAGCACTTATTTTAAAACAATATAACTAACAGAAAGGAAACTGTACAATAAATGCTGTATTAATTCATTTTTTACATAGAACACTAAAATAAAATGTGAAATAATTGTTTTTGAACTTTGTCTAGACTTTAGTAAGTGGCATTAATACACTTTGTACCTTGATCTATGCTCTCTTTGCTCACTAAACCCATCAACTAAATGTGTAGGCTGTAGATAGCCATTGTAGTAATGTCAGAAATGGGAGGAAGTGAGAAAGTATAAGGCAGACAAATGAATTCTTGTTTGGAACAATTTCAGTATAATTAGATAATTTATACCCTCTGAAATATATAAATAGTTGTCTTTAACAGAAAAAAAATAAATTATTTCAGTATTTTTTTTTCTGCTTCCAAAATTGAAAGGATAAAGGGTAAGAGTTCCTCTAGAGTGACAGAAGAAAGAATGGGAAGATGGGGAGTGACTTTCACCTTATACATGAGCAACATAAATAGTTCACGGGGTCTAAACATTCACATCATATGTCCTGTGAATTTTATTTGCAAATTATAGGGTCAGCAGAGCAGAAAATGAGAGTCTTTAATTAGGCAGAGCAGGTGGCTAAGGGCCATGAGGTGAATACTAGCCACATCGCTGTCCAGGGCCAAATTCATGGATTTGACCTACAGCATGAATTTTAAGGATGAGGGCAACTGTCTCCAAATAGTCATCGCTTGAGTGAAGTCCAAGCACTGTGTGCAGTTTACTGGACTAGGTTTATTGATCCTTAATGAGTTGGTTTATTCTTCAGTTGGGTTAGGATTTACTGCTTCCAAATGACTTCCATGCTATCCATACTGTACAACCCTCTGTGCTGTGCCTACCAATAGTTCTGCTTCCTTTACTGGCTTTTCTAAGCAGTACGAAGCATTAAAAAATGAGAATAACCTAGTGCACAACATTCAACTACTTTTATGAGCCAAAGAAAAGATTTTTAGGGCAATGTAACTCTTCCCTGTGCTACTAAAACACACATCATTCAAAATTTATCCAAATCTATCATGTATGTAACATCAAGAGTGAGTGCTGATACAGATGTGCTTTGGGAGGTTGTGATGAGTCAGTTCAGCTCCATCAGTGACAGCAATGTGAAAAATAGAGGATTGGTACTGGAGAAGCTGCATATGGAGAAGGGCAAGATATTTCTTAAAATCTCTAACTTCTATTCCATTTTGATGTGAACCTATAACATTCTCTAAAGATAAAGGTTATTAAAATATAGATCCAAAACTTTAGAGACTCTTCTAATGTAACAAGGCTTTGCCTTATAAAATCTAATGTTTTGTTTTTTTACTTTCTAGAATAGTAGTCATTTTAGAGTTCCTGCTGATCACCTCCACATGGCTCCAGCTCTCAATTGCGTGGCTCTTCTACTTGCAGGCAAATTACTGTGCAATGAATCGATGAGCAGGCTCATGCCCATGTGCTATTATTGCTTAGCATACCTTAGTTTATTCATCTGTAGCATGGGAGAACTGGTGGTTATCTATGTCACTGAAAACTCAGAGTAAGCACTCAAAAGATGTCAATTCCTTTTGTTATGACTTACCACAACTAAAGAAAAGAACCGTCAAGACTTCATCTTTGACCACATTACATAGAATGACTAAAGAAGAAAATATACAACCTTTAGGAATGATGATGCTCCATCTAGAATTCATTAATACTGAGAACCTTTACCTGTTTAGAAAATTACTTACAACTATATCTAGAATCATTGTTCTTTGCATTTGAAGCCACCTAACTCAAAGAAGGTCTCATTGATTTTAGTTTTGTGCCCCCCAAATTCAATCCTGCTTCCTAGATTCCTAGACCATTCTTCAGAAGAGGATGATTTAAAAAAACTGATGTTCAGAGCTTACCAAATTTGTTTTCAGAAATATTACTTTTTGCTTAATATGAAATAATAAATAATTCAAAAGTCTCACATTATCTAGGAATTACATTTAAGTGATCAGTTGGTGATCTCTTGAACAAAAGCATCCGGCTCACTAGAGGAATGCTTCTCTCCATTTAACATTGTTCCCTTTGGAGAGGATGAGATAGCTTGTGAGAGAAATCGAATGGATCTTGGCTGTATTCAGAGAGAGAACAAAGGCAGGCAGGCAGGTAAAGGACACAGCACCATGGAAATGACATTTAGTTTCCCTTTGAGCTCTAAAGTACTGAACATTTCAAAATCTCTATTTGAAGAAACTCTGAGAAATCTGTCGAGTGGGCATGAAAATGATATAGGCTGCTGCTCAGGTGCTAATGATGTCAGCAATTATCCCGTCTAGTTGTTTTGTGTTAAGGCAAGAACTGTCATCTCTTCATATCCCACTTCAGTGTGAGGATCATGTACTACAAGCTGCAAAAGCCAACAGGGGCAAGAATGCCAGTCTGGAACCCACCTTTTCCTTCCTGAAAGCAGGACACCAAACTCCCCTATAGAGAGTCCCTCCTATGAAGAGAGAAAAAGCATTGTGTGCGCATATCTGTGTGTCTGTGTGTGCTCATGTATGCATGCACAGAGGCAAGAGTTCAACACCCTGTGTCTCCTCACTCTACACTAATGGTTTTCAACCTAATGTTGTAACACCTTAATACACTTCCTTATGTTGTGGTGACCCACAATAATAATTTAGTTTGTTGCTACTTCATAACTGTAATTTTGCTACTCTTATGAATAGTAATGTAAATATCTTATATGCAGGATATCTGATATATAGCCCCCAAATGGGTCATGACCCACAGGCTGAGAGCTACTGCTCTATACTCTATTTTTCAAGACAGGGTCATGACTCCACTGGGACCTTTTCTGAACTGTCTGGCCATGAAGCACTAGGGATTTTCCTATCTTAGCTTCGAGTTACAGGAGTAGTCAACCATATCTGTTTCGTATTGTTTTCATAGGTGCTGGGATTCTAACTCAAGTCCTCATGTTTGCACACCTTACTGATGGAAATATCCAGCTAGGTCCAGCAATGTTAACCAAACTCAAACAGTTTCAAATGTTTCGCTGTCCATATGACAAAGTACCTTTAAAAAGCAGCTTAAGAAAGTATCCACAATTTGAAGGCACAGCCCATCATGGTGAGGATGAGAAGGTGGCAGGAGATGCTGAGGTCACTTCCACATTCAGGAAGCAGAGAGCAGGGGACCACACTCAGGGACCTTTCTCTTTTGTATTCAGTCTAGGAGTTGAGTATGGAAGAGAGCTACCCACATTATCTCAACTCAGTCTAGAAACTTACACATAAGTGTTGCCATAGGTCTGTCTCCTAGGGGATGCCAGATTTTGTCAAGTTGACAGCCAATGTTAACTATGATATTAAGAATAAAATTTCATTCAACATATCTTGCAAAAGTAATTATTGCTAAATTTTGAGCTTTACCACATTGTAAGTTCTCTACAACTGCTTTTGTTCAAATACTGAACAAATGTGTGTGTGTGTGTGTGTGTGTGTGTGTGTGTGTGTGTGTGCCACATCTTTTACTTGTTCTTTCCTTGAGTGGGAGTTTTGTGTCATGAAATATATCTGAAGTACTTTTGATGTTTCCTCTTGTTACTTCTACTATATTACCTGTTTTATATCAATTAAACTCTTAGTGCCAGTCTCTTCCACAAATCCCAAGAAAATACAGGGATTTAAAGATTATTTTTATTTTATATTTTTATTTTTGTTTATTTATTTTGCCTTCTCAACAAGGTGTTCATCTTCTATTCTGGAAATTCTCCATATGTTTCTAGTTTTCTAACAAAAAGTTATAAAGACAACAAACATACTAAGAAAGGCTTAAACATATTCAATATTTTAATAACTTTTGCATTACTCATCCCTTGGAAAGAACATCTTCCTTGTGTACTCTGGGAAAAGCTGACTTTCAACTGGGCTTTCAGGTTTTTGGGGTTTTTTTTTTTCAATTGTGTTTTGCTCAAACCACAATTTGAGAGTTTCCTAGAGGTGAAGATTAGGCATGCTATTAAGGAAAGAGAGAAAACAAACTCTCTCTCTCTGTCTCTCTCTCTCTGACTCAGTCTCTCCATCTCTCTTTCTCTCTCTCACACACACACAAGGTGGGGAAGTAAGGAGGCAGAGGGTGAGGCTGACCTACTAGGAGAGAGAAAGAACAGAAAGAATGAGACAGGATAAAAAGCAGGGGAGCCATGTTCATGCAGATCCTAGATAATCCACAAATGATGCTGACTGTAACACACCCTTTCCTAATCTAAGCCACACAGTTTCATTGTCTAACCTAGCAGAGTCACTTTTCTACTCCCTCCTGGTGGAATTCCTCTAATGTATTAACAGGTAGGCTGGGGCAATGACTATTGGTCCTATTTTCTACCTCCTTCCCTCCCATTTCAAGAGCATTGTTTTAAATTTTGCTGCTAAATGAAGAGCAAAGTTTGTTCGTAAGGAGCCCCTCAGCCAAGAGCATGGAAGCTATCTGCCGAAGTCATGAACAACTTGTCAGTGAAGTTCAGCAGTAGTAAAAACTCCTGGAAAACAGATCTCTTCTCACCAGTGGGTATTTATATAATTAGGGTCAATTACAATTTAGAATTTCTAGGGCATGGGGCTAAATTACAGTGACATTTAAAAGCTCTGCTAAATTTTCACATTTATCTAGAAGATTTCTGGAGCAACTACGTTGCAATTAAGTAATTTTCTTCTTCCCATTTTTATTACAATTTTCTTCTTCAAGCTTGGCAATTACCCACAACTCCAGGACACTTTCTTTGAGATGTGTGTGAGGAGAGGGAGACCACCTAGACTTTGCTGGAAGCTCCCACACCCTTCCGCAAACCCAGAACCTACTAAAGCCTTATTACATTTTCTAAAGGAGTATTCAAAACATTAACAGGGCACATTGTGCTTGTTCAATGTACTTTACTCAAGTGGTAGAGAATAAAACTTTACAAAGTGGTGGCTCACAACCATCCCCTGGCTAATTCAGTCAGCAGAGAATGAGACTCTTATCTCAGGATTCTGGGTTCGTGCCCCACATTGGGTGCCAAATCTCATTACAGATAGTTGTAAGCCACCACATTATAACTTGCTTGTCCTTTTCTTCTATGCGGCCACTCACACACATTTTAGGAGGCTATACCTTTTGAGCTTCGTTTAATATAGAGAAAAGAAAGTTTCTATTGATGGGTAAATAAAAGTTTAGTAAGCTAATCCAATTGCATTCACTTCTACCAACAAAATGCTATACCTATAAACAAGAACAAAAACAAAGACCAAAGGAAAAAAGCCTGGAAATTTCCCCTCAATAGCACCCAAAGCATCTCTAATATAAGCTGGACTAGCTTTTGATGGTCTTTCAATGACTTGGTGAGGAAATGAATCAGCCTTCGGATGGTCTTACAATGACTTGGCTTTTTCTGAAAAAGTAATAAGCACAATGGTCCTACCAACCACTGGCAAAAACAAAAATATATTACATGCAAGCACCCAACTACTCAAAACATCACCCATTTGTTGTATGAGGTTTCTGGCCCAGACTTTCGGGCCTAACCTCAAAGTGTAGGTCCGCAGTCCCGCAGTCCCACAGTCCTACAGAGACACACAGACGCTTTCATTAGTTTTTGGCTGATCAGCCTCAGGCCCAGGCATATCACTTGCTAGCTCTCTACCCTTCATCTAACCCATGTCTCTTGTTCAGCCATGCAGCTCGGTACCTTTCTTTAGAGCAGCATAGTTTTCCTCGGCTTCCTCTGGCTTCTCTCTGGTGCTCTTCTGGCATTCTGCTCTCAGAGATTTTCTTAGTCTGGTAGCCTCGCCTACACTTCCTGCCTGCCTTTGGCCAATCAGCTCTTTTTATTAAACCAGTGGGTGGGACAATTATTTACCATGAAACAACACAATACCCCTACACCCATTGCCTACCTCATCAGAAAAAATGATAGCCAGCATGGTAGCACATTACTCATAATGCCAGCACCTGGGAGCCTGAGTCAGATAGCCTACATTCTAGAAGGGAATCTAGGATACACCACAAATTCAAGGTAATTTAGGAATACTTGTTTCAAAAAATAAATATTTATAAATATTTTTTAAATGGTTGTTAGAGTATAGAGACATATACCATTAATTCCAAAATGGAGGGCTAGGAAGGTCTTTGTAAGTTCAAGTCCAGCCAGGTCTACATAGAAAGTTCTATATCAGGCACAGGCACCCAGTGAGACTCTATCTCAACAACATAAAATAGATGATGTGTATGATTAGCTACTTTCAAGGTAAAAGAACACATCCCTCCAACTCCAAGGCTTACATTTTGAATTGTACTTAACTAAGAAAGCACACCATACAGGTAGATATACAGGTTTTGATCTCAGAAGAGAGCATAATGTGAGTAACTCACATGTGTACCTGAAACCTTTTATTGAGTAGGGCCATTTCTTTCTAGAGAAAGTTTTAATGATCGCATCTCTGTCCAGTTAATTCCAAGGTGACTTCTTGTGCCATTTCTTCTACATAGAAAGACCCTTCCTACCTCTGCCTACTGAGATCTGGCTTCCAGTCTGAAGCCCTGCTACTTCTTCCTCTCCTAAGTATTTACTTGGTACATGTTATTGCAAGATATGCAGACACAGTAATACAGAAGAATAATGAAGCTGCTTAGCTGTCAGTCACACACTACAGGGCAGGAACTGGTATTTCTGAGCTTCCTGGAGTGATTCTGGAACTGCCAACATTCCTACCACGTCTGGAAAATATTCCAAAAGACACCAACTAGAATCAACAGAGCAGAATTTCATTCATGAATACCAAATGTGGCAGGTGTTTATTTTCATAGGATCTAATTCATTCATCATCTATGTGACAAAATTTGAATGTAAGTATATTAATGTGTTCTCCTAAAATAGTTTTTCAATAGTTCTGGTGGGTAAGGTACTGTATTAGACACTTGATGCAAACCATTGATGAACCAAACCATAGGAAACAATGTTTATAAAAATAGCCAAAATGATGGTAATACTTTAATCTGAGGACTTAAACACAGATGCATTCTAGGGGAATTCGGCTATCATTCACTTCTGAATCCTAAGGATATCTCTTATGTTTTAGACATTCATATTAGGATGAGAGCCCCACAGAATGACAACTCACATTTGTGGGAAGTACATTCAGAATCTTAAGTTAAAAAAAACCTTCAAGATCTCCATTGAGCAGAAAGTTCATAGAAGATGTAGCTAGAAAGTCATAGGGCAAGATCCTCAAAAATCGAGATAGCATAAAACAAATAATAAAGAATGAAAAGTTTTAAACAGGATTATAAACAAAATAATGTCCTTCCAAGCTAACACTGAATATATATAAGACACAGCAGAGAAAAAAATGAGTGAATGCTGTCAAAAGAATCCCTGGCCTAAGCTTAAATAAAAAGAGTATTATTTTAAACACCACCACCAACAACAAAAAACCACTGAAAGCAGATCCATTACATGGTTCCATTGTTGTTCCAGAATATGAATGAATGAGTCTGAAAAGTCATTTCGAGTGACATGTAATGTAAACATACTCAAACAGCATAAATTTCAATTAGTTAGATTTTGAGAGGCATCACATGGTATTTGGATTCAGACATGAAATCAATATTGGCCTTATGGATACTTCCCATGTTGCACAGACCTCCACTCCCATCTACTCTTCTCCCCTCAGAATCAATACAAAGACCTTCTGTCAGCCAGAGAACACAGTAATCTTTAGGTAGAATCAGGAATCTAAATTACAGTGGTAAATGTCAAGAGCCAGTATGTGTGTGGATTTTCCTGATAGGTTCTTTGATATGATTTCTTGTTATTCTTAGAGCTGTACTCATGAGCACATAACAATGATGGTTTAAAGCCTAACTGACAAAAATTAGATTTTCTTTAAGAAATCGTGTCCTTGACATCTTTTTTCATTATCTGAGAAGAATAAAACAGATTTTTTTTTTCAGTTAATTAGTGCTAAGGCATGTATTTTGCATTAGCTTTAAGTTTGCCAAAATGGCTTTAAAAACTTGAACAGATGGCAGAATTACAATAACTTTTTCTTGTGGTTTAGGCTAGAAATAAAGTGTCCTGAGAATTCTTCTCCTGTCTATCTTTCCCATAATGTTAATGTATTTAATAGATATGATGTATTTGTTTTTTTCTCACCGAAGTATAAACGGCTCCAGCTCACCTCAGATGAGTTTAATGAAATGTAGAAATACAAGGGAATTTCCAGGATATAAAATAGAGATAAGTCCACACTTTGAGTAGACACTGTGTGGTAAAGCAGTGGTTGCCAGGCAGATGTTCATGAGGATCTGTCAGATTTTGTGAATGGGCAAACGTTGACATCTTCCTAGAATAAGAGCATGGCAGGAAGCCTCAGTCAGCAGTCAGAAGTGGAAGGCTTAGCCTCTCAACAGTTGTTTTCAGGTAGGCTATGCAAACCCTGCGTAGCCAAAATAGTCCCGTTTTCAAAGTGAATCTCTAGTTAAAATTTTTTGTGAAATATTACCATTAAAATTTGTCAGTTATATCTATAGATAAGAAAAGAAAAAAATACAGGGACCCAAGAACTCAACCTGTGGCTTTCAGATGACAGTTAAATACTGGTCTGCAACTGACATGGGTCTGTAAGGAACACTCACCTTGAACCCATGGCTTATTTCACATTTTGTCTCTAATAAAAATACATTACCTTATCAAAGGAGTGCTGCCTTAAAGCATGGCTTCTGGGGGGAACCTGCACGCGTGTGAAGAAATGCCTACCTCTGTCACCTGTGTGGAACAGTTTTAAGCTCTAAGTTTACCAGTGCAGGGCTCCTTGCTGGGAGATTCTTGACTCTAATATTCTCCACAGAGCCTCTCCTAAATACCCATCTGAAGCCTCTGTAAAATCCATCATAATAAGTGGCTCTCAAAACTGGTACTATTTTAAAAAGCCTTTTTAAGCTTTAATTTTGTAGGAGCACTGGGTACCTTGTGCCCTGTGGTTTTGATATCACCAGTACCAAGTTCTCTAAATCCCCCTGATCACATACCAAAAAGAAAAAAAAAAAAAAAAAAAAAGCATCCTTCTTATCCTAGGACCCTCCAGCCTGTTAGAACTCAGTCATAAATTTTATTGTTTTTACATTACCTATTTTAGGGCATCTTGTTTTTAAATCCACACTGGCCAAGATAATGCGCCACCTGGTTTTGCTTTTATAACACTGAAGAGAAGTGTTACTGTTTTGTTATTTTTGTAGATAAGCAAACTGAGGTTGAAAGAAGCCAATGGGCTTGTAGCTACAAAATAGAAAGCCCTGGACCAGACAGCTATCACCAGACTCTTCATGATTTCATTTCCACTACCCATCAACCGATTGCTTTGGTGGATGTTGCTTGGGTGCAGTTAACTGTCTCCTGGCTCTCTGTTAGTGATAGCAGTACTGCCCTAACCACACCCTTCTGGACATTATCCCAAGGTGTGCCGAAGCCAACCACCGACTGTGCTTCTCTAAGTGTTCTCAGTAGCTCTAGTCCCCTTCAGGTCAGTCTCCCACTTCTTGAGATTGCACTAACACAGAGTTCTTGTCTGGCCTGTATATATACATACATACATACATACATACATACATACATACATACATACATACATACATATACACACACACACATTCACACACAGAGACAGACAGACAGACAGAGAGAAGTGTTGTCTTTAAGCTATGTATAGTTCTGTAATTATAGCTGGCTGATATTAGTGAGGAATCTTAAGCACCTAAATTACTTCCTGTTTTTGTGACGCTTGATTAGCTTCCTCCCTTCCAGTTACAGAAAAACAGATTTGCCTTCACAATAATTTCATCATTACTAGCCTATGTTTGTAGTTTGAGCTTTCTTAGATCAGTTATAACCTCCACGATCTCCTTCATGAATGAAACAATTTTAACATGGGTTAGTTTGTAAATTTATACACAAGCTGTGACTTTACTGCTGCTGAGATCCTTTATTCCATCTAGAGGCTAAATGCACACCTTTCCTAAATGACCTTGGCCAGTACCTCGATGGGTACCCTGAATACTGATTTTACTTTTTACAAAGTTTTGCTGTATCAATTTACAAATGGAAAATTAATAAATAATTGAGTTTTCAGTTTAGTAATTTCTGTTAAAAAAAAGGAATACATAATTTCTTCCATTAAAGAAGCCAATACTCTTACTGCATGTACTTTATGTTACACATTTTAAAGACACAAAAATCTGTTGGGTTTTTTTTTGTGTGTGTGTGTGTGTGTGTGTGTGTGTGTGTGTGTGTGTGTGTGTGTGGAATGGAAACAGTAGGGCTGAGGTACTCATTCTGCAAAGTTCTTGGTTTACAAGCATGAGATCTTGAGTTGATTCTCCAAGACCCACATAGAAGCTGAGCATGGCAGGCTGTGCTTGTAACCCCAGCAATGGAGAGGAAGGCGCAAGTGCTATAAAGCATCTGAAATACATCCTAAATAGGGATACTTTTCTACCTATTAACAATTCTTTCTATCCCTTCTTCCATCATCTCCAGTCTGTTCTGACTTTATTTAAAGATGCAATCTCTCTTTAATCATTGATGTATTTTAAGTTCATGTTTCCCATACTTCTCCATGGAAAGAACATGGGCAAAGAGAATTAACATCTATTTTGTAAAGGGGAAAGCAAGTGATGGAGGAAGAAAGAGGAAGATAGACTGTGACAAGCTGTAAATAATCTGAGGCCTCTTAAAAACATCTGCAGATTTTATATACACATAATATACCAGTGTGGGCCTTCATGAAAAATACATCTCTACTGCAAATATTACAGTAAAAAAAATGGACTTTCTGAGAAGGTGATTTATCTAACCTGTGGCTGTGTACAGCCTGGTGGCATGCTGTGTGACAGTGTGCTGAACTTTCCTTAAGGAATTTTAACCCTGTAAATGAAGGTGGATGGGAACCCCCACCCCTACACCCTTCTTGTAAGGACAAGATTCCTTTGCTTACCTTAAAGCCTCCCACCCTGCCCCCCCTTTTCTCTTCTTTCTACACTGTCTTCCCTATTTCAGAATCTGAATAAATCCATCTTCATTTGACATATGACATTCTAGAAAGTCCAGTACAACATGAGAGGTCCATTATTTATATGATGCAGCTTCAGACCATCTGTGAGATGTTGTATTCCAACAGTGGTGTGGGAGAAACAGGAAAGATCTCTTTACCCATAGCTTTGCTTGAAGCTAAGTTTCTTGCAACCAAAGACAGGTTAAAAAGAGAAAAGCCATCAGTTTTTAAGAGTTTTAAGAAGCAAAGGATCCTTCATGAAGAAATGGAATGCAAAGGAAAAGGAGAGACCTGTCCATGTTTGAACATTAGGCTCAAAAGAGAAAGGGACAATCATAGAGATACAGAGTTTGACCTCATGTGGCAGGAAGGAATTAAGCACAGGCATCAATGCCCCTCCCTCATACCACAAAAGTACCTCTAATTGAAGATCCAATGCTCTCCTGCAGATGTAGGGTGCCTGAGTCTGACCTCTTCTGCAGCTTTCTAAGATGTTAGAGCAGCCTGTTAAGGATTCTAGGCCCTGAACTGTTAACTTGATACATTTCTGAAAGGTATTTTTTCCACTACCATTTAAGAGTGACCCTAAGGGTCACAGTCTTACAAGATCAGAGGGTATCCCTGCCACAGGACAGAGTTTAGAGTAGATTACAGCAATGGGAAGAGGCTGATGGAACGAAGGCAAAGGAAACAGGAAGATGTGATGGAGTCACCTCACCGCCGCCAGTAAGAGGACAGCTTAAGAACAGTGCAGGACCTTTATCCTACTTCTCATCATTCTTCTTCAAACAAATACCACCAGTACATGGCAGAGGGCTGGACACTGCAGCTAGAACTGGGTCAAGGGAAAGCTAGAATCTTCATCAAAGCTTCAAAGTTCAAACTGAGACAAGGTTGAAATGATAAAGATGCATGTCACTACACTGTCTATGTAAGGCTTCAGGTCTACCACAAATCCTCAGATATTCCTAGACACATGATAGAAAAGTTTTCCAAAATACCTTAGAACACATAGAAACCAGGTTAACAGGATTGACATTTATTACCTCACTAAATCCTTAGAGTAACTTCAGGAGCTAAGTGCAGCTATTATCTCATTACTGTAAAAAGGAACACAGCCTCAGAGAGGTTAATTAACTTGTCCAAAGTATTGCGCTAAGTATCCAGATTGCCTAACTCAGAATCATTGTGCAATAGTCTCTTCCCAAGGACTGCGCTCAGAGATTCTTAGACTGTAAATGATTTTGTGTGAACTGAGATCTAGGCTGAGACGGAAAAAGCTAAACAAAGGATTAGACTTCCCATGTCAAGAATGAGTAAAGTCCAAGGCAACAGAAAAATAAAGACTGGGAGGGGACCCAAAGCAAAAGGCTGGGTCCTAGTGATAGGTAGGCTCACTCTTTGTGGACTAAGCACGGTGTGCACACCTGCAATCCAGCACTTGGGAAGCGGAGGCAGGAGGCTAAAGAGTGTGAAACCAGCCTGAGCCACATAGCAGAGTCACAACTATAAATGGAGGAAGTATGGGAAAAGATGATCTAGGCCTACAACCATGCACAGATACTCCTCGGTTACCGTGTGCAAGGAAAACAACCTTCAAAGCATTTTTAAACATCTGAGAATACTCCTTTTGGTTCTGTGTATACCCGAATACTGCACATTACTTATGGGAGTTGAGGAAGTAGTGCGGTTGTATACACCTAGCAAATGTGCCTACCAACCCTAGGAGACTTTGAAGGCATGGAGGCTGGTTCACACCTCAGGATGTGCCAATTAAATATGATGACTATTGCAAACTAGTAGAGAACACAGTGAGATATTTTAAAACTCCAGTTACTGGATTATTGCCACCGCAGGAGACTTTTCTCTCCCCTAAAAAATAACAGTGGTGTCGGGAGAGACAATGTGTTAAGAAACTCAGAGCAGTAACTATTAACTAACTCAAAAATTTTAGCAAGTGAAACTGAAAAGATGATATGGCTTCAAACTCGTGAGTTTGCAAACAAATATTTTCAGAATCTTGATGAATTCTAATTGTTTTTCATTCAATTCTCTTTGTTATATGGATGACAGAGGCGAAAGGGGATAAAAGACATATACATACCTCATATCCTGTCAACTATGACACCAGGATCAAAACACACTCATGACTGGTAAAGAGAACCAAAAACAAACAGCCATAGTCAACTCTTGCTCAGTAAGCTCTGGCTTCCAAATGCAAACATTTATAGTAAAGAATATGTAAAGAACTCTGGTAAAAACTTCAAGACATAGGAAAAAGCCATAAGCCTCCAGTCAAAGTCTCTCTTGTATAAAGACAAACAGCATGATAAATTAAATGGAAGAGAAATTTATCAGGCAGGCTGACATTATTAACATACCACCTTAGTACATGGTGTTGGTGGTGTTTGAGACATAGCACCTCAAAATTAAGCATTTGGGGGACTTGTGCCAGGATAAGAAGCACCCTGGCCTCCAGCCCTTCTGTCAGAAAGCACAGTTTGAAAGATCTTTTGACCTTCCTCTGCATAGCACATAACTCCCTCCTTAGAGACAGCCTCACTAAATTCAGATTTGAGGAATGTTCTTCCATCTTGGAAGACTTGGAAGCATGGAAGAATTTAACTAACGTTCTTTATTAATCACCCACATTTGCTGCCACATGGTCGGACTCTCTACCTCCAATTTTATTTCTCTTCAACCATGCACTTCATCACACTGATTATAGTAGACAGCCTTTTATATTTTCTCAGGTCTTTCTTTCTTAAGCTTCCTGTATCATATAAAATTTACATTAAATATATCTATGTACTTTGCCTTATTGATCTGGTTAATAGGTAGGTAAGATGTGAATTTAGAGAAATTTTCTATCATTTCTTCTTTCTATTAATTGCTCCAGACCCCAGATATATTGAAAAATAATTTTTAAATTAAGAAAATTATTTTACTCAAGTATAAAGTATCCAAATTTGATTTTTTTTTAAATGAGAGAACCAGCAGATTGGTAATCTAGGCACAGGGAGAATGACTCTAACACCAAATAAGTATTGATGGCATGGACCTGATCCTGCTTCCTAGAGTTACAATTTAAAAACACAAAATGGAGCTCTGAAGCCCAGGGGCAATTCTGTCACCTCTTCACCAACCCATTTTATTCTATTAAACAGCACTGTAAAGAACCACTCTCAGGAAGACTTAGACATGACTCTTCCTCCATGGAACTCGTGCATTTTCTGACCACACCTTCCTACTCACCTTGGACAGGGCAGAATGGACACTGAGCCTCCCTGGCACTCCTCTTACAGTGCAGTGGTTGTGCACAAGGCTGCCTGTGCTGGCCTAGCTCTGAGTTAGACTCTGCTGACCGAATCCCTTTAGAATTTACTGATTCCCTTCCTTTACCTCAGAGACAATTTACGAGACCAGAATTCTTTGTAACTGTAAAACTAGCTGGACTCAAGAGATAAATATTTCTTGCTCAGCTAATTGGTAGAAGCCTTTTCCAACTTCAAGACAACCCCTAATGCAGTCAACCCCTAAAGTTGAGGACTATTAGGTCTTCTGGATGAACTGTCTTCTTTATCACTATAAAATGACCTTCTGCTTCCCTTGCCTTTTAATTGGCTTTATTCTCTATTCAAAAACTGAACAATAGGTCTAGAGAGAAACTGTGCTAAAGAGCATGTGCCTGGCATGTGGAAGGCCCTGGAGGGGATGACCAGACAGCAAAAGAACAAACCCAACGCCAAGGAGCACCTTACTTCTTACTTAGAAAGGATAGTGTTTTGAGGGGCCAGGCTTAGGAGACTTGAGGACAGAGACAGAGGACCGAAAGGAGGTCAGGAATTTGAAGAGTTCCTCTTCTTCAGGATAGCGACACAAAACAATAATAACAAACCTTCCTAGTATGACCTTACTTTGGGTTACTCCCACACACACACCCTTTTATTAAAGATTCTTTTCTCTTCCAGCATATCTTGATTATAGTTCCCCCCCTCCATTCTCCCCAGTCTCTCTCCACTTTCTCTCACATCCAATCCACTCTCTTTCTGTCTCATTAGAAAAGAACAGGCTTCTGAGAGATAACAACCAAATGTAACAAAATATAAGATAAAACACATCACATCAATGTCAGACAAGGTAACCAAACAGGAGGAAAAGAGCCCCAGAGGAATCACAAGAATCAGAGACCCGCTCACTCACACACTCAGGAGTCTCATAAAAATACTAATCTTGAAAACTATAATGTGTACACAGAGGATCTGAGGCAGACCCAGGCAGCCCCTGCACTTGCTGCTTCAGGCTTCTGAGTTCCCTGTCTCTTCCTTCCTAAGGATGAAATCAGAGGAGTTTATCCCACTAATTTAAGGGTCGTTGGGGAATTTGTCTCTCATTCATCAACTTCTTAGAAGGACAGAGGACCAATGTCCTGAACTATGATGGGGTGATTCTATTATGGGAGTGCTGGATGAATTCTGGTTGTTGTTAAATGAAACTCAGAGCCAGATATAGGGGAAAAGCTGGAATATCACAGAGAGGAAACACCACAGTCAAATCTCACCCAGCTGTCTTCCAGCTTCCTCAGCCTTGCCCCTCATTGCTTCTACTGAATAATGGGCCTCCTATGCCTCCTTAAATACCTTCTTTGCCCAGTTGTTTCATATCCAGGTTAAGATTAAAGGTGTGAGGTACTACTATTTGGTAGTTAGGCCTTGACCTCCCAGAAACACAGAAAGATCTCTGTCTCTGTAATTATCAGATCAAAGACGCAGGTGACTACTCTGTCTTTCCTGTGCTGGGATTAAAGGCATGAGTTACCACTCTCTGACCCTCCTGGATGGATGGGTGGATCTGTTCTCTGATATTATAGACTGCTTTTATTAAATATCTAACATATCACCACAGTGGCGGGGGGGAGACTTGTACAAGCAACTTGTGTGTTGACACATGCACTTGAGGACTATTTACAGGAGTTGCTTCTCTCCTTCCACACTGTGAGTCCCAGGGATCACAGTCAGATATTCTTGCCTAGCAGCAAGCATCTTTATACTCTTCTCAGGCTTCTGACCCTTCATTTTCATTTTTATTCTAGTCTATCAGGTCTTCCTTCCAAATGGCCTCTTGTAATTTTCATTCATGACCTGCTAGTATTTCTTTCACCAAGCTGTAAGACCTGGTTACTTATAAAATTTGTATGAATCCAGAAAGGACTTAGAATGATCAAAACAGTCTTGAAAAATATTAGCCAAGAGTTTAGGTCTATACCATTTATTTTCATAATAATAAAAATAAGATAAACTGAGGCCCATTAAAATACTAAGGTGTACAAGCCAGGGTCACTGGTTCAGCTGATAAAAGGCTTGCTGCCAAAGCATGAGGATATGAATATGGATAACCAGCATCCACTAAGAGATGGGCATGGTATTGTTCATCTCTAACCCCAGTGTCAGGAGGCAGGATGGATTTGGACATTGGGACTCATTGCTCAGCCAGAGTCTAGCCAAAACCAGCTCCAGGTTTAGTTTGGAGACCTTGTCTCAAAAATTATAATTGTAGAAATTAACGAGACATTCTCATGCCAAGATTTGATATTCACACAAACACAACATTAAACATAGTACTAGACCACAAGGGTTTGGTGTGCTAACTAAAGGGTTAGAGGGAACCTCTGTAAAGCAAACTCAGAAGCAGGGTAAAGGGAGTCCTTAGAGTTAGGCACTTCTTTTTCTTGGATCATTTGGCACCAATGCTCTGGTTCACAGTTATTTTTGCTAGCTAGTTTTTGTTTTGTTTCTTCTGCCCAGAATGGCTATTCTCACTGAATTGGGTTCCATTGCTTAAACAGGAGCACAGAAAAAAGTAGGTTGTTAACATTGCTTTAATTCAATAATCTTTCATTTTGCTTTATAAAAGAATACCTTAGCTGAGGGCAGTGGTACATACCTATAATCCCAGTAATAAAGCGTTCACAATGAGTTTGAAGCTAAGCTGGCTCCATAGAAAGTTCTAGGCAGGCCAGGGCTACATAATGAGACATATCTTAAAATAATCTAACAAATAAAAACACCAAACAATAAATATCAAAATATCAATTGTACACAATTTATAAATATCAAGGGAATCCATGTATAAATGGACACATTTTCATTAAATGTATGAAGTGCCTGATATCAAGAGATACCTCAACAGTTTCTGAGCTACATACTTGCAGACAAGGAGTTCAGAAGTAACTAGGGACAAGTGTAAGCATCACAACTATAATTATGAACATTTAAATGGAAATTCCCACATCCCAAATTGGGTAAAAGTTTTCTCAGCACTTGGAAACAGAAAATGAACTTAGCTTTCATGAATGTAAACATTTTCAGATAATTGAAAAATGCAGTTTTAAAAAGGCAAATCATACACTTGAAAAATATGTGTTACATTTATCAAAGTATTGACAACTAGAATAAGTAACTCGCATAGTTCATTATCAGCACAGATAGCCAATTAAAAGTGGGCAAAACACACACACACACACACACACACACACACACACACACACACACACACACACATCACACACTATAATGGCCTTACACAAAAGAAGTCAAGAAAACATAATTATTATTATTATTCTTTTCAGAGGTACAAATTAAGACTCAAATGATATACTACTGAATAACTAGCCAAATGGCTAAATTTAAATAGACTTAGAAAACAGAAGAAAAACTAGAAAAAAATAGTTGAAGGACGTTCTCAAAAAGAGTCTACTGCAGAAAAAGGACTTAGTGTTGAGGCTGCTGCATGGATTGTGAACATTGGACACAGACATACACATACACACACACACACACACACACACACACACACACACACACACACACAGAGAGAGAGAGCGACAGAGAGACACCGAGACACAGAGAGAGACAGACAGACTTGGCATGGGCTTTTAAGAACTTCAATTTCCCTCTCTAGTGACACATCCCCTAGAAGGCCACACCTCCTAATCCTTCCCAAACAGTTTCCCTGAGGATCAAGGACTCAGACATATGAACCTAAAGGGCAGTTCTCATGGAAACCTGTGACGTCAGTGTATATCATAAAGTTAGTTTTTGTCTGGACATATTCATATGTTCTTTTCTTTATCTTATACTTGCAAAGCTTCTCTTCAATTTTTTTTTTCCTTAGAACATAAATTCTGAGCTCTCTATGAGCTGTATCTCTGAACTGTAATACCATGAACCTAAATACAACCTTTCTTATTTCTTCCAGTAAGTTTAGACTACTTAACCATTGACAATAGCAAGTGTTGGCAAGAGTAGGCCATGACTGGAACTTCCGTGTCAATAACGGAACATAACCTACTATAACCACTTTGGAAAACAACTGATGATTGCTTAATGTTAATTATAAATAGTTCCACCTTGGGATAGTTATCCAAGAAAAAAGCAAATAGATTTCACATGTAGATTTGTAATGGAATCATTACAGCTTTCCTCATAAAAGCTTAAAAATAGGAAAAATGCAAATATCTATTTCCAGCTTAACAATTAATTCTTGAACATCATTGTACAGCAACACATGGTAATGAAAAGGAATGACCTGCTGTTAGTTGTGACAAGAGAATGAGAAAAACTGAAAAACTGAGAGATGTCCAAAAGGTACATGCTGGAGAATTTATTTACACAAAATTTCTAGAAAAGCCTGATCTTGCAATGACAGGGAACAGGAAAGTGAATGCAAGGGGTCAGCAGTGAGTGGAAGGTTGCATGCCGATGGAGAGGAAGAACTTTCTGAATGGTCAGGACAGGTCTGCAGCTTTGGGTATAATTTTATGCATTTAACAAAATATAGTTCATGATATACTTAAAATTTTCTTTGTTCTATGTTAATTACATTTAAAAACACAATGTGAATAAAGTGCTTAGTATAAATGTACCCTTCATAACTTGCTGCTCATTCACAATCTAGACTGTTGGATTAGAATAATGTTTGGGCACCCAGAAACTTGGTGTTAGAGAAAGTGAAAGAGAGACAGAGTGAGAGAGAGGGAGAGAGAAAGAGAAAGGGGGGTTGGGAGAGAGAGGGGGAGAGAGAGAGGGAGAGAGAGAGGGGAGGGGGAGAGAAATAAAGACAGAGTGCTTTTGTGTGTCTTTTAGTGGTGGTGTTATGTTTTGTTTTAAAGTTAGAGACATTTTAAATTTATTTTGTAAACTTTTCCAATTTTGCTAAGTATTTTTTGAATCATTTGATTTGTGAAACTAAATGTATGTTCTTAGGTGTTTAGTTAAGAATATCATCACTATAATAAGAAGTGTCACAACCTTCCACAGTAAACATATTATAGACACATCCAAAGAGCACACCAACAGTCTAGGTATCTACTTGGTCTTTCTCTGCAATCTTTAAATTTGTGGAGAAAAGGCACTCACAGGACTTCTCTGTAGGGAGTGATGTCCTGGTGGGCAAGTCATGTTCATATGGCAATGCAGCAGGACCAAAACTGGTGGGCAGTGAAGAGACGCTGCTCAGAGGAAAAAAACCTTTCCACCAATAAGCCAGCACACATTACACATTTTTTTTAAAAAAAGCAGGCAGAAAAGATATAGCTAAAAAATATTATAGTAAGAGGTTGTTGGATGAGATAGTACACTTAAGGATAAATTTGAAAACCTCTCAATACATACTATATTTTACTACAGTAATATGCAGCAACAGACACAAAAGTTAAGTCACTACAAAATCACAATAACACAAACTGCAGACAAGACATTTACAAGTTCCTGCAGAGCTTCTAATACTGTTGGCTATAAATTCCAAAGCTCTCCTTTGCTGCAGTTCTTCTTTATTTATATGCTTCTCTTATATTTGAGTGCAAATCAACATACCAAAAGCCAAGTATCATAGTTTTGGTCACTTAAGAAATTTTCAAGGAAAAAATACACACACACACACACACACACACACACACACACACACACACACACACACACACACATAGGCATATATATATATATATATGTACATATATATGTATGTATGTATTATGTACATATGTATGTATGTATGATTGGTAACAATGTGAACTAGAGCCTCCTCTTTGGAAAACACTCTGGTAGTGTCTCAAAAGGGTAAGCATCTATGTATCTTATGAGTCATCATTTCCACCTCTATGTAGATATGAAAGGAAATGAAAACAGATCCTGCGTACATGAACGCTCATAACATGACCAGCCATAATGTTGGGATTCTGACCCACTTCCGGGAGTCCTAGCCAATGAGAAACGACCTGGCCCACCCAGCATCCTGATGTCAAGCAGTCATTAAGAAAACTTCCCTTTGCTCCTCCTCTTAGTGCTTCTCTTCCTTATTTTCACCTGGTGGATAAGACCCCACGCAACTCAGTGGTCAGCATCCATGTGGGCCTCAGAAAGAGACACTGAGGCTGAGCTCACAGTGGAAACTTAATTAGAATAAGAATTAGAAGAGGAAAGAGAAAGATGAAGAGGAAAAAGAGGGAATTGAAGGACACATGACCTCTGGGGGCAAGGGTCGGAGATGAGGCAGGTCAGGTTATTGCTTATTGGCCAGGATTCCAGGAAGGGGGTCAGAACACTAATGCATAAGATCCCAAAATGGGAAAAATCCTTAGAAACCCACAAATCATAATCGTATAAATTGTACATACAACAAGAAATGATTAGCAATAAAACGAAACCCTGATGTATATGGGCAGGTGGTTGAACCTTGAAAACATTACTAAGGGAACAAAGCCTTGCACAAATGGCCACACACAGTTGTGATTAATATATTTATCATGTCCCGCAGACAAAAAAATGAAAAGTAGGCTGAGTGTCCATTTCTACGGTAGCAGCTTCTTGATACATGGGACATCTGAGGATGGGCATGAAGGTTCCTTTTTAGATGATGGAAATGGTCTGAAGCAAATGTGGTACTAGTTGTCCAACTAGTAAAACCTCCCAAACTGCATAGAGGGAAGGAGTGAAATACGATAGACATAAAAAGTCAGGAGGTAAAGCAAACGAAATAGAAACAGACCTTCCCAGCTGGTCCTTGCTCCTTACAGTCAGGACACTGCTGTGCCCAATAAGCTCAGCTTTGTTCTGTGGCAGACAGTAGTGGCTGCCTGCAAAGAATACACCTTGGCACTAGTCAGATCAGAGCTCCAGGGAGTGCTTCAGAAAAGTACCACTGACAGGAAGCTGCAGTGTAGGCCTGTCATGCTTCTAGCAGCTCCTGCAGACAGGGGTTGAGACAGTTGTAAGCATTTATAAAAGCATAACAAATCATAAAAGAAGAAAAGTATACTCAAAGCCAGCAAAAGTCAGGTAGGATGGGGATTGGGACAGTAGTTTACTCCATGGTTCTGCTTCAGGTGGTATTTATATTGTGCCTTAATATAAATATTTAATACTGACTTCCCTAAATACACAGGAAAATTGTATATGGATGCAGAGGGGGTGAGAAGTCACCCAGTCTATTTAGGAGATGCCCCAGTCTATTTAGGAAATACCGTAATCTATTTAGAAGCATGGAGCTAAGTACTGTTTATACTAAAACAATTCATTAAAAAGGAACGAGGAAGAGGTGGGAGGGGCATTGCAGGGGGCTTTCTTTATTGCTTCTTTAAGGCATTAACCTTGTGGCTCTAAATGATTTTATATACAGATCCTACAATTAATAAGGAATATTTATTGTATAGTGTGGCAAAGATATTTAAACACTTGGTAAAGATAACATGAAAAATTTTCCATTATACTACATGAATTGGGCTCTTGAACATAGAGCAATTTATTAATATAAAAAGTGTTTTAACTTACTTAGCAGACAAAATACTCAGCTTTGTTCCCTCCCAAAGTTAAGCAGGATTCCTTCCTAAGATGCACCACATTTATTCTATGAATCATTGGCTTCCAAACACAATAAATATGCCAATTTTACCTACAAAATCCCAGCCTGAAAACCCAAAGGGCTTAACTAATACTTAACCTTTCAGACTTAACTTGTCCTATTTAAAATATTAACTCATTAATTTCTTCATTAATTCACTCAGCAAATACATGTGAGCTTAATATGTGACCTGGGACTCACACTTAAGAAATTATTTTTCTGGTGTTCTATTATTCTTTGAGTGTTGACCACCATGGACATGTAAGTACAGAGTTATTCATCTAACCAGGTAGTGTGGGATTTCATCTAAAATCTGGGTAACCTGGACTTGATATTCTATGGACTTATTATACACACACACATATTTGAAGGACATTTTAAAAGTACTAAACCATAAATATTCTGATTCATTGCTCTCTTACATGTACTAAAAAATGACTTCACACAATCACTAACCAGCAGGTAGGTTTTGCATCTCACTGAAATGTCACTTAATAAATAATCTTCAAATTTAAATGCAAACTATGGGTATGTTCATGGATCCTTAAACTTGTCCTTGAAGTCTAAATGGGCAATGAGGTAACTAAAAAGGTTTCCTTCCATTAATACAATGATTCTTGAAAATTGTCTAGACTTTCAAGTTTTTATAAAAGATTTATTTTACTTTTAAATATGGGGGGGATGCACAGGTGTATGTATGCAGGTGCCTACAGAGTCCAGAGGCATCAGATCCCTAGAGCTGGAGTTACCTGCAGCTCTAAGAGCCTGATGTAGGTGCTGGAATTGAACTGAAGTCCCCTGCGGGAGCAATACATGGTCTTAACCACTAAGTTGTTTCTCTAGCCACAATTTGAAAGTTTTAATATAATATCCTCATACTTAAGAAACAGCATCTTTTATGTAGCACTGAAATTGAGGATGTCAAATACAGTTTTGGGATAATTTTCAAGTTTATATCTCAATCACAAATTAATTATTACAAGTTTCAGGGGAAATTAATTTATCGCATAATTTATTTATATAACATATTTACTCAAAAAGTGATTTTCTGTCCATGGTGATATTCCCTAGTGTGTTGATTCTTTGTTTTGATGCACACTAGGTGTCCAGTAATTGTAATCTAAAAACTAAGCTGAGAAACATCCCCAGGACCTGCACAGTTAGAAACAGCAAAGCACACATTTGTTGAGCATAATTTTCAGAAAGAAAATTTGCTAGCAGGTATTTTTGAGATTATTTGACACTGACTTCATCATTAGCCAGTAAGTCTCCCTGATTATGACAATTATATACTTTATACCTTTGTACTCCTCACCCATCCTTGCTTATGGATGCCCATGTTGCCATATCAAGTACTTTTAGAAAATGCAGTCTGACATCATCGTCTGAAGGTTGCAGATGGCAGTAAAGTTGTAACTGGCTGCCTAAAGGATAAATCATGGAAAAGAAACACTGATAAACAGGTCGGCCCAATGTGAACAAGAGACTTCTTAACATATTGGAGAAGCAGCTGAGAGTGTGGCACAGTGGTCAGATATGACTCGGAAGGCAGAGGTGGAGGCCACAGGCCAAGATTCACCTTTCAGAACACAGGCTTACCTATAATCTGTAATTTTAGCCCCAAACAGTCTATTTGTGAGGTCTGCACTTCCAAAACCATTATTTAATACACTTTTGTTAACTCTGTATGTTGTAAGGAAATTTTCTATGATACCAACACAAAAATAATATAAGGATAAACCTTCATTACACACTCACTACACCAGTTTTCTTTTCTTCCACTGACCTACCTTCAAGCTTTTCTAGCCTGTATCTATGAGGACTCCATTTTCCCCAGGGAGCTGTGACTGCTGTGCAGGCAGACACCGTGCCTCATCTAAGTTATTATTTATATGTTCACCAACCTAAGCAAAAGATTTTATAAATTTGCGAACACCAAGAAATAGTGGCTGATATAACCTATGTTTTATCTGTTTTTCCTTCCGCTAACATTTACTGAGCACGTATAAAACACTAGCATCATGGCAGACATTGAATAGCCAAGGAATGAATCATCCATTCCACCGGCTTCAGTTTGCTCCTAGTATCCTTAAGGAGACAGACAGGTATGTGTTAAAGCACTGGTTTTAAAAATGGAATTCATATCATGTTAAAGGACTTTCCAAGGGAAATGAACAACTTTGCAAAACTGAAAGTTTACTATAATTCATAAAAAATGTGTGAATTGCATATTTATAGATGAATACTCTGGCCTTGTAATCAGTCATTAACTTGTAGGCTGATTAAAGAGTCTTTGGAATTAATGAGATCATTAGCAACACTTCTGTAAATGACCCCTCTATATACACACGTTCAGAATGGGAATGACCAAGGAATGCACCAATCAGACCTTCACTACCTAGAGAACTTAAACTTAGAAATTAAGAGATGAATTCGTTTCCACTGATGAAGAGATAGCACAGTCTGTGGTAAAAGAAACTGTCACACCAGGACATGGAGACTCCACACCAAGACACAAAGGCAGCCCACTGGAGAAAACACTGACACACAGACTTCAGACCACATCTAAGGCTCCAGCTACAGGTAGTTTTTGTTTGTTTGTTTGTTGTAAATTTGACAAAAAACTCACGTCATTTATAAAATAGGAATCTCAGCTGAGAGATTGCTTTCCTCAGATTGGAATACGGACAGTTCTATGTAATACTTTATTTTTTAAGATTTGTTTTTATGTGTTCGGGTATTTTGTCTTCACGTACAACTATACACACTGTACGCACAATGCCTGGGGGAGTAGAAGATGGTGTAAGGCCACATGTGAGTGCTGAGAATTGAACCTGAGTCCTGCAGAAGAGGAGTCAGTGCTTTTAACCTCTGAGCTGCGACTCCAGTCCCACATTTTCTGGGTTATTGATAGGTAGCAGAATTCATATCAAATGGCTAAGCACAAAATTCTAAACTACAAGTTATCATATAAATATACGACTTTTAAATATGTAGCTGTTTATGAAACACCAGAGAATAATCCCTGTTAAAACCTAAATGGAAGGATTTTTCTTGAAATATAGGGAAGAAAAAAGTCCAACTTAAAATGTGCACTGATTCAAAGTGGGAATCTGTATTCAAATTCTTAGATTAGCTGATATTATGTTGCAGACATCAACAGATTGTGAGAATCCCAGATCCAACAGATGCATCTACATCACAGCTTCTGCATCTATGGCATAAAGAACATTGAAGAAGAAGAGGCAGAAAGAGTCTAAGTGCCAGACTATCAGGAAGCCTGATTTTCTATGAAACAGTCTCTCCTAGAAGTGGCTACATAGATACAGTTGGAACAATAGCCATATTAATAATTTGTTAGCATGAAAGGAGGAAAATTCCATGGGATCTCACTCCTAAACAAAGACATGGCAACTACTGACTGCTAGAAGGAGAATTAACCTCCCCCAAGGATGAACCCCTTACTGGTTGTCTAATGTGGTCAGCCTTGAAACCACATACACACAAACGACAGAAATGGGTTCAGCTTCTCTCTCTCTGTCTCTCTGTCTCTCTGTCTCTCTGTCTCTCTGTCTCTCTGTCTCTCTCTGTCTCTCTCTCTCTCTCTCTCTCTCTCTCTCTCTATGTGTGTGTGTGTGTGTGTGTGTGTGTGTGTGTATGTGTGTGTGTGTATGTGTGTGTGTGCAAATGCGCACAGTGCACATATAAACACACACATACAATCAAAGGAAGAGGTTACCAAATTGAGAGTGGAAGCATGAAAGAGGTTTGAGGGAGGACCCCGAGGTAAGAAAGAGAGGTCATTAAATTCTATTTTAATTAAAAACATCACAAAAGAGCTAGAACCACTTAGTGCAGACAAAAGCCTCAGGGATATTGAGTAGATCTGCCTCTGACTTTCCCTTGGCAAAAGGATCAGTAATTTTGAGAATGACATTCCAGAGCCCTATCCATCCACCACTAACAAAAGCAGACAAGTGACAACCATGATTAATCACTCGGGCCCTTTTGAATAGGGCCCTGTAGGCACTGTCAAAATAACCTGTGGCTAAGAATTCTGTCTGAATTGAACTGACTTCCTCTGTGTAGCTATATGTTCACTAAATAAACAATGTGCTAGGGAAAATCTACACAGATCAGAACTGATACTGAGCATACAACATTTTTAAAAGTTACATGCATGGTAAAATGTAATTTGCTTAGTCAGGTAATTTTAATCATAGGCTTTTTGGTAGGCAGGAAATAAAAAGAGATTGGAGGGGGAATCTATCTTTTATAAAGGTGCTGTATTTTTAAAAAAAATGCTTACTATGTTTACATATGATATCCAATTTTCTTTTAGAATAAAGTTGATCAAATTAGACGTTCAAATCTTTGAAAAGAAAAACCTTTCTGTATTTTTCATGGAGTGCACTACTGGTGAGATTCTAGCCATTGTCAATCCATCTGAGAGAGCAATGAACAGAATGGCATCCTCCAGTCCCACTCGGTTTATTGAATGTAAAACCATCATTATTGTTGGCTAGAATAAAGAGAAGAATGCAGAATCCCTGAAGGACACATGGAAAGGGTTTTCAGAAATGTTTAATATCACAAGAAGAGCAATGTTCTGAAACCTTAAGAGAATTAGTAAATGTGTCTCATCTTGGTGCATGTTAAATATTAAAAAGACTTATGTAACATTTATTAAAATAATTAATACTTAAAACAGACTATTTACAGAGTACACGCATAACAAACTGTGGTCTGGCACTGCTGAGGAATGCTTGAGTTCTGTTTTGCTTTACACATACACATACACACACACACACACACACACACACACACACACGCACGCACGCACGCACGCACGCACGCACGCGCGCGCACACAGGTACAAACTCACTGTTTTCTCCGTTTAGAAGACACAGATCTTTTTATTTTCTATTTTTTTCTTTAATCTTCCACATCCAGTTCCGTTTTTGTCTCCTAAGCTTCTCTTAATGTGCTGCCTTACTGTGCATCAGGCTTTCAGAACACCAGACCAGCATTTTTCATGTTCTTGACCAGAGTTCAGTAATGAGTTATGTTTATAAAATATCTCCTCGGAACAGTCATGTGGGAGGCACTTGATCCTCAGTGGGTGTCACTGTTCTGAGATGTTCTGGATGATGTATTTAGAAGGTGGAACACAGCTGGCCTCTCTCCTGCCTATTCTTCTACAGCATGAGAAATTCTTCTACCACACGCTCACTCTGTCACAAAAATGCTCTGCCTAAGCCTACGGGCTTGTGCAGACATGTATCGGTGATCGATCTCCCTAAAACCAGGAGCCAAAGAATCCTCGTTAAAGTTGGCATCTTGGGAACTTTGGTTACAGTGACACTCAAAAGAACGAAAACACTAAATTTGCACATCTCATTCCTAATTCAGCATTTTTCTCCCTCACAGGATTAGAACATCTTTGGCAGAGGGCTCCTTTGTCTGCCCCTGTCCTCACATCTTGCCATCTCCACTTTACTCACTCAACAGACAGCTAAGAAACAAATGAATAAACATCATTTACCAAAATATTTGCCAAAAATTTATCTTCCACATGGAATGGGTGTACATATATGGCATCAGTATTTCAATTTAAACACTATTTTTCATTTTCTCATTTGGGCATAGTGGCAAATAATATTTCTTAGAATGGCTGAGTTTTATGGAAACAAGAATAAATCTAGAACAAAAAATCTCCCCATGATAACAGCACACAGAAGTAATGGTAGTAAATGGTCCTCGAATTAAGGCAGTATTCTGGCTGTATTAAATCATTTGAAAAGCAACACATGCATTATAACAGAGAATAATTGTCTGGTAGCTCAACTAAATGAGCCTTAGCGTTGTCATGTGGTCAAGCCCATGACAAGCAGATCTTTAATCAACAGCCATAGGTAGCCCAGCCCAGTCCAGCCCAACCTGATCCAACCCAGCTAGACCACAGCTGGTTAGACAATCCCAGTGCAGCTATATATTGAGATGTTAATAAAAAAAAAGTTATGTCAGCAAATTTATTAGAAAGGTCTTTAATTTTGTCTTATGGGAGAAAAATCTATTTTAATTTGAATTCCAAAACAATTTATTAGAATAACAAACGATTTTTCCTATAACTTATATATAATTATTAAAAACTGACAGTGGCAGGGATAAGGCACTCCTCTCACTTCACTTACCAGAGCACTGACATCTTCCTTTTACTAAGTCTCCATCACAATCACATATGAAGAGTTCAAGTTCAATGACTCATGTGAAAGTTCTACAACAGATATTTCACTTTATGATGAGTAATAAGCAGAAGCAATGTATCTATGTGTTCTTAGAAAAACCTGTTCCCTGGATAAACCACTCAGGCCATCTAACATTGCTAATTTGTCACAGGGATCAGCTTATTCTTCTGGCTTATTGGAGATTCCAACTTTTCAGTGCTACCAGCATACAGTTTATTTTATCCTAAACTTCTTTCATCTCTCAACAACTCCTTACTTGTAATACTTGTCTCGAATCCCTCAGCCAAGCCTTAGCATGGCCTCCTAGCTCCTCTATTATGAAAAAGGGCTCTGGTTTTCTTAGTGCACTGATATTTCTTACCCTTGCGGGAGTAAACAAACAACTTTGTTCCATCAACAGCATTTGTAATGTTCTTGAACTGACTTTAGTGAGCAAACACTCTATGTTCCAATAAAATCCAGAAACTTGAGAGTTTGCACATGTTGACTCAACCATAGCCATAGGTCTAATGCAGGTGAAATTGCTGGCATATATATGGCCAATAATTTTTTACTTAGGATCCAAGGTAGAGTTGAGCAATATTACTTTCTCAGACTATTCAGGGTCAAAGTTGTTGAAAAGAAAACTTATGATGGAAACCAACATTCTCTACTGCTGTGTATTCTGTCATGGGCAACCACTTACAATCAATAGCTTTGAGACAAGATGATTTTCTTTGTATTCATGAATTAAGGTACTTCCTCCACAATACAACAATGCAGCAATACTGTTCATCCGTAGATGACCTGATGGAAGGACATGATGACAGAGTTGGTGGATTTAAAAAACAGTATTTCAGCATCTCCTTCGGGAGATTGTTTAAGGCCTCAAAGATATAATCTACAACATCATAATCAGTGTGTGAAGAGCAGACATTCACAAAGTATTTCAGCTCACAGCCAAAAATAGGAAAACAAGGTATGAATGACAGCAGAGTATCATTTCAAGCTCATTCTTTTCTGAGAGTCTTCACATATAAACTAGTGAAAAAAACTTATCGTATTACTAAAGAACATTTACTTGCTTAAAAAAAAAAAAACACTCTACTGTGATCTTAATAGTTTGCTGGACAGCTGGTAATAAACAAGACATTACAAAATGTAGCAAGCTATCCATTTCAGCATGAGCCAGATCTTTCCTATGAATAGTTTACATAAAAATGTTTGGAGATGTCATTGAGTGACAGATTAATGGCTAAGAATACTGGTAGTTTTTCCAGAGGACTGGATTCAATTCCCAGCATCCACATGGTAACTTACAACACTTGTAACTCCAATTCTAAGGGATTTTATGTCTGCCCTCTTCTGGTCTCTACTGTGCTGGTCTCACACACATACAAGTAAATAAATCATTCACATATATCTTATAATTTATAATAAAAAAATATCTGGAGATGGACATAAAAACATATTAGTAGCTATTGTTAACAAGAAAAAGTTCACAAGGGAAAAAAAAAAAACACAGAAAAATCAATGGCTGTTCTCAGATCCTTTAGAGAACTAAGGTCACAAGGCAAGCCACAACCCCAAAATTTAGACAATCAGAAGGAATCCCAGCTGCAAACAGCTAACCTGAGGACACTAAGGTGGAGAAGAGTGATAAATGATGAGAGAACAAAGGGAAATTTGACCAAGTTCTGAAGGATGGAGGGAACTGGCCAATGTTACAAATTCTTGGACACTGGTGTGCACTTCATCTCAAGAACCCCTACCATATTCTCCCAGGGAAGGTCAGGGGGAACCCTCTGATGAAATGGAAAAGGCAACCACTCTGTAAGCTTCTCAGGCTGTTCTCTAAAGCACCCCTTCTCTCTTTGGGAGACTAGAGCTTCGGCTGACATCAGCAAAGGCTACCAGTTGCTTCTAGCCAATTTATGACTTCCAGCATGAAAGTAGATACAGAAAAGTACTCAGAATCATTGTGGAAAATCAAAGTCAAGGACCCAGGATCAGCAAAAACCTGAGCTGGATACATGCTACCATAGGACATGTCCTCTCCCTAGACCCTAACCACAGCCTCAGGAGTTTGTCAAAATGAAGCAGAAAGACACACATTATTTTTGAAACAGTTTCTAAGGAAGTCTAGAGACAAGGATAGGGAAAAACACAAGGAAGCTGAGCTCCAGCTTATAAAGCAACCACCAGCATCAAAAACATCCCTGTCCTACCTAGACAAACATTAAATACCATATGAAAATCCTAATGTCTCAATTGCTGTGATTTCAAGGAATTATTTCATGTTTTTAATTTAAAAACTTATAAGCATTCTATGATGAACATAGTAAAAAAATTCCTTTTAGACATTTAAAAATAGCTTAGAGTCCCCACTAAACCAAGGCACCACTACATAATCAGAATTTAGTGATATCATTTACTCAAGGTAAACAGACACAGGTCTAGAACTCCATGACTCTCACTAGACAGTATAGAAGCAAAGACTACATGTCATACTTTGCTCTGTTCGTCTGGAAAAACACCTCCTTGATCTCCCCCAGGATCCTGACCCTTGAATCACAGACTTCTGTAGAGACTTGGACCTGACCTTCAGCTAAGGTATGTCACACAAGTGAGGAGTCTTGGGGAGATAGGCTTAGGACATATGGTTATGAACTTTGTATAAAGAACCTCTTTATACAAGATAATAAGATAAAACATAACTTTTGTTATAGTAATCATATGTATCTATCTATCATGAAAGCTTTCTAATGAAAATTTCTTGACAGATTTCTAATTAAAATTTCTTAGAAATAATTTTTAAAAGTTGGAACTAAACTAAAAAAGAGAGTCTAATACAGATACAATGTTTAGTGGAAAATCTAAAGGATTCTTTGCATATTTGAGAAATGAAGAAGATAAAATATTAAAAGTTAATAACCTTGCTGAAGGTAGTATCAGTAATTCTGGTACTAGAGGTAGGAGGGTAAGAGGTTTAAGGCCATTCTTTTCTGCATAGCAAGTTCAGGGCCAACTTTGGTCACATGAGATCCTAAGTCAAAAAGAAGGAGGAGGAAGAGAAGGAGGAGAATGAATGAATGAATCAACAGTCTGAGCTTCCCCATCTTATAAAACCCCAAGAATTATGTATGATTGAATTCAAAAACAATCAGAAAGAAGAAATAAAAGCCACAATAAAACCAACTGTAAGTCACTTAGAGAAAATTTAACAAAACTGAAAGTTGTTCAATTTTAAAAACTAATAAAACTAACTCTTTAGACAAACTAAGAATAAGCAAGAGATAATCCATGTTACTAATATTAGTTACAAAAGATGAGTCATTACTACAGATACCGTAGACATACAGAAATAGAATAAGCAGACAAAAATTTCTGTAATCTAAAATTTAACAAGTTGAATAAACTGAACCAAGCCTATCATGGTGGCAAACACTAGTTCAAGGTCCTCAGCCTGGTCATGTAGTAAGACAGTATCTCAAAAGAAAGAGAAAATAAATTAGATACATTTAAACAATTTCTTGATTGAATCAATCAGAAGTCATAGAAAGAGAAGTTGATAACCTGTTCTTTAGCCTTTTGTTAAAGAAATAATACCAACTGTCTACACAGAGGTTATTTTCTGGGTTTTTGGTTTTGTTTTTGTTTTTTGGGTTTCTTTTTTGTTTTGTTTTGTTTTGTTTTGTTTTTGTGTGTGTGTGTGTGCAAGGGGTCAGGGAAGACAGAAGGAACACGTCCCAAGTCCTGACCTCATGTATAAGCTAGAGTAGATCTGTAAAACTGACTACATGGAACAAACACACTAAGTATCAAAAATAAATAATTGTAATATATTATACCAATAGACTCATCTTAGTTAGGGTGAAACATCATGACCAAATAAGCAAGTTGGGGAGAAGAGGATTTATTCAGCTTACACTTCCCTATCACTGTATATCATTAAAGAAAGTCAGGACAGGAACTCAGACAGGGCAGAGATCTGGAGCAAAAACTAATGCAGAGGTCACTGAAGGATGATGTTTACTGGCTTGCTTACCATGGATTCCTCAGCCTGCTTTCTTAAAGAATTCAGGAACCACTGCCGGGGAGTGTCTCCACCCACAATGGGCTGGGCCCTCCCCCATCAATAAATAACTAAGAAAATGCCTCACAGCCAGTTTTCATGAGGTATTTTCTCAGTTAAGTTTCCCTCCTTTCAGGTGAGTCTAGTTTATGTGAAATTGACATAAGACCAGTCAGCACAAGGATAGAGGGAAAAAAATTACGTTATATGAATGGAGAAAGTATTTAGTGAGGTTCTGTTCTTAACTCAAAATTAAAATTTTCTGACAAACTAAAACAAAAGCAACTTCCTCAACCTGACAGAGAAAACTCTATTAACAACCTACAGCTCACAGAGCTTCAATCTAACAAGAGCTTAGATGTCCTGTCCTTAAGATCTGTAGCTTGGTCACTCATGTTGTTCAGTTCAGGAGCAGGGCCAGAGCACTGAGGCCAGAGTTACATTCCCAGCACCACCAAAGCAAAGAAAAGCTAGTAGGAAGAGAAGAGAAGTGGAAGGAAAGAGATTTGGGAATGAGAGGGACAAGGTGGGGGAAAGAAGGGGCTCAGTCACTGTAGGCGGCCGACTAACTCAAAAACGGTTCTTGAGAAAAGCAAATGTCAACCTGACAAAATGACTTTTGCAACTTTCACTAAATGAAAGACCTTGAAATGAAATTACCCTGAATTATATGACAGGGCCCTGCCAACATCTTGAAGGTTCTTAAAAGAGACAGAAATCGCCCAGGTTCCCAAAACAGTAGCCAACGGAACCAGAGTCATCGACTCATAGTGAAGTGTGACAATTATAACGCAAAGACATTATTAGAAAGTCTTTGCTGGAGAAGAATGAAATGAAGGGCATGCAACTCCATGAGTACCTTGATTTTTAGAATTCTGGCTTCCAAAACAGTAACAAAATAAATTTCTTGTGTTATAAGCCACCAGTTTGTAACCTGTCATATTATCAAAAGAACTGATACTTCTGGGAACCAGAAAACCTCATCTTCTTTAAATATTAGTATTCAACATTAGAATTATACCTAAGCATTAAGAGATAGAAAGGAGGAAATGTATATGATTTGGAAAAAGATAAAACTGTTTTCAAATGATATGGATGACTATAAGGAAAATCCCAAAAGCTGACAGAAATATTTCTAGAAACAATCAACAATTATAATAATGATGTGGAACATAATTTGATTTTAAAAGGCAATTATTTCCCAGTATATTAGTAAAAACAAGTAGAATTTAAAATTAATGCTACAATGCCAATCTAGCATGGACAATGAAATTTATGTTTATATGTAAATAAGTATTCATATGACCACATAACTAATATGCAAAATTCTGGACAAAGAAATAGAAGATCCAAGTAAATGTACATAAATTCACATTCAGGGTTAGAAAGATTTAATATTGACCAAAATGTCATTTATCCTCAACTTTATTTATATGTTTATTGTAGTCCTAATCTAAATTATAGAAAATTTTCTGTGAATATCAATAATCAGAGTCTAACGTTCACTTGGAAATGTATGATCCAGAGTTGCCATCAACACGGTATCAATGAATGAACTTGTCACCACTCCAAGTCATCATAAATACATAAATGGAAGAGAAGTGAGAGCAGGAAAAGCCCATACATATGCAGACATGGCAGTCTTCATAGCAGCCATGGTGAGTGACTAGATACAGGAGTGTTTTCCACAAATGGAGGAATGTGAGAATACTTACATGCCCTGAAAGGAAAGTGAAGGAGTCAAGACCCAGACTTTCAGAAAATTATACGTAACTGTGATCTGCTCTGAGTTAAAGTGCAAACATGTAAACTTGAAAATATCACAGTGCTACAGTTTAGATTTTGGCATGGTAAGAAATTTATAGAGAGAGCACCAAAAGAATGATATGTGAAAAAGTAGAAAAACAGACTTTATTAAAGTTAAAAACTTGGTTTTATAAAAGATATTAGCTTTTATTATTTTAATTAATTTAATATAATATTTATAATTTCATAAATGTCTATAGTGTATTCTGTTTGCTCTTATGTTCTCCCACCTTGTCCTGCCTGCCTCCTTTCTAGGTCCCTTTCCCACATTCATGTCTTTCTGCTTTGACTTGTGACTGATTTTAACTAGGGCTTTGTGTGGCCTTAGGTTTGGAACTATCTACTGAAGACTGATGGACTCACCATTTGATATATAATGAAGAAAATGACTGTCCTCTTCCAGCATCCATCAGTTACCAACTGCTCAGCAGGAGAAGAAACTCCATGACCCAATGCCAGGCCTAGTATTGTGCAAGCCCAGTGCAGGCTCTCAGAGCTTTTGTGAGATCATGCCATGACCTGAAGACCACTTTTCATCTCTGTTCCCTGTCTTCCACCTCCCATGCCCTTCCCACTCTCGCTTTGAGATGTTACCTGGACCCTAAAGGAGGAGGCATAACTGTCCTGTCTGGAACTGAGAAATAGAGGATTATTTGTTCTAATTTCCTTGAGTTGTCTTTGCATTCCCCACAAAGAGAAACTTCGTGATTAAAGATGAGAGGAGCATCTGCCTATGAGACAAACATAAATACTAAGGCAATTTGATGCCAATTAATCTTTGCTAAACCACAGTATCAGGTCCTCCTTGGGGTCTTTGACCTCTCAACCATGTGTTTTTGACCATGTTTACAATACTGGGTATGTATGTTCTTCTGTAAAGTGGGCTTCAAATCTAATCTAAGAATGTGTGGCTGGTTACAATTTAACAATCACATCACTATTATGAATGTGTCTGTGTGTGGGAGGTGAAATCATGGCAATTTCAAGAAATAGATACAAATGAAAATCATTATTTTTAAGCAAATTATTTCAGATCCAGAAAGACAATGCTATGATTTTTATCTCATAAGTAGACGTAGATTTTAATTGTCATTTATGTGAATATTTGGGATAGTATAGACCATAAAAACAGAAAAATAAACTTTCTGAAGAGAGAAAAGAGGGCTGAAAGAGTTAGTAAGAATAAGAAAAAAACGGAACAAGTCTAGCAGGGTCAGGCAGATAGAGCAGGAAAGGGGGGAAAGAGATTGACGAAAATCAAGTATTACAAGAAAGCCTTAATGAAATCCAATACTTTATATACATTTAAAAATAATAATAAATGAAGATAATAAATAAATATTTTACTAAAATTAGTAAAATATATTTTACTAAAAAGAAAAAGGATATTAAAAGAATAAAAAGATTAGCCCCAGAGTAGTAGAAATTATGTATGTATGTATGACAAAAACCTAGCAAACTAAACTACATTAAGAACTCTCAAAACTCAGCCATAAGATAACAGATTCAGACAGAGAGGCAGCTAGGTGGGTAAGAGGACTTGCTGGCAGCCTGATGATTTGAGTTCATCCCTGGGAATCACACATTAGATGGAAATAATTAACTCTTGCGAGGTGTCCTCTGATCTCCACACATGGGTTTGTTACCTCCAGACACAGTAAACGAACAACTAACAAAAAAAATAAATAAAATTTTCAATAATTAAAACAATATAATTTTAAATATGGGGAAGTTATGGACTCTTTAGTAAAGAATATGTGTGTGTGTGTGTGTGTGTGTGTGTGTGTGTGTGTGTGTGTATACATTAAACAAAGAAGACACATATCAGAAGCCATTAGGACATCATGAACCTAAGTAAGACACCACAATACACTTACCAACATATCTAAACCTGTAAACACTGACAAATATGAGTAATAGTAACATCTATTCACTGTCAGTGGGATGGAAACATATGGAGATGTTCTATAAAACTATTTTGTAGCTTTTTAATAACCACCTAAGAATCCCATAATCCTGTTCTCAGATCAGTTGAAAATTTTAATCCCATAAGCCAGACCTAGCACGGTGGTGCCTGCCTGCTATCCCAGCACTTGGAAAGCTAAGACAGGATTGTGGGTTCTGGGCCAGACAGTTAGATGTATAAAAAGAGAGCCTGTCCCCGAAATCAGAAAAAAAGAACTGCCAGCTGATGGAAACACAATCCCAAATGCACGTTGTTTAGTGAAAGAAGTCAGTGTGAAACGCATGCCCACTCTTCTACAAAACCAGAGACGGAGAAAGGCTCAACGAGAGGAATTTTGAGGACAGAATAGAATGTCTCTCTATGTGTGAAGCCGAAGGATAAACAGACGATGGTATGCAGTCACAGAAACCCAAGAAAATACAGGCTTAAATTGACAAAACGGCAATACTGACTCATTAATTTAAGTAACAGATTTAAAATATTAATAAAGAAAATGAAGGAGAGAATTCTGTACTTTCTGTTCTTTTATTTCTAAAAAATTTAAACTTCTACAAAATAAAATTCTATATTAAAATAAATAAATATTATTTTTAAAAATCACTTGGGAAGGTCTCTGGTTAGAGAAGGGGATGGGTCAGAAACCAGAAACCACCATTTCAATCACTCAGGGAGGTTCTGCTACTAACATATCAATTTAGTGTCTGAAGGACTCAGCCTTTACTAGTGGCTTCAAAGACCATTTGGATGTAGCTGAAGTTCCAAGAATGGGGCTTGACTCTGAAGGAACAGATCCCCTAGAGACCAAGCCCTTTCTGAGTGAGGCCAGGCTTTAGGGGTTCAACAGCAAGAGAGAGGTAGAGATTACAGTGCTTTCAGATTGAGCTGAAATTTTTTTCCCTACACAACTATTCAAAGAAGTGTTTTATTAGAGTAGTTAGTGGGCATAAAAATAAGTGTGAATGCACATGTACACGGTGTGTTCATTTAAAAATAGTAATTTTTAATTACTGTTTTTATTTTTTCCTTAAAAAATCTTTCTCCTCTCTATCCACTCGGCTATATATCTTATACCATAAGGCCTTACCCTCTTATAAGGCATGAAAGTAAATACTTCTTAATATATTTACAAAAGACTTCACTATTTTATATTTCTAGAATGCAACTCTTATTTTACTTCAAATATTTTATATACTCCCCCCCCCCTCTGTGTGTGTGTGTGTGTGTGTGTGTGTGTGTGTGTGTGTGTGTGTGTCCCTACTGTGGCCAGAACAGTCTGCTGGGCTTTCTGGATCTGGAGGTATGGTGTTGGTAAGCACTCCGATACATGTGCTAGGAACTAAATAAACTCTGGTCTTTGTAAGAACAGGACAAGCTCTTGACCATAAGGCACCTCTCTGGTCCTACAACTCTTGCTTTCCATATAGTCCTCACATTCAGAAAACACGGAGGGTATGGTCAGCAAGGCTGAGGCCTACACAAAGGATTCTTGGCTTTAAGAAATACTCACTAACTTTGCAGCAAGTCAGTCAGGCTACAGCTGTCAAGAGCAAGGCTCCTTTGCTTTCCAGGCATCAGGTAGCCCAAGACATTGTAACAGTTTTACCACAAAAAAAGACTGCCATTCTAGCCTAGAAAAAAGTTCAGTGTAAAAATACACATTTGGAATAAATAATGAAAGAGAGGTTGAAAGAGTGTATTTGGAGAGACAGACAAGGAGGGTATGGGCCAAAGGTACATACAGTGGGGGAAACAGAAAAGTTTCGAGGGCACTGCAGAAAGGCAATGTATTCTAATGATTACCTTTATTAGACTCCATTGGATCGGGAGCCAATTCATTAAACATTAATGGCAGGGGAATGCCATCCATATATTATAAATAGCCATTAAGTTGAGACAGACAGCTCTGCACAGGTTAGTATGAATTAATAAAAAAACTGAAGCTGGCATTTCAGAATCATAAAAGGATATATTTAGTAGAAAGTATTCAATAAGAATAAGGAAGAATGGCATATATTACTCTATTTGTCTGAAGAACAAACTAAAAATGAGAACAAATTTACCATAAACCTAAAAATACCCTTCTGAATGAAATGAGTATTCCTTAAAGATGAATATAACTTATGTTTAAGAACCTCAGCAGTGAAGTATGTGACATTGCCAAATGGTGAACAAGAGAATGAAGAAGGGATGCGCAGGTATAAATTGGACAAAATGTTAATGAAAATGGAGTCTTTTCCCAGTACATTTCACAGTAGCAGGATTGAGGTGCTCACTACACACAGCTCAAGGTCAAGATTCTTGATGAAGTCAAATGGAGAGCCTAACTCAACTCTATTCACCACACAAGCCTTGTTTAAAATGGCAGTTTTGATGTCCCTCCAATCAGCTCTTCCGAAATACACACAGAAACTGCAATACAAAAATCAGCATATTCATGGACTCTTGCATAAATAATTGCATTTAGTCATTTTCTTTTTCATCTCTGTCAAATTGCAAACATTGATTGAGAATAATTTGGAGAAAGAATTTTTTAAAAAAAAAATTCCTGTATGATTGTTCTTGATATTTCCTCTGGCAGCTTTGATGACAAAGGAGTCAATAAGACTCTTAGTTAAGAATTATTAAAAACTTTGAAATACAGTAACAGAGGCCTAAGTGATCCAGTTTTATCTCCACAATACTTAGAGCTGAATCTAAGCCTTCCACACAGCAACTTTTGGGGGGCAATTCACATTTAAACCATAACATATCTTGTTTATTGAACTCACTCAAGGATTAGAAAGTTTATCAAGATGATAAATAAGTGCTGACTCGGTTAAAATTAGTGAAAACTGTAAAATTGTAGGCTAGCCTCCAAGTTTTATATGATACAAAAGAAAATTACAAAGGCTATGTTCATCTTGCCTCTTGAATATCAATTAGTGCATATAGAACTAGAATTCAGACCCAGATATCCCTCTCCTTTCTGTCACCTATATTTTTAGACAAAATGCCTATAAATACCTATATCTTCAAAGTGTTCCCAAATTATATCAATTTCCTGGAATACTTATTAAATCTTGTATTTATTTAATATAGGTAATATATGCACATTTTTATCTTAAAATGCTTTGTGAGAAGCCTATCTTAATTTCAAAATTAAGACAACATAAAAGAAAATACTTTCTGTACATTAATAACTTTAAATAATCAAAGAATATCACTTTCTTCATAAATATATGGAATTCATTCCGAGTTAAAGAAAATAAGGTTTGATTGAAGAAGACCCCTAAAAGAAAAATCTCTGATAAGATCAGACAGCCCAGATGATCCAATGTTTCAGAGCACCTGTGTTGCAATTTCCTCTGAATTATGAAACAAGAATAACTTCTACTTTAATTAATTTAAGAGATTCCATTGAAAATATAATTTCATAGTCCTTGAGTCTGGTTAATTTTTGTCTATGTTTGTTTCTTCTTTTTTTGCAATGTTTCTGTAATAAAGTTTACAAGTTAAAAAAATATATATATATATATAACTTTAGATAGGTAGAATATAACATTACAACCATTTGTTCAAAGGTTATCTGGGGTTTGTAACTTAAAAATTAGTAACAAGGCTTTGGCACTGTGATGCCCAACAAATTGCCTTGGTGATCTGTTATAAATCCCCAAAAGTATGCCAATGAGCTACATTAGAGAATAAACTGTGTAAAATAGATGACAAAATAAGTTATAGCATTTTTTACAAATCCCTTGATGACTTTGTCAGTCTGGGTAAGGTGAAGCACACTCCCATGTCACTCAGCCAAATACTGGTCTAGAAGCTACTGTGAAATTAAGCAAAATCCTTAAGGAGCCAAGTTACTGTATCTTAAACCAATGCTGGTATCCTCATCTTGATTCTGACCAAGTCACGGCATCCTAAGCCAATGAGGATGTCCTCAACTTCATGCAGACCACCAGCTAAGAGCATGGTTGGGGCTTCAGATGAACATTGACCCCTCATAGGAGCTGACCTGTCCACATGAAGCATCCATGACTTGTTGGCTGGATTCTGAGAAGTGATACCCCAGGAGAAGAGGGTTGCCAGACAGGGAGGAATGGAGAGAAGAAATGGAAGCAGAAGGCCAGAGTCAAGGAGGGGAGAATGGGAAGAAAGTGGCATCTCTCAGACCCTAGAGGAACACATAGAACTGAAAATACCCATACAATCATTTTTGAGAGTTTGATATACCACATCAAACTCTGGCTCTTTTTCTGATGGATCACTCATCATTCCCTTAATGCTTTTCAAGCACTTTAAATGAATCAGGATAATCAACCCTGGAAAGTGATGTGAGATGCAAATACTTATTCACAAGCAAATGTATTTCTGTTGTTATTTTTATGTATCTTTCTATTTCCTAAGTTCCTTGGTAGTATGTAAATTTTACTAAATGGAATTGAATTTTTAAATGAAGTACTTATAAAGGACATTTTCAATATTAATGTACATCAATGATGTAATTCACAGCAATTCTCACAGTACCCAATTGTTTCCCTCAAAAGTGGTGTTTTATAAATTTAAACATATTTTGATATCAAAGAGAGTTGCTTCTAAATTTTCCTCATAACTAGCAAGCTAATCTACTGTAGCAACCATAATGAAAATGTTGTTTAAAAATCAGGCAGAAAAGCAGCAGAGAAACCCAGTGTTTGCTATTTAAATGATACTTTTTATACTTCTGGGTTAAGAACACAATGGAGGTCTGTGTTCTACTTCCTTAATGCCATTCCAAGATAGATACATGGTCCAGAGATAACTCACTTACACTGTTCCCTTCCAATTCGGGAATATAAATCCAGGTAGAAGGTGGTCTTTACCTAATTTATTTTTAATTAAAAAGTCTGTGATACTCTTAGACATGCCCAAGCAGAGAAAGTATTATTTTTAAATAAATGTTATCCAAATCAGGTGGTGACTTTTCCTTTACATCAACAGGATAAGGAATTAACTAGTACCCGGACTAGAATGCTCTACTTTTGTTCTTACACAGAAAACTCCTGTAACTGAGATTTCTTTGTGAACAATAAATTCAGTCAAATCATCACTAAAATGGGGACAGTGTCACCTGTGCATATAAACTCTAATAAACATCAAGGGGAAGCCTTCTGCTCTTTCAGCCCCAATTTCCCCCAGTCTCACTTCAAATCTGTAGCAGAATATCTGCTGTGGCCCCCCATCCTTTCTGACCCCATCCCCAACTAATCACGAAGATCCCCTCCTAAACCTTCTTCCTTCAACACATCCTTTATGCCAGTGTCCAACATCAGCAGCCCTTCCCTGGGAACACAGCAGGTGCACAGGCCAGGGAAACAGGTGAGCTAACTGAAGACCTTCATCCCCTTGCCCCCAAACCCTATCCTCCAGTCTCATTTCTGTCTCTGTACCTGCTACAGCCTTCCATTTTTATCTACTTCCTACTATTATTCTGAATCATACATAAAACCTTCTCAGTGAGATTGCATTTGACACTTTTACCTCTGTTTAGAACACATACCCAATGCTTAATGTTGACTTGGTGTTTTCTTAAGAATTAAAAGAGACCAAGAAAGCTGATCTCTCTTTGTCATTTGTTCAGTTCTAGTAGTAGATGGCACATGGAAGGGCAATTGGTGAAGGAAGAAGAGGGAGCATCTAAATAAAGATGAGAAGGGATCCGGCATTCTGATTTATTTATTTTTTTTTTTAACTGAGCTTATAAAACAGTGTCCTTCATCAGCAGGACTAGGATCTTATCCTGCTTCTGTTACTCTCCAGTTCCACAACTTTGGGGATAACCCACAATCCCTGTCTTAGCTGTCTGCTGTTACTTCAAAAAATCATCATCAAAGTTCATATACAGATTTGTGTCATATAGGCAAAATTTATAGGTAAAGGATTTCAAAGCAGCTTAGCTGAATGGGCTCTGGGTCCTAGAAAGCAGGAGATCAAGTGCCCCATGAATGGAGAATAATCATCAAGCTTACTGGGACCGGAAAAACTGCTACAAGATGGCTCTTTGTCAATGATGGGACATTGGTACTTGTTGCTGGGATGCCTCATTCTTGGCACTGAAGCTTCCCATGAGTGTTCTCATTAACAATGGTAACTGCCTTCCTTGCATCTCCTTCAAAGTGTTTTATGACCCAGCCTCTGAAAATACACATACACACACACACACACACACACACACACACACACACACACACACACACAGTGTGGCTAATCAAAGCAATCAATATCTTACAGAGAGAGAGGAGACTTCAAAAGGGAAATATATAAAAGATGAGGGTGGGTGGTAGTCTCCTGGGAAGTCAAGGAGATCAGTGGCTTACCAAGACATTTATTTCACAAAGTTGGTGAAAACATTTCATGACATTATGTTATCCAATAGTCATTTGATGAATGTCAGGATTAATAATGCAACATATAAGCTTTATAGGTTGTAGCACAGTGAGTCTTTGTGAATCTGTCTTTGTGTGTCTCACTGGACCCCTTTGAGTACGTGATAATGCACTGCTTCCCGAAACACAATTTTCAGATGGAAAAGTATGTAGAGGTACATAAAGTCTCAGTTATGCTGGAATGTGGCAATCAAAATATTTTAATACATATTTGTTACTTAAAATTTTGTACTTTTTTCTAAATAAGAAGATACAATGGCAGCTACTAAACATTGTCTTTTCAAAGGAATCAAAGCTCAGATAATACATTGAGTTTTCTATAATTATAGTACTAGATACTAGCATAGACTTCTTTCTTAGTTATTATAATTAACATTAATTATACATAATGGGCTTCATTATGGTATTTTCATCACACATAACATGTTTTTATTATTTTTCATTTCCATTACTATCTTCTGGTCCTTTCCTGGTGAACCCATTTCTCTTCCTAACTCTTGTATTTTCCTGTATCTGCTAATATCAATTGGTTGATTGATTGATGGCCCAGTGAGTGTCATCAGACGTGCTCACATAGTGCCGAGTGAGTGAGTAGGAAAGTGGGTTCTTTTCTTACCAGTGGCTGCACTGCTGAAGGGATTTCCACTAGCAAACATTAACCCCATCTAGAGTCTCAGTCAGGCAGAAGAGGTTTCTGTGAGCCCCTTTCCTTTAGTTACAGTTGTTTTCCTATAGGTCCCGACAGGGGAGAAACTCCTGGGCCCTTCTTCCCTGCATGCTGACAGGTCCAGTCTTATGCAGGCCTTGTGCTGGCAACCACATCTGCTATGAGAAAGAGTACACAGACAATGGCAATGTGTTCTGAAGATGGCATTATACCTCAGTCTACTCTGTCCTCTGGCTCCTGCACTCATTCTACCTTGTCTCCTTGCTGTTCCCAATGGTGAGTGGGTGATGTAAGGGTCTTATCTATAACAGAGCATTCAACCACCCCTTAGTCTAAAAATTTGACCAATTATGAGACAGGCTTCAGTCACAGCTCTTCTCTGTACTCGAGATTCTCTAATCAAAGCCAGTGATTGTAGTAATCTATGGAGAGAGCCTTATGGCTAATTATTTAAATGGAAATGTGATGGGCACATCATGTCCATTTAGCAAAAAATGGGAAAAAAGAAAAAAAGCCTACAAGGCCTTATGAAACTATGAATGTCACAGACAAATAGCTATTAGTAATGAACTCTTTTAAGTATTTACATTACTACCATGGTCTCTAAGAAATAATCATATCGTAAAGAAAGGATACCATCTATTTGGATGTACAAGTAGAAATGTAATTTTATTTCCCTGTCTAGGTTCACAAGTGTTACAAGTGTTATCAGTCTATGAACCATGTGATCACTGGACCCTGAACCAAATTTCCTACTCATCTTACACTTAAGAAGAAAAACACAGAGAATGTCCAGCAGTTAATCCTCTCTAAAAATAAAATTTTCTTCTTCCTAAAATTTCTACTGTACACAGGATTACCCAATGTCTTTCATGAAATTCTCACTTCAAGATAATCATTCCTTGGATTGTATGTGCACCTCCATAATACCTCATTTAAATGTCTGCTAATGAATCTTTAAACCTAGATAAATGCATTTATAGAAGTGGTGTATTAAAAAGCCATTTCAAGCTTGGGATCGAAAAGACCTTTAATTTATAGCTCCAGAAAAATATCCATTCCATGGTTCAAAGATCCTTGTGGATTATAAAGGAGGAAATGACTAACAGAAAAGGAATTATTCACCACATTATTAAACATGACAAAAAGCTTCTGAATTGGAGCTTAAAACAGGCTATTTAAGATTCCAGCAATCCCTAGGACTTTGGCAACAAAAATGTTCAAAAGCCTTTTATAGCGGCTGTCAGATTTCTGTAAAGCACGAGATTCCTGTGAACTTATTTATATAACAAGCTGGAACCTGAAGCTGACTTGAAAGTCTTTCTACTCTAATTATGTAGAATTGGAAATGCCTAGAAACGATGCTCTGTCTTCTCCCAAAATTATCTGCTGCAATGGTGGCTTCAAAAACAAGTATTTAGAAACAAGAATGAGTGTGTAGCCACTGTGGCTTTATTACAAGGAACAGTTAGAGCGGATATACAAACTATGGTTTAGAAACACGGTTTGAAAGACTTGCTTTTAGCTATTCTCTCTGTAGCAATGCATTGCAAATGGCTGCTCATATTGTTCCCTCCTGGCTTCCTAGAGCAGTTGGTTTCTGAAGCTCTATAGTTCATGTGTAATCACGTAGCAAAATAATTCAGGATATAATGACCCAGCAGGGTCTCTACAGATTGAGGTTCTTATCACAATACTGTGCCTGCTGCTCTGCATGGATTCTCAAGCAAACTCCTTAACCTCTGCACTTTTGCATTACAACTTGACATAAGGCTGTGTTCAGAAGAGTCAGTATAAACTCCAAGCTATAAATACTAGGAGATGCTCCAAATGATGATGATAATGATGATGGTGGTGATGGTAGTGGTCGTGGTGATGATGATGATGATGATGATGATGATGATATATTTAGAATAAGGGATGTGCTTTATGGCTTCTAAAGGGGTTTCTAATTATTTTTCCTCCTGCCAGTCACACCCACATGTAAGCCCCTCTGCTTTAGGGTTTGGGCTATGTCCAATGAGCACATATGAACAAAATAGCTCTGATTAGTTTATAAAAGACTGCAGCTCCAACCTTTGTTCATTGCTTCTGGCTCTTCATGCTTGCTGTACCACATGAATCTAGTAGTCCCAAATGACAAGGAACCAGAGAGCAACAGTCTATTACCCCAGAGAGGCTGAATCCTGGCAACAATCACATGAGTGTGCTGGGGGGGGGGGGGGGGGGGGAGTGTCTAGTAACATGCAGCTGCTGATCTGAGAGACGCTGAGTGACTGGCCTGAGTTCTAGACCCAGCAAGGCAAGGGTTATGGAGGAAATCAGAAACCATTTTTTTCTTGTTCCAATGCCTCTAATTCTTGCCTCGCACTGTGTCCACAGATGAATTCTTTCCCAAATACTTTTGCTATTTGGCAAACAGGATGTGTTTGCCTGGAGATCAGAAGCCCTGGCTGAAAGAAGGAGGTCCAGCACAGTGGAGAGTGGGAGGCAGAGAGGACACCAGGCTGAACACTCACCAAGGTGCTTGCACTGAATTCTCCACAGCTCTACTGGGCTGATGAGGGCTGATTAAATAAAGTGCAAGGGCCGAAGCTCCAGAGGCCAGGTGGACCCTTCTCACATCTCCTCAACTGAGACAGCTCGTACTTGGCCCTACAAAGTTGCAGACATAATAAATGATTTCAAGATGAAATCATTCCTCACTAAAATGGGACCTTACATTTAGAAACTAATGTTTCTGTAAATGAAGGGGAGGAACTTGGGAAAGAGTTTAGTCCATAATGCTCTAGGTGCTGCAAGTATGAGGATCCGAGTTCAACTCTCAATACCTACAAAAAAAAAAAAAAAGTAGGTTTGGTGGCACATAGGCACATATTTATAATCCTGGTGTAGGGGAGATGATGACAAGCAGATCCCTTTTGTTCCCTGGCAAGCTTGTCCAGTCTACTTAGCAAGTTCCAGAACAATATGTGAAAAAAATAAAAGTGTCACATGTCTAAGGTATGACACCTGAGGTTGGCCTCTGGCCTTTATGTGGATGCACATACACACGGGACTTCCCCTCTCCTCCACAAATGAAGCGGATATTGAACACAAAGACATTAAGAGGTTATGTGAAGACAAAAACCAAGGCAGGGGCTGGAACATCATGAGCTGAGGGATGTCAGAGCCATTAAAAGCCAGAAGAGGTAAAGAGGAGTCTTGCTAAGAGACTGCAGAGAGTACGTGGCCCTGCCCACATCTTGGTCACAGGTTTCTGGCATCTGGTACCATGAGAGACTAAGCCCCTGTTGGTCCAGCTGTGAGGTTTGTAGTGGTTTGCAACAGCATTTCAAAACACCCAGTGACACTGACATCCAACAGCAGGCAGGGACGACTGCCTATGCTTGTCATCCCCTCCTTGTCAGGGTCAGTTGCTCTAGGTCAACAAGGATGGAAATGGAAATCACAAGCAAAGCAAACGATAGTACAGTAATTGCTGAAGATTATCTTCACCTGCAAACCAGCAGAGAGGGGGTGTGTGAAAATTATTTGTCCTATAGTATGGTATCCAATTTATCTTAAAATAGTAATTATAAATTGAGACGTGCATTATATTACAGTTATGAATGTCATATGTAGATTTAGATACTGCCAGGCACAAATAGAGCCACAAAAAGAGGGATTTCTTTTCAACTCAAGAATAAAAGTCAGGCCAGCAATATGGCTCAGAGGTCCAAGTGCTTGCCAGGCAATCGAGACAGCCCCTGTTTCATCCCTTGTACCTCAGAAGAATGGAACTGACTCTTGACAACTGTCCTCTAATCTTCACATGAGTGTCACAGCACCCACGTGCCCACATCCTATAAACACACAATAATAACAACATGTACACATCCTTTAATTGAAGAGCCTAAGAAACTCAGGTGCTCTTGGCCTATGTTAGAAGTTAGCTGTTTTCTTATGTATCTTTAAACTGTAAAACCAAACCCATATAGTAGGTTCTGCTCTGAGGAAGCCACATGAACTAGTGTAACATACACAAGACAAAGCAGAAACACCGAGATTATTCTCTGGGTTGAAAATAGACAGTGCATTTAAATGGTGGGTCAGAATTCCCCACAACCCAAATATAAATGCTGACTGGTAAACACAGGAAGGTCAAAATACAAAGGGCCAATATCAGAGAGCAAGGGGAAAGCCTTCCTGTGAAGAATAGATAGAGAATGGTTCTGTGATAAAACCTACACCGTCATAAAAGAAAATGGAATGTCTATTATTTAGTTATTGGTTTTGTTTCAAGTGCCGATTGTTAAATTGTGATAGTCGATTAAGACATATATACCAAACTAGATATCTGCTGTGTGTAAGCGAGCATAAATATAAATTATATAATTGAAGCATTAATAGATTTGCCACAGCAACTTTAATTAAACTGAGATTTTAAGGTCCCCCTAATGCCAATGTATATAGTACACTGAACACATAATGCATTTAAAATATTAAAAACAGCTCTGAAAATATAGAAAATTTAGAGATTATTAACAGATACAGTATACTATACACCTCAGTTTATGGCTATTATTTTTTCCCTCAGATTATATTTCTGTGAGAGAACTAGCATTCTAAAACGGACATGGGTTCATTAATTCTAATGGTGGAGAGTGAAATTTTGACTTTCCAAATTCTGACTGCTGAGATTTACACATCTATGTTAATAAACTGCTTTTGTGTAGTTTGAAAAACCCAGACTTAAAGACCAGAGTTTAGAAACAACAGAAGTTGAAGGAATCAGGAAGAGGAGTAACCAGGTCGTCCTAGTTAACTAATGCTGCAAAGTTACTGTCCCCACAGTGGATGGAAAACCATCTATTTCCTGCCTCCAGACATTGCCTAATAAGCATACGCATTAATGGAAAGAAGGTCAGGTATAGACTGAAGGTCATCTAACTGGATGCTTTCTTCTCATTAGGGCAGGGGGAAGAGGCCAAAACATGCCTGATAGCTACAGTTGAAAAATATTTAAAGCCACACAATTCATCCTGAGAAGATGTCTCAGTCTCCTGCTCTTCCAGATTTTAGGAGAAGTCAACAGTGCTCACTAGGATGAATGAATTGAGATGAAGAATATGAAGGATTGAAGATAAGGGTCTCAAATGTGCTTATAAGTTCAAAAACTCAGCTGACAAATCACACTGATCATGTTTTGCATGAATTAAATCCCACCCCGGATGGGATCTACCACCACAGGCAGCAAACCTAAATCTTTAAAATTATATTAGTTGAGCAGGTAAAGTCTACCTCATGTGGTGCTGTGGAATTCACTAGAAGGTAAAACCACAGTAAATTACATTTTAAAAAGCAATTTCAGCCATATGTTCTACCCTGAAACCACCAATTCCCTTTGAAGCAATGTTCATTATAAACTCTTTCAACATCTGCCTATGAGCAACACAACACCATGTCTTCAAGAGCCCAAGAGGGAGTCTATTTTATACAAAGAAGCACAGGGGTCTTGAGGAGGGTCATTCACCATTGGCATTGTTGCAAAGAAATGCTTGTTGGTTTTATACATTAAAATATCCCATGCAAAACATACTTGACTAAATAAGATAAATAACAGACCTGATCTTCCATGACCAAGTATACTTTGGAGATCCTGAAATGCATTTGACACGGTAAAATAGAAAGCCATCAAATTCTACAGCTGGAAGGGACTCACCAGATGAATCATTCTCAATTCTCCCAGAGCAGTCCAAGCTTCAAGAAGTTTCAAGAATTTGACCAAGGTCACAGGACAGCTGGCTACAGAATTTGGGCTGCAGTGTGGATTTAATTTTGTTATTGCACACTTTTAGTTTCTAAACACCAACAAGCAGACATGCGTCATCAAACAAACACAATTGAAGATTGTTACTAAAATAACGATTGCAAAAGTAAGTATTTTCAAAAGCAAACACAAGTTAGAAAGTGCAGAGGGCAGGAGTCGAAAAGTTCACCGAAGGGTCGCCTTCTAATCTGTCAACCATGAGACATTTTCTCCTTGGGTTTTTTTTTTTTTCTGTAATATAAATGATCCTTACTTAGATGATTCTACATAGCTAGGGTAGTAGGTGACAGATGGGATGGAGTTTCGTAATTGCTCATCCATGTAAAGATGTGTAGCACTTAGTTCAGAAGATGAGTCCTGCCTACCTCCTCCTCCAACAGAGCTCGGTCCTCTGCAGTTCCTCCTGGTTTTCTTCATTGATTCCGTAATCGCAGATCTACTTGTATAAGCAATTGTTATGAAAACTTTTGAAAGGCCTTTTCCTCTGATCTACCAGTTCAATTGCTAGCCTTTGGAATTGTTTCTAACATACGCACTTGATGCTCGGAGCCCTACGTTCAGGGTGGTCCTGTCATTTCTAGTCTATCAGTAACTTTGCAACTGATCCTAATTTTAAGCACTTGACTCAAGAACAATTAAATAATCTCCCCAGAACTTGATTATTACCTTCTAAACTTATTCTAGGTTCCCCTAGATCCGCAGATGTCTTTGTGTTCCTTATATTGGGAATAGCATTGTTAAGAATTGAGTATGAAATATTTCCTACAGGAACTTACACCCATGGTTGATCCCTACTCAGTGTGCTGTTTAGGCAGGTAATTAAAACTTTGGGAAATGGGGTCTGCATGGAGGAAGTGAGACACTGAAACCATGCCCACGCCCTCCATGTCCTCTGTTTCCTGTCCACCATAGTGGTACAGCCATCCTATACTATATGCTGCTACCGCCATTACAATGTTCTGTCCAAGCACCTGGTGCCAAGTGACCATGGACGCAATTGTCTTAGGCAAATTATTTTCTCTTTTAAATTGTTCTCCCATGTATTTGGCCACAGCTATGTAAATAAAACTATCACTCATTCATCCAAAATGCTGAAATGATTTCTTCAAAAACCCAAATCTTATCCGAAACATTATTATACTACTCTCTTTCAAAAGCCTTAGAATCAACAAAAGAACCCCAACATTTTTAAACAGGAAAATACTTTTGTGGTAAGCAATATTATTACATCAGACGAAGAAGAAAAATTAAAACTAGAAATGTAGATTTTACCAAGAGTGTGAATTGTGAGTGGAATTACCAACTACAGGTCTGCATTGAGTTTCCAAGTAGATAGGTTAGATCTAACTATGTGTGTTGTCTGCCAAGCTCCACACTTCAGTCAACACCATGTGTTCTACTCCAGACACATGAGTCTGCTCTAGATTCAGTAAGATCCCACCAGAATCCAAGATCTAGCTCACTCCTCACTCTGGCTTCCCAGAGTCTCTGTGTCTTCTCTATCTCTTTCTTTTTAGGTATCCCATAGTTCTCCTTGAGTGGGTTTATACATGTAAATAAACAAACACATAAAAAATAGAGAAAAGATGTGGTGATTTATTTTATATTTAATAAAATCATTCTGGAATATCAGAGAACACATCCATCCACAGTCAAACCAGGAGGGTCAGAGAGTGGTAACTCACACCTTTGATCCCACCAGGGGAAAGACCCAGTGGTGGCCTATGGCTTTAATCTCATAACTCCAGAGACAGGGATCTTTCTGTGTTTCTGTGTGTTCAAGGCCTAACTACCAAACGGTAGTAGTTCACACCTTTAATCTAACTCTAGAATATGATGCAGAGTTGAACTCAGAAGTGAAGGAACCGGGTGAAGAAAATATTTAAGGGGGCATAGGCAGACACCGAGGGATTCTGTAGAAGTGACAAGCCAGGCTGAGGACTTTAGAAGATAGTGGGGTGAGAACTTGACTGTGGTCTGTTTCCTCTCTCTGATATTCCATCATTTTCCTCAATATCTGGCTTTGAGTTTTCATTTAGTAACAACTAGAATTCATGTTTCAAAAGGATTCAAAGCAAACCTAGCAACTGCCACTAGTTAGAGGACTGGAATAAGGGGCACATTATTCTACTTTTCTGTAATTCCTGGAAACTAAACAACAATACACTCATATATTGTCTCTATGATTTTTAAAAAATAACATACTGGAAAGTGTGTATAATAGGCATGCATTATGTGAAATTCACAAATAATAAAAAATTAAATGCTAACTATAAGTCCTACCAATTAAAGACTTTAAGTAAGAAGTTTATAACAGAGAACAGATGCTGGCTTTTAGGAGATTAAAAGCTCATCTTGGCCAAATGTATATAATGTGGTTATGATCCAATGTCACACTAATATGTTTCACATCTATTTTAATTGCTTTTTAAAAGAAGGATCAAGAGGTTCCAATAGAAATTAACTAAAGGCCACTATACGTCAATATATTGTGGGTATTCGATGATGTGTGCCTGTGTGTGTGTGTGTGTGTGTGTGTGTGTGTGTGTGCCTATGATAATCCAATAGCAGAAGAAACTATTCCTGCTCATTCCTAAGCCAATCAGTAATAATGACATTCCAATTCCTCCTGCAATTGGCATTTTCATGCCGTATGAATGAGATATGATAGTGAATAAAGATTTTGACTTCTCTTGCCAGGTTGACAGCATGGTGGACAAGGCAGATCAACATGAAGCTGCTTCTAGACTCTCTGATAGAGATTAAAACAGCCTGCAAAAAAACTTCCAGGGTGGTGGACCATGCTCACAACTTGTTCGGGTCCTCTGCCACTGCTGGACATATGGACAGCTGGTTTCAGAACTCACCCTGTAGCTGCTCATGGTCATATACCCAGTTCTGGATTGGTGGCTTTGATGTGTGGTGTTTTGTTTTCATTTTATGGACCATTTGTGACTGTCTATACCTCTAGTCTCAGATTGTGATTAAGTTTTAAAGCTTTAGATAAACATTCTAAAAAACAGCACTGAACAAAAATATGGTGCCATTCTTTGGAGGCGACAGTCCTGGAGTCTCCTGGTACCACAGTGGGACTGGCAAGGAGGAGCAATTAATGAACTTAATGAAAGTACCTAGATTTTCATATGTTACTGCATGGCAACCTAGGGTGTTCTGATTCCTAGGCACAGATCCTGGAGCAGGAGCTGCAACAGGAGAAGCCATCACTGAGCAGTTCTTAGGAGGCTTCTAGGTGAGGTTGGAAGACTGGTTGTTCTTAACATTTAAATGAGTCACCAACACCACTGTGAGATTACACTTGGTATAATTGAGATTCTTATACCATCACAATGTACTGAATATCTACTGTGACCTGTCTCTTTTTATCATTTTTCCTCTTTCAGGTAAGCATATAAATATTCAAATCATGCTTAGGATAACATAATGATATATACAGTAAGTGTCTTTCTGAAAACTAAAAGGCAAAAGCCACTCTTGGTGGCTCCTTTCAATGATCCCTCGCACATCAGCACTTTAAAATATTTCAAACTGTGAGTTACTAACTCTGGGTCAACCTATATTTTGGCAATGGCAAATGAATCTACAATTGCCATCACCTTAATCAGGAAGATTTCCTTACTTTTGAAAGATCTCTGCCAAAAGATACTGGCAGAAAATAAAATTGCAACAAGTATCCCATAGAAATAAAAGTTTACACATCTATAGTGCTTACTAGAGGCCAGTAACTACACAAGCTTTGCTGAGATCAATACACTAAGTCCTTCCAATAACCTGGGAGATTATTATTTTTATTCACACTTTATACTCAAGAAAATGTATATATATATATGCATATATATATTAAAAGCACTGTCTATTCACCATGATACTAGAACAGAATTTTCACATAAAAAATACTACTAGCTTTTAAACTTCAGATCATAGAAAAACCTGTAGCAAAAATTTTATGTTACAAGGTACATGGTTTGCATGTAAAGTAGACAGCAAAGACTCATGTGTATGAAGAGATGTGAGATAGTTCATTTTAAATATTGAATTGATATAATACTGAATCACTTGGGAAGACAATATCAAATAGGGAGTGTCAATATTAGGGTGGCCTGCTCACATATCTGTAAGGGATTGTCTTGATCACAGAAGCCAGACTGAATGTGAGCAGGACCATTCTCTGGTTGCAGCCCGGGTTGTGAATGAGTAGAGAAAGCTAGCCAAGTACTAGACACGCATGTATTTATTTTCCCTTTCTGTTCTTGGTCTTGCTATCACTAGCTGCATCTAGATTTTTCCCTAATTCCCTCAAAATAATAGGATCTAACCTGGAATTGTAGCCTGATAAAATCTTTATCTCTGAAGTAGTTTTTGGTAGGGTATTTTATCACATAATCAGGAATGAATATAGAATAGGGTGTCATTTTGGGAGACAGTGGAACATGTAGGAGAGGCTTAGCTATAGGTTACAGGAAGAGAGAAGGGCAAGGCTCTCAGCCCAAGAGGCTCTGCTTCTCTCCTTTCCAATCAGCTGACATAGATCAAGTGTCATTCCATTTCCTAGCCCCATGAACTCCATCGTGCTTTCTCAAAATGATGGACAATGCTATCTTAAACTATGAGTCCCAATAAACCCTTTGTCCTATAAGTGCTGTGTGAGGAATGTTATCAGAGAAACAGCAGAATTAGCTAACAGAGAAAATCAAGATGTTGATAGAAATGTGTAATAAGAAGGCCAGGTCATAAAATTCCTTAGGGAGAAAATGACTTTATTGGGAATTGTGTTACAAGCCATTGGTTATATATTCTAGAAAAAGTCTGTTATGGTTTGTCTGAGCTCTAAACAAATGAGTAAAACTCATTTTAAAAGGAATGGATGAGTTTGTTTGTCAGTTCAAAGCACATAGTAGCATCAAGGTTGTGGTTTGGCTGGTGTTCTCTGTCTTTCATAGTGATAACAGAATTATGAGCAGAGAACAAAAAAGTAAGACATGGAAATATACAGCTTGTTTATGAAAAGAAAGAGTGGACCCAGTCAAAGTTGGGCATACGTCTGGTGAGAACAAAGGAACTGTTGTTAAAGAGATTGTAGTTAACACAAAGAAGTCTTGTTCTTTATACTAGAAAATAGGAAAGATGTTCCTCAGGACAAGGCTCTACCTACTGAAGGTCTAAAATCACAACTTCTTTTGAAAAGAAAAAGCCTAAAGATGGAAACTCCAGGGTGCCTTAATGGGATATGGCTGACAAGGAAAAAGTATTTTCCCTGGATCAGCTGTGTGAGCACACAGAGATTATGGTAGCCATGGCCTAAGTGAGTGAGGGACCAGCTCTATTTCAAGTTGTCAGGCGATCATTGTTCACCAGCTGATGATGTTTCAAAGATGTGGAATCCAAGAGGGCAGAGATTTGAAGGCTTGTGCTAAAGTTTTAGAGGACAGCCTTGAGACTACTATGAATCAGGGAAAGATTTGCAGAGATATCCTAAAAGGCTAATATGTGATATTCTGAAGGTGAATTCTAATTTGCAATGGGATTGGAAATGCCAGAAACTTGAGACATGAATCCAGGAAGGTGAGAAGCACCAAGTAAAGCTAGACCAAGAGGAAGGTCCCATGTACTGAACACATAAAGGCAATAAGAGCAAGGCTGCCCAAGGACACAGGAATTCCATCTAGTAATGCTACCACATGGCCTAGATGCAAACATGAAGTTCAGGGATTGTTTGCATGGCTGAATTTGGATTTTTCTATGGTCCTATTTTTTCCTTGCTATGCACTCATAAAACGGGAATAGTTATTCTGCATCATAGGACCTACATAACTTATTTTTTCTTTTTAAAAATCTTACAAGGGCTTACAGCTAAAAGCTTGCCTTGGACACAAAGACACTGGTCTGTGGGTTTCTGAATAGTGTTGGGGCTGTGAAGACTATAAGGACCTTAAAAATTATACTGAATGCATCTCACATATGACTCTATAGGAGCCAAAAGTAGAATATTACAATTTGGAAGTAAAATGTCCTCCATGGGGCTCAAATGTTCAACCACTTGACCCCCATCTGATGACACTATTTTGGAAGTATGGAACTTTTAATAAGTAGAATCTATCTAGAGGAAGTGGGCTGCTAAGGGATAGGCCTTAAGAGTGACAGGTACCCCTCCTTCCAGCCTGAACACTCGCCCACAACTATAGCGCATACTCTTGATGCCATGGTGTACTGCCCACTTAAACCATTAACTGAAATAAATCCTCTCTCCCTCAACTTGCTCTATGAGGTACTTTGTCACAGCAACAACAACAATTAATAAGTATGTCAATAGCTACATAGGACACTCTTTTGATAACTTCTTTCAAATTCAAATTTAACTGCCTTCATTTAAAAAAATGTATTTGTTGAACCTGGCAACACTGTGTCAAAAACTATACCTAAAACTTATTAATATTCAGTCTTTTAACTTTTTTTAACCTAATATTCCAATCAAATTGTGGTTGATTTTACACATATACATCAAAATTAAAGACTAAAAACAAATCTCTCAATCAAGTCTTCTATATTAAAAAAAAAAATCAAAACATTATAGGTAAAATAATTGTCTATTTTTTTTCCTTCTAGGCAACCTGTGCCCTGTTGAAGTTCTGAAGGGTCCAGATGTAGGTGGACACAACAATGCTACCAGCTCTTCTCACATTTTATGTCTGAATCAGTGCAAACCCTACCTGTGAATCTCCAAGACACTCGGTTTGTTTGGATTTGGGGTTAGGTCAACAAGAGGGCAACATTCTTTTATCATGACTATAACATAGAGCTTGTTAAAACAGCATCATGAACATTCTATCTTCAGGGGAGATCAAACAACCATATAAACAGGAAACACTGCTTTTCCAATGTGTTCCTTGTCAATTATTTTCAGTAAAGTTAATCAAAAGGCACATTTTCCCTGGCCAGAGAGTCTGTTGAATTGAACATTCTGGAAAGAAATGGTAGATAGAAATAGGTGTAAGCCAAAAATCTTAAACCTAAGAAACTTGGAAAAGTGTCTCCAGGGATATTCATTACCCCAAAAAGGCACACACCTAGAATACCACTCTAAACTTACAATATTTCACATTCTGCTTCGTGGACAGCCATGAGTTACTGTCAACAAACGAGTATCTACTTTCAGCCCCAACACAGTGCATCTTCCATCGCCATTCATCAACACATGTTGGTTTTTCTATGTCTTATGAATATTAATAAATTAGAATCTTTAAGCTGTCTAGAAAGAAGTAACTGCCATTAGCTTTACTACCAATGATATATTTACATAAGTTAGAGAAGAACTATTAACAGTAATTAATGGTGCTTTTACATTTCAGAACACATTGCAGTTGGCTGTCGATTTGTTTTGGAGGTGTCTGCAATCATAAATCACATTCTAAATGGCAACTTAGTAATTTTTAATAATTTTAAACACTAATGCACTATTTAATGCCTTGGCAATAACACACTGTTTTATGAAGATAGTTTTTAAATTTAGAATTTTTATTGAACTGTATTAAGTTTAATGAGATTGTATTGCTTATGTTATGCCTTAATTTTAAATGTTTATATAAAGGTCAGAATAGCTAATTTTAAAAGTTCTATTTTTGAGAACACAAATTCTGTTAGTTAATGACTCCATATTCAAAAATGTAATTCTACTACTTTCTCAAGATAAGAAACATTTAGTGTTGTGTATGTTTTCATGAGAGTTGGTGACTTAAAAGTTCAAGTAAGTTGTGTTGCCATCAGAAAACAGCAGCAGAAATGGAGAGCAGCTCACTCATTCCAGATTCCTCCCTTGACTTGGTCTAATTTTTCGATTAGAACTAGAGTACACAGAGCCTGGAAGACGCCAACAAAAGTATTTACACCCTCTTAATTTCCCAAGTAGTTAAAAGGAAAAAAATATATCTCCCTTAAATCAATATATTCCACAATATTCCACTGGTAACACAAGATCCATTTTGCTTGAGGAAATGAAGAGTAAAACAGATTTTTGTTTATTTGTTTGTATATTTATTTATTTACTGCTGTGAAAGATTCAAACATGTGGAAAAACCTCTGAGCTAAAAATACCAAACCTAGCATATAAACTTTACATAGAATGTAGGAAACATGAAATAGATTTGGGGGAAACTCTCTGAACTAAGAGGTCTAACAAGTCCTCTGACTGTAGCTCCCCTCATTTCCCCTGAGAACAACTACTGAGTCCTTTGACAGAGCCCTCAGATTTTTCCTCACAATGTGCATACAAAACACAAAGGACATTCTGGGTAGTATTTTTTAGTATGGTAGGAAAGTTTATAAGGCAAAAATTCTAAATATAACATACAGCACAAACACATTATATGATCTTAAAATTTAAAAAGAAATGAGGGAGAACTATGAAACACACTCTTGGCATATTTAAAATTATGCTTGGTACTTGTTGGCTCCCACAGAGGGCAGACATGGTCTTTGTATGAATTGAGAGAGGGGACATTTCACTTCATCATGATCATAATAAGACAGACGCTCTGTGATTCTTTTTAATTAGACAGAAGTCTGAAAAAAATCCAGTGAAGGTAGATTTTTGACATTTTAGCAGGTTTCTAAAGACTTCTACATCAATGCACCATGTCTTCTCACAGTAATAGTTGACTATTCTCCAAGCAACAAACAAGAGAACATACAGAAATTATTAATATAACCAAGCAATCACTTGTGCTCACTTCACAGCTACGAAGGCAGAACATTCAAACGTGTGCTTCTAGAACAGCTGTCCTAAAAATTCAAACCTTCTTACCATCTGTAGGGATGTCTGAGTTGAACCATCAGAAAATCAGCCATTTCACCATTGATTCCAATCAGCGCCCTTTAATTCCAGAAGAGAAGATTCCTACAGATTCCTGTATTAACTCATCTGACCAAAGTGAGAATGAGATAGGATGTAGACACAACTTGCTGAATATTAAAGTTAATCTTCAGTGCTATAGAGATGACTCACAAGGCAGCCGTGCCTGCCAGGGTAGAGAAGGTAGGGGCACAATTTTAGCTGTAAGTGGCCTCAGCATATACAGGGGTATGTCACTGTGTGATGGTTGCTAACATGAACAGGACTCAAAACTTACTGAGTGGCAATCACAAGACAACCATCAGATGCCAGGCTATAACAGTTCCATTTGTTCTTGTTATCATTAACTGACCCAGTCTTATGAAACCCCGTCTTCTTCACTTGTAATGTGGATTATAGACCTACTTACAGAAAAACTGTCATCTGTGAGAGAAACAATCTTCCTCAGGGAAAAGTAGACCTATTGCGTATTCAATAACAAAGTTATCCCTGAAGACATACATGGATATCTATGTACTGAGGAGGCTCTATTTATACATTTATGAATATATATTTATTATGATTATAATGCAGTATGAAAATATAATCATTAATATACAATAAATTTTTGTTATATAATACACTATATATAAATTTATGTTTATTTATATAACATATATATGTAACAAATATTGTAGAAAATGAGGCCATGAATTGAATGAAAGCAGGAGAAAAAAGAAAATGTGGTTATATTATAATATTAAAATAATATAATATTTTTAAGGCCATCTGAAACCTGCCAACAGACACAATTTCTTCCTACTGGAGAGTTTGACTATCTATTTGAAGGGTTATTTTACAACTCTGAGTATGGGAAATGTTCTATATGGGCTGTTAACAGGCCAATGAGATGTTATTCTTCTATATCAAATGTAAAAATCAAACACATGCATATCCACCTTAATAATCTTTTGGCTAATTTTAATTTTATACTAGTCCTTCATCAGTTAATAAACTGCAAGAAATTTTGAGACTCATTCATAGCACATTTGCACAGTGCCAAGAATTTGTCTTTTGGCAAATGGGTTTCAAATGAAATTGTTTTGAGAAGGAGATGATACACATGAAATGTTCAACAAAGGACTTGTATCACATATGATCCACTAGTTAATGTCCATCTCATCAGTGTTATCTATGATTGCCTCAATAATCATCACCACCAATATCCTATTTAAATTTTCATATTAGAAATGGCTATCTACTCATATTCAAGTATTAACCAGGTGAAGTTATACAGCATCTCTGAGAATTGCTGCAGAAATCAAGACTGTAACTCACATCTGAGCCTTCTATTCACAGCATCTCTGGGAATAGCTCCAGAAATCTAGACTGCAACCCACATCTGAGCCTTCTTAAATCCTGGCCTTGAAAGTAAAGATCTCACAAATCATAAAGGCAGCAAGGCCCCTCTTTCTATGCACAGGAGATTGTCTACCAGTGGAGCTACTGGAAGTCTCTCCTCTCCATCATCACCTGCAGTAAACAGGATTCATTAGAGTGATCATTGACAGTGGTACTGCTCTGTAAGTGAGTCCTCTGCATTCCCGTTATGCTTTGTCAGGGAACTGGTAGCAATTAATTACTGATAAACTAAACACCAACTTTGTTTTCAGTGGAAGATTTTGTACCATTCATCTTAGGGACCGGGAAGTGTCATGAAGAAGGACAAATACAAATGAAATGTTTTCTGAGACCATGTCCTGAATGGTATGTAGTTATGGACAGTCTCTAGATCAATGGCTTCCAACCTTACTAACCCTGCAACCCTTTCAAACATTGACCCCCTAGCCATAAAATATTGTTGCTATTGATACTTCTATGAATCATAATGTAAACATCTACTATGAAGGATGTGACTAGAGGGGTTGGACCCACAGTTTGAGAAACACTGCTCTAGATGACCAAGAAAGATCTGTTTTCAATTTTGAGGTTCTTGGTACATTTCTTTTTAAAGTCATATACCAGTTGTTCAAAAATAATCTATTACAACATAAGGTACATTGAACCCTAAAAGATAAAATGTAGACCCATTATGATAACTATGAAAATTTTCTTTTTAAGTTCAAAGCATGAGATGTGCAATACAAAGGAGCTGACACAGGCTTTGCCCATTTCCATCAGAGCATTCCTGTAAGTCCCCTCTCTTAGGAATACAAAAGGAGAAGCCACAGCTGGGCTCTGTGCAACAAGCCAGTCTAAGACCCAAGCTTTAAGCACCGCCCCAGACTTAAGTGACCAGTATAACCTTTCCACCATCTGCTGAGATGCCACACTCTATCTCCACATTCTGTCCTGGGTGTTTAGTCTTTCACTACATGGCCTTAGCCTCACAGCTCCTCCAGAGACATGCTTCTCAAACTTCCTGCATCACTTCCATCTACACCATGGCCACAATAGTCTTTGGGTCTCATCACATTAGACTTAGGGAGAGGTGGGGGTAAGTTTTTAATGGACTTACTTATGCACGTACTTCCAACTGGTTGTATAATCACATGCCTTATTTACCAACAAGATGATAATCCCTAAAGGACAAGGACACCTCCTCACTGGATAATTAACAATCACTGAGGGGTTTTGTTTTGGTTTTGGTTTTTTTTTACAGGCAGAGTACAAACAGTCCCAAACACTTATGTTTCTTTACCCGTTTGACATTCTGCTGTCAAGATAAAGGCAAAAGATATTTGAAGATATTTTGTGGGGATTCTGTGCTTCTTTGGAGCCCACAGCCCACCATTTATAGGTTTTTGACAGCTGGCACATCTAAATATCTGTTGCTGCCTGGTGTTGTTCTCTGATGCTTTCAGCATATTCAAGGCCAAAGCACATAGCCTCCTCTCACAGATCACGTTGTTGGAAAGTGGGAGGGCTTACTCAGTTGGGAAAGAAGCAGGACAGTACTAAATGGAGGCCGAGGCAAGCCTATGGCCCAGGCAGAAAAACAAACAAACAAAAGAATCAGTCAGCTAACATAGCTCACGACTTGGCCCAGGGACAGGTACCAACAGAGGAGGAAAAGGACCAAAGGCAAAAGTCTAACAGCCACCGTTTAGTCCCAGCACTTAGGTGTCAGAGCAGGAGGACTCTGTGAGTTTGAGGCCAGCCTGGTCTACAAACGAATTCCAGGAAAGCCAAAGCTGCTAAACAGAAACCCTGTCTTGAAAAAAATATAAAAAAATAAACAAAACAAAAAACTGACAAACAACCCTGTGGAGTGGGTCTGTCCTCTGGTATTTCTGGCTAATTTTTATTAAATATATATCACCACAGACAGAAGCAAGAGACACAGGTCCACAGTTGTGGCGGCTCCGTGACTGGGGAGAGGAGACAATACTAAGGACTGCCACGCAGCTGTCATATTGGTAGAAGCAAAACCTCAAGACATCACACCTCAGGGGCTGGGGGACACCTGGGCACCAACGAGAGAGGAGAGAGAAAGCAAAGAGCTCACTTTCTAGACTTTTATCTTGAAATTAAGTTCAAACGCATCTACCTGTCCTGACAAAGCCTGGGAGTGACCTGAGTCATCACCTCATATTTTACCTTTTAGCTTACCTTCATGCTCCCTTATTTCAACTTTTTCTACTTGTTTTTACGTTTCCCCTGCCCCAGGGAAAAGTAAGTTGCACCCAGATCATATTTCTCAAGAACAGGGATATTATTCTCTCTTATCTCCACAGCATAGTTATGATTTTACTAAAGCATAACCACTTTTAGAATATTGTATCTATTCGTCCACTATGTTTCTCAACTTTGTAAATCTAATGATCTCGTGTCATCCCGTCACAAGGAAAGTCTACTATGATGCTTCATTAGTCTTTGTGTTCCTTCATCTTCCTAGATCCTCAGCACAACCCATCCTCTCCCTCACACACATTTTTACAAATAGATCTATTTTTCATTTAGAGTTTCTCTGAGGTACACGGGAGGTGGGTTCTTGCCTTATTTTTCATGTGATTTTTTTGTTGTTGTTGTTTTTGTTATACAGAAATCTTTTTTTCCACAGAGCAAAGAATAGGGCATTTAAATTTCCCATGTTTGAGGCAGCTTTGGCTCATGATAATGACAGACTCATCTGATAAACATTTTGTACAGTGCAACTTAGAATTGCTCATTGCTAGAGAGGCAGTTCACCACACTTATGTCTGTGACCTGTCTGGATGTCACTTGTATGTCATTGTTAATTTAAGGTTGTGTCTCATGTCGTCCACCCTGGCTTTGAATTCCCTATGTAGCCAAAACTGATTCTCCTGAATCTACCCCCCCCCCCACACACACACACCAAGTGCAGGGCTTACAGTCATGCACTGCTATGGGGATTTAACCCATGCATGCTGAGGGTCTTTTTAAACTTTTTATCACATTTATCGACCAGGTGTGTGAGGAGCACACATACACTGATATGGTATGCAGGTAGAAGACAGCAGACAACTTGAGAGAATTGGTTCTTTTCTTCCTTCTGCCATATGGATCCTAGGTAGTGAACTCTAGTAGTTAGGTATGCATCCAATCCTTTTCCCACTAAGCCATCTCTCTGGCTCTGCTTTGTTTTTGGACATAGGTCTCACTTTAATCTAGGCTGACTTTAAAACCTTACCTCAGCCTCCCCAGTGCTGGGATAACAGCCTTTGCTGCCGCCCTCAGCTTCTGGCATGCCTTTGAGGTTAGACTCATAGACTCGTGTTATGGACTCTTTGTCTGAAACCATCTGGGTCATGCTGTGCTCCCCTCAACAGATCATACAGAAAAGATGGAAGCCACTATTTGTCCATTATTGATGATCAGCTATCTGTGGGTCAAGGTGCCATCTGATTTCTCCACTGAAGTTACCATTATTCTTTCCACTTAAGACAGTTTAATATTCTAACAGTGTATTAAGCAGGAAATGGATTTGGCTCATTATGTTTTAGTTATATGCTAACAAATTGCACATTTAAAAAAGCTTACACTGGTGTTTGTTTGTTTTTTAAAGTACTGACACATGTTTAAGGCTCTCATAATTGCTCACTCCTGCAGTCAACCACTCGAAGCTGTAAGCTGCCATTATGCAGAAACTGTGGCTTGTGAGGCATGTTGTCCCCACTCCTTCAGGCCCTTCTCAGACAAACAGCACACAAAATAACAGGTAAACATCTTAAGGATGGTCTGGCATTTTAAAGTATTTGGGGATTGGGAAATGACTTAATGTATCAAACACTTGCTGTGAAAGATGAAGACCTGAGTTTGGAAAATCAGCCCATGCAAAAAGCTGGAAGTTTTGGCAAAAATTAGGTGGAAAGAGGGAGGGAAGATACCCAATGTCAGCCTCTGACCACTACATGTGCAAACAAATGTGCACACAGCCATACAGCAAAGACACTCACTCATATCCACACCAAAGCAATGGGTCCAACTCTAACATTTGCACAGTTAAGCAAATTAAGTCTGAAGGAGAAAAAGGTCACACAGTAAACTAATCTTACCAAATCTTTTATAAAATCCATTCAGTAGCCGTGGCCATCATGTTTCAAATCTAAATACAATTGTTTCTGAAGATCTAGATACTTATCATACAGCATGGTATAAGTCCTAGTTGAAAAAAACATTTTTTAATTATATATGTTTTTGAATGTATATTTTCTCCTATGTTGGGTAGCTGCATTTCTCACTGAATGTCATGTTAAAAATATTTAAATGATAGAATCAATTCTAGAATTGATTTAGAACCAATTCTCCCTAAACTGAGCATCCTCCCCAACTAGCATCCTGTAAACTTTAGCCTATGTACAAAGAAAGGCTGGAATTTATTTTTTTGATTCAGCCGTCCCTGAGAATGCAGGTGAGATGTAGCCTGGGTGTACTAGCCTGTCATCTGCAGATCACCTCTGAGAAGAAAGATAAGCATATGGCCTCTGAGATGGGGCCTGGCTGCTTCTGAACAACAGGAATATAAAATCAGGATAAATGGATGGATTGATACATATTTAAATACACAGCACCTTGAGTATAAACAGTGCTTGAAAATGTTTAAAAATAATAATCTTCAGCTCAACTCATTGCCAGATATTTTGCTATTATAACATATAATAAGAATATTGCACTTTTTTTATATTCATGACAGAATATATATGAGACCCAAGGTAGCAGTCAGTATGACTTCCCAAAGCTAGGGACGAGAACCAGAATCAGTTTACAGCCTTCATGGTCATGATCTTTGAGACTGGAGGTGTGTGGATTAGAACCCAGCAAGCTTTGGAGGTCTCGATCCTCACATGGTCATCAGTTCACAGGTAATGTGAGTCACACATACAAGCTAGCAATTTCCTATGGGGTAAAAACTTGTGCAGATGTGTGTCCGCACATACCTGGTTAGTAGCATTATAGTCAAAGCCCACTTTCCTAAAACCACGTTTCTAAAGTACCTCATAAAACATCCATACATCTAAATTACAGGAACAGGAAATCTCCTTAAAAAAACAAAACAAACAAACAATAAAAACCAATAACAAAACAGTTGCTTGTGTGGAACATGGGCTGCCTTCCAGGCTGGAGTGGGAGGAGAGAGCAGAGGAACAGGCTACAAGAACTCCCTGCAGACTCCATCACCTATAACTTCCACCACATGTGGTATATTTAGCTCAGGCCCGGGCACTTTACACAAATAGGTTGTTAAATAAAGTGCAAACAACTCTCTTTTGACAAAGTGATAGCACTGCGTACTGCCTTGACAGCTTTTTACATCTCAAAGCTCATCAAGTGACAAATGAAAGCAGGGCCCTGAAACATACAGCAATATGGTATGCCTGCATAAACCCTTCCTGATTTCCTAGGGGCAGCAAAAGGATGGCATCTTGCAATTAATTAAAGAGAAAGCCTGAGACGTTGAGGTTAGATCTTTTTCAAGTTTACTTGGTAAAATCAGCTTTGAAGTTACTGGCACAAAATTGAGATGTGACCCCACAAAATTCTTCCAATGAGATGTACAATCTTATTTAAAGAACTGCTCTGAGTCCAAATTAAGCCAGGGAAGGGTGCAGTAATTATCCGAGCTAGAGATGTCTCCTGCACTGGTGTTGAAGCCTCTTTGATATGTTTGATAATGCAGCTTTTGTGTGCACACATTGCTTTCGATAGCTGTCGACATCAGTGTCATGTTCGAATAGAGCTGGAGAGTTTAAAAGGCTGTGTGCTCACTCTGGCTTTATTTAGCTTGAATAAACATTTCTAGCAGATATCCTATGCATCCTGCTGCATAAACATGGCTGGGCTGCTCTTGTCTCTGGCTAAGGACCCTCACAAAGAAGTCTATTGGGAACAGATATCTAATGGTTGATTAATAAGAAATACAGTTTCTTTTTGAAAACATTATACTTTGACTACAGAGGGCAAATTCATTACCCATGAATCAAAAGGAGCCAAAAGTTTCCACAGGATCAGAATCTCAATCTGGCTTCAACTGACAGTTAACTCTGGGCTGTAAATGATTAAATAAAAGTCCAAGCTCACCCAAGCCTGGATAAAATAAAACTCAAAGCCGAGAAACATCAAATGAAATGCGAAAAATTCATAGGACTTTCAAACTCAAAAGGAAATGGGGAAGGGGTGTATTCTGGAGAGCGTAATTTCAAGTGAAGCTTCCATTAACTGTTAGTGTCTGTCAGAACTTGACTGAACTTTCTTATGAGTCTTCAATAGGGAAGAAAATTCTGAGAATAAAGAGGCAGCCATTTTTCACTGAGCTAATGATAAGCCTGATGCGGCCAAAGAAAAATGTTCACATTCTTGTGCCTGAGACGTGCAGCTGAGGGTGTGTTCCCTCTTGAGGATGGTGGATCCAGTGAGTGTTACACAGCTCAGATTTTCTTGAACACATTCCTCTTTCTATCTGTCTTTGGAAATGAAAAGGCCAAGTCTCTTAACAGAGTTCACGTAGAACAAACTGTTCCCATGTTTTAAGCAGCTCATGTTTTTGTACTTACTGTCTTCACAAACTACTTAAAACCCACAGTGTTCCGAGGTAATAAATCTCATCTCTGGAAGACAAAGGAAGATAAGGAAGTCAAAAACAGTAAAATACTGAAAGAGAGACACAGAGGGAGATACACATACATACACACATACACACACACACATAAACATGGAGGGGGGGCCAACAAAACTGACTAATTTACCTGAGTTATCCAACAGAGACATGGGAACTAGGGTCGGCTCCACATTATACAATATCTTGTCACAACCCCTTATCCATGACTTTGTTAGATGCAATAATAAGTAATGTCCAGTCATTCTGTTTTGGAGGCATCTGTTAAGTGATAGAACATATAAGGAAGGATATTCCTGTGTATTTTGCATGTATATATTCACATGCGACCAAAAAGGGAGTGAGTGCACAATGCATCATGTTTCTATCATCGCTGAAAACCTCCATGGCCCATTCCTAGATAAAGTCTGTGAGTAGCCAGGCAGGGGTGGTGTACACCTTTAATCCCTGTGCTGAGGAGGCAGAGGCAGGCAGATCTCTGTGAGTTAGTGGCCAGCATAGTCTACACAGCAAGTTCTAGGATACGCTCCAAAGAGAAACTATAGTAAGAGGTTTCTGGCCCGGACTTTCAGGCCTAACCTCAAGGTTTGGACCTGCAGTCCCACAGAGACACACAGATGCTTATATTAATTGTACACCGATTGACCTGGGGCCCAGGCATATAACTTGCTAACTCTTGCTCTTAATCTAACCCATCCCATGACTCTTATCCTGTTCAGCCATGCGCCTTGGTACCTTTTCTCAGAGCAGCATCCTCCTTTGCTTCTTTTGGCTTGTCTGACAACTCTGGAGTCTCTGTGGCATTTCTGTGGTCTCTGATCTGTTCTTCCTGTTCCCACAGTTTTCTTAGTCTGGTAGCCCCACCCATACTTCCTGTCTGCCTTTGGCCAATCAGCATTTTTTATTAAACTAGTAGGCGGGACAATTATTTACCATGTAAAATCATAAATCCACTACAGAAACCTTGTCTCAAAACAAAATAAACAAACAAAAATACCCTGAGTAAATCCCCATGTCTCAAATCACACACAGATAACTACCATCTCAACTTTTATCATTGCTAATTAGGTTGGCATTTAAATGTCCTCCTCCAAGTCCAGTCTCTTTCACTCAGACTCTGCTTTGGTGGTTTTTAAAGTTGCAAAAAGAGCGGGAGATAGTACATGTTCATTGCTGCAAACTGTTAATCTACAACTATCCACTCTATTTTATGACTCAAACTGTTAAGAATATTTTTGTACATTCTTTCCTGAATAAGTGTCACCATTTTTCTTAGGTATAATCCTAAGAAGTTGCTGGATTACAAGGCAGGGCACATATATATATATGTATGTATGATATATATTTGTCATATATATACATATATGATAAATCATTAACTCAGATTCTGATGACTTATGAAACTACTCACCAGAGTTACAGCATGGTTCTCTCCTCCTGGAATCAGGCAAATACTGAGGACTAATCAAGCCACTTAATGCTGTTTTTATTTTGTCCTTCTATATTGACCTTTCCTGACTAAACATGCAACATATCGTCTTCAATAATGTCTGCTGTCACCAGCATGGCATTGTTCTTGGGAAAATCATAATAGGCAAAGTCACCCCTAAAACAGCATTGTAATAAATATGCAGAAATGTCACTTTTTTCATTAGCCAAAAGGTTTTGTATAGCTTGAGGATATGTGGAGTAAGCTAACTATAAAAATAAAAACTTGACAGTGTGTATGTGTGTGTGTGTGTCAAAATAATATTAGCCTTTCTGAATGCCTGGAAGAAAGAATGGCATTGCATCCACCAGCATGATTTTTATAGATCTGCCTCTTTGCCAGATGCCACCTTTTATAAACTGCTTTATAAAAACCATGACAGTCTAAATGCAGTGGTGTGTTTATTACTTGATAAACTTTGGTGATAAACTAAGGATTGGCTGAAAATTAAAGCCTTATAGCCTATTCATTAAGCATTTAGGACTAGTGAATAAGCAAAACTTTCAAGCTACTAAATCTCAAATACATGCAGATCAAGGCATCAACAGCATACAGTATTTCTCAATGAGTTAAATGCATCACAGTCATGCACGCGCGCATGTGGGTATGTATGTGTGTGTGTGTGTGTGTGTGTGTGTGTGTGTGTGTGTGTGTGTGTGTGTGTGCATATTAATGTAAGTGGAATCTAGGAAGTTACAATAGTCAAACTTGCACTCAAAACAGATAGCACCTTTTACAGAAGGTTTGTTATAGCTCAGGTTTGATAAGACAATCTTTGTTTCTAATGTGCTATTTTATGGAAACACATGAAAGAATTATAATTACAACTTAAAATAATGTCCATCATTATTTATGGATTATAACTAGCAATGTTTCTTAAAATGTAGCATAGAAGATTTTTTTAAATATCAGCTATTTTGTACCAATTCACATTAATCTTATCTGTATAAGTATATATAAATATCCACAAAACAAAATCTAATTAAGGACTTTCAAAAATCAATCCTTACAACAACTGCATCTATAAATATTCTCTCCTGAGCATTCTGCATTCCCTGAAATGTCACTTGTCATTCTTATAACTGATAAATGATCAAAGATGTCAAGCGGTGAGTTGGCATTCCTCTGCTCATGAGATTTCTTTATTCCTCACCATTTACACCCAGAGTCCATGGACTTCTTCAGTGGTTATCTGTTCTGAAGCTAGCAACATTCAGGTTGCTTTAAATAGACTCTCACAAAAATGCCTCTCAGAAAAGGAGTAACATGGTGACTTCCTTAATCACCATAGGTTTTCATAGGCCCTGAACATGAGGGCGGACAGTTACTGGCCCAAGATCCATTATGGCATCTAAGACAAGATCAAGACAGTATGAGACAGTATGCCAGCCTCTTCCTTTGGAATTCATAAAAGAAGTAGAAAGATTAAAGACAAACTGAAATCCAGACCATTTTTATCTTACCCCAAAGAAACAGCACTGAATCAAAAGTGAAATTAAAATAAGTTGCAGGAAAAAGCAGGGCTGGGAGAAAAAAGTTCATTCTAGGAACAACCAAAGAAAACATTAAAGCAAATAGAGAAGCAGGCCATAACAGGCTTTTCAAAGTCCCAGGCCCTCTGAGCCTTGTCACAAAATATAAATCTTATCAGAAGGGTCATGACCTCTATTACTGGCTTCCTGGCCATTTGATGGAAAGTGAGGAGCATCAGAATACAGTCAGCAGGTCTGTGTGAGTCTGCCTCCAGTACTCACTAATTTACATTTCAGAAGATCTTTGTTAGCTTCTGATTGCTGCTGAAATGAGTTATCATGAATTTAATGACTTAAAACCACACAGTTACTATCCTCCAGTTCTGTAGGTCAGAAATCCACAGTCAGTTTCACAGGTTGAACCTCTGACATTCACTCTACTCCTATACCAGTTCACCACTGGTTACCTACTAGTGTGACAGAATAAAACCAAAAACATTTGAAGCATACAGAGATAAGTTCAGATCATTATGTAAACCTGCTTTTTTCTTTTTTTATGAAACTGAGAACACATTTTTGACTAGGTGGTGTTTCTCCAGGGTGGGGGTAGTGAACCTGGGCAGACCAGAGATGCTCAGGAAAACCGACTGCCAAAGAAACAGCAGAATCAGGGCTTAATATTAAGATAGAACCAGAAGATGCTATGGGTTACTAGAGTGAGTAGGACTAGGCTTGCTAGAAAGAAATCTGCCTTGTAAACTCTTTAAAATAAATAATAAATAAATAAATAAATAAATAAATAAATAAATAAATAAATAAATAAATAAATAAATAAATAAATAAATAAATAAATAAATGGCAAGAATACCAAGTGGCTCAGCTCCTACAGCGACAAGGGTACAAAGGCTGAATGACTAAAGGAATTACTATGGAAGCTTCCAGAGAAACTGTGGGAAGAGAATGCTCCTGTCTACCTGAGATGGTGTCTGTACTGTCTGAAGTTGAGTAGCTGACTTTGGCCACAAAGGCTCCGGACATTCTAGGGAAGAATTCACATTTCCTTGGTTATATATGAGAAGGGTAGATAGCCACATGAAATAGGGTTTCATGAAGAGAAAACTAGTGACTTGGGTAATTTAATAGAGGAGTCACCGAGGACACTAGCAAAACTTCAGTGGCATTAGTGTGACACTACAGTCTCCCACATGTGATCTTTCCCAAGGAAGTGTTTGAATATACCACCTAATCAGGCATTCGATTAAACAATCTAAACTTTCAAAATTTGGAGGAATTTATTCAAATGTTTTCACATTTTTAGATTGTGAGAATTCTTCCATCTTTTTATGTTTTTCACCTACAGAGAAAAGATGATAATGGTAGGATTCTCTTTTATTTTAATTCTATTTGATTTTGTGTAAACCTCTAAAAGGCATGCCCAGTGAAAGAAGAAAAGCGTTAAGTGTGTAGCCGTGAGGGATCACAGCCGTACTGATATGACAAGGCTGCACCGCAGAAAATGTTTTCAAGACAAAACCTCAAAATGATATTTAAGTGCTAGAAGTAACACAAAGAACCAATAACAAATTATCAAAAAAAAAACTTAAGTGGAGAGAAAAAATTAATTAAATAATTACTGGTAATTAAGAAGTTGTATAACAGATGAACCACTTCACTTATTGTAGAGCATTTACATAGCTCATTTTTAACTTTTGGGGACAAGGTCTCACTTTCTAAGATGCCCAGGTTGGCCTGAGACTTGTACTACTTCCTTTCCCAAGTATATCACGTGACAGGATACAGGTGTTCTCACCACGCCCATAGACTGTAATTCAGACACTAATCCTAGACCAGGCACTGGATCTCTGAGAAACAGCATGACCTGCCCAGTGCATTGGAACTGATTGACAATTATCTTTCTGATATCAATTTCAGTCATTCACATAAATCTTAAGAGAATAATAAAGTTATTGACCTAAAATCTCCCAATCAAATTTCTAAAAAGATTTTATAAAATGTGGTATAATTTATTTAAAATTAAAGCTAACTTAAAAAGAAAGATGGATAATTATAATTAAGAAGATATAAATTTGAAATGGGGAATATATTAATATTTTAATCTTCATGATAATTCTTTTAAATTACCCAATATTTTTATACAAGCAAATATTGCCTCAAGGACTCAATTGAAACCCCATCATAATAATTACCATTTAACAAATTTATTAAATAAAACATTTTCAATTACATAGTAAATCTAATGAGATGGCCAGCATAAAAGCAGAGCTACATATTTTAGTGAGAATGAGGCATTTGACAAATGGTTTCTGAACTTCTTGTCTGTGTGACCAAGGACACTCAAAGCATGTTGCTTCTGGCTTTTCACTAAGCCTGGAGATTTCTTGACAATATTACTCTGTGAACCCTCCATGAGAGGTAAGGACAGCCCAGACCTGAGTAATTCTTACAGCAACCTGGGGGATTATCCTGCTTTAGGGGCAAGAAATCAGGTGTGGAGAGACTAAAATCCTTGCACAAAAAGAGGAAGGGTAGTCCAGTGGGGGATTATGGGCAAGCCCTATATTGAGCAACATTTCTAGCTATGGACTATTGATTGATTTAGGAATTCCGTAGTTGAACCTAAGGATTTTCACAAACTATGGAAGTACTTTATCAGTGATCTCACATCACTAGCCAACTCTAAGGAATTCCTAAAAGAGTAAAAGAGACTTAGGTATTGGCTGGTTCAAGATGCTATAGCAAAATACCTTTGACTGAATAACTTGGTATAAACAACAGAAATGTATATATCGCTCTGGAAGTTGGAAAGTATAAGGTGAATATACAAGAAGAAGCAGTGTCTGGGAAAATCTTATTCTCGGCCTCTTGGCTGTGCCTTCTTTCCCTTATGGGGAGCAAAACAGCCCCTTTGAACAACTTTGTAAGGCAGATAATCTTAACCATGATAGCAGAGTCCCTATCACTTAGCCCTCTCTCAAAAGGCCCTGCCACCTACACCTTCATGTTGGATATCAGGTTGATAAAATGAATTTTCAAAGGATATAAAAATAGCACTACTCAATATATGTCACTACTTTTCAACCTAGATTCAGATTAGAGAGAGGGAAGGAGGAAGAGAGGAAGAGAAAAAGTGTGTGTGTGTGTGTGTGTGTGTGTGTGTGTGTGTGTGTTGTGTGTGTGTACTCATTCATTCAGGCGATGCACATGCACTGTGGAAGAGGGGACAAATATCAGCTGTCTTCCTCAATTACCTTTCTACCTTGGTTTTTTATTATTTATACCACATAGCAAATTAATTTTTAAAATTTTTATTTAATTTGTAGTAGTGTTTTTCCAGCATGTATGTATGTATACCGTAGACATGTGCATATGTATGGTGCTCTCATACACCAGAAAAGGGCATCAGAACCCCTAGAACTGGAGAGATGGTTGTGAGCTGCCGTGTAGGTAATGGGAATAGAACCTAGGTCCTCGGGAAGAGTAGCTATTACTCATGATCATCTCCCCACTGAGCAATCTCTCCAGCCCCACTACCTTATATGTTGAGCTCCACTGAACCTAGTCCTGACCACCTCAGTTAAACTGCCTGGCTATTAACTCTTGGGAATCTTTGCCCTCTGCTTCCTCAGTTCAGAGATTATAGGTGTAGCAGAGGCATCTGGCTTCCTATATGGGCTCCAGGATCCACAGTCAGGCCCTCGAGCCTCCACTTCACCGACAGCAGCTCTCCAGGCTCAAAATCACTTTTGTCATTGTTTGGCTGCCTTCTCCCTCTCTCTCCCCCCTCCCTCGTTCTTCCTCTCTCTTACCTTCCTTCCTTCTTTCTTTCTCTCTCTTTCCAGATTTTTGAAGTGAGCTCTTGCTATGTCGCCTAGGCTGTTCTCCAAGTTCCGGTCCTCCCATTTGAGGCTCCCAAGTGCTAGGACTCCAGGTTTTCGTCGACATGCAGATCCCCATGAGCTCTTCCCACTGTTTTTGTTTGGTTTCGTTTATTAAGATTTTATTGGTTCCAGCATAGCGGTGATTATGTTGCCCACCCATGGTGAAAAAATTTTGGTGTTTGTGCTTCAAGAGACCCTTGAGAGCATTACTCCAGAAATGTATTTATTAAGCACAGTCCATTACAGATGTCTGTGTTGCACGGACCCCCTACAAGGTTAAGGTACTTTCATACATGTCACCATGTGTGGCATCTTATTAACAAGGATCATAAAGAGGGGCTGGTAATTATGTCAAATTAAGGTATAAACCAACATACACAAAGGAATAATTAACTCCCTGAACTTACAGGCCAATTTGAACATTACATTAGCTAACCCCTTTGTTTCATTTATGGTAAATCTAAGGACAGATACAGTGACTTTTCCAAGATTGGACAATTAGAAATAAGAGCAAAGGGCAAGACTTTGACATGACTCCTGATGTCATGTCTTACTGATGTCCACTCAGCCTGTTTCTCGCATGGAAGCCAGCAGGTTTACTGCTAAGCACAGGGTGATGGTGGTGGGGAGGCTAATAAATAAAATCCCATGGTCATAGTACAATTTTTATTGCAGTTTATGTACAAGTGACAGAGGAAGAAGTGTTATTTTTGTCCCATTGATTGACATAATATAGAGACAGCAACAACTACTGAGTATGATTAGGTAAAGGTGGCCCACATCTCGACCTTCCAAGTTATGAAAGAATAAAATGCATCATTGGAATGTTCTCTTCACAGGTCAAACATGGAATTAAAGGGCCAAGCAAAGAGCCTGGCAACAAAGGTGTGTAAGAAATTCAAGATTCAATATTTATGATTAAATTGAAATCTTTTGACAGAAAGGAACATGGCCTTGTCCTCTTTACAGTTCCAACTCCAGAAATATCCTAAACATGTAAAGCATTTGAAATATCCTCAAAGCCAGTAGGTTGGTCTTCCTGTCTTTCCTAGCTACCTTCTTAAAGCCAGTTATTGGCAACAGTTGCTCTATGTTTAGGGAGTGTGCACTCAATTGTTTATGATTTCTGCCTGCTCACAGCTTCCTGGTGTTTTCATGCTGTCCATTGCATGGGTAAATGGAGAGTGAGAATTTGGGAGGGGAATGGGTCTGCTCTGGGTGCTTCTCCAGAGCACCACACTTCTGTGTTAACTTGTTAGAGATGCTTCCACAGATCAATGCCCCAACGAAGCAAGGAAAAAGACAGTCATCTGGGTAATTTGACCTGTCCTATGTCACACTTCAGAGTGGAAACAAGGCTCGGACACTCTAAGACCTCTAAATAGCACAGAAGGAACTGGCTCACCTGTTGCTGCTATCTCCTCTACACAAAAGACTAGCTCATAAGCCACAGTCATCTGCTTATGGCATTCAGCTTACTATATGCTATTTTGATTGAAAGGGAAATAGTCTACTTCTGCCACACTGGAAGATCCTCAGTACCTTTTATGGAAGGTTAACCTTGCTAATCTTGAAAAAGAACAGGCACTAAATACCTGCTTCAAGGTCTCTGCCTGAGGCTCGGAGCCTGGGGCCAGCATTTTCTGGTTGTTAGAAGAGAGATAATAATAATAATAATTTTAAAAAAAAACTTCTACATGGCTACTGAGAAAGGATCAAAGAAATATGTGGACAGAATCCAAAGTTTGCCAGAAAGGCCAATTTCACAGCTTTACCAATGTGATCTGACACATAGAAATTTTGTTCCCATGGAATCATACTAACAAGAGCAGCAAGGATCGTACTAATAGGTAAAAGGTATTTGTATTAGGCCAAACCAGCATCCACGTATACATATTTAGAAACTATATACTCATTTAGCCATCAGTGAGCTTCTGAGGCCTAGGGAAGACAGCAATTTGTCCATTGTCCTTCAAGAATAGGACAACAGAATTTGATCCTGAGATATGTAACCCAAGAGTCCATGCTCCACTCCACACCAAGTCTCTCCAGGTTTCCATTGCTTCTACTGGCTGACCAGGTAGTTGATGTATCTATGTCAACATACAAAGATACTCAAGAAGAAAGGAATCACAGGGCTGAATGTGCCTCCATCCCCTGCCCCTGCTTCTTTTATGATAGTCCCCTTGGGGACTAAGATGGCTCAGCAGGAAAAGGTGTTGTGCCAATCCTGATGCTTAGGGATTTCATGATATAAAACTAGGGCCTCATCTGTGGAAGCCATAGGGTGGAAGGAGAAAACCAATTGACAAATTCTGAACCTCTCTCTCTCTCTCTCTCTCTCTCTCTCTCTCTCTCTCTCTCTCTCTCTCACACACACACACACACACACACACACACACACACACACAAATAATCCATTTTTCAAAAAGTAATTAAAAGAAAGAAAACCATTTAAGCTCTTTTCAGTGGTTGTTGAGGCTCTTACTTAATAAGGACCTTCATTGTACCGGTCAATTGATTTAAGTATTTCCCCTTTTTCCTTGAATGCAAATCATTTTATGCCCATGAACATGCTAGATATTTATGGACTGGCTCCATAAAAGGCCATATAGAGGTGACTGGATTATTTCTATTGTGTTAATGTGTCTCTCTAATTTTCATTCTCAACGCTTATTGTAGGACAGGCTGCCAATTCATATAAAGTATCAGAGGAGCAAAGGAAGAAAGCCGCACTCACGCTAAGAATGGAAAGACATGCAACATATTTTACAATTACATTTTATTGCATTCTATTAAGTGGCCAGAGGGTTTTTCATAGAGCAGGGAAGATATCAAATTAAATTACTATTATTAAACCCCTTAAGCCTCATAGTGGGTTTATGTTACTGGAAACTTTTGATAAATTAAATAACATACAGTATATAAGTATTAGATAAAATCTGATATATTTAAAATGGCTTTCTTACACATCTATAACCACAATATAACATTCAAATTTTCTTAGATACATTTTTCCTGCAGTGAGAATATTTTATTTTAAATTCATTCTTGTAGAAATCTCATTAATGAGATCTGCAGAGCAATAATCTAGCATATAGAAATGCCTTGAGATGTTTTTTTTTCCCTCAAATTTCTTCTCTGAAGTAATTCTTGTTGCTAAAAATGTATTTTTATTTTGAATCTAATAGAGGTTTTGGTGAATAAAATAATAATGTAGATATGAGGCTAAATCTCCAGTAGTAAAAGAAATTTTAAATGCAAAATACCTAGGCAACAAGGAGATTAACAATACAGAATCAAACTGTACTGGACTCTTGTGAAGAAATTGGCTTGGTGCCCTGTGCTCTGTGTATAAGGCATTTACTGCAGTGGAAGAGATGAGGTAGATTTGCTTTCCCCTGATAACATGTTATACTTTCATTGAATGTACTTACATTCTGGACTATGTAATAGCTCTTGAAATGTTTCCAAATGTATATAATTATCAGCCACATGAGAGTACACTTCGACTCAGATTTTGCAATCAGTGGGGAACCACATGCAAATATGATCTAAGGACACTCCCTATCACCAATAAGATACAGATAAGAACCTGACTCTGAGCTACTGATAAATCCAGCCAAGCAGCAATCATATACATACCATCCATACCTTACAATACAAGATACACATTTTTTTTTGATATTTTCTGCCCAGAATTTTCTGTATTAGTGACTCACTGACAAAACACAAAGTATACCAAAGTGTACTTGTATAGTGTGACCCACACTCACCTTTTAGAAAAGTTTCTGCTTAGTTTTGTTTGTCAGCTTGACACCACCTAGAGTCACCTGGGAAGAAGGACCCTCAATTAACCAATAACTGCTTTAAATAAATTGGTCTGTGGTGATGATGGTATCTATGGGGCATTGTTTTCATTGGTAAGTGACCTATGAGGACCCAGCCCACCTTGGGTGTTAAGTTTCCTAGGCATGGTCTGTCAAAGAAAGCTGTTACAGTGAGCCAGAGAGGCAGGGAGTAAACAATACTCTTACATGATCCTTGCCTCCTACTTCCTGCCCTGACTTCCCTCGGTAAGGGATTGTCAACAGGAAGTACAAGCCATATAACCCTTTCCTCTCTAACTAGCTTTAAGTTATGGAATTTGTTAAAGCAACAGAGATAAGAACCAAATAAACACAACAATGTAAGATATGTTTCTGAAAGAAAAATTTGACAAGGCTATGATTTTTCCCTGGTATCCTTTTATAGGTCTACCCAATAATAGAGAGAAAAAAGAACACCTGCTCTTCAGATTCTTCAGATTTTAATTCAGAAAACTCCAGCAATGTCAATTATATGAATTAAAGGAGATGAGAGGTGAGTCAGGCAAGAGACAGAGCTGAGAGGGGTTGGACAGAAAGCTTTCTTATTTAGGTGGTTTCCAGAAACCTCAGGTGTAGAGTTTCCTACGTTTCTTCTTTGAGTTATTTTCTCCCTAGACTTTACCACTCTACAAGGCAATGCCTGTTTTCTGTCGATCTTCTGTCCATCATTCTCTCTCCACTGCAGGAAAAATGTTCCACAAAGGTGGTTAGGATGTTTGTTCACTGCTGGGTCCCAGCCGTGGATGATGGATGATCCCCACCTTATTTGCCAATATCCTCCCAGGATCTAGTCCAAGGGTCTGCCACCTTTATCGGCAATGTGTCACACAATAGATATTTTAGGGGTTGTAAGCCACATGACCTCTGTTTCATCTCTGACACAAGTGGGGTTAGAACAACTGTAGACAATATGCAAATGAATAAGTAGTGCCATCTTTCAGCTAAACTTTATTTTGAGACATGACAGAGGACCATATCTGATCCAGGAATGGAACTGCTAAACTTGTTCTAAACGATGCCTTGCTTATGGCAGGTACTGAATAAATATTTAATATTAGAAATGGGTATTACAACTCAAACCAGCTAGCTCTAATATTTTCTGCTTTGGAATACTTTCCAGTTTCCTTCCTCCTTCCTGTAATTCAAAAGCCAAGCAGATGAAAAAGCATAGGTTTTCCTAAATGTCTGAGGAGAGTCTCTGATGTGGGAATGCCTTTCTGTATGCTGTGAATCTCAATCTTTAAATAAAGGAGCTGTTTTGGCCCATGACAGGCACCATAGAAAAGGTAGGAGGGGAAATCACAGCATAGGTAGGAGAAGCAGGGCGGAGTCAGACAGAAGGAGCTAGCTGCCTAAGAAGAAACATGTGAGGAACACAGGTGAGCCACGGGCCATGTGGCAGACAGATTAATGAAAATGGGTTGAGATGAAGGAGCAAGCTAGCAAGGTGCCTAAGCCATAGACCAAACAGCATGAACTTAATATAAGCATCAGAATCATTTTGGGGGGCCTGAGCAACAGTGGGCGGCTAAGCGGTCTGGGACCACAGGTCTGGAGTCTGGACCTCTGGCCACCCGGGACCAGAAAACCTTATTGTAACAAGTCTCTGTAAAGGTGAACCAACAATCCAGTTGTATTAAATTTCATTTAAGTATACTCAATGTTCATTTAACATGTGGAGAAACCCTAATACCACAGAAAAGCAATTTGATCCTGCTTCAGTAGGGTAGACATTTGTGGGGATATTTTGTAATATAATAAAACAAAATATCCCCACAGACATTTACACAGCACTCAATACACCAACTTCTGCAAAAGCCAGGGCCCTTTGCCTATTTTTTATTTTTTTTTAAATGTAGATACTTGGCCCTTACTTTTGAGCTTGAGGAGGTTATGGTTAAATAATATGCAATTTTAAAGCATATCCAAGTTTAAGACCAACTGCAGTGTGCTGGCTGAATAGCCAATTATATTATATTAAGGTCTCAGAGGGAATACAACCCAATTCAGATGGTTCCAGAGAATGTAAAAATAAGATTATCTCACAACAGGAAGTCAGTCAGGGAGCAACAGCAGGAAGTTAGGACATCCCCAGGTCTCCCTCAAAGGTTGGGCAGGTCTGTGCTCTATAGTGCTGTGACTAGGAAGGGTTGGTACAGAGAGAAGTCTCAGGCACTGCAGGGAGGGGAGGGGGCGGGGCATTCCTAGGGCTTGAATTCTCTGATTTTCTTTCCTGACTCCACATTACTCAATCCAACATCCAAAGGTATGGACTCTGCAATCCACAGGACAGAAAATGGAAGAGACCTACAGAAGCAGAGCAGGAAGAGGTGGTGACAGGAAGGCCAGTGACTGTGACTGTGGTGTGATAGGCAGCTTAGGACATTTGTTGTCACAGTGCTCAGGACGTATATGGTAGAAGGATCTAACAAACTCTTAAGTAGTTTCCATACATATAGCATGGCACATGTACACACACACACACACACACACACACACACACACACACACACACACGCACACACACACACATTACATGCTGTAAAGTTTTAAACATGGCCAGTTAAGATCAGGAGGAAATCAATCTGGCTACATAAGTACAAAAATTAAAAAAAGGTAGTCATTTCAGAAGGGATCACAAAAAATCCCTCTGATCACTGGGTCATGTTACCTTGTGTTGCACCCCCACACCAGGACCCACACCAAATCAAAGCCATGTTGTAATTTATACCAACGCTTTTTTACAAGGACAGTTTTCCACACTCAGGTAACAGTTATAATTTTTAATGATGACAGTATTACCTGTAGAATCACAATTAAATGGAAAACAGAGCCTTTAATTTTCAAATTATAAGGTAATACATTGACAAATAACCATTGTGTGATTAGTCAATTCAGGACCTTAGTGCACAATAGAAGAATCCATCTGTTATCTGCTCAGGATATTTCTTTCATCCCATCAACTTTAAAAACAACCCAGGAAAATTACTGCCCTTAGTATAAAGCCTTTTGAATTTCATATGCATTTAATTAGGTGAGAGCTAGCTCAAGGACAAGAAAAATGACAAATAGTTGTTCCTTTCAAATTAGAAGAATACATTCTTCAATGTGCGGTATTGGCATTTTGTGCATCTACTTATATACAAGTTTCTACAATTTTTTCTTTTAGTTTTGCTAATCATTTTAATATAGGGACATGTTGGGGGGGTGCATTGTTCTATGGCTGGGATTCCAGTCATTGGCTTGTATAAATAGCCAAAGCAGCCTCACAGCATCCCCATCATGACTGAGGGATTCTAACACGGCCATATTTATGGGCGAAGAGAAAAGCAAATAGTGGGTACTGATTTCTTCTCAGCCTAACAAGGCTGCCACCTGTAGTCATGACCCCAGCCTAGCTGCTGTTATCACCTCCCTTTTTAACTATGTAACTGTCAGAAGGCTGAGAAGTGGATTTGGATGCACATGAAGTTAGGTAGGTAGCCAGTTGCAGAAGACAGAGAACCTTGGTAGTCATCTGTATTTCTGACTTGGATCAATAAAGTCTGAGCAAAGAACAATGATTAAAAAGATCTGCTTACAACACTCTTCTTTATGGCCCAGCTTAATCCTACCTCTCAAACATTGTTTGTTCCCACACACACACACACAATTTAAGTAATTCAGAGTGCTAGATAGACTCACACTTTTGAATTGCTAGTTAGTGAAAAATGCTAGTCTTTAAATATATTTGCGTTCTATATGATAAGCAAGTGTAGCTACTATGGACAAGGCACAAAAGGAAAAGGCATAAAATCATTTAATTGAAGATAAAAGTCTTAAAATCTACTGTCCAAAGAATCACTTACAGCTGAATGCTATAAGCTAACATATTGGATTCTGGTTCTGTTGATAAAATCGAAACATTTTGTTCAGCATGGCTTTAAAATAGAGGAAATATTCCCATTTCCAGGTCTTCTTGATAATTCCCTCTGTGTTTTATAAACAACTGGGCTTCCAGTTTTCTCAGAAATTCTAAGCACATCGTTCAGACTGACAGAGCAAGTATTCCACAAAATTGGTTCCCTTGGGGTCAAGACAGAGATGCTTGATCAGGATTCAAACGGGTCATAAACCCTTCGTGGATCTCTCTCAAGTGGGTGGTGATGGCTCCCTTGGGCTTCTCAGCATTTGCTGCTTGACAGTCAAGCACTTGTCATTATAGACAAACACTGTCAGTCTCAGAGATTCATCTAGTTGACTCTTACAGCAACCAGTGGAGAGATGGGGCGCGGTATAAAGAGGCCCAAAGAGAAAATTAGACATGCGTGCCTGCCCAGGCGTGACTGCTCACTGCATACTGTGTTTCTACATCTGAGCTTTCAGCTCCACTATGAAACTCAGTAACTATTTTGTTTATCTACCATGATTGCAAGTATCCAAATCCTCCTGGGACTGTGTATATGCATATATAAATATATCCATAGTTCTAAAACACCAAATCTACTTCTGGGAATTTATCCCAAGGAAATAATTGGACAAGTGCCTCAGAGATATATGTATAAGTTTTGTATGCTACTATGTTCTTTACAGAAGCAAAGGATTGGAAACACATCAATATCAATCTTGATTTAGCAGTCCACAGAGCTGGACTGCATGATCCTACACCTGTTATAATAATGTCTTGCCACCTACTTCCAAGTGCCAACTATATATATTTTTAAGGTAAAGAAACACCACAGGCCACACTGCTTTGGAGAGCAGACAAGGCTGTAAAGATCCTAAACTCACTCTTGTTCACATTGCTTGGTCATCAGACTGCCAAATTTCAGCTTCGATATGCAGATGTGGCAATCCGTTCTGCATTACAATCCCCTAAGCTTCCTAGTCATGCCAGGATCCTGTGGATATCTCAGCACAAATCTGAAGGAGCTGGAAGATTGTAAGTTCAACTCATCCACAACTATGGCTCCCTCTGTGGTGCTCAAGCCACTCTTGAAGACACAGGTGACAAACTCCATCGCACTTGGCCTTTCCACATGCTGCTCATGCATCCTACCTAGAATGTATTCCTTTATTCACTGGCCAGAGTACTTGGCTACCAGTTGATTTTGCTTCCTCAATTTCTCCTTCTTTCCATCGGAAAGCCTAGCCATCAATCTTGCAGCAAGTTCCTCGCTTTACACAAGCTACTCTAATCCCTGTATACACATCTCTCTTCACTGCCATCATGACGACCCCCTTGTGATGAGGGACACAGGCTCATCTGTGCTTCTTGGTGTAACAAATCAAATCACAAGCAATTTCCATGTCTTTCCCTTGATGACCATCTTGAGGTATCAGGCCTTTGCAGTTTCTTCCTCACTTCTAATTCACTAATGCGGAAGTATCTCTAAAAGATATTTTACCATATGATTCTCACATTAAGTTGAAGTATTCTGAATACTCTTGTCTCTCTCAACAGATCTTTATACTACAAACACAAACATGAGTAACAGTTTCCGGAAGGAAATCTAAGGCAGAGCAGCTCCACTGGATGGTTCTTTCTTACTGCTCTAGTTTCTGTGTGCCTGGTACCATCTGGGCACATTACATGTGTTTATTCACTTGGTATCCACATCGGGCCTGGGAAGCACATCCCACTGTCATTCCATTCTAGAGGTGAGTGGACAGTCTCAGAGAGGTTCATAGGATTATCTATAATCTCCAGGCTCCTAAATGATCTGTTAGAATTTGAACTCAGGCAGCCTAATTGCCATGTCTGTGTACATTGAAAAGGGGATTCTGCCTTTGCAGCATTTGCTAGGTCACTGAACCCCAGGCCTAGGTATGTGACATGTTAGACTAGAATATCTGCAGTGGAGGGCAATGAATATATGGTACTATCAGAGAAAGAAACTGATGGAAGTAAAAGCTGAGTGGCCAGAGGCAAGATCAGACAGAAACTAATGAAGCCGAATGGGGGCACTGTTTTCCCCAGAAGATGATATAAACTGGTTTGAACAGCTACACTATAAAGTCTCATAAATACAAAAGGCCAGGATGGATGTCCATGTACACTTCCAGTATGATCTACCCCATCAATTTGAGCCTTCTGGACAATTTCTAGCCTAAACAAACAGACAAACACCAGAAAACTTTACTGAGGAGACGTTTTATTTTTTAACAACATAATACTTTACTGTTCCAAACTCCACTCCTCTAGGCCATTCTTGGGCTCTCCAGCACAACCAAGAATTTGTTCCCCACAAATTATAATGATAGAGAGAAAGTTAGGGAAGCTGAAACCCCATCACAGCCAGCTCACTGGAGGATTTTACCTCTCTGATCTCAGAACTGCTTTGGCAGACTGTATGTTTGCTCCTGGACAGCATTTAACAAAAGACTACAGAAAGTTTAGGAACAATTTATTTAAAGAAAACTCCATTTCCAGGATCCTATGACTGTGTTCCATGGTAATAAAATATAAATGAGAATGGAGAACAAGCTAATAAACTGAATTGAAGGCTGCATTTCACTAACAAGGTTTGGAAGCCATTTGCTAGCCACGCGGCTCTCACTCTCATGACTTATAACATCAACCGAATTACTTAACAGAAATGAAAGCTCATATTGCTTCTGTTATCTGATATAGATGCTTTTTGGAGCTGAACAATGTGACATTTGCTTCAGAGCACTTGTATCTAATCAATACGTAATGCTAAATGTGATTTAAAATCAATTTAATTGTACTCTTACTTTCCCCTGAGTCAAGAGGGGGAAACAAAGGTATCATTTGAGATATAAACCATTCAGCTATTTCCCAAAGAAACCATACATTCCTTGTTCCTAATGGAGTACAAGAGGAGACACATTTAGTTTATACTACAAACTTTTAGAAGTGAATATTGCTGAAACAGCTCATATAATCTCTTCTAATAAAAGAACAGCTCCTTTATTTCCAACCAATTTAACTGTTAAAGCTTCTTTAGCTGTTATAACATTTCTTCAAATTATAGAAAATTTGAAAAGAGAAATGTAACAGATGTATAACACATATACTTAATCTATTTCATATAGTATTCTGCAGGTCTAAACACACTACATAAAGGAATACACATTTTAAGGAAACTAAGTTGCTCATGAATTTCATTCCACATTTTAGGTCTTAAATAGATAACTATAATCTGGGACACCATGATGGCTCAGTAGGTAAATGAACATGCTGCCAAGTCTCAAACTTGATGACTTGATTTGATACCTAGAATTTCCAAGGTGAAAGAATTCCACAAGTTGTATACAAACATGCACACATACATGCACATGTGCACATACACACACAAATAAATAAATGTAACTTTAAATTGATTATGCTAGTTGAGTACTGAGGTACTGCTTGCGCGTACTTTTTTGGCCAATATTCAAGTGATTGTGTAATTATTTTTATCTGTTTGCTTTTGCTTTTTAAAAAACCATATGCAAGTGAGTATAAGGGAAACACACATTGAACCTGGTATTTCTTAATTTCTTCTCTTTTGGGGGGAGGCCACAAAGGAGAAAGGGGTGCATCTGGGAAGACAGAGGAAGTAGATGTGATCAGGGCACATTATATGAAGCTCCCATATAATCAATAAAAATATTATGCTGAGAATAAAGGAAATTTTAAAGCCCTTTTTTTTTAAAAAAAAAAAAAAAAACAATAAGTAAAACTAATGCTAAGCAATGTGGCTACAAAAAAACTCATGTTTTAAAATTATGGATTTGACTGGCAGAATTATTAGATAAAAGTAAAATCACATTTGATGATGATCAAAACTACCAATCAAAGTAAACTATACTATAATTGTTTGGTTTTGAATCCTTTGCAATGTCGCCAGGCATGGTGGCATGCAGGAATGCATCCCTAGCCCCAGCTGCCTGAGAAGCTGAGGGAGAAGGACTCCAGCATGCCAGGAGATTACGATGACCTTGACAATTAAAACCTTTATTTCCTAAATACACCCCTCCCCCCTGACACTTAATTTAAAAAATCCACACTATTTACAAACAAATAGAATATGCATTAAAATTTTAGCTTAAATTTTTAAAAGTTGGCTTTAAGGACAAAACGACAAATTGAGGTTATTCTCATAAAAAAAAAAATTATGGTTAGTAAAGGAAAAGAGTGTAGGTAACCAGAAAACAAAAATTATATGGCTTAAATACTAAAAAATATATAATGGCAAAAATATTCAAAATGTCTTCAGAAGTTGTCAGAACCTTATAAAACCTTGAATTGTACCAAAAGTCTGAAAAAACTTTCAAATGAAATACAATTGCAATGGACAGCAGAGTAGATAAACCCTAGCCACAGAGTATGACAATTATTATTATTATTATTATTTTGGCAAAGAAATCTAGAGATTAAAACACAATTCACTGTGCCTGAGAAGTATCTTGACTATACACTGTCTAATAACATCATCATGAGCTACATGTAATTACACTGCCCTTGAATGCTATCTCAAATCATATCCTCAAATCATAAAATGCACCTTGGATTTCAAAGACTCCTCACAGTCAAAAAGAACACAAGCTATTTCATTAACCTTTTATATTAACTACATATTAAATATGTTAGAAGTAATAGATTGAATACATTAAATTTAATTCTACTTCTTTTAATTTTTTAATGTAGCCTCTAGGAAAATTAAGTTCTATATGACTTACATTCTATTCCTACTTAATAGTTCTGGTATAGTACTTTTTTAGAAGAGTATTCTTGCTGTTCTATATAATTTTAAGTCTGAGCTTGTTAGATTGCTAGTTATATTTTCTCAGTGAAACACACTCAGTATAGCCTAAGATATAATCTGACAGATGACACCAAAGATGTGAAAAACATATTCTTTCTGGCATACTGATTATTATGTAATACAGCTGTTGGCCTATACAAGCAAGAGTCTATTTTTCCACATATCAAGTACTAGCATTCAATCATGAAAGAAAGGAATACTCCCTGGGTTTTCTCACATGCTTGACATTGGTATAAGGTGTGCTTCACTGTGTACTCTGAGACTCAGAACCAAGTAAGCTTGCATTCTGACTGACTGCTTGTCACTAGTCCTGAAATAGTCCTGAAATATGGCAAACACAGAAACTTGTATTTGGAGAATTCAGAAGCAAGTGAACCAGTCCAGACCTACACAAAGCCCTGACCCAGAGGAACTTTTGGACAAGTATTTCTGCTCCTTGGCAGTTACAAAGTAAGCATGTGGTTAGACTAAAAAAATAAATTTAAAAAACAGCTGTTAAAGAGGGTCTTGGGATGATGATATGGCTTGCAGGTAACAGTGCTTACTGTGCATCTGATGCCCTAAATTCAATCCCTAAAACCCACATAAAGGAAGAAGGCAAAACTGTCTTTGCTAAGTTATCCACAAACTTCCAGATATATATCATGGCATGGATATGCCTGGAAAATATCACACACACACACATGTAAGCACACACACATGCACACACTATTGAAAAAGAAGGAGAAGGAAGGGGGGGGGAAGAGGAGAAGAGGGAACCCCATCTTCAGTATAATTTAGAGATTTATCATAGATTGTAGGATTCCATTTGTTATATTTTATGCTCAGAAATCAACTTAGTTGTGAAAACTAAGTAGATCTATGCCAACTAATATGTTTCCCCAAGTTCAACATGCCTAATAAAATTAAATAACGTTAGCAAAAAAAATTAGAAACGCACTCCCTCCTTCTTGATCACAGTACACATAGACAGCAGATAGGTCACTGGGTCATTGCGGAAAGTTCAGATGGAGAACATTGAATTATAGAATACCAGAGAGTAAGTTAGCAACCCAGATTATGTGGAAAGAGGCCTACAGGGTTGAGAAAGGCATGTGAACAAAGTGACTAAAAATGGATGAGTTCAGAGTAAATCACATTTTGCACTGTGAAAAACAAATAGAAAGGTGTCTTCATTGATACTTTGGTGAATTCAGATGGTAGACTCAGAGGTGTAACTAGAAAGGAAAATAATAAACAGGTCTCTATCTATCTATCTATCTATCTATCTATCTATCTATCTATCTATCTATCTATCTATCTATCTATCTGTGGGAATTTAATAAAAGCTCCAGAAGTTTCAGAGATATAAGAGGGATCTAACCACAGTCAGTCTAGGAGGATCAGAGAATGGTGATTCACACCTTTAATCCCAGCACAGGGAGTATCCTCGGAGTGGTGACCTACGCCCTTAATCTAAACAGAGTTGAGGTCATTTTAGTTTACAGAAGGAATTCCAGGCTCTCTGGCAGGCAGGGGTGGGGCCACGCCTTAACTTACTAAGAGAGTATTTAAGGCAGACACAGAAAGACAGAAGGAGAGGAAGCCAAGAGAAGCTAGACTGAGGAAGCTGGAAGACAGCTGGGTAAGATCTGACTGTGGTGTTTATTCTCTCTAATATCTCTGACTTTCTTAGAGATCTATCCCTGAGTTTCATTTACGTATATATGTATATCATATATATATTGTGTGTGTATATATTCAGAAAAGCACATTTGATATTTCTCATAGCCAACACAAAATGCAGGAAAAATAATTCCCTGTGAACCATAGTTTTTATTTCTTTGGCCTAAGTTCACAAACGAGACAATGAGTCTTTCCTTAGTAAAGATGCTTTGGGTTGGCAAACAGTGGTTTATTGAAGAATGGAGATCACAATGCATGCGTTGTCTACTGATTTCTGTCTCACCGAAGAGGTAAAGCAATGCTTGGAACATGAATAGACTAATAGTAGTTCAAAGCCTTTCTATAGGAAGTGAAAGACTGGGCTTTATAGCTTCCCACTTCCTAGCTAGATAAACATATGATCTGCTTACGTCTCCTCATTTTCAAAGCTTAAAGGAGATGTTAAATAATTCTGATGTATATAATTTCTGGCTGAAGGAATGCTTAATGATGTAATCATAATCCTGTTGTCCCTAGTACTTAAAACGTTACTCAGTTACTGATGGTTTTGTTTGAGAATGGGTGTCAGTCACACGATAGCCCAGTTTGGACTCCAAATTGTGGCACCCCCTCCTGCCTCAGCCTTCGAAGAACAGAGATGATAAGATGAGCCAATGTGACCAGCTCAATCCATTTTTCTCTGTTACTCTTTGCTATTTAAGAAGTGCTATGTACACTTTGCCATATGTTTACAAGCGTCACTCAAGCAAAATATCTCAAAACTATGGCAAAAATGCCACCAACATCCCTTATTTCCCATCAGATGCTTCCATAGAGGACAAGTTGTTACTATTCACTATATATATATTCTCTATCAACAAAGGTCTCTGACAAGTCCAGGCTATGATACTGAGAGAGAATATTGAAATGAGAAAGATGCATTAAAGGCTTTCTTGGAGATAGCATGGGTTGATTTCCAAAGACCTCAGAGATGGAAAAGAACAGACCATAGTGTCTACAATGTTTAAAGACCTCATAGACAAAACAGCATGCATTCTTGGACACTATACAACCAGACTTGAGATATTCAAAGGCACTGCAGTCTAGCTCACAGTGTGTAATCACATATTATTGTCAACCCAGGCAATCCCACCAGTATGTTAAAAATAAAAATCAAATACCCAATTTTTCATTTGCAAGACAAGTTTTCAAAATAGTTATTTTCTTCCATTTGTGTAGAGCTCTGCAGAGAACTGTCATTCCCAAGATTCACTGGGAGGCAGGATGAAATGAATTTTCTAGAGAAGTTCTAAAAAAGAAAAAGTTAGGTGTATGTTGCATTAATAAGATTAATCACTGGAAACTTCCAGAATTCTGCCATATTCTACTCCAACAGTATAGTTATTCAGTCACTCAATTTTATCTAAATTCTTTCACACCAGAAGCCATCAGTATATGATTTTACCCAAGAAACTGTGTATGTAAATCTCAGTTTCCATAAATTATCAAAACATTTAGAAACTTGACTATCTTAAAAACCCAAATACATACAGATTGTTTCTTATGCCTGAAAATGACAGAAAACATCTTTTTTACATGCTGATTTTTGAAAATGAGTTCAGAAAACATGGCAATCACATATAGGCTTCCAGTTTCTAGATCTTTCAACGGCAATAAAGACATAGCACATACTATTTTCTGAATGTCTCTAAACAGTTTTAGTAAACATGAAAATCTACAACCCATAATAGAGGCTTCTGGTACCTGCTGGAAAATGGATGAGGGCATTTGTGGGACCGCCTATTACATGAAATGTCAGTTGTACAGCCAGCCTTTACCTCATCGTGAGAGAGGGCTGGGAGCAGGGGGCAGCAGAACTTGCCCCAAACAATGTAATACCACTAAGGGCTACACACCTCAAGTCTCGCTATCTCTGAGGTGGAGACAACAATAAATCCTTTCCCAACTTGGTAGAAAGGAAGGGACTAAGGAAGGGCAGAAGCCACTCAGAAAGGAAACAGAAAACTCTCTTCTTCTGTACTTCATGCACATGGCAGACCCACAGATCCATACCTATATTAACTATTTGTTATACATAAATTTATGATCATGTACACATGACTTTGTTATGATATATGCATGGCTCCACAAAAAAAATATATAAAACATGTACAAATGTGTGCATTTACATATGAAAAGAGAGGTGTTCTGTCCTTTGATCTTCACATTTTCTTTGATTTCAGCATGCCTTCCTTCTTTCCTTCCTTCCTCCTTCCTCCCTTCCTTTCTTCCTTCCTTCCTGTCCTCCCTCCCTCCCTTCCTGCCTTCTTTTTGTCCCCCTTTCTTTGTTCCCTTCTTCCTCCTCTTCTTTCCTTTCAAACTTGAATCTCAGCATTAAAAAGCATCCTGGCTCTGCAAATCTCATTTTGATCTCATGGCCTTTCATTAATGTATGTCTGATACATATCACAAACAGGGAATAACCTAAATAGAATTACTTTCATTTCCAGTTTTCACCTAGCATATCCCATGGAAGATGCCACCTTCCCAGATACCAGGGCTGTACCCTCGCACTCATTCCCAATCCTCTTGTTGACATGAGCTCTCAACACCTCAGAGCTGTGTCAAAAGACCGAGGACAAATGGCACCAAACCCATTCCGCACTCCATCTACCCTCCCTGTCTGATTCCATTCCTCAGAAAGAACCCCATCTGCCAGGGAAAATATTTGCAGCCAACATGACAAGTGGAATTCCTGCTTCTCACAGCTGTGAATCAAAAAACTCCAAAGACGGAATTAACCAGACCGCTTCTAAACAGATGTGTGTGCAGAATCTTGCTCAGGCCTTTTGTTTCAAGAGCCTTGTGCAAACCAGGCTCAGAGGAATCAGAAAAGGCCATCTCCTTGCTTTGCTGTTAGTCAAGTTAACCCCAGTGTTCCCCTGGAGCATTATAGACTTTCAAATATAAAAAAAATACAATAAAGGTTCAGAATCCTCATTGTTCCCAAAAGAGGAGACTCTGAAAGTTGCCAATCACTCACTGAAACTGTGACTAAACAGATGGGTTTTGACACCTCTGGTTTGATTTCAAATGCAAACATGTCAATTTATGCTCTGGCACAGGTTCTTAACTCTTCAAATTTGGGGGGGGGGGTATTTAGGGTTTTTAGTTAAAAGTTCTGTTCTCTGAGTTCTGTCGTTCCTGCATATCAATTAAGGCACTAGAAAGCTTATCACATAGACACTTATATGACTGCTGAACCCCATATTCTCCCTCTCTCCCCCACAAGACAGGGTTTTTCTGTTGAATGGCCAAGTTGTCCTGGGCCTCACTCTGTAGACCAGTATGTCCTCAAAGGCACAGATATCTGCCTGCCTCTGCCATGTGTGCCACCACCTCCCAGCTAAAACCTGATGTTCCTAAATATACTTAAATCATTACCAAAGACTAGGACATTTAGAGAGAGACCTGCCATTTAAGGTGAAGGTGAATATGTATGTTTTTATGACTATGGAGGTAGAAGGATACATGTGAGCTTCTTCAGGACTCTGCATATAGTCTTCTTACCTTTCTACAACCAGAATAAGCAGACTTTATATTCTCAAGCACATGCCTTCTTTGCCCTTCTGCTATTTTTGCCCTTCCCAAGTAAATGCTTTTAAGAGACAAAGGTCAAGGACAAATGCAAACTTCAACCAATAGATTACCTAGCTAGAAAGATGAAGTGCATACAACAGAAATTACTGGAGAACATTTTAAGTAAAATGACAAAATACTAACAAGAATGGACTGTAGATACTTACTCGGTTATTGAGAGAGAATATTTGCTTTTATCCCACAATGCACTTGTGTTTTGAGCTGGTTATGTCCACACATTGTATTAGTTTATAAGTCAGGTATTAGGGCTTGCTTTCTTTTGTAATATGAGGTTAAGTTTTTAAACATTTTAAAGTATTGTGTTGAGTTTTAGAATGGAGTAATTAAAATATGCTCAACTTCAACGCTGTGCTTTAAGCCTGGAGATATATGAACTCTGCTGAAGCCTCCCCACACAGGACAGATGCTGAGATCTCGGGATAATTAATCAAATGAAAGAAATACCTTCTTTTACAAATTATCTACAAATGTCTCCAGTACATTCTACATTCTGTGAATATCCATACACTGGAAATAACATGCCAGTGTTATTTATTGTTATCCCAGTTTCCAGACATTTTCTTCCCAGATGTAGAAAGATGTCTCAGTCCAGTTTTTAATAAGGAATATCAATCCGTCCCTAACTCTAGAGTCAGACTTACATCCTTATCACAATGGGTTAGAGTAATATCCCATAACTACCTATCTTGGAGAGCATCAGGCAAAGGTTGTATGAAAAGTCTAGTGAGAAGGTGCTTAACAGGTGCTGGGCCACTCTCTGACATACAGCACGGCTCTCACTAGTTACTGAATGAGGAACTGCATCTGCAAAATGTAAAGAGTAGAATAGCTCTTTGTATAGCATAGCAGATAGCTGCTCTCTCAATAGGATGAGAAAGACATTAGAAACATAAGGAGGAATACCATCTGAGTCTTCCCTTCGGTTTGTGAGGACTTGATGTTTGGACAATGAATTCTAATTTTTCTTCTCAGTGTTCAGAATCAAACCCAGGGCCTTCCATGATGTAAATGTATCACTAAGCTCTACTCCCAGATGATTTAAAAAAAAATAATTTTTATCGATGCATAATAAACATGGCATGGGATTGTAAGTGCAGATGCTCCTTGATTTATGATGAAGCTGTATACCACATAAATCCATTTTAAGTTGAAAGGATCACAGATGGTAGTACATTAAGGACACATAACCTACTAAGCATAGCAGGTCATTAACAACACAGCTAACTGCACAGTACCAGTTGTTTCTGGGAGCCAAGCTTACTGTCTATACAAGATATCACATGACAGTTCACTCATACCATACATCCACAGTCTAAAAAAGATCAGAACCCAAAGTTCCAAGGATAGTTTCTCTAAGGGCACATAGCTTTTGTAGTGTCTTAAAACCACTGTAAGTTAGGGGGCAAGTGGAGTGTGTAGCCTTACAGTGTGCTCCTGACAGCCTGGGAATCCCATCAGAGGTACAGCAAGATGATACATGGGCTCACTGAAGGACAGCTTGTCAATTCCCCTTGTGAAGACTTCAAGCCAATGTGGACAGCAGAATAAAAAGAAATTTAGGTGGGCAGAGTGTGGCTTTGAAGAACAAGTTTTGCTGATTGTTTTCTCTCTTTTAGGGGCCCACCACAGCTCTTAAATAAGCTGCACATGGAGGCTTATTCTTAATTATAAATGCCTGGCCTATGCTTGGCTTGTTTCTTGCCAGCTTTCCTTAACTTTAACTTATCCCTGTCTACCTTTTGCCTCTGGGCTTTTCCTTTTCTATTCCATTATGTCTTTCTTTGTTTCTTGCTCTGTGGTTGCTGTGTAGCTGCCCCTGGAGTCCTCCTTCTTCTCTGGCTACTTCTCGTTCCTCCCAGATTTTTTCTTCTATGTGTTCTCTCTGCCTGCCAGTCCTGCCTATCCTTTCTCCTGCCTTGCTATTGGCCATTCAGTTCTTTATTAGACCATCAGATGCTTTAGACAGGCACAGTAACACAGCTTCACAGAGTTAAACAAATGCAGCATAAACAAAAGTAACACACCTTAAAATAATATTCTACAACAGACAAGTCAACAATTTTACTACGACTTAGAGGAAGAAATAATGCCATCTGGTAGCATTGGAAATTGATAATTATACAAATTCCATTTTACCCAAAGAAGTTAAAAGAATTAGGGAGAAAAATGGGAATATGCTCACTTTTATTAGCTTCTTAAGTAAGTGATATTTACAAGATCCCTTGAGCAACCCAAGAAATTCAGCATCATCCCTTTTATTTTTATTTATTTTGAGCAGGGAATTTTACCAGAGAATACTTGCTTTGCTTTCCTATAAGCTGATATTAACATATAGTGAACTATGCTCTCCTGGCTTCACACATGAAAACAAGAGCCATACCCTCTACAAGGTAATGTGAAACAGTGAATGTATGTTTGCCATGACAACCAAGAGGCACCTCCACAGATCTGCTCTGTCCTCTTTTGTCCTTATCTGTTATTCAGAAACCTGTACCACGCTGAGGCCACTGTGAAATATGGCAAGAAAGAAAACCAGTGGGTCCCACTAGCATGTGTGGCTTAACACCTAATATTTCAGAAAATCAACTGAGTTGCCCAGCTTCCCAAAACACTTCTCTGTTGTGACCGAGAACATGGCTTGTTCATACCCCATAGCCCCTCTAGCTACAGTTTGGAGATTGGAAAAAGAGGGAAAGACAGAGACAGCATGAGCGTCCAGTCTAGCCTGAACAAAGGATGAGCATCAGAATAAATGTTACATAGAAAATGGTCCTGGTCTCTTCCTAGGCTACCAACCTTAGGATTAAAATACAAATAACAACAACAAAAAGATGAACTTTTCATGTAGGTATGTGCCTGTGTATTCATTTGGATACACGTGAGTATGTATGTGTGTGGGTGTGGTGTATGTGTATACGTATGGTGTGTATATGGAAATGTGGTGTGTGTGTGAATGTGTGGTATAGGTATGTGTCTGTGTTATACATCAGAAATCACCTCTGGTATCACCATCAGGGACACTCTGTTGTTTCTTTTAAGCCAATATGTCTCCTTGGTCTGGAGCTCACCAAGTAAACTGGACTGACTGGCCCATGAGTTCAGGGATCTTCCTCTCAACCCCTTTGCTGGGACGACAGGTGAGGGCCAAAGTACCCTGCTTTTAGACATGGGTTACAGTCCTCAAATCAGGTCCCTGTGTAGCAGCTACAATATTTCTCCACCTGATACATCATCTTTTGGTGTTTACTTTCACTGGTGTGCGAATGTCATATTCATACCCAAGTCATCATAAGACAGGATAAAAATCAAGAGCAAGAGAGCTACATCCCTCTAAGATGGGTCGTGGACAATATAGAAACCCCATGCCCCAGAAATTATGTGGGTACCAGCAACATGGGGATCCACAACAGCTGCCACATCACAGAGTGATGTGAGAAAACTGGTACCTGTTTCCTGGATACCACGATGGACAGTGATGCCAGGGACAAGATTTGATGCTGTTCTATACCTAGAACACATATTGCCACAGGAAAAATGGAAGTAGAATTCATAAAATAATAATAATAAAAACCTTCCATTAATCTGACAAGCATGGGTTTCTAAAATGAGAAATTAAATTTCAGCAAGTGAATGTTATTTTATGTATCTGACTTTGTAATTAATTATAGCTCTATACAGTCTGTCATAATGGAGCTCAGTATACTGGAGAAGCCACTGAATGGCCCAATCTAAATTTCTCACCCTGAGAATACCCAGGAAAGCGATACTAAAATTTATGAGATATTCTTTCTATCCTCTATTGAATTCTGGAATTTCGTGCCAAGTGTGTAAGAACAGGAATGGGGCAATGTGGAATGAGAGCAAATGGGCAATGTATGCATCCAAACATAAGCTTTTCACAACATGCAAACTCTCCAGCAGCCCTACCTAGAATGAACTGTGTGCTGCAGGCAGTTGGAGGGGGGTTGTGTGTACATAGCTCATACCCATCTCACCATGTGATTAAGATTCATTTGCAACATTGGAAAAAAATAAGCCTTTGACATCCTGTCCCCAGTAAGTTATTAATCCCCTCGAAGTTTAGCAATGTCTGTAGCCAAATTCATAATGTCTCTTTTCTTTATGCTAATATATGCTGCAGTCTGAAACTTGTTGCCTATAAACCCTTTTCTCCATCGACAGTCCAAGCTGTGGATAGAATTGTCCATAGCAATAAGTTCCTTTTCTGTTTTAGATAGCTTTGTGAAAGCCCTGAGCTAATCTTTGACAGAAAATAACTTCCAACAAGAGTGGGCACCTAGAATTCCATGGAGTGAGCTTTCAGTGGCTTCTGTTTATAAAATCCTGTGTGACTTTCTCTTGTAACCCATTGTCAAATGTGACATAATTTAATGTGACAGCTCCAGGTTTTAAGGATGGCATTTTGCACTTTGCTTTCAAACTCAACAACTACAGTTTTCCAACCAGAGCTGGCCAGCATCAAGGGAGCAGACAGGGAACTGTTAGCAGGTTCCAACTTTAAATTACTGTTGAGTGGATTAGCCTATCTCCAGGATAATTTTTTTTAACAATGAACAAATCGTTTCAGAAACATCCTGGTGAAGTGCATTTTTCTGTTTTTACTTACAGAAGGCAATTCTATCCAGGACTACAAACACTTTTCCATTCCTTGTCCTATAGTAACATTTCACCATTTTCAAAGTGTGTGTGTTTGTGTGTGTGTGTGTGTGTGTGTGTGTGTGTTGCATGTATTCTGCTAAAAGCTTAGCAAGTGCACAAAATGAGATGTGTTCTAAAAAGATAACACCACTAACAATTTCCAAGTGTGAACTTTAGGCACCTAATGCCAGAAATATTTCTACTTCACATCTATTTTCTCCCTGTGTCATCTGGAAGTTCTTACCTTGTGTTGGAACAGATTGAAAAGCACACCCATGGCAGCACAGCAGAAAATAAATCCCACAAGTCCATATCTTTGGCAATGCATGTGCACCCAAAATTTATTTCAGGTTAAGCTATTTCTTGAGAGTGTAAAAGGCACCTGTCAGAGTCAGGAAGAGTGAGAAGAAACTGCAGAAATAGCAGAGGGTCTGATTTTTTAGAGTTCTTTAAAGATGTGAGAGGAAAACATGTTGACTTTGTGGCTTGTCAGGGAAGTTAGGAAAAATTTGTCTAAATTCATAAGTATCTGCAAAGCTATTATTTAAACAAAAAATAACTCAAAGTTACATTTTAACCCTGCTGTGAAATAGATATCAAATCATACCAGCACTTAATTTAAAGTTGTATTTAAATTTTTTAACCATAAAATGTGAAATGCACATAAGAGATTGCTTATACCTCAATCACAATCTGAAAATTATTTCTAGGCAAGTCCCAGTCATCACTTAAGACTTTATCATTAGTTAACTTTCCTTGGTTGAAATACCACAAACTGCCCTAGAGTGAGTTATATTAACACATTATGCTTTACTCAAGTTCAAACATTCTCTACTCCATCCCTACATGATAAAGGTTTTAAATAATTTGTTTCACTCAGAAAGGTCATTGCGGAGGCTAAAGTGCCCAGCAGAAGTAGTGCTCTATTCTTGACAGACATCCCTTTGGACTTGTACTCCTTCCTGTTAAAGATGGGAACTGACTGCCAACTCAGTGTAGCTGTTCTCACAAGAGAGCTAATGGAATGACTGGTCCTTCCTTACCCACTGCACAGCATCTCATGGCCAATGGTAGCTCTTTTAAATAGCTTTGGTTGCTGTTAAATATATACAGTAACATTCTTCTTTGTTGAGAAAGAGAACTAAGTGTCTATGGTGACATGGGAAAGTATGTTATTCATGTTTTTTATTCAGTCTCACAGAAAAGTAGATAAAGCACATGATGTTGGGAGGCAAGCAATGGGGACAATGAGTTTCAGACCTGAACAAAGGTCTAGAATGATGTACCCAATTCAAGCTTGAGCATAACAGAGGTATTGTTCCTCTTGTTGGTTTCAAGAAAGCAAATGACTGTTGGAAGACACACAAATATCATTTCCTTCCTCACAGACCCCACTTTTCTAGGAAAACATGACAAGATTCCAAAACCCGATGGTCTGTAGAATTTCACTTAAAAAATAACTATGATAAGATCTTCTCTATCTGGTGCTTTAACAGAAGAAAAATATCTTTCTGAAAACTATGATGCAGTATCATATATCTAAAATATTGTGGGGGTACAGCATAGCCAGGGCATTATTGTTTTCTTTTATTTTTTGTTTGTTTTTAATAGAATGATTGCCTGGTATACATTGAGATCCAATTCTCTCTACTAAATAAAGCACAAGACTAGGCTCAATATTGCATCCTTGAAACCTGAGCACTTGGGAATGCTAGAGGCAGAGGAGCCAGAAGTTCAAAGTCATCCATGGCTACATTGACAATTAAAGGTGAGCTTGGGCTACACTGAGGGATAAAGGTCAACCTGGCTATATGTTCTCCAATCTCAAAACAAACAAACCAACAAACAGCAACTACTCAGCTTCACAGATAAGAAAAACATCAATGCATGTGTGTTTGTTGTTTTGAAACAGTGTCACTCAGCATTCCAGACTGATTCTCTTGTCTGAGTGTTGAGATTACAAATACATGATGTGGGAATGTCTTTCTGCATGCTGTGAATATCAATCTTTAAATATAGGACTGTTTTGGCCATGCCAGGCACTGTAGAAAAAGTAGGAGGGGAAATCAGAGCATAGGTAGGAGGAGGGAAGAGTCAGAGACAGATGGAGCCAGATGCCCAAAGAAGAAACATGTAAGGGACACAGGTGAGCCACGGGCCACGTGGCAGGACAGATTAATGGAAATGGGTTGAGTTAAGATGAAGGAGCAAGCTAGCAATGTGCCTGAGCCATGGGCCAAACAGCATGAAGTTAATATAAGCATCTGTGTGATTCACTGGAACTTTGGGATTGTTGGTCTGGATAAGCAGCAGCAGGCGGGTCCGAACCGTGGAGCAGCGGGACTGGAAACCTCAATGTAACAAATACATACTGTCAAGTCTGACTTCTGCTCCTGGTTTACATGACTTTTCTCCATTGATTGCTAAATTTTGTTTTAATGATAAATTTCCTCACCTGAAGGTATGATAGTCATTCCTGAACAGGCGTGTTGCTTACAGAATTAGAGGCTGTCTGGAAGTTTCGTTGTCTGCAAAGCTTATCTCCTGTCCTTTCCTTCTAACCTTTTCCTCTTTTCTAGGACAATTCTAAACCCAGTGGCTTTGAAGCAAAGGAGAACACTCTGACCAGGGAAGCTGAGGATATTCTCGTCTACACTGTCTGTGTTCTGATAGACATGCCTTAGAGAATGCCTCAGAAAATGTCCATAAATCAGTATTCCTGTTCTTACTCATGTGGCTTTTACTGACTGTGGAACCTAGCAATGCCATCAGTTTAGCCAGGAGACTCTGACAGAAGTCACACAGACTGTCTTTTATTGATCTGGAGCCAAAGGAACCATTCCAATGTAAATGTGAGAACAGTGAAGAGGAGACTAATCACAGTAACTTCCATCCACGGAAAACTGAAGGGTTCCAAATGTTTCTCTGCAAACAAGGCAGAAAGATGAGGTCCAAAGATGGGACAGAGGGTGGGTCACAGCAGCATCCCACAGAACAAGATGTAGGAAACTCTAATGTCAGTCCTGCCCTAGATGAGGAAGAAAATTCAAAACTCACACTGGTACGAAATCAAAGTGATCTAAGTCTAGTGTTTTGATGTTATGTATTTTACAGATATTGCTTTCTTTGAAATTTTTATTTTCATGGCCAAGGAGTTGGCTTCAGTGTATAAAGCATAAGGCCCTAATTCAAACTCCAAGAACTCATGTAAATCCAGATGTGGCAGCAGTTACAGGCATCTGTAACCCCAGTGCTTCTGTGGTGAGACATTAAGTGAGGAGAGAACTTACTAGAAGTTCCTGGTACATACAGCAGCAAACAACAGAAGAGTGATCCTGATTCAATTAAACTCCAGGGGTACTGTTAGCCAAGGTTGCCCTTAACGCACAGACACACAAACATGCACACACATACACACACACAGTACAGACAGACATACAGATAGACACACAGACATACACGCACATGCACACACATATACACAGAGACACAGAGACACACACACACACACAGAGTTTGCAAAATTTTTTCTTTTCCTTTTTATTTACAAAGAAACATTTCCTATGGATACATGCATACTTAATCTCTTCTATTGGCATTTTGTCTTGAACTAGAACATCTGAAGTCAAAATACATTATCCCCTGATTAATAAAAAATAGAGTTGCAACTATGCTTTTATGAAATTCTTCATTTTTTTCCTTCAAAGATTCCCAATCTGCGTACCAACTGAACTGTCCTGGTCATGAAACATTACCTTCTCAGCATGTGTTATGCCCATCAGCAAGAAAGTAGCAAGCCACACAGACTAACTTTATTTATTACATTTGCATTGCCTACAAAACCATTTACTTAATGGATGAGTCTCATTAGCAGGCCAACCACAATATAAAGAATACAATGATGTGTTTCATGGGTTCATTAAAATAATATTTCAGAAGAGTCATTAGAAAAAGAGAGAAGCAGAAGATCCAACAGACAGTAAGTTGTCTGCGAATAAATGAGATGGAACCAACATGTTTTCTCGTAAGTTAGAAACATGTTTACAAATATATTACAGCCATTAAAATAGGAAGCAACAACTTAGTAAGTTCTGGGGGGATGATTACTCATGCAATTTACCCCAACAAAACTGCAATACTTTCACACCAATGGTTACTGTAGATGCAAATGGATGTAGGAACAGGAAAATGGATCTTAAGAAGAAAACATTTTTCCCAGTCCAAAGAGGATTCTTCCATTTGAAGACAAATTTCAAATACTGAATTCTGTGTTCAGATCACTGAATAGATGTTTGTGTTATTTATTGGACCTGCTCATCTTCCCAGTGAGAGAAGAAAGTTACAATGATGTGCCCAAACAAGTCATCCTGAAGGATGAGAATATACACTACAAACCAATTAAACACCACCCGAACTGCGTCTGTTTATCCCTTGCATTAGAGACACACAGTCCTTACTCTCTTTTCACACATGAAGATTGAACAACATGTGTCTAGCAAGTGACAGATGAACAATTAAATGGACAAAGGCTCTTGTTAAACAAGAGGAGCTTTTAGGGCAAACTAGAACTATTCCTTTAGTTTTAAAAATCTAGTATATCAAGCTTTAAGCAAAACAGCAATGTGTATCACCTTTTCAACAATGCCAGAAACTTTCTACATGTTAACATGAGAATAGTTTCTAATCAAAGACACAGAGACTATACTAGAACCAAGGAGTTATGGTTTTCTCCTACACAGAAAGAAGTAAAATACACTGAAAAATACCAATAAAAAAACTGAGTGGTAACGGTCTATTATATGGAAGCGCTTAGTTTTCTAGTTCTGGGAACCAGCTATCAGGCTCAGGGACAGGACGCAGATGGAGACCCTGACCCCAGGTCATCTTACAGTGAGTGTGCCTGCATTGTGCTTTCTGCCTCAGTCTGAGCTACTTGGCTTTTGGAGTTGGTCAGTGGGACACTAGCCAACGTTCCTGGAGAGGCCCTAAAAGCACTGAAGAATCTACTCAGCTTCTTCTCTGTCTCCTATCAGCATGGGAGTGTGCCTGGGCCAGACTGCTGGAGGGTCAGACATATTTGGAAAATGGATAGGTAAGTCAGTCCAGCCAAAAAGGACCAGATCAACCTAGACCATCACCAACCAGTCAAGACCCAAACATGTGAATGAATTAGCTAACTTAGATCATCTTCTGTGTCAGGCTTTTTCTCTTGGGCCACCAATCAGCTCCCAAATAATGACATGGAGACTTCTTATTAGTTATGAGTGTTCATCCTTACCTTACGTTTGTCCCAGTAGCTATTATAATTTAGCCTGTTTCTCTTCATCTACATTTTGCCCTGTGGTTTTATATCTTTCCTTCATTCTATATGTTCTACTTTTCCTGCTCCATGTCTGGCAGCTGTCTGTCTGTCTGTCTGTCTGGCCCAACGTGTTTCCCTTTCTTTCTCCCTCATTCTCTCTCTTCTCTCTCTCCCTCTCTCTAGTGCTTAGATTCCTCCTCCTACTTATTCACTCTGCCTATCATCCCTACTTATTCCTGTACTGACCACTCTGCTTTTTATTAGAGATCAATCGGGTGCCTTAAGCAGGCAAGGTAAAACAGCAATATATCTTCACATAATTAAACAAATGTAACACATCTTTATATACTTAAAGTAATTCCCATGACAGACATGTGAATGAATTTAGCTAACTTCAAGAGTTACCTACATGACCTCAAGCAACTCCAAATGCATGACCAATTAGCATGTTTGTAGTGTGGCATTATCCAACATTAGGTAGATTCTGCATCGCCATTGTGCTCTGTAAAGAGACTTATTCTCTCCAAATAGAGGAACAAGTTGTATAAAAATCAAAAACAGCTCAGTGTTTTATTAAGGCCACCAACAAAGCATTATTTATGTTCTACATTTTAATAATAAAATGTAAAGAAGACTTGTAGGAGAGGTGCTATAATTCAGATAGTAGAGCACTTGCCTACCATGCACAAGGGCACAGGTTCTATGGCCTGCACCACAAAATGGGCAAGGTGGTGGGATATGCCTTTATCTTGGCATGTAGGAGACATAAGTAGGAGGATCAGACTTTGTCAGCTACATAGCAAGTTTAGAGGGTATATGAAGAACTGTTTCATCTATTAAAACAAATGCAGAAACAGACTTATATACATAGTATCAAGTTTTAAATGTTAGACACTTACATGAAAGCAATTACCAGACTGTTGAATTCAATTTCTAACCTTCTAGTTGTTTACACTTTTCCTAAATATTTAAAACACTGTAGGATTATGTGGGATGAATGGATAAAGAAATAAATAGTGTACCACATAATAGAAATGATGATGTCGTATTTTAATATTTTCTATGTGAACTAATTGAGAAAGTTAGGGTCTCCAAATGAGTTTGAGAATTTGTATCTGTATTCCCTATAGATAAAAATCTGACCAATCTCATAACCAAAGAATTTAATAACTATTTTGAGAATGTATAAGTTATATACAATGATAATTATCACAAGTGTAACTTTTACTACAGGACCAAGATCTTCAATGTAAATGCATCCCAGAATAAACTATAATAAACCAAAGCCTTCAACAAGCACATCTTGCTTCCTCCCTCTGCCTCTTCACTCGCCCTTCCCTTCATTCCTTTATTTCCTTCATTCTGGCTCTAAACTGGCTATCCACCTGCCTCACCCTCTAGTGTGCTGTGATTACAGGTACATACTATGACACTCACTAAATATGGCTTCTTGTGATAAAGCAAAACAATTTCAAGACCCAACATTTCCTTTGCAGTTTTATTCCATCCTGAATAATGTCTTCCAAAAAGAGTAACAGTATTAAAAAAAAAATGTCAGAAAGCCAATTGGGCTGTTAAATAGAACAAACTGTAAACCATATACTTGTCATGCTAATTTACAAGTGTACCCACTTGTTTCTGGGTCATCTGCCTGAGGATAAGGCCTTAGCAATGCATCTGTTTTCTTAAGTATTTAGGGCTCCTCAATTGATTCTCTTATCTGATTATAAAGGGAATGGTGGCCATCATTTTGACAGCAAAGAACTGGAATTGGTATCCAATCTAGTGAGTAAGAATGCTGCTGAGCAGCAACACGAAATATAGGATTTCAATGCATACTCCTGCACTTCCGTCAGAGCAAAAAGGATCAAAGACTATAACCACATTTACAATGCCAGCTGAGATCCTGTAACTGGGGTTCTGGAGATGCTGGAGGGCAGAGCCGGCTGATATCCATATATGTATGCACGTGACTTCTGAGCTGTGGGCAATAAGCAGGCAATACATGTCTAGCAAAAAAAAAAAAAAAAAAAATGTTTCTGATAATAAGGCCTCACTCAGTGTCAGCAGCAAGCCTTGATAGCTGAGATATCATTTTGATTTCTCACTATGCAGCTGAAACTAGCCTGGAACTCCATAGGTAGTCCAGGCTGGTCTGGAACTTAGAATCCTCCTGTCTCAGCTTCGTGAGTGACATGAGCAGATGTGCACACTATATGCCAACTTGGAGTTTGATAATCAATTCTAAAAGAATCAGAAATTGGAAAAAATATATTAATTTAAAATGATGTCACCATCTTTAAACTACAGTGTAGAATAAATAAAATATTAGCTAAAGCATTCATATTTTTCAGAACTGTCACCTTTGCCCTCGTCAAGCTGACAAGAGAATAAACTATAATAATAAACCCAAAACTGAAATACACCCCCCCCCCAACATGGTCTTACTATGTGGCTCAGGTTGCATTCAGACCAGCCGTTTTCCTAGTTTATCCTTGTCCTGTGCTGACTGCCTAGAACATGGCCAGCAGCCCAGGCATTCTGCAATCTACACCTGAGTCCTGGCTTGAAAAGAGTAAATGTGGGACAGGGAGCCCTTTCATTCTTCCTTCCAGTATTCATGGCTTTGCACAGGATCCTTCCTTTTGTCTGGTAACAGAACATGCAAAGTTGTTATAAGTTTATGTAGGGCCCTGGTCTGATGCAAACTCACTTTAGAGTCTTTCTCCCTTGCGAAGCTTGCAGAAGCAAGTGCTCATGAGTCCCACACTCAAAAAGGAATGAACTTCAACAGGACCAATGAGATTCTGGTAGTAGACCTTTTCCCAGCAACTCTGCTTAATGTCCTCCACCCCAAGAAACTCATATTAAAGCCTCATTGGATCATAGCAGAAAATCCATCCAGTGCAGGTCTGAACCTTGCCGTACCTCTTAATTTAAAAAAAAAAAAATTATAGTGTGGGTTATTTTAGGGGGGGTTGTTTGGGTTTTCTTTTTTTGTTTGTTTTTGGTTTTGGTGGGGAGGGTGTTCATAAAAGGCTTCACAGTATAAGCTAGGCTACCTTCAAATTGATAACAATCTTCCTACTTCAGCTCCGGAGTGCTTGGATTAAACACCTGAACTTGACTCACAAATGATGAAGTAAAAATGTGTCTTGATTTACACCACTAAAGTGGGTTAATTTGTTACACAGCAATAGGAAACTAACCCAAAAGACTTTTCCCAAATGGCAAACAATTACAAGTTGCACACATTTCTACGTTCAGCTGACTTCTATTTTTCTAGTAAGACTTGGCTAATGAAGGAAGCAATTCACTGAAAGACATTCTGATACAAGGTCCTTATACATAACAGGAAACCAATATTTTGAGTTAAGCAGTCACCTTGCCTAATGGGAGGAAATGCCTCATCAAACTTGCAGTAAGGAGGAAATGGGTGTTTTCCTGTTTGGATTTAGCATTTGTATAATGATATGCATGGCGGAAGATGACAACAGTGAGGTTAAACAAGGGGTGATGAAGGAGCAGTATCACCTGCCATTCTCCAAGACACAATAAAATGTGATATTCTTATAAATAAAGCAATGAATGAGCTAAATGAGATAAGCTATGCTAAACCGTAAACAGCACGATATGAGGAGAGTTTAAAGAACACTCCTATAGAATTTTGGTGATACCCTTCCTCTAGGGGCAGTTAAAAATGTAGTCCATACCCACAACCAGCACCTCAGTGCCCATGAGTCAATGGTTCTCTGACACAGATGGCAGTCCAGGACCATACAGTTCATCTGCCCTCTTAGAGAATACTTAAGAAACAATTCTTTTTAAAGATGAAGACTAAAAGTAAAATGTAAGGTATTAATATATTACTATATTAATTACTAACACTGGACAGAAGAGTCTATGACCTTTGCCACTACCTACTCATATTTAACTCACCAAAACACACATACACTGGTACAATGTTTCCTACTCATATGTAATCTACCAAAACACAGACACATTGTTGCAAACAGTGTTCTTCTTACTCTCTAAGCCTAAGCATGGCCAATGTGTTTGCCCTGCTAAGATTTTGCATGAAGTTCTTACTGTAAGGACACCTGGTAAATCTGCCAACCTTCACTGCTTTGGTAACAGCCTGTAGAATTGCCAGTCTTCTTCTTGCCCTGTGTAGTAAGTGTCTCTTTAAGAGACTACTGTCATAATTGCTATCTGAGACATGCAATTATGACTCTCATTTTTGAATTTCTAGCACTTGAGAGTGTTCTGCCTATAACAGGTGCTTGATAAATGCTATCTGAAGAGAAAAAAAAATTTTACCTGATGGTGGATAAGAGCTGGGAGGAAAACCTTCAACAATAAACTTGGATAATGTAGGCAAAAATATGCTTAAAGCTTTCAAACACTAAATCCTCAGCTTTAAGCCTGAGGCAGGGGTCTTCAAAGATAAAAGATTTATGCAAAACAATTGGAAACTAAAATTTTACAACCTAACACATGTTAAAAATTGGAAGCAATATCATAGGCCTCCAATCTACCCAGCTGTTAATTTTTTTCATATATTGCTCCAAGCACTGTGTGAATATTATTACTTTAACATAAAGAGTAGTGTTTTTTTTTTCTAAAACATTTTATTCTGAGTAATGTACTCGCCCATCATCTTTAAGTGCCAAAAATTAAGGGTGTCCCATGATTAGCTTCTTCTAGTCAGAATAGTCTTGCAACTCAGCAGGAGATATTCAGTCCTATGCTCACACCTTACTTGTCAATCAGGTCAATATAACACAGCAGGTAGTTCACCAGACAGCCTTAATTTTCAATGAACCACTTTGGTCTGTTCACAACATTTCAAAAGTTTAATAAGCTAAACTGGAAAACATTATTCCTAAAGAAACTTCAAGAAAATTGATTTTATTACTTGTATTCATATGAAGTATTTGTATGTATGGGGGGGGCATGTGTGAGCAGGTTCATGTGTACCTGTGTGCATGCACATGGAGGCCTCAGGTTGAACCAGGAGTCTTTCTGAATCTCCCTCCATCTTATATTAAGGGTTTCTCAGTTGGACCTAAAGTTCCTCAGTAAGGCAGGTCTGTTTAGCCAGATTGTCACAGGAATGCCAGCCACCATGCCCACCCACAATTTGCCTGGGTTCTTGAATCTGAACTCTGTCCCTCCCACTGAATCCTTTACAGCCACCTCCCTGGCCTCAATTTATTCTTGAATTTTTATTATAACCCTCTCTTTCAGAGATTTTTACATATCATTTGATGAGGAGGAAAATACAAAACTATTTACTAGGAAATTAAATACTTTCTCCTTTCTTCAGCCAACCTGTCCAGTTGCTCCCAAACTTTAGGATGTTGGTACTCTTCTGTTCACAAGGAATTGTCTGACACTAAGGACCTCACTGTTGGCACAATTACAAACCACCCAAAGAATACTGTGAGGTAAAGAACTCTTGGTGGAGTGGACCATACACACTCTACCATATGCTGCAAAGTCTGAAGATATAAAACTGCTTAAAGGAGCTTCCTCTTTCCCCAGAGCACAGAGGTCCTAGGCCTCCGTAGCCGGTGTTCTGAATCTCCTCTTGCTGGCCTACTGAATCTGAATCTCTCTCCTTTGTCCAATCGATATAGATTCAATCAATAGTGTTTGGCATAATAGTGTTAATCAAACAAAAAAATGCAAGGTCTTTTGTTTGCAAACATAACATGCAGGCCAAAGAGCTTTAATTGAAAAAGGAGTTACAAATTAATAATAAAATCAATTCAAGATACGAGATGAGCAAAAAAAAAAAGTAGGCAATTCACACAAGAATAATATTCAAGCAGTTGAAAAGAAATAGAAAAAATGACAATTTTAGCAGAGAAATAATCAAATTAAACTGAGACATCATTTTTATAGCTGAAGTCATGCTTTAAAAAATAATTTATAGTCGGAAGTTTCGCTGTCCCACTATTTCTCTGGCCTAGAGCCATTTAGTTTCAAATAATCTGACAAAGGATGCTTTGGTCTATGACTCAGGCTTATTACTTGCTAGCTCGAATACCTTGAATTAGCCTATTATTCCCATCTAAGATTAGCCATGTGGCTTGGTACCTTTTCTCACTGCAGCTTTCTTGTCTTGCTTCTTCTGCATCTGGCTGGTGACCTTTCTCCACTTCCTCTTTCCAGAGTTCTCCTAGTATGGTAGCTGCCCTCTTACTTCCTGCCTGCCATCTGTCTGGCCAATCAGCATTTTATTATACCAATACAAGTGACAAATATCTACAGTGTACAAAAGAATTATTCCGCAATAATTATACTAAGCAATACATAAAAAAAGACAGCATGATGAAGTTATATCCTTGTGGCAGTAGGCAACAAAAGCTTTGATAAATTTTGTATACAAGTCCTGGCTAGTCTATTTACTATATCTTCATGGAAATATTCAATGATGATCAGAGATTTACATAGTAATGTTTTGTCATCATAGACTGTAAAGATATAATGATAAAGAACTGTTGATACAGAAAAAGCACATGATATAATAAAGCATTTCATGTGTAATAACATTTTAATGGCGTGAGCCATACAACAAAGTAGAAAAGAAGCAAGTACCAAATATGTTTAAATATAAATGCTATTTTATTTTAAAATATATAAATGCATACCAAAAAATTCTATATATTAAAATAATATCTGTTAATAAAAAGTAGACACATTACTGCTTTATTTCCTTTATTCTGCATGTTTCATACCAACACATGTCAGGTCCACTAGGTCAAAAAAAGTGCTGAAAGCACAAGACACAGAATTGAAAGACAAAGTTCTTCTTCATGTCTCCCCACATACAAGCTTGCTTTTAAAGAATCTTCTGCCACAATTATCCTTAATTCTCATACCTAGTCTAGTATCAACAATGTCTCACTCTGTGAGCATCAGTTAGGATATGGTTGCTCTAAAGGCATGAAGATAGAGATTATTAGAATTAGAATCCAAGACTAATAAAATCACTCACCAAATTTAATTGTAACAAAAGGACCTTGCTAATGATCAGACATTAAATCATTTAGTATAACTAGGGTTTGTCTACTGCACATAACAAAGAGTTTCATATTAAAGCCAGATGATACAGTCCAGTTTCTGTTAGCAGACATGAGTTCCCTCAAGTTAACCATGTGAATCTGTATATGCATGATGCCTGATTTGCTGAACTATAATGAACTTATACAATTATCTATAGAGGATTCACAATGCTGTTTGTTCTTGTCATCATTTGGTACTTTGTTAGTGAATATAAAATTAATCAACTTTGATGATGGGATGGGTATAACAGGCTCAGGTGGACCTATGATGCTTTCAATTCTGTGATCATTATACCCTAATCTGCTCCATTATACCTAGGTATGACTACTAATCCATTTTCAAAAGCATTGGTAGAAAACATTAAGAAAATTTTAAAATATTTTAAACTAATTACACAGCCTAACAATGTAATGGTAAATTTATCACTTTTCTGTGTGAGATGAACCACATAAATGTGCACAGAGGAAATAGCTGTTCTCGATGGATTGTCTTAGAATCTCTTGTCATATAGCACTGGGACAAAATAGTCACACTGATTACCCAACATCCAGTTCCACTTCTTGATTTATAAGCTTTCCATTTTATTCTATAAATTCTTTGCTGTCATGAACTCAGAAAATGATTACTGTCATCAATAGGAAGATGGTTTAGTGGTGCAGATGGCTGTCCTTTTATAGGCCAACTTAATGACTTGTTCTTATCTAATTTGTCATCTGTTATTTAGTTGTCATTATGAACTTTTTGGGTTTCATATCAATCAATTTTCCATGTTGACTAAACAGATGGCTTTAGTTTAAAAAAAAAAAAAAAAACAACCAAAGCAAGAAAATGACATTGAATAATTAAAAATCTAAGTCTGCATATGCTTAAATATACCTACATAAAATGAAAATTTGAAAGACTAAATTAGATATGTTTCCAACTCAATGGACAGGCAAGAACACAATCAGTAGTAGCAGCTGCCTACAAATGGACAAATTGATTCAAATATAGAAATTCTATATTTCCTTCCATTTGTTACAACCATTTTGGTTTTTTTAGATACCCATCTTGACAAATAGAGATGACAAATGCCAACTGATATACATCACCCATCAGGATTGTGACTATGATAAAAGTTATGGGTACAGTCCCTCGGTCTGTTCTCTGTAATCCTTTTTAGAAAGTAGGTAAAGTACAAATATTTCTCTTTTTCTTCCTCTTTCTCATCCTTCAGATGGCTTTGTTCAATCCCTGACTCATGCTTGCAAATCATCATCTAAAAATATAACATTTAAAGGCAAACTGGTGTAGTTAATATCAATAAGTTTAAAGGTCAGAAAGTAAAACATGCCATGAGGATACATGAAAGTATTGTGTGGTTCACACTGCATCAGAGAAGGCAATTAGGTTATAAGGAATTACAGGTAGTATGAAGAAATAACTTAATATTATATGAGCAATACTTTAAGAACATAATGTTGATTTATTTACCAACAATTAAGAGTTACTCGAGTACCCATTAATGCTGAAAGGTGACTAGGTAGAGCATTCTAGAGAACATCAATGTCTCAAAACAGTTGCTCATGCCATGCACTCCTCCCATTGCTGAATACACATAATTAACATAACGCATCTTATTAACTCAAATTTGTTCTCTTCATTATAACAAAGCTAACAACAAAAATTACCAAGTAATTTTTGTTCTTTAAAGTAGAAGAACCTAATGTAGAGACCAGTTTGGGAAAAAAAAAAAAAAGACATATCTTCATACATTTTCTTATGTGAGCACAGTGGTGAATAGGAAAGCTTCAATCATTCCATCCCAGCCATGGGTGGATGCATTCCACTAACATAATGAGATCATGAAACATCCGGTGTCTCTCTCAATAGAAGACCTACAAAAGCTTTCATAGAAGAAGAAGGCAAATTCTCAAAAGCAAACTGAGTTCCCAATGCATGTATAGACCTAAAAGCTTTTAATGACACCTGTAATGAGAATCTGAGCCTTAAATATTCTTTCAGGTCTTCAGTACAAATGTCTTATACAAAAAATATATGTCTGATATTTAGTGTGTGCCCTCTTAAAAACTGGACAAAATACTTTCATGTAACAGACTGAGAACACACAAATGGAGAAATCACTCCAAATTCTACCAGTGATGCACGTAAGGTAGGTAGAAACTATGGAAGGGAACCAATTCCTGTCTGGCTCAGGCTCAACCTGTTTTTCTTCCTTTGTGATCTAGTGATCCATAGTAAATTTTGATCTGTTCAAAATATTCAGAAGTCATTCTGAAATTATTAAACAATTGAGAGTGCGTCAAATGACCTCGTTTCCCACAAACAAACACTAGCTAAGACAATTTTTTATGAAGTCCAGTACAATAAATGATTGTATGTGCTAACTGACAATGAAAATTGGCCAGAATGATTATCATAATAAGGAATTACATATTGGATGCTTCAGTAGTCACCTTGCTCTTTGCACTATACATTTTTATACTCATATATATTTAGTATATTTCTGAATGGATTTTGTAAAGCCATGAAAGTCCATGAGTGAAACCCACAGCCATCACAGGGAACCCCAAAGCCATCGCAGCCTTGGATAAGAGTATCTTTTGAGTATAGCTTGGTATTAGGTGCCTTTCAATCTCAGTGTTTCAGATATGATATATGTGATATATGATATATGAGTGGCTTCAAAATCTGGTCCAGGAAGTACAAGTCCCACTGGACCTCAAAGCATGTTTAGAAATTAAAATTATACAGCCCCAATCTAGATCTTCTGAACCTCAAATTCTGAAGATGAAGTTCACTAATCTGAGTTTCAATAAGCCATCTGGATGTTCTGATAATATTAATTTTGAGAGACAGAGCATTGAACTGTAGAATCCTTCAGAATGAAGACTGTTGACTCCGCTTGCTATCCTTCACTGTACTGATCAGTACCTTGGCATTCAAGATACTTAATAAATGTCTGTGAATTTAAATATTCTGCAGACAGGACACATACCTTATTTTCTATACAATTGGGTTTCTCATACCCTTTTGTGTACAAGGGGGTTCTGAAAGTCCAGAGGATGCCTAAACCCTTCAACAAAGAATTACAAATACATTTACTTCCTATATGTGCATATTTATTGCTGTAATTTGAATATAATTTACACCCTCTGATAATTCACATGAAAATGGAATATTTACTGAGGGGTTTTAAGAGGGTGGAAGTTAAATTGGACTATGATTTCAGAGGTATTGAAAAGTCATAAAAATTTGATAAGGCCATAGAAGTGATTCCTAAGATAAACTGTGACTTTAGAATATGGAGAGGAGGCTGGAGGGATGCCACAGTGGTTACTGCTTACATGGAAGACCTAGGATTTGTTTCCAACATTTACACCAGATAGATTCAAGCTGTCTGTGATGGTTAGAGGGGATCTGATGCAGGGCATTTGATGCCTTCTTGTGACCTGGGTTTTGACTTCTATAGAGTTATATGTCAAAGGATGCATTCCATAACTAGTCTACACTTGCTTTTTTTCATTCTGTGAGGAATCAAAACCAAGAAAGGATTTCTGTCTCAGTAAAGAGGCTTTTGTGACAGAGGGAAAGAAAGCTATTCTCGTCTTTTCTACTTGGTATAAATAATTGAGGTGTTCAGCGTATCCTTAGAAGTCAAATCACAACAAAACAGAACAATTGAGCAAATGCTAATAGAAGATTCAGGACAGTACAAGATCACAATATTCTGATACAATAAACAGCTTAACTTCAGGGACAACACATAGTAAGGGGAACAGATCCACTGCTAAGTAAAGAAAAGGGAAAGAATGAGAAGACAACACAAACCAGGAGTTTCAGAGTGCCTGGCACTCATGCTGTTCTTTGCCAGCCCTTGCCTTTGTGGCACATTAACCAGGAGCCTGTGCTCTGGGCTCTGATCTGTCCATAGCCTTTTCCAACTGCAGGACTCTGGGGAAATAACTCACCTGCTTTGTGTCTGACTCTTCTGTAAGTGGAAAACTCATGTTAGCTAACACAGAATTGATGAAAGGGTAAAGTTAAATAAATGTACTCAATACATGTTAGGTTTCTTTAGTGCTGTCTAGATGTGTCTCAAAAGACAAAGGTGCATTCATCCCTTCATTTAATGTGTTTGGAGTCTATCTGTTCAAGCAATGGAACATGAAACAAAAGATAAACAATCATTAAGCCAGGAATAATGTCCCATTGGAAATTATTAAGCAAGAGGGACATAGCCGATTCCCAGAAGGTCAGGCACATTGAATGAATTTTCTCAGCTCTCAGAGGCTTCTCTCGAAAACGATGGTGGAGAATGACAGGGTGAGACTCCAGCATTACACAGACTCAAGTAGGCTAGATGAATCTTGATCATCGAATAACAAAAATACAGAAAGAAAATTCCCCAAATCTGTTATTGCTTTGAATATTCAAATGCCTTTTCATAATTCTCTGGTACCATTTCTTCTTCACCATAGCAACCCATGCGTGTCACTTGTCTTTAGTCATAGAGGCAAAAGCAAAATCTTCTGATGCTGATCACAGTATATTTTCTTAGTGACATAAAATTCTAAGTCTATTTTCATAAAGCCAGTTTTTTCCTTCCTCAAAAGTACACTGATATCATAGCAAAGAATCCAAAGTACAAAAATTTTACGTACAGAGATGGGGCTCTGTCAGAGGCCAGTAAAACCCAATGAAAAGAGAAGCAGAGCTTAAAAACTACTATGCAAGCACTGGGGCTTATAAGGCCTTCTTACTCCAAAGAAATAACAGAAGTTTGCTTGGATTAAATATACACCACACACACACACACACACACACACACACACACACACACACACACACACACACACACAAATAGAACACATATTCAAGGGTTTGAGTGTGTTCTGCAATCAGCATTTTCTATTCCTTGCACTTAGATGTTGAGCCTTTGAGAATTTATATCAGACTTTGTGGTCTTCATTTTCATGACTATACCCTAACAATGTAAGCAAAACACTAAGCAATGGAAGTGCCTGAGATTTCACCAGAGTGCTGTAGGAACTAATCCTGAAAAGCCATTTTTGTAAGGTGTAAATTTCTGAGCCTATAACAGACAAATACCATTTGAAAAGGTCAAAGGTCAGAGGAAAGATGGTGTGTTCAAGTGGCAGTGGGAACAATAAGGAAGAGGGTCTAGATACAAATGGGGAAGTGATCCTATCTAAGAGCGATGTTGCAGTACAACAGGAAGATCTGAGTGTTTGATCCCGGGATGCTTAGATTTTAATTCTTTTTCTTAACTATAGATAGACCAGAATCTCACTTTGAGTACCCACATGAAGGCAACAAAAGCTACCACATGAATCAGCAGTAAATATCAATATCATGCACTAGGTGTGCATTATGTTCACTAGTCTCTGCCTCCTTACATTATCTTAACTTTAGAAATTCTTTACTTCAAATTCATCACATGCCAAGGAGCACTGCTGTTCATCACATGCCAAGGAGCACTGCTGCTCATCACATGCCAAGGAGCACTGCTGCTCATCACATGCCAAGGAGCACTGCTGTTCTTCACATGCTAAGGAGCACTGCTGTTCTTCCACAAGCTCTCTTCTTAGTCAACTTGTCTCCATTACCACAGGCAAGCAACACCTGATTGAGTGATGCTTCGATTTCATATTCAAAACCAATGTCCAAACCATATTCTCCCTGAAACAGAACTTAACTATGCCTATCTTGCTACCTTTATCTTCTGCCTCAAAACAAACATACAAAATCTCTATCGACTTTTTGATTTCTAGTTTTCTCAACAGCTTATCCTTGCCCCCTCTTGTCTAGTGCATACTGTTGGAACACTTCTGAAGCACACCCCCAAAATGGTACCCAATTCTCTACTATTCAGTTATCCATGCACCTGTTCATCCTATACACAGTTTCCAGAGACCCAGTAGAATCACTCGCTACGCATTAGAGATGCAAAATGAAAAAACATCCTTAAGAGTGAAATGAGGAGAAGATAGAAATGAGAAGAAGATAGAACAGAGTGATCTACAACAGATATACAAGTATGTGAGCTAACTTAGAAAGGCCTATAGGAGGAAATCTCCTCAGAACAATGCTGTCTTGGATTTGGGAGCCTTAGCAATGACTGTCAGCAATGTGGTTGGAAAAACAGACACTAACATTCTTCAAAGATGCAGGAGAAAATAAAACCATCCTTTTTTGTACATTTATTTCTTTACTTTGTATGCCTGTGCACATGTGCAAGAGTCAGAGGGCAGCTTGTAGTAGGCAGTTTCCTCTTTCCATCATGTGAGTCCCAGGGTCAGTCTTGGCTGGAAGCACCTTTACCCTATGAGTCATCTTCTGGTCCTTAAAAACATCCGTATTTTACACATAAAAGCATTCATCCTTCTGTGAACAAAGTTAAATTGGAGCAGTATAAAACTGGGAGATTATCCAGGATGCAGACTTAGAAAATGAAAGTTACTTTTTAGGTAGTTCATTATATAGTCACAAGAGTTTTAAAGTCCATTACAATTGACTTTTAAAATTGATAGTAAAAGCACTTCCACACTCCACACCCCTACTCACATATAAGTACACACACAATAGAATAGTAGTTAACTCAAAAAGCTTAATACTCATTAGGGAAACTCTCTGTTACTATTGGATTCTAATATATTCCTTATCTCTCTCATCATTCTTGTTCATTTGTTTATTTCCAGTCAAGGGTACACTACTGTCATATACAAGCTCTGGCCTTAGAATTTAGAAGACCATCTTTGTCAGACAAAATATCTAATACTCACTTTTAAACTTAAAAAGATTTAACACTGTTTAGATTCTTATTTTCAAATGAGGTTGCTAAAATAATCGAAGCCCACCCTAGTATCGTAAAACCATTTGGTTCTGTACGTTCAGTAACTTCATTTGAGTCTTGTTCCATTTAGAAATAGAACATTTTTTTTGTCCTTTCATGAAGATACATAGCAATAAAATATAATTGTTTATCTTCTTATTCCACACGGTATGCAAAGTTCACAGATGCTCATGTCTCTTTGAAGTGTACTTTATTATTATTGTATTAGGTGCACATATAGGTATGCAAATAACATGTCACACATTTGGAGGTCAGTTCTCTCCTTCCACATTTATATGATTTCTAGGGGTCAAACATAGGTCATCAGACTCAGGCAGCAAGTGCTTTTATCCACTGAGTCAAATTGCTAGACTGCTTCCCTGGACTATATTCATATATTTATGAGTCATTGATCTCCATTGAACATCCAAAATTACTGGAGATTGAAACAAAACACATGCCTAACTACAGTGAGATGGCAAACATTTGCCTGGGAGTATCTATCCCTTTGTAGTGTCTATTTTCACTTTAGAAAATAAATGCTCTACAAACCCCACACATGTCACTTTCCCTACAAAGGTCAATCATCATGGAAGGACACTTTCCTTAGCACCTTGTATGCTCATCCCTTTTCCAGATCATAAACTTAACCAGATTCTGTAACGACCCACTCTGAAAAGATCAAGAAGACAAGTGACTAGCTGAACGCCACACCATTATCAACTAGTCAAAGGCACTCCTTACCCACACTTCTCCTTACGGCGTGTTACCTCTGGGTGCAAGCTGATGTTATACATATGGATGTGCACATGGCACCAACGAGATGGGAAAGGAGAGGGATTTTTGTGTTAGTCTATTATCACTTATCCTCATCAGCAAAGTACTAACCTGTCAAATGAACTCATCCTTCTAATAGTGCGGAATGTTAGCAGACACTGGACTGGCTCTTTCAATTTCGTTTTCAGAAGCTCAGGTTTGTTAATGCTATCATCAGTTCTTTTCAATTAGGTCAGGTCATAGTCCTTCCTGGCCACTCATCACCCACACTAATGGCTTCAATTTTCTAGGGTGTGTTTCTCAATCAGGAGCCCATTTCCTGGGACTAAGGAGCTAATATTCCCCAATGCCTTTCAGATTATTTTATGAAAAGAATTGAAGGAATATTCCACTTCAGTGCACTATTTGAGAAATATATTAGTTTTACAGGAAAGAATTTTGTTCTTATTTAAATAATCCCTGGAAATCTTAAGTAAAGTTTTACCCTTAAAATATAAGTAGAAAAAATCAAACCAACTCAAATAATGATAAGCACATCATCTTATATTTTTAAACTTTATTACTATTGTATTAGATGTACATATAAGTATGCAGATGACATGTCACACATATGGAGGTCAGTTCTCTCCTTCCACATTTATATGATTTTTAGGCCATCAGACTCAGGCAGCAAGTGCTTTTATCCACTGAGCCAAATTGCTATACTGTTTCCCTAGAGTATATTCATATCTAAAATGAACTCTGTGTATTTTAAGTACTTGATAACTTTATGAACACATTGACCTCAGTTTATAATACAATACTCACAATGATTAATTTCATTTACTTCATTATTTCAGTGTTCATTGTTTTTTAAACAAAACAAAAGAGCCAATCACAAAAGAGCCAATGACTCAGTCTGGGGGTGGCGGGGGGGGGGGGGCACTGAGTTTGATGCCAATGATTTACATGGCAGAGAAAGCCAATCCATGCAAGTGTATGTGCCCTGTGTATGTGCCACCCTGTAAAATTTATTTTAAATTTTCTTTTTAATTGTAATTTTTAGTGGAGGCCAGAAGATAATGTCAAATCCCCTGGAATTGGAGTCATGGATGCTTATGAGGCTCTGTGTGGGAGTGAGGAACAGAACCAGGGTCCTCTGAAAGAGTCATACACACTCTCAATTTCTGGGCCATCTCTCTATCCCAAAGCAAATGTAATTTTAAAAAATCAAATCATGTTTTGAACTCATGGACCCTCACTCCCACCCACTGCTGCCCCAATTCCAGGCCAGCAAGGAAGACTCATGAAAGCTAGTATCTCCTATTAACACCCCAGTTTGTAAGACCCTTCAATCTATCAGACCCACCCATCACCCTGTGATCTCAGCAGCTCCTTGAGACACAGACTTCACCAGCCCCTATTGGATCAAAAGGTAAGTGACACATTACCAGTCCCAGCTGGAAAGCCCAGTCTCTGTGACCTAGGCCACAGAGCACAATCTATGGACCCCCACTTGCATTCATTGCTTCCTCAATCCATGACCTGTTGGAAGACTCTGGTGGGATCATATCCCCCAACAACAACCAAATTTTTCAGATCCTGCAATCTACAAGACTCATCCCATCCCCCAAACTCACCCATTACCCTGCGCTCTCAACAGCTCCTTGAGACACAGATTTTTGCCAGCTTCTATTAGATCAAGAGCTTTTATTGGATCAAGAGCTCTTATTAGACTAAGAGCTGACCCCTAAGACACAGGAACAGCCAACTCCTACTGGACCAAGAACAGCTCTCTGCGACACAGAATACATCAACTCCAAGTGGACCAAGAGCTCTTATTAGATCAAGAGAGGCTTCCTGAGATAGACACAACCAAAGTATATTGGATCAAGATCAGCTTCCTGAAATACAGACAAATTCTTTACCAATCTGAGGAAGCAATGGGCAGGTGCCAGTACAAGAATACATACAACACCACGAAGAAAAATATGGCACCACCAGAATTTAGTTGTTCTAGAACAGCAAGACCTGAATATTCTAATGTAGAAGAAACAGAAGGAAACAACCTTAAAAATAACTTTATGAAGATGATAGATGCCTTTAAAAAGAAAATAAAAAGTCCCTTTAAAAATAGAGGAAAAGACAGACAAAAACTTGGAAGAGATCAATAAATCTCTTAAAGAAAATAAAGAAAACCAAGAAAAAATCAATCAAATAAGTAGAAAAAAAAACAATTCAAGACATAAAAGCTGAAATAGAAGCAATAAAGAAGACACAAAATGAAGGGATGCTGGAAATGGAAAATCTGAGTAAATGAACAGGAACTACAGACGCAAGCATAACCAATAGAATGCAAATGATGGAGGAGAAAATCTCTGGCATGGAAAATTTAATAGTGGAAATAGATACATCAGTCAAAGAAAACACTAAAGTCAAAATAGACATAAAACAAAACATTCAGGAAATCTGGGACACCATGAAAAGACCAAACCTAAGAATAATAGGAATAGAAGAAAAATACCATCTCAAAGGCACAGAAAATATATTCAACAAAATCATAGAAGAAAACTTTCCCAATCTAAAGAAAGAAATGCCTATAAAGATACAAGAAGTTTATAGAACACCTGGTGCATGAACTGGCTTCTTGGAGCCAATTTCCTATTGAGGAACACCTTGCTCAGTCTTGATACAGTATGTAGAAGCTTCGTCATACCTTACCTGGATAAGCCAGACCAGACTGCATTGACTAATGGATGGAGCATGTGGTGTGGGGATTCTGGGGGATGACTGGGAAGGGGGAGGGAGAGACAATAGTAATGAGTTTGTTGACAAACATTTAAATAAATAAAAAAACTAAATCATGTTTTAAGTAACCTTAAGTATATTTTACAAGTAGATATATCTATAGAATCAAAAACAAAGACTTTTGACAAATGTATATTCACATGAAATCAAGATTCATTGGAACATATGCATAGTCCTAAGAAGCTCTGCAATGCACATGTCTACCTGTCTACCACTTCTATAGCTGAATCTGCTGCCCGTAACCATAGGTTAAGTTGCTTTTGAAATTAATTTAAATATAATAGCAGAAACAGAGGCTTTGTGTTGACTTTGTTTCCACTATATGCATCCATACATGGTCTTTCATGCATGCATTGTTCTTTTTTATAATTGGGGAATGGGATTTTATTGCCCAAATAAGTATTCACACCCAGATATTCTCCTGCTGATTGATTTGTGAGTTGATAATGATTAGAAGAGTTACTCTGACAATGTGCATTGAGATCTTTTGAGCTGAGTAAATGCTTCATATTTGCCTTGTCAAGTATCAGAGAGGAAACCTACTAGATCATAAGGGGTATCTTTAATTATTAGAAGAAAATAGGAACTGCTAATCAGTATGTCCCCCCTCACCACAGAATCTATATTTTTATTTCTTGGGATGATATAGAACTGTATTACATTTCTAATTTATTTTTCACTATTTTTTTCTTTCATGATAATAATACTCAGGATCTAATGAGCTTATTGGTAGTTTGAATACATATACATAATTTTAATTTTTAATGTGGGGCACTATCTATAGTCAAATATTTTTCCTTTTTTACAAAATTGGCTGGTTGATATCTATTATTAAACTCTTGGAGTGTAGGGGTTATATTCATTTGGACACATGCCCTCTTTCTAACACATATTTTTGTGCTTTCTTTGAGTCTGTAACTTGCCCTTGCCTTTCAAATCTCTGAATCTTTGAAAAACAAAATATTTTGCTTTAACCAAGGCCAGTTTATAAATTATTTCATAATAGAGTCAATTGTTTTTGTATGTTCAGGAAAGTTTTGTTCTCCAAAACATAAACTTATATTTTTCTAGAAACTTTATAATTGCATTGATATCTAATCTATCACCGTTGAATTGAAAATAATTCAGTTTTTCATTCCTGTTTCTTGTTTTCTTCTTCAAACTGGACAATTTTAACAGCTACAGCTCTAAGTTCACAGGCATCTACTGATGCCAAGTGTTCACTTATGTATAAAACCACTATTTTAGCAGTCAGTCAAGTTATATGCATTATGTCTTGATTCTTTCATAATTGTTCTTATCTGTTAGAAGTAGAACTCCTGAGATCTTCTGTTTTTTTTTGTGACAAACCTCACTTCAACTTGTCAGTTTGTAATTTCCCAACATTGTAGCTTAGTGTACCTTGTCTATGATCTCAACCAAATTTCTAAGTTGCTCATGAAGATCATTCCATTCTCACATGTACAGAGCTCAAAATCTCTTAATATCTTTCTGGGTAATCTTTCATGTTCCTCAGATCTGCAGAAGCAACCCTGTAGATCTATATGTTTGCCTTAGAGTTCATATCTGCACATATTCTGCTCAGCAACAGGGCCAATGGTATACAAGGATTCCTCAAGAGCTTCATGCCTGGGCCTGCTCACAGTTTCTTCCTCCACAGAACCCTGATACCAAACTGCAGTTTCTTCAGTAGCTCTGATCCCAAATTCTTCTGAATGTCTCAATTCAATGTGCTTTCTGCTGTCTTCTGTGACCTGAACTATTGTATATCATAGGATCTCCTGTATCTCCAAGGCTCATGACTGTGTTATATATCTTTAAAAGTTTTATATATTCAGCTTTACAGTGTTGCACTGTGGTGTGACTATTCAGTCATCAAGATTTTACCACATCAAAGAAAAGAGTTGACATTTTGTCTTCACAGTAAGTTGTTTAAATGTTAGAGGACCAAATGTATTTCAGTGGACAATCTTAGTTAGAATGCCACCCACCAAAAAAAAAAAAAAAAAAAAAAAAAAGCTCTTAAGTAACAAAGTAAAAGCCTGGATTAGCAATTACCTCTTATCTATATATAGAAAGATGTCTGTATCATATCTGTATTATCCTAATAAAGGTCTGCTCTATGATTCATCACCTATGTCCCAGAGCATAGGACCTTCATTCTCTAAACACAGTGCTTCCCCTTTCTTACATAATGTGCAAGAGGCATCATTAAAAACTCTTATGTCATCTGTTAACTTTATAGATGTAAGCTTGAATTAACAACATATTTGGCCAACATTCAAAATGACTTAATGTTTTCTGAAGCTAGATTTATTTAGAACTTGAGATAAGCAAGCAACCAGGTACTGGAGCTGGCATAAAAGCACATTTCCTCTCTGTAATCCTTAAGGTATCATTTAATTGACTTAAGTGTTTTTCTCCTTCTACTTCAGACATCTTTCTCCTACCAGGGCTTTCACTAACAGTTACCTCACCAAAGATGCCCAAATCAGCATCCTAAGGTCTAGATCCCTATGAGTTTAAATATCAATCCAAATGTCCATCCTGTACTCAGTGTCTTCAAAAACAGTAAGTTATAACAAAGTTTTTATTCTCCCATGACCTACTACAACTTTATTTGACCATTATTGTAAAACAGTTTCAATGGAAACCTAAGATCTTAGATCTACGCAAATGAGTACTTTTGATGAACCCAGTTAAAAATGATCTTTTATTTCCCCCTTTGAATTTTTCTTTTAGTATTATACTCATTCAATATACAATATCCTTGTGTAACTGTACATGTCCTGTTAGTGATGTATCTAGTACTAAAGTTTATAAAGAGTGTGGTGTAAAGGGGTCAACACTATTGGACTAGGTCTAATCTTTGAAGGCCATAACATGTGTTTAATAAAGAAGTGAACAGCTGATAAAATAAATAATGCTAATTTTAGACACTATTTAATGAGCATTTCCTAAGAGAAGCATGGCATCACTTAGCTATGAGACCACTGAGGATATTTGTTACTGAGTTCTCACACAGATGAAGCAACCTGGAGACAAGGAGTGAGAATAACCACAGAGAATCCCTGTCAAAGAGCCAGGTTCTGCTCTTGCCTCTAATATTATACACCTTTAGAATAAGCTTCACAGGCAGAAAGCACTGTTTCTAATGATGTTCTCAGGCTTAACAATCCAGGATTTGTTTAAAAAAATGATATTAGTATCCATTTATGAAAGAAAGAAACAAAAAATATTCTACTTTATAATAAAATATCTGTTAAGCAGGCATGCTGCTATGTCTTATAATCCTAACTTCCAAGAATCCAAACAGGGAGGTCACAAGTGCAAGCCTAGCAGGGGTCAACATGGAAAGATTCTATGAGAAGAAAAATTTAAAGGTTTGGTTCCAATCTAGTAGTAGTTATCCAAGGAAATAAAGGGAAATAAAGACAATATTCAAGCAATCCAAAAAATAGGAAGCACAATTTGTATCAGAATGGATTCCTTCTGTTTTCCAATCTGGTCTGGATTAAAAGAAAAAGTTGCATTTCATACTAACTATAATTATTTCCTATAATTTCATTTATAGAATATAGTAAAATTGTAGCATATTTCTTAAACTGCAATTTAATCTACACACTAACACTTGATTTTATGCCCTTTTATAGAGATAATGATAAGGTTGTTAGAACTAAGAGTTGAGATCAATGGCAACTGAAGCATTTAGCCTCCCCTTCTTGGCAGGGTAATGTTCAATGAGCAGGTAAGGTGCAGGAACATTCCAATCACAACTTTCCTTTCCTAGCAGGATCCTTACAATGTATGGAAATTGTCAAGGTACCGCTAGTTATACTCCTGGTATTTTAACAGCATAGGTCCATGGAGCTTATTATTCAGTCATTGCATCATGAGATAAAGATGGTGTGTTAGGAATTTGATCTGTCCAGCCAATGATATTGTGATGATGAGCCTATGCTGCTCTGGATAATAGAACAGCTTTGGAAGATCAATAAAAACTTCAAAGAGAAATATAAAATGAATATTTTGGCAGGCTTCTATAATGGTATGAGTAAATAGCATTTTAACTGAATGTCTATTGGACATAGGGACAGATGTTTCTATAATTACACCAGAAACAAGGTTTCAAAATTGGTCTCTTCAGGAAGTGGACGTACAGTTTTTAGGGATTGGAACCTTATCTAATAGGGAGAAAGAAAAGCACAAGATGGATTGAATGTATAGAGCCAGAAGGACAGAGGGGAAAACTGAGGTCACATGTGCCTAACTTAGTAGTAATATTTGTTATAAAATGGAATATCCTGATTAACATTCTTCCAATCTCAGAAACAAACCATAAACAAATTCATGTTTCTGGAAAGAATATTCTAAGGTACTATAAAAAAGAAACAGCCACAAACCATTTATGCTGTACAAAAATATGGCATGATGGCTGTTAATCTCTCAGGTACCATCAGTCAGCCCTACCTTTAAAATGGTTAACTGACAAACCTGTCTGGTTTGGGCAATGGCCTATGACATCAGAAAAACTACAGGCCTTAGGGCAGCTGGTTCAGAAGCCGCTAGATGCTCAACGTACTGAAGAATCAATTAGACCTTGAAATTCTATTGTATTTTTTTAATTTTTAAAAAATCTGGAAAATGGCAATGCTGGCAAACCTGAGAGCAATAAATAAAGTAATTAAGCCAATGGGCTCTCTACTGCCTGAAATTTCTTTGTCTTCTCTATTAGCTAAGAGATGGCCTATTATAGTTGTTGGCTTAAAAGACTGTTTCTTCACTACACCTTTACAAAAAAGAATAGAGAAAAATTTGCCTTCATGGTACCCACTTGTAATAATTCTCAGCCTATTAAGAGATATCATTGGAAAGGTCTCCCACAGGGCATGTTAAATAGCCCCACCCTCTCAACAGGCATTGGAAAAGATTCATGTACAATTTCCATAATCTATAATTGACCACTGTATGACTGAAATTTTATTAGTTAATTCAAATGCAGATATTTTAGAAAAAAATATTTGAAGAAAAAATGTTTTGCCTTGCTTGAAATTACAAATTGCTCCTTAAAAACTACAAAGAAGATATTCTATTAATACTTTATAACATAATAGAGGTCTACAAAAAATTCAACCTCAAAAGGTACAAAGCAGGAGAAAAATCAATTCCAAACTCTTAATGGCTTTCAAAAATTGCAAAGAGACAGTTTTGGATTAAAAAATAAATAAATACTGAACTGAGTAATCTGTTCCAAACCTTCAAAGGTGAAAATGATATAAATAGTCTCAGGTAATTATTAGCAGAAGCTGAGAGAGAATTGGCTTTGGTGAAAAAGACATCACAGGATTCACATGTAGATCAAATGGATTTGAAATCTTGGATGTATTCTGGTTATATTACCCTTTATGCATATGCATGCTTCTATGTGATTTTAATGCAGAGGAAAGATATTATTTTGGAATAGATATTTTGTAATACACAGAGTAAGAAATTAAACAAATATGTGGAAAAGGAAAATTGTCTTCATCAATTGACAGGAATGGATCCAGCAGAAATTGTATTACCTTTTACTAATGAGAAAATTTCCCCAAGAGATTTAAACTTATAAAAGAACCAGTTATATCCTTCCTAACACTGTACAGGTAACACCAATCTCTGGAGCCCCTACATTCTAGAGTGATACAAATAAGTCAGAAAAGGCATGATATAAATTAGGAAATTTCAGTAAATTGGTCAAAGCCCTTATGATTCTGTGGAAAAGTAAGAATTGTATGCCTTTCTCATGGCATTAGTGGTAAAGAATACCTCAATATAGTTACTGAGTCCCAATATGCAAAAAGAATTGCTTTGCACATTGAAACTGCTGAACTCATTGATGATGAATCAGAATTAACTTTGTTATTTATACAATTATAGGAAATAGTCAGAAATAGAAATCATCCCATATATATATAATACATATCATATCCCACATGGGTCTTCAAGGGCCTCTAACACTAGGTAATGATGAAATTGAACAGTTATTAGTAAGAAATGTGATGGAGGCTTCAGAATTTAAAAAAAAAAAACATGTTAAAAGCAAAGGCTTGAAAAAGGTTTTCTACCACTTTGCAACAAGATAAGGAATTTTTTTAAGTCCTTTTTGTTCCTTGTATAATCAAACTCCACTACCTCCAGGAATTAACCCAAAATGTATATAAAGATATGAAATTTGGCAGATGGAGGTGTTTCATTTTTCATAATTTGGAAAATTAAAATATGTACACCATACAATAGATAAATTTTCAATATTTCAAGGGTAACTGATTATTTACATACCTATTAGAAGTCATGGTGATCATGGGAATACTTGTACAGACTAAGAATGACAAAGATACAGCATATGTCACAACTAAAATGAAACAAGTTTTTGCATATTTTAATATAAAACATATTACAGGAATACCATACTATCCAACAGGACAAGCAGTTGCAGAAAGATCTAATCAAACTTAAAAAAAATGCTTAATGAACAGAAAGGGGAAACTAAGACTCCCCAGGAATAGATTCCATAGTGCCTTATTAATCTTACATTTTCTTAATGACAATGGCAAAGGAACAACATCTGCAGAGAAACATTGGACAGTATAAAAAACTACTGAACTAAATCAGCTTATATACTTTAAAGTGTGTTGATCTCAGAATGGCAACCAGGATACATGTTATGTTGGAGAAGTTATGTTTTTATTTCCACAGGAGAAGAAAAGTTATGAACACTATCAATTCTATGTCTTGAAAGAAAAAGTCACCAAATAAGGGCTGAGGCAGGGTTCTAGTTTTGTCTTTACAGAAAAATAGAAATACTCACTTAAAAAAAATACCAAAACAAAAGACCCTGTACATCTAGACATTTAAAGAAGAAAGAAAAACTATACAGATAAAAAAAAAATTACAAAGCAAAGAAAAATCTGACCTAATGGTACCGATATTCTCTACCAGGTAAAATTTACCTAAAATTTAAATATTTTTACTTTTCAAAAATGTAGTCCTAACTCAATTAAAAATTAAAGCTGGATTTGAAGTTGGAGTGTGGCTCTCTCCTTCTCTCAATCCAAGCATGTTATTAAAAAACAAATTCTGAATCTTTGTCTCTTATCAAAGAGCTACCTGGTATGGGAAGGAAAAAATCAAAATCTAGAGACTATTGTTGTTCCTGTTGTTACAAATCTCTTTCCCCCATACTTACTTTCGATTCTTTCGAACCTTTCTTTAGATATAGTAGTATCTTAAAATTGATAGTAAGTGTACTACAGTGAACAATTAGTTTTCCTAACAGTAATCTCTGAAGTCTCCAAAAGGATGATGAGGTCCTACAACAATTCTTCCTGGTCCATAATAATGCCTTCGAGTTGATACACACTACTTAAAGATTGAGCCTGGGCTACAAACTGCTCAAGATAATTCCAAGGTGGCTAGCTGAGATGGTCCAACATCTTACACTGCTGTAGCCAGAACTTCAGATCAGCTTTACCCATTACTCAAAGACTGCTTACAAATGTTACAACTAGTCCTCATGAAATTTATCCATTGTTTTAGTCTTTTTTAGGATTTCATAGAGATACTGTCACCCTGTAGAGAGCAGAAAGTAACCCTAATAATGTTATTCTCCCTCTCCCAACAAGTTTTTAATTTCTCTCAGGGTTATAGATAACTGTCCTCTGTTAGTGAATGGTTATAAGTTGCTATAGTGTTGAGGGTGTAACAATAAAAATTGGGAATCTCATTTGGAATAAAAAATTGGGGATAGATTGGATAAGATTATGAGGTATATTATTATATATACTTATAAACTAAAAAAGCAACTATCAGTTTTGGATAATTTGCATTGGTATATATTCTTATATATTGATACAAATATAAAATTATTATTCTTTTAAGATAGTTTGCATATTGATACAAATTCAAATTATTTTTGTTATATTGTATATATGTTTCTACTTTCTTTAAAATATTTTTTATATTGATACAAATGTGAAATTATTTTTTCATAGTGTATATATGTTCCTACTTCTCTTTAGGATATTTTGTATATTATTTCACATAAAAGATATTTTTGTCATATTGAACTATACACGTTTGCAAAATATCTTAATTAGATGTATAAATGTATAGTTTGAGGCCATTGCCTTATACTACACATCTGTTTAAAGATTGTTTATTTTTATAATGAGAAGCTTTAGTTTTAAACTATATAGGTTGATAAGAATTTCAGGTTAATAGTTATCCAAGTTTGCCAAACCTATAGTCAAGCTAGTTAGGCTTCCTAGGGTGCTCAGAGATATATTACACAAAAGTGGGTAATCTTCAAAAACTTCTAGAACCCAATGAATATGACATTTTTATGCTTTAATAACTTGGAATTCTGTTGACATGACATATAACTTCTCCTGGTAGCACTGATCTGATACAGAGAGGATGATGGGCAACAAAAGCACTACACATGGAGTTTGCTTTCTTCTAGGCAAAACTGGCCTATTGGGAAAAGAACTGCCCTTTGCCTTGACTGCTAACAGTACACTGCCCAATTTGGACAAGCAGGACACAAGAGAAAACAACACCTGAACCTTGCCAAGACAAGGTAAGACAGTCCTTCAAATGTTTCTGCTTCTAAAAAAAAAAAAAAAAGTCTATCTGATATTCTAGGCCTTTTACTAAAGTTTAATGCCACAACATTGCAGAGAAACACTGGATGACTATCTAGGCACCCAGCTGCTTCTGTCATTTCTTGCAGTTTTTGGAAGTTGCTTGCTTGCACCTCTAACTTATTCAGATACTATTTTCCTTCTCATGTCTTTAATAGGGTTAAAGACTAGACAGTTATAGTTACAATCCCCTCAAATCTTAGCTAAGGGAATATTAGGAACAAGACTTAGACTCTTCAGAATAAGACAACTACTGAATATAATCTCTGTAATTTGTCAATTTTTTATGGTGTGAACATCTAGAGTGTGTTTCTGACTAGATGCTGTTCTTGTTTGTTGTAGTTTCACTTTGTTTATGTTATTACCTTTTCTTGACTCTGGACAATGCTTGATAATTGTTCCTATTGTATATAGTTGTGTATTTGGATTAGAACCTTCTTAATTAGCTAAAAGAAGAAGAAGTGCTATGGGAATTCTATCCATTCAGCCAATGGGTATTGGGATGACGATCCCAAGGTTGTGGCTTTTCTGAGTACATAACATTTGTAGGAACTGAAGAGAGAGGCTGTGCTGTCTCTCTTGAATGCATGACTTGCAGTTGTTTCCCGTAGCCCTTGTGCAGAACTGCAGGACAATAACAGCTGGATTCACAGCAGCAGCAGTCTGCTTTGTTCTGTGTCATGAGTGTATCTTACTGATTTCCTTTCCCTAATAAATTTCGCATCACTGTCTCCCTTAATTCTAGAATGGTATGCATGCTTCCTCTAGTCTTATCTAGATGTTCTCTAAGCATGCTTTAGAAGAAATACCAAGACTATGGCAATGTCATTTCCAAACTCCAAGTCTTTGAGACTGCTAAATATTTGGGCTTCTTCTCCAAAATGTCATAAAAACAAACACAATGATAATCTTTATTTAAACCAGAATTCCCAACATGGAATAAATAGCCACATGTTTTCAACATCTTCTTTTATCCCTATAGCAATATCTATTAACAGTGAGTTCATTGGTGGAAGATTAATCCAGAATTGTGGCATGTTTTTGGCTTACCTTTTCAGATGGAGAGGTAGCAGGATCCATTCATTTGCTTCTCTCCATCTCTTTTTCCTGGTCTTCTTTCCCTCTTCTATCTCTAACACGCTTATGTTTGAAGACTCTCCATCATTAGTCCAAAAAAATGTTTCACAAGTGCAAACTGAGATTCACTGATCAAACAACATGAAGCTCTTGCCTTCCTGGTGGCAAAAATATATGACATAAGTGACACCTGCTTCAGTATGTATTAACCTCTTTGTATCACTTTGTCTTTTATCTTCCATTCCAAATTTACTTTAGGATGTCTTTTATTTTTCCTTATCTAGAGGCCCTACTTTCACACAGACTCTTTATAAACTGTGTTTGGAATCTGATATGATCAGTGTACTTCCCCTGAAATTAAAGTTTCTTTTGATATTGAGTTCAGTATATTCAGAGTGAAAATCAAAGAATTAGGTTGGTTATAGAGATTTATGTCAACAGAGAAGAATTTAAGCCACTGGTGTTGAATTTTATAATCAAACAATGAAGGACTTGTGTGTATGCTAAAATCTTCCAAACCCAACATTTAAAATATCTCCACAACCCCATCAAGCTTGTTTATTTACTGAACAGATGTTGAATAAATACATTAATGTATCAGAAATAGGTGGCAGGGTCACTTACCGAAACTGCTTAGAGCCTGTTCTTCCATTCATTAACTTCTAGTCCAATAGACACTTGTCCTAGACTTAGGCCTGTTATCACCTGATTGCATTTGTAACAATAAGAGGTGATAATGGAGCTGACCCAGTCTAGCTGTATGTCAGGAGATGGAAGAACATTCAGAGATAGAAAGCTGACTTCTGTATGCAGCACTGAAGCCAAGACCCAGTGAATAGTAAGGTGTGGTAAGACATCAGATAATCAAAATTAAGTAAGAAAGAAGCCTGCCACATTGAAGGAATATAGGGTGTGGTTCGAAGTCTCTAGCCTGGCCTTGCCCCAAGGTATAGACCCATAGTCCCAGAGCCACTTATGAAATAATTGATCCAGAGGCTTAATATTATAGTAAATTCTGGGCCAGTAGTCCAGGCATATTATTGACTAGCTCTTACGTGTAAATTAACCAATTATTAACTTTATGTTTAGTTACATGACTTGGTACCTTTGATTCAATGCAGCATTCTCATCTTGCTCCCTCTGTGTCTAGTTTGTGTCTCCTCTCTGATCTTCTGTTTCCCAGAATTCTCCTAGTCTCTTCCTTCCTCTACTTCCTGTCTAGCTTCAGGCCAATCAGCATTTTATTAAACCAATATTTACAGTGACAAATATTTACAGTATACAAAAGCATAGCCTCACAGAAACAGAGCATTAGAAAAAGCAAGGCAAAATGGTGTGAAAGTAGCCAAAGAATATTCAGTCTTGCCTTCAAGGGAGTCAGAGCCCTTGTTGAGAATTTAGAACTTCATATATAAAAGAAAACAAAACAAGAAACAGAAAGCCATCATAGTCTCTAAAGCAGAATATGCATGTGATCAGATTGAATGTATGAATAGACTTTACTCTCTGGTGGAAGAACCATGCTGTTTTTGATGATAAGTGAGAATGTGGTTGTTATCTCCATAATGCCCACTGATTATTAGGAAAAGAACCTCAAATACCAAAAGACTCAGGGGCTCAGTACAACAACATATATCACAATCCAACTAAACAACCTTTCCTAAATTTCTCCTGTTTCACATCCTAAACACCTCTGGCTTCCATGGACTAAGAGGTTAAAGATGGTAAGACATGAAGCAGGAAGGCGAATGAGAAGGGGTTAGTTTAGACAGCTAATCTTGCTGACCATAAAATAAAGAAAAGTGAATGAATATGATATGTGGCAAATCTGTTCCACTGGTGATGCTAAATATCACTTTTGAAAAAAAAAAAAACCGTGACTATTTTCTAATGATATTGATATGATAATAGAATTTTCTGAATTTGACATGTGTGTGTATACATGCCTATGACATATGTGCATGTACACATGTGTACGTGTGTGTGTCAATATAAATGGAACCCAGAGCATCTTTCTCTGTATTAGACAAGTATCAAACCACTTAGCTATACAGTCAGCCTTTTCAATAATTTAATTATAAAAATTTCAGCATGTTTGATGTTCAAACTGAAAAACTAAACCACTGAGGACTGCAATCAATCCAAACTTAGCACAAGGACAGCAGAATTTTATCATAAATGTTTCTTACCAAATCACCTTCACGGAGCCAATTGAAAACATAGGCCATGAGACATCATCTTAGTTTGTTACCTGTACAACTAAGGGTAGTAATACCCTGCTTCTTCCACAATATTCTGTCATTTGTTTCAACACTAAATTTACACTGCTGCTTATCCAGCATTGTGGTGATTTTTCAGTCTTACTATACATGATTAAAATATACGAAAACTTTAAATGCAATGATAATATAGCATGCAATTTAAAACAAGAAGTTCATGTGAATCTGTACTTAATAAGGGCATGCAACTCAGCCTGTGGAATCTTTTATGCCAGCTCTCCAACTCTTAAATGCTAATACTAAAGAAAAAAAAAACATACATGAATGTACATACACACATACTCACAAATATACACTACACTCACACTTACACACACTCTCTCTCTCTCTCTCTCTCTCTCTCTCTCTCACACACACACACACACACACACACACACACAGAAAGAGAGAGACACTCCATTGCTTACAGTGAATCTTGTAAGCAGAATCATGGCATGAGTTTAAAAAAAAATAAGCAAATAAAAAGACAATAACAAAATTATGCATATCCAGTGATACTTGATTCTACATTCTTATATAGCCCAAAGTCAAGATCAAATAACATAATTGCTTCTCCATACTGAAGATTCTAAAATACGGTCTAATTATTGTTGATGTGTATTCACTATTCTTAAGCAAACATGTAATACAACCTCCCTTAGTATAGGTATAAAAATGCCAATAGCACTGACATTATCTTCCTCTTAAAACAGGCATGCATAGGATAATGCTATTCTGTGCTAAAGGAGAGATTGTGCAGTGGTTAAGAGCACTCGTTGCTCTGACACAGGGCTAGTGTTCAGTTTCCAGCACTCACACAGTGGCTTATGGTTATCTCTAGCTCCAATTCTGGGCAATCTGACACCTTCTTCTTTGGTCTTTGAGGGTATTACAGGCATGTGGTACAATGTCATGCATGCAGGCAAAATACATAAAAATTGAAAAAAAAAAAACATTCTGTGAACAGAATAGCTTGTGTTTAAGTTACTTCCAAGTTTTCCAAGAACTGCCCAGACTGTTCTACTCTGGATTCCAAATGTTCATCAGGTTTGTTCTCACACATGTCATTTCTAAACTTATCAGTTTAGGAGAAATCTTAGCATGATGTTAGTGGGCAGGTCTATCCTGGTTTCACTTTGGCAGTTCACACCCAATGCACACTGTCTCCATAAAAATCAGCTCAGTAACTTATTTCAATGCAACACCAGTATTTTAATCATGTGTTATTGATAATAATATGTTGGTTTCATAGATAGTGAAGACTGATGTAAAAAAATATGGAAATGTAAGCTGTTTAAATGGTAAGTACTTTTCCAAAAAGTGCAGAAAAATAACACCAAAATTTGTCAACATTCATGTAAAATGGGTCTCTCCACTGATGTTTAACACACACACACACACACACACACACACACACACACACACAACACACACCACACATGCACGCTCATATGCATACACATATAACACTACTAACTTCAGAAAAATATTATCTAATTTTTATCTAAAGCCTGCTCTTGCTATTAAAATGATGGCATTTTTCTTTAAAAATCACTGAAAAACAAGTTTGGACTGCAGTTCAAAATAGCATTAAGAAAGATGACTCAAATATGCCACCCCATCCCCTCCCAGTTGAAATGACAATTTTAGCTTTGGATCTTGGGAACTAATTTTGTAAATCCTTTAAAAATACATTATTTTACCAAAGTCAAATACTCATAAAGTTATTTCTTGCCATACTTGAAAAGGGAAGCAAATATATAAAAGTCAGAGCATATATTAACTTAATATGACATGCAATATAGACATTTTTAATACCACACGTTGAAATGATATTGCACGGAAAAGTGAGCAGCACCACAAGGATGAGAGTTCCAGAAAGCAGTGCTGGTGGATTTGAGTGGAAAACATAGCTCATCTGTTCTTTGATCACTCATTTAGGTATCTGACTTCATGTAAGTCTATCCTTTAGAGTTGGAACATCTTCCATCCTGAAACTGTTAATCTAATGAGAAAGTCAGATAATCACACAGATGACTAACAGTCTCTTGGAAGAATAGAGTCCCAGAAGGGTAGATAGTTCATTATTGGGAGGAGTCACTTACGTGAGGAAAGGCCAGAGAAGACCAACACTTGCCAATGCATTTCATTGCGAGTTACCTTCCCTATAATTCTGAAAGATTGGAGAACAAAGGGAAATTTGATAATTCATACATCTTTCAAAAATTCATAGATTAATGGCTACATTAACTGAGGAGAAGTTTAGATGTGTTAGATAAGACCTCACTGCATCAGTATTCTGAAACAAATGGAGCTCTGTGAAATACAAGTTCACAAAACACAGCTTCAACCAACCAAGCCAGTTATGAAGTGATAGAAAAGCATATAAATTCTAACTCTTGCTTATATTTTGCCTCAGACAATGTTGCGCATGTGCCTAAGCACTGCAAACTGACACCATCAGGGGGCACATTGGTCTTGAAACTCTTCTCATGGAAAGTCTAGAGTCCTTTAAATGCATTACTTCAAGGTTGAGAGGGCAAGGCATTTCCACGGCTGGTTATCATTAAGCAATAATTTAAAGGAGGAAGTATCTGTCAAAACTACACAACAACCTACGTAGATCACAGATTGTACATGTCAAACTAATATGATGGATTCTGTTTACTATGAAGGCGATTTCAAGATAGTTGCAATATTTTCTTTTTTGTCTCCAGAAAAGCAGGCTGTGTCTTAAACTATCATTAAAAATGTCTGACCTTCAAAATCACTGGCCCTGCCAGTAATACAGAGTTCATGATCGTTATATCATGAATCTGGACCTTGAGGCCAAGGTTTGAAAGTTTGTTTCATCATCAGGAAAAAGCCTGAAGGGAGACCCAACACAGATTCAAATGCACAAGGCAACCTCCAGGAGAGTACATCCCATTAATCAATCAAGTGTCCATCAGTCCCTAAGGAACTGCTTGTACCTAACCCTAAAGCTGGTCTCTTGGAGAATGACCTTCATCTCTGGTTGACCTTCTGGTTGCAAAAGGACAAAAAGAAATCCATTTAATCCAACAGTAGTGAAAATGAAAGCATATTGCTGCTGTGGGGAGAATTGCCAAAGGTTAATTGAGTTTTAGATACTTATCCCTAATTGTTCAAGATTTTATCCTAATATCAATTTCTTCATTAATGCACAGGCACCCTCAGGCCATAGAAGAGAAATTCCATTCTAAATTTAAACATATCCCTTCATCCAAAAAAAAAAAAAGAGGCATTTTTTTTTCCTCTAGAGAATTCCATGAATCAGAATTCAACTTCTGAGATAAAACAGATCAAATTAACCAAATGTACCCAAAATATTGCTTTAATTTAGTGAATTGTTGAGATGCCTATCTGGTTGATTCCCACATCACATTCAAAGAAGACAATTTTACAGCATCAGTTAAGTATTAAGTCTCTGTTAAAGAGCTCAAATTTAATTTCACTAACAGTTCAACTTAAGAATTTAGAGGACAGATGGCTCAGCGGTTAAGTGCACTAAACACTCGTCCAGAGGAAATAGGTTCAATTCCCAGCACCCACATGGCAGCTCCCAACTGTCTATAACTCCAGTTTCGGGGGAACTGACACCCTCACACAGACATACCTTTAGGCAAAACATCAATGCACGTAAAGTAAAATAAATAAATTTTGTAAAAAATTAACAATTTAGAGATCCTTTTTCTGTAGCAGAAAGTGAGTATCTTTGGTTCACGAAGTGTTGATTGTATGCAATTCCTTCCTCAGCATTCTGAGGATGTCATTATTTTACAATGGTTTTCCTCTGGGCCTAACATGATGCCAACACAATGCCATTGTTCTGCCATCTTGAACTTTGCCTCAGCAGTGCATGGCAACACAGTGGTAGATAGGTCTGTGGTAACTGTGATGAAGCCACAAACACACACTAGTAGAAGACAGTTTAGAAGGGTCTTAGAGGATCTAGGAAGTGGAAGGTTTACAAAAGAGCCTGAACCCATGAAACAGTTTCTTGGGGCCAGTGAGGGAGGGTGTCCTCATCTGTGATACAGTGAATGTTGAAATAATGGAAAGAGGCATGGCCGACACTCCTGTAGGTAACCCCTTACCTGTGCTCTGTCATAAGCATAATAAACTATTGATCTCACCAAGATGGATTTTGGTGAAGATTTTTTTTAGTTACCATCTTCAGTAAAAAGATATTTTTTTTTGTCTTTTCTCAGGAAAAGCTAACACAATAGTCATTAACAGTAAGAAAGTTATCATAGTATTTTTAAGTCATTGGGGCACAATTTTGTATAATCAGACAATACCTTAGAAGACATTACTATTTATTACCACAATAATCCATCTGGTAAGCTTTAAAGAGCCATTGTTGTAGGGAAAGGATGCACATGGCTTTCAGAACACCTGGTATATAAACATTTAATCCAAATACAAATGAAATAACTGGTACTGATTTGCATTCCAAAAGACTATCCATGTTACAAGGAAAAACAACAATAAAGCATGACAAACCTCACTATTCAGGTATTCTTTGGCTAATAGAATATCTAGTGTTTTGTCAATTTGGACTGATAATATTCTAATATGTAACCTTTATGATATCCAACATCAATAGTAATAGCAAAATAAATAGAAGATGTATTGGGCCTAGTACAATGTCTGTCTCACTTAAGCCTCTCTCTGAATATCTACATGCCCCATTCATGACAAACCACTTGTCTCATTGCATGAGTATTTAGAGACTCATGTTCATACATATATCATAGATACAAACCAAATATTAGTTATTATTGCTACCAATTTCCAAACAGCCTACACATTTTGACTTGACGAGGCCAGGATACACAGACACGTCATTGACCATTACACTCACTGTCAGGTACCCAGGTGACCAGGTGACTGATGGTGCTTTAGTTTAAGCATGGTGGGAAGATTTACAAGGTATTTATGAAACCTAGAATAAGCACAGTCTCTTATGTCACTTTCTACCTTTCTGTATTGTAAGGATGGCAACCACAAAAAAGGATTTTGAACACTTAGTGTTATCACTAAGGTCTTTCTATCTTCAAAAATCTCACAATCAAAAAAAAAAATGAAAGTTCATAAACAAGACTAGGGTGTCTTGTTTATGAAGAAATGATTCTATATAACACTTCTTATGAATCCTCCAAGCATACCTCCTAAGCATGACAGAGTTTTATTAAACTCCTTCAATGGAAACATAAGGAGGAAAAAAAAAATGATTGCACATAAAACAAGTCACATAGAGCCACTTCACTGCTTAGATAAACTTCCAGAAGCAGAAGAAAGCAGATCTAAATGTCATCTGCACTGACTTGTGTCCTTCCTGTCAATATGAGATCGGGCTATGTTTGTATTAGGCCGGGTAAATCAACCAGACATCGGGCTGCTTTAACCTTTTTGCTGCTATGTACAATAAGCAGTTGGTATGGCCAACATTGGTTGTTTTTTGGTTTTGGTTTTTTGTTTGTTTGTTTGTTTTTGTTTTTTGTTTTTTTTTGTTTTTTGCCTTAGTAGAAAGGCTTGAACATTTATCTGCTTGCCCTGTGATTTGGCTCAGAAGGCCTGCCAGCTGTGCCAAGTTGGAGCCCCAAGGCTGCATGTAGTCAAGCGTAGCTGAATGTGGCCCAATACAGAATTGTAAATGTACTTAAGACATGATTGTTACTGGGTTTGGCTTTGTTATTTTTCACTGTTTTTGGTAATTTGACTAGGCAGTTCTCAAGTCTGAACCTTGTCAAACAGTTAGACATACCTGCCCCCATTCATGATCCTCAGTCCTAAAATACATCTCAGAAAATATGTTTTAATATCCCAGATCTGTGCTATCCAATATGGTTCCTGGCAGCTACAAGTGGCTGTTTACAGTGAAATTGAAATGAGATAAAGTTAGATTTGCTTTGTCAGACTAAGCACATTTCACATATCCAATAGCCATATATGGTATAATGGCCCTAATAAGACGGTGTACGTGTGTTATATGGATAGCAGTTGACTAGAGGGGCATTTTCTAACTTAGATCTTTGGCCAGAGCAGAAACCACAGCCAGTCAGTGGGTTAGTTTATATGTCAACACAGGTCAGAAAGAACTGGTTTCCTCAAGTGGAAGAAATCTGCAACTCTTGGGATAGATGTACAGAACATGCTCATGGAGTTAGGGGAGAGTAGCCTCCTATGAAAAATATAGATCAAGAGACATTGTATTTGCATCAACAGAAAACTGTCCAGTTGGGGGCTGGGGATGTAACACACTGAAGGAGGGCCTGCTTAATACATCAAGACCTTCCATTCAAGGCCTAGTGCAGCCAAAACCAACTCAAAAGGGGAAATAAAAATAAATAAGTAAAACATAAAACAGCATCTATGTGCCATTTCAAAATGAACCATGAAAACAGTTTTTTCCTTCCTGGGCCCTCAGAAATAAAATACTTAACAGTAACCATGGTCCCTACCTCTGCCTTTCAAACAAGAGTCACTATTTCATTTAATTCTCACGAATTAAACTTGGAAAAAGTCTCCAAATTAGTGCAAAACTAATGATAAATTTGAATGGCCTGCATGAGGCCCTACCCTCTGAATATCACTTCCCTACTCTATTGTTTCATTTTTGGATAGATAAATAACTGTGCCAAGGTACAGCACTGCTGATGGCATGTGTTCTTCCCTATACAACCGCACGAGCCAATGAAGGCCCTCTGCTCCCAGTTATCAGTATGCTCATTTTCTCCGAAGTGCTAAATGGTTAGTCTGAAGATCTGAATGACAAGCCCAGGGCACTCAACATGTGACTGGAAATAGCTATAGCATGAGGGCACATTCCTGGAGCTTTTCTTAATAGTCACCCCCTCTAGACACTGCTGCTGCTGCTGCCGCCAGTGCTTCCTACTGCTCCCCAACTTCTGCCTCCCAAAGATGCCCTGCTGATGGCATGATCAGCTTATCAACTCAAATTTAGCAATGTATAAGGATCTGGAGTGATGTTTTTCCTTCTGCATTTTTATTCAGTGGGAAGATATGAACTCTATTTAGTAGATCCATCTATCCATTATCTGCCTTAATCTAAATGGCCTAAGTTACATTACTAAAATAAACTTGCATGGAAACAGAGTACTAAAAATGATTATTAACAGAAAAGTAGGTATGCCCAGAGTTCACATTTGTTCTTATTTTCCAGGCAATCCTAAGATCTGGCATAAGGTCAGCGTAACAGAGTTCATTTAGGCTTTGACCAGTAGATGAGATCTCATTCATAATGGCCTTTAATAATACTGATAATCATGGTCACAACTGGTTAATTTTTTCCACTGGGGAACTTGAATTAGATATGCCTTTCTATTTTAGAGCAGCAGTTAGTAAGCATGAGACAATTTTGCCTCTGCCTCTTCCAACAGGAACATATTTGATAATGTGTATATTTGGAAGAATGGGTCTTCCTGCATCTCCAGATGTAGAGACTAGACATGTTGCTGGACACAAAGCAATATACAGGAAAACCACCCTCAGTGAATAACTATCTAAGGGGGAAGAAGAGAGTCAGCCAGAAGGGTAGAAAAGCTATAAAGGAAGGTGGCAGTATGTGTATGTCGACGGGGTGTGTGTGGGGGGGGTAATATGTCAAGCTACGTGTCTGAAAATATCATAATATAACAATTATGCATGATACATAGTAAGAAAAACATGAAAATAGAAATGAATTTAAAAAAAGAATTATCTAGTTCAAGATGTTAACAGAGTCAAGGATGGACAAACACTTCCCCGAAAGCTATATGCCCTATTGCACACTTGATTATTTGGGACGGAATTTTCTCAGTCATAAGCTTCCTAAAGAAACAAAACTTATATCTGTTTTGTTTCTTTACAGCTTTCAAGCTTAACAAGAACAACATTCACATTTGGCTGAGACTGGTGCCATGGGTCTGAAATCTCATGGACGTAGAAGACTGAGGCATAAAGAATGCAAACACACTTACCATCAACACGGAAATAATGTTGGACAGAGTTTTTACTTAAAATATTTCAATAGCTCACATTAATTACCTGAAAAAATCAGAATGTGTTCCTCTCTATAACGCTTGGTCATTTCTGGAAAACTTTGTGCACAAAAAACTATTTAAATATTTTAGAAGTAACTCAGAATTTCATTATATGGGAATTACTACTAATTTAATAACAATAACATCAATAAATATCTTAAGAAAAAGTTCACAGTAGACAGGACAATGGTGGCAAGACTGTTAATTATCACTGTCGTTCTTCGGGGGCCAGAGAATTTATTAACAACCTAAAGGTTTTGTGATCTTTGCCCGTGGTGCAGCATGGGTAGTGTCTTAGATTCTTAGCAGGTGGGGATGACAGTTCCAGAGGGAGGTTTTTAATTATGGAGGAGAAGACAGGATAGCATCAGGGAAGGCATGATGACCAGCAGGAGGCAAGCTGGTGGCATTGTATCTATTTGGGAATCCCCACCTCCAGTGACCCACTTCCTCCTACAGGGCTCCTAACACAACATCAGCTGCTAGGGACCACATGTGCCAAACACGGGAGAGATTCTGCACTCAATCCATGTGCTGTGGAAAAGGGAAACTGTAGGTAGCTTTCCCTAAATATGTTCTCTTAGCATTTCCTTGTCAGTAGACATCTGCTTACGCATGTAGGATGGAAACCAAGGTTGCTCAGCTTTTGTCAGTTCTGTGTATTTTCCAACAGGACAAAATGCTGTGATCACCTGTTAAAATGCTTTGCCCTAAACTGTTATTAACACTACTAATAAAGTAGAATATTGATTACTACTGTTTTAATAACCTAAGAAAATGCCTGTGTTCCCATGATAGGTTCAGCAATCTTGACATAGGTGAATACAATCATTTCAAGTACTATTTTTTAAATGATGGGCCACAGTTAAAGTCTGCCATCCATACCCAATAACCTGTTTTTTGCCTCCTAATGTTCAGATCACTTTTTTTGTACAACTTTAGTCTTAACTGAATAAGCATAAGAGATCCCAAATCACCTCCATCTGGTTCAGAAGCTGCTATGTATGTAGTATGAAATTCTTAAGCATATGAACTCTACCCCCACCACCATATCACCTATGTTTTGCTATCCTGGCACTACTTAAGAGCAAACCCACCACCACCAGGGTAAAACTACTAATACTGTTCTGCTAAGTGATCAAACTGACTCCCAAATCCCAATCTCTCTATGGAGAGATGAGTACATTTCTCCAACATCATCAGAGAAATTTCTCTGCAATGTACAGAGATTAATATAGAAACACAACTGCTAATGATATGTGAGCGCTCATCATCTATATCACATTCCCCTCTCCCAAAAGATCAGTGATCATTATAGAAGAGGGGGTTGCAAGAAACAGAGATTAGAAAGGATGTAGTGAAACAATGTCTTCTGGAGATGACAGGACAGCCACACACATGACCCTGAAGTAGCTCTGGTTGCCTACACAGGACAAGTTAGACAGTCAACATTTGCAGCATGCAGGGGGAGAAGCTCATGAGCCACCACCCCTGACCTAGGAGTCACTGCAGCTGATGACTGCTGAAGGAGGGAAAGTTAGTGTTCTTAGGGGTGTGGTCCCTGGTACGTCATGCAGTGGATGGCCCCACCCTCATGAGTATATGGACTCTATAGGCCATTAAGAAAAAACAAGAAGTCCTACATAAAAGAGTTTATTAGTGGGGTGGATCTAGAAAGATTTAGATTTAGAAGTGAAGGTCTAATATAATTACAATATATTGTTTGCATGAATACTACCCTAAAAGAATTAGTAAAAATATTGTAGTGAAAAATACGACATATATCTTTTTGAAGGAAGCTTGAGCTTGCCCACATAGACAAGGAAGCAGGGCTGAAATCTCTCACCTGATTTCTGGTTCTAAAGTATGAAATTACAAACACGGAGGGCACACTTGCTGGGCCTCAATCTAGAATTACTATATAGAGCACAATGACAGTGAATCAAAGTCGCCACTTTGAAATATAGTAAGTTATCAACAAACATGATTATGTAAAGAGAAAGAGGGAGGAAGGGATAGTGAGAAGGAGGGGAGGAGAGAGGGAGGGAAGCAGGGAGGGAAGGAGAGAGAGAGAGAGCCATTTTTCATTCCCCAGATATATATAAAGCTTTAGCAGAAACAATGTCTGGATATAATGAACAAAGCTAGAAAATATTCATGATTAACAAAATGGAAATTCCAGAAATCATTTCAGTGAAAATTTATCATGCAAAGTTTAATTTTACAGTCAGTGTCTTTCTATCTTTCCACCTTATGTAGGTTTTTCCCCTCTAATTGTACAGCAATGGACATGGCCCTCTAAGAAAAAATATATTGTTAAGGCAAAGAGAAATTAACAGATAAGTTGCTAGCACAACTTATACTTGGAACAATTAAAAAGAAAAAAAATTATGCAGAATACCTGAAGTTTTGTGTCCATTGTCCCGCTGCAGGGTCCTCGTGGGTCCTACCTGCTTCCATTTATGATATAAAGGAAATAGGAAAGATTTGCTCTCATAGACTAATACCTCAAAACAGCAGTGACTTTGGGATCACCATCAACATCACATGGTGGAGTAGCAGCCACCATTGGTTAGTTTTCCATGTGCTTGTCATTTTAAAAATGATTTCATGTAGGCACCCCGTGCTCTATAGACAGCCTTCAGAGCTAGGTATCCGTGGGGTCTGATATTACAGTGTTGACCTGACCTGCCTGGGTCACCCTGGATATCTTTCCACACCTTGAGGAATCAATGCCAAATGTCAGGAAGAGGGACTAAAGAAATGGCCCATCAGCTTAGATGCCCTTCCAGGGGACATGGCTTCAACTCCCAGAGTACACAATTGGAGCTAACAACAATCTGTAACTCTAGTCCCAGGAGATCAGACATTCCCTTTTGGCCCCCGGGGGTACTAGACATGGTGCATAAACAAGCATACGGGCAAAATACTCATGCATACAAAATAAAATTTAAAAGAAATATCTTTTCCACTGAAATAACAGTAATCATAGCTAATCCTTTCCTGAAAGATGCAAAACTGGTGATGTCTGAATGCTATTCATACATTAACTTATCTACAAGCTCCACAAGAAGGAATTAAAGCATTGGGCTTGAACAAAACTTTCCAGAGTCACAGGGCAAGCAAGTAAAAGATCTGAAGAGACACTAGCTCACTCAAACATGTGGCAGCCCTTGCCCTTCTCCCCAGGCCCCCTGCCAACCTAAAATCCACTAGATTACAATCCTAAGGTTAGGGGCTTGTGAACAGAGCCCTACTCACTGGACTTTCTAGCCCCTACAATATTCTTCTCTTTCCCTTCCTTCTTTTTCCTCCACTCATCAGTGGTCCACCATTGTACTATAAGGCTCTGATGTCATATATCTGTGACTCCCATGTGTGAGCACACCTTTCTGAGGCTCTGACATCAGAAGTCTGTGACCACCATGTGGGAGTGCACCTTTCTAACAGCACATTTGAGAAATTCACATACACAACGAACCAGTTGGCCATGATGGCAAGGCAGTGTGTGCTGAATTATAACTGCACTATAGGTGTCAGTAAAAGCATTGTGGTAATTTACACTGTGTATTGGTCCTCTTCTTCCTCTGTCAAGGCTACAGGAAAAACCACTGCTTTTCCTGACCCCTTTCTTATACTCACGGGACAAATTCCATTCAGTCCCTTGTATCAGCAATCCTCATGCTAGAGGGACTTTACACTCCACTTCTCGCCTGTAGCCCAAGCAATAATAGCCACATCTGGAAAGCACTCATTTATTCCCAGAACTCTACATGCAATGGCAATGCCTGGCCAGCCACACAGCCCTCATTCTCAACAACAGGGGACCTACTATGTGTTTCAGAGAATAAAGACTAATGCTATATCCTGTCCATCAACTACTCTTTAAAGCAGAGCTATGACCCATTAGCATACAAATGTGCTGAGGACCAGGGGACAATTAATGACCTGCATAAAGACACATGGCAACTAGTGTGCCAGCCAGAATTCTAAGCAAGTCTGATCAGGAAAGTGCCCATTCTGTAGCATTTTCCTTTCTACCATTAATCTAAGGAAATGTTTTGTTCTTCTTTTTTCCTAATACATCCATGTGTCATGGTGTGGGGAGAGAGGGCAGTGGAAGTGATTCCTTTTTCTACCATGTGGGCTCTGTCAGCCCACACAACAAATACCTTTACACACTACACATATCATCTGCTCAGGAAATCCACTTTTGTTATTCAATTTCTCTTCAGAAACTACTCTTATCCACAGTTACCTCTTCTATAAGACTAAGGACCAAGGACTATGTGTCTCCTAACTAATATAAATCTGAGAGGCCAGTGTCTGACATCCCAGGGGAGTTTTTAGTAGTTATGCTGTAAATGGTTGAAACAAATTAGTGTCATTAGAATCTGAAAGAGTTTGAATTCACTTGGGTCAGGAGCATTTTGAAAGGATAACTATGAGTTCCAATTTCTCTCCCTTGCCTTGCCCTCACTCAGTTCCCTTCCTTTATTCCATCCAAGTCTTCAGTCTATCTCTATTCCCTCCTCTCTGACTCTATCCATTACTATAGCATACACACCATCAGCAAACACATTTGAAATATTTATAACCAAATGAGAATAAAGTACCACCAAATATGCGTAGTAGTAATGATGACAATGAATCCCCTGCAAGTGTACCCCATGTGACTTTTGCACATATGAGTTTAACTAGCCCCAAATTACATATCCAGATTCAAGAAGCCAGGTGATACCCAGATATCTTTCTCGTCTGTGCATTTGTATCCTTACTCTGCTTTTGTAGATTCCTGAGGCTTCATACATCAGTGCAGCTCTTTATAATAAATATATTGATCGGCTAGATTTTATACTAAGAGTCTCAGCCATATCCTCATGGAACTTACTTTTTAAATAGTTTTTATGTGTATGGGCATTTTCCTGCATGTGTGAACGTGCACTATATGCACATGTGTGCTTGGTGCCCCCAAAGTGGCCAGGTGAGGGCATCAGATCCAATAGAACTAGAGTTAATGATGGTTTCAGACCAGTGTGAGTGCTGGGATCGGACCCAGGTTCTGTGGAAGAGTGATCAATACCCTTAACCACTGAGCCATCTTTGTAGTGCCTCACAAAACTGCAGCCCCATGGTTTAAGGACTATTTGCCTGATAGGGAAATCAATCAGTAAAGCTCAATAACTATGGGGAACCAGAGTGGTAGCAACAGAGAAGGCTGACTACAACTTTTGTATACATTCTTAGAATCCACATTCCCTCAGTACAAAGCTTCCCTTGTCTGCCAACACTATAATGACTGCTTTCAGTTGGTCTGGTGGTCCTTAACTTCTAGTGTATAATCACCATAATAATCAGCATAATTTCTCTGGATTGGAATAACATCTTCACTCTGAAGTCATTCACATGCAATAAGTGGCTTTTTCTTTGACCAGCAGTAGCCACATAATTTGTAGCATGTTAAAAATACAGATTCTCAGGCTCTACACCAGAGTTGTTGAATCAGAATCATTGATGTTGGAGGTCCTGCCTGTGACATAACACTCTCCCAGGTCATTCTTAGATTTACTCACCAAAAGTTATAAGTAATGGTCCTCTTGAAGATTCAGTATCAGAAATGGAATATAGAAAATGCATGGTAAGGAATCAGGAGATGTCTCCATTAGTTGATGTGAGATGTCTTTATGTACGCTGTGAATATCATAGTTTAATAAAGGAACTGTTTTGGCCTATGGCAGAGAAGCTTAGAAAAAGAAAATTCAAGCATGGATACAAGGGAAGGAAGGTGGAGTCAAGAGAGATGCAGATGCCCAAGAAGCAATAGCAAGTAAACCACAAGCCATGTGACAGATAAATAGAGATGGGTTGAATTAAGATCGAAGAGCTAGTTAGCAATAATCATGAGCCATAGGCCAAATAGCATGTAAATAACATAAGCCTTTATGTGACTAATTGAGACCAAGCAGGGCTACAGGTCTGAATTTCAGGCTAGGACAGGACGTGGGCAGGAGAGATTCATTTGGACTGCAGGTCTAGGCCAGGTCAGAAATTTTGTACAGCAAATGACATTCCAATGTGGGTCATTGATTCAGATAGTCCCAAGAAAGCTTATAAAAAATTCTAAATGCACGAAGAGGGAGCCACACTGGGGTTCCTAGTCTCAATCTCAGAGCTTCATCTCCTGGCAGCAACCTGGGAGATACAGCTGTCATAAGCTGATCAGCATGGCCAATTTACATGGTCTCTATCAAGGGCTGTAGTACAGAGAGGCTTCTTCCAGCTACTGCTGTTGAGTTTGGGAGCACAACTGCTTAAAAATACAACTCCACAGTATTTAATATTGCTTCCCAGAGTTGGCAAGGCAACTGTGACTCTGGTACCTCTGCCATGTTGAAAAGTCAAGTGGGGCAAAGCCAGCAGCTAAAGCAGTGCTTTACAATTTAGCATTTTAAAAATCCTGGTTAGAAAGTGATTAAGGATATGCAATAAAACAGATTCATATGGAGACAATCTATAAATGGGTTACAGTGTGTGTAGAAAAAAATATGTAGGTTGGGAGAGAAAAGAAAATGGGAAAGAAAAGTTCTTTAAAAAGAAAAAGTAATACAAACATAACAAGCTATGTAAAGATGGAAAATACAGAGTATGGATTATGTTTATTGATGTGTTTTCTTTTAATTTTTAAACTGTTAATGAGCTAACTGCAGAAAAACGTTTTGACTGTAAAGGCTTCTAAGTTAGACCAACATTTATATTTTAAAGATATCTTGACTTTGTAATTTCTGTCTAAGGATATTACTTTGGAAAAGAGTTTATGCTTTTGTTTCCAAAGATGAGAACCTTTGGAATGCTTCCAAGCTGATATGGTTTGGTCAACCAAGACCCCCTGAAAAAAAATCTCTGTTGGGAAGACACTGCCACATCAGTCTTAAGGATGCAACTAAGATGATCCAGTTTCAGGACTCTCATAATATTGCCAGCATTCTGAAACCACAGGAAGCAGTTCATGAAAAGCTACACCCAAATTCCCCCAAATTGCTTATATTTATTTTCACTATAAATGGTTAATAGCCACAGTAAATCACTTCCTAGGGAAAAAGAATGAGAATATGATATAGAGATGATTTTTAAAAGATAGATTATTGAATTTACTTTAATCCAAAAAATGGCTATTAATCTCAAAATATTTTGTATTGGTATGGTTATTAATTTATTGAAACAAATTTAAGGTCAATTTTCTATACTGTACGTATATTTCTACTCTTGTTTAAGGTATTACGTGCATGTAACTCATTTAAAATTATAAAGTATAATTAAGAAACGCAGAGTAATAGTCATCTATGAAAAACTTATAGTCATCTTAGTTAGGTTTTTGTAGGTATACAAGGATATATTTCAATTAGATAGGTAACTGTGAAGCACTTCAAAGATCCACAGAATATGGCATTTAAAATATTTTAAGAACTTAGACTTTTCTGGACAGTGAGACAGATCTGAAGAGGATGATAGGCATTGAAGGAATTCCACGTGAAGTTTGTTTTTTTGTGGCCAAAGTTAGCCACTAAACAAGAAACTGCTCTTCCATATGAAGTTAAATTTTGTTCTTTCAAGGTTTGTAAAAAAAATGTGTTGGGATTTTGATGAGAATTACATTGAATCTGTATATTGCTTTTGGTAAAATTGCCATTTTTACTATGTTGATTCTACCTATGCAGGAGCATGGGAGATCTTTCCATTTTCTGATATCCTCTTCAATTTCTTTCTTCAGTGACTTAAGGATTTTGTCAAACAGGTCTGCTACTTCTTTGATTAGAGTTACACCAAGATATATAATGCTGTTTGCAACTATTATAGAGGATGTTTCCCTTATTTCTTTATCATCCCTTTTATCCTTAGTGTATAGGAGGGCTATTGATTTTTTTTTTCTTTAGCTAAACTTGTACCCTGCTACATTGCTGAAGGTGTTTATAAGCTGTAGAAGTTCCTTGGTAGAATTTTGAGGGTCACTTATGTATACAACATATCATCTGCAAATAGAGATACTTTGACTTCTTCCTTTCCAAATTGTATCCCCATAACCTCCTTTTGTTCTCTTATTGATTTAGCTAAAATTGTGAGAACTATATTGAATATATAAAGGGAGAGTGGACAGCCTTGTGTTGGTCCTTATTTTAGTGGGATTGCTTTGAGTGTTTCTCCATTTAGTTTGATGTTGGCTGTTGACTTGCAGTATATCACCTTTATTATATTTAGGTATTTTCCCTGTATTCCTGATCTCTCCAGGACTTTTATCAAGGAGTGTTGGATTTGTCAGATTTTTTCAACATCTAATGTGATGATGATGTAGTTTTTTATCTTTCAGGCTGTTATGATATATGATAAATGACACTAACAGTTTTTTGCATGTTGGATCATCCCTGCATCTCTGGGATGAAGACTACTTGATCGTGGTGGATGATTTTTTTTATATGTTGTCAGATTCAGTTTTTCAGAATTTTATTGAGTATGTTTGCATCAAGGTTCATGAGGGAGTTTGGTCTGTAATTCTCTTTCTTTGTTGCATCTTTGAGTGGCTTGGGCATCACGGTGATTATGGCCTCATAAACAGAGTTTGGCAATGTTCCTTCAGTTTCTACTTTATGGAACAGTTTGAGGAGTATTGGTATTAGTTCTTCTTTGAATGTCTGGTAGAATTCTGCCCTGAAACTGTCTGGTCCTGGGCTTTTTTTTACTTGGGAGACTTTTAATAACAGCTTCAATTTCCTTTGGGGTTATAGGTCTGTTTAGGTCATTTATCTGATTTAATTTTGGTAAGTGGTACCTGTCCAGAAAGCTGTCCATTTCTTTTAGGTTTTCCATTTTAGTGGAGTATAGGTTTTCAAAGTCTGACCTGATAATTCTCTGGATTTCCTGGCTGTCTGTTGTTACGTCCCCCTTTTCATTTCTGATTCTGTTAATTTGGGTTCTCTCTCTCTCTCTCTCTCTCTCTCTCTCTCTCTCTCTCTCTCTCTCTCTCTCTCTCTCTCTCTCTCTCTCTCATTTGGTTAGTTTGGATAAGGGTTTATCTATCTTGTTGACTTTCTCAAGGAACCAACTTTTTGATTTACTGATTCTTTGTATTGTTCTCTTTGTTTCTATTGTATTGATTTCAGTCCTAAATTTGATTATTCCTGCAGTCAGTCTACTACTTCTGGGTGAGTTTGCTTCTAATTGTTCTAAAGCCTCCAGCTGTGCTGTTAGGTCTCTTGTGTGAGATTTCTCTAGGTTTTTCATATAGGCATTTAGTGTTATGAGGTTTCCTCTTAGCATTGCTTTCATTGTGTCTCATAAATTTCGGTATATTGTGGATTCATTTTCATTAAATTCTAGGAAGTCTTTGATTTTGTTTTTAATTTCTTCCTTGACCCAGAGGTGGTTCAATTGAGAGATGTTCAGTTTCCATGAATTTGTCGGCTTTCTATGATTTTTGTTGTTGTTGAACTCTAGCTTTATACCATGGTAGTCTGATATGATAAAAGGGTAATTCTTATTTTTCTCTACCTACTGATATTTGCTTTATGACTGAGTATGTTGTCAGTTTTAGAGAACATTCCATGGGATGCTGAGAAATATATATGTATATATATATTCTTTGTGTTTGGGTGGAAGGTTCTGTATATGTCTATTAAGTCTATTTGGGTTATAACATCTGTTAGATCCCTATTTCCCTGTTGAGTTTCTGTCTGACTGACCCGTCCAAGGGTGAAAGTGGGGTATTGAAGTCTCCCACTATTAGTGTGTAGAGTCTGATGTGAGGTTTAACCATTAGTAGTGTTTCATATTTATGTGTGTGTGTGTGTGTGTGTGTGTGTGTGTGTGTGTGTGTGTGTGTGTGTGTGCACGCATGCACATGTACACGCCCTTATGCTTGGGGCTTAAATATTCAGGATTGAGACTTGTGGATTTTTCCTGAGGTGAATAAGTAATGCCTGTCCTTGTCTCCTTTGATTGATTTTTGCTTGAAGTCTATTTTGTTAGATATTAAGATGGCAACATCAGCTTATTTCTTAGAACTATTTGATTGGAAAGTCTTTCCCAACCCTTTACTCTGTGCCTGTGTCTATCTTTGAAGTTGAGGTGTGTTTCTTCTATGCAACAGAAGGATAGTTTCTGTTGTTGTATTCATCATGTTAGAGTGTATTTTTTATAGGTGAATTGAGTCCATTGATATTAAGGGATATTAATGACCAGTGACTGTTATTTTCTGTTATTTTTTGTGGTATCTGGTATGTCATTCCATTATTTGGGGTTTTCTTCTGTGGGATTATTGATTATTTGTAGTTTCATAGGTGTATCTGGTTTCCTTCATTGGGAGTTTTTCCTCTAGTGCTTTCTGTGGGGCCAGATTTGTGGATAGATATTGCTTAAATCTGGTTTTGTCATGAAATAAATATCTTGTTTGCTCCATCTGTGGTGACTGATAGTTTTTCTGGGTATAGTAGTCTGGGTTGGAAGCCATGCTCTTTAGTGTCTTTATAACATCTGACCAGGACCTTATTGTTGTCATTATTTTCATTGAATAGTTGGGTGTTTTTCTGATAGGTCTGCCTTTATAGGTAATTTGGCCTTTTTCCTTTGTAGCTCTTAGTAGTTTTTCTTTGTTCTGTAAAGTTTATTGGCTTGATTATTATGTGGAAAGCAGACTTTTTGGGGGTGGTCCTACTCTATTTGGTGTTCTGCAAGCCTATTGTATCTTTAAAGACATTTCCTTCTTTAGGTTGGGAAAGTTTTATTTTTTGATTTTGTTGACATATTTTCTGTGCCTTTGAACTGGTATTCTTCTCCTTCTTCAATTTTAATTATTCTCAGGTTTGGTCTTTTTATGGTATCCAAGATTTCCTGGACATTTGTGTTATAACTTTTTTGGTTTTAGTGTTTTCTTTAACTGATGTATCTATTTCTACTATTGAATCTTCCACTCCAGAGATTCTGTTTTCACTTATTTATTTGTGTATGTATGTATGTATGTACGTACGTACGTATGTATGTATGTATATATGTATTACGTACGTATGTATGTATGTATGTATGTATGTATGTATGTATGTATGTATGTATTTTTTTGTTATGCTTGCATCTGTAGTTCTGGTTCATTTCTTTAGATTTTCTATTTCCAGCTTTGCCTTAGTTTGTGCCTTCTTTATTGATTCTATTTCAATTTTTAATTCCTGGATTTTTTTTTCTTTCACCTGTTTTCTTTTTTCTTGGTTTTCTTTATTTTCTTTCAGGGATTTGTTCATCTATTCCTATTTTTTGTTGGTATTTTCTTGTATTTCTTTAAGGAAGTTTTTTATATCCTCTTTTCAAGCTTCTATTATCTCCATAAAGTTGTTTTTAAGGTCATTACCTTCTGTGTTCTCATTATTATGCTCAGTTCTTGATGTTGTAGAACCATCAGCTCCTTCTGGTGGTGTCTTGTTCTTCTTTATATTGTTAAATATATTCTTGCACTGGCATCTGCCCATCGCTTCCTTGGTTCACTCTTAGTCAGCTCTTGGTCAGCTCTTAGTCAGTTGTGAGCTTGGCGGTTGAAGTCTCCAGTAATTGCAGGGGTGCTCTTAGTTGGCTATAGGATAGGGAGCTGTGTGTCTCCATTTGTCACAAGGGTCATTCTTGACCGAATCTTAGCTGGCTCTTAGTCAGCTCTTAGTCCACTGTGAATCAGGAGTTAGTGTATAGTGATGCAGATTGCTGTTGGGTGGGGTTTGGCTCATGGGATGTCCCTCTAGCTGTGTTTTTTGGGGATTGGGCTTGAGGTTCTCTCCCAGCTTTTTTTAGTATAGGGCAGATCTGGATATGATTGGGGTAATGGGGACCGTGTCCCTGGGCTGGGTTTTGGAAACCATAGTCTCTGCTTTGCCTGAGGATCAGGGTGCCATTCACCTCTTAGTCAGCTGTGGACCAGAGGGAGGCTTCAGAGTCTTCAGTTGTTGAAGTGCGATTGGAGCCCATTGCCTTCAGAGGAATACCTAAGGCAGTCTAGATTTTGGGATGAAGAAATTGGACTTGCCTTGAATGGATGTGCCAAGCTGAGCTGATCCACCTTGGGACTTCTTGGGCTTTGGGGGGAGGGGCTGGCAGATGGAGAAGGGAGAGGCTGAAGGATTACTTGGAGGAATTGGAAGGAGGAAAAGGAGGGGGAACAGAGGGATACATAGATAAAAAAGACATTTCTTTATAAAAGAAATGATAAAATGAACATACCAAAAACAGAAGGAAGGAAGGAAGGAAGGAAGGAAGGAGAGAGAGAAAGAGAGAGAGAGAGAGAGAGAGAAAGAACCTACTCTCGTCTCAACTACCTGACAGTATCCTGTATAAACTGGACATACGGGATCCATAGGAAAGTGACCTCTGAACTATGGTAAAACAAGCCAAGATGGTCCTTCAGATTCCTGCTTCACAGAGAAAACTGTCAAACTTTCTGTAGGACACAGAAAGAAGCGACTGATGAATTATTCCAACATGAATAGACTAGTCCTTCAAGTTTCTTGCTTCAAAAAAAAAAAAAAAAAGTATGCCAGAGACTCTAGGTCAGTAGGCTGAAGATGGATGCCCTAATGTTACAAAGGAACTATGGGTGATTGTCCAGGCAGACAGATGCCATCTCTGTCATTTCTAGATTTTGGAAGTTGCTTGCACTTCCTGTTTACTTGGGTAATATTATATCCTTCTGTGGTCTTTGATATAGTTGAAGATTAGATAATTACAGTTATTTTTTTCTTAGTTATAATAAAGGGTAAATCAGATAGGATTCATAAGGATAAGGTAGATTATAGAATACTTTCTTTAATTTTGCTAATATATTTATATATATGCTAATTTATATAATAGAATAGAAATTCTAAGTGTAATTCTTGCTTGATAGCTATTTTATTATATGTAATTTTGCTATGTTAAAATTTAAAACTTTTTAGATTAGACAAAAAAGGGGAAGTGATGTTGGATGTCTTTCTGTATGCTGTGAATATCATTGGATAATAAAGGAATTGTTTTGGCCTATGGCAGAGTAGCTTAGAAGCAGGCAGAAAATTCAAGCATAGATACAGGGAAAGGAGGGTGGAGTCACAAGAGATACAATCCAGCTGCCCAAGAAGCAATATATACTGGAGTATAGGTAGGCCACATGACAAGACAGATTAATAGAAATTGGTTGAGTTAAGGTTCAAGACCTAGCTAGCAAAAAGCCTGAGCCATAGGCAAAGCCAACATGTAATTAATATAAGCCTTTGTGTAATTATTTTATAAGCAGCAGTAGACCATGGGTCTAGACTGGAAAAACAGGTCAGAAACATCTGACTACAATTGATAATATACATAAGAACCTCAGAACCTTAGTTCATGACCCCAGGACTCACATGTCTATAATTCCATCACTGGGCCAGACAGGGATATAGGTAAGTCCCAAAGCTCACTTGCCAGCTGAATCAGTGATCTGCATGTTCTGTGAGAGACCCTGTGTGTTGCTGCAGGACAGGGAGGAGAGGGAAAGAAGAAGGTGAGAGAGTAGAAAATGTACAAACTTCACTATATACCGATATGAAACTGTCAAAAAATATTTTTGAAGGTGGAGAGTGATTTGGGACGACACTCTGCTTTGATCATAAGAACATATAAACAAAAATACAGTCAGATGAAGAAGGAAAGGGAAGAGTAGAAAACGGTCAAGAAGAAGAAGAAGAAGAAGAAGAAGAAGAAGAAGAAGAAGAAGAAGAAGAAGAAGAAGAAGAAGAAGAAGAAGAAGAAGAAAGAATGATAAGTGCATGGCAAGGTATCTTGCTTCAGGAATACCCAGGACATGCTGTTGCCAAATCTCCAAACTGCTGTCTGTCCTCAGATATAAGCTTTCTGTCAAGATACTTCAAATTATATGAATCGAACACCTTCTGAAAGGAACGGCCTGAAAGTTTTTTAAATGTTAGGAGATCTCTTTCAGGATTGGACTTGTCCAAGACCAAGATTTGTAACAGGACTGCAGGTGAGGCGTTATTGTACCTGTAGAACTAATAGACTATCTCTAGACACAAGTATCATGTTTATATGTCGGGCATAGCCAATAATGAAGTCTTTACCGTGCATGTCTATCTCACAGGATTCTTCACTTAAGTAAACACATTTTCATTACTGTCAATTCTTTTATCATACATTCTCAAGCCTACAATATGCCTGTCAGAAGAACTAGTTCTTGTATGATGTGTCAGCTTCTCCTTCCATCTTTTCTAGGTTCAGTGCACACCTGCTCACTCCTCTTTCCAGATCTGTACATTCTTCCCTTTAACTAAAGTCAATCACTGTCCAAGTTCATGGGAGCTCAGAGGCAATTGTCATTGCTGGCTGACCATTACTAACAGCTTATAGCCTTTCATCTGCTCCTTTGAAGATGCTTTTCAAAGGCTCTCAGTGTGCCAGCTTGCTGCAATTTGGATCCTGCAAAACTGTTGCTGGTGAAGCCCCATTCTACTGTGAGCACTGGCTCAGGAAGAATACCTGAGCAGAAAAATGAAAATCAATATAATTGCAAGTTATCAACCCCAAATTTCATTGACTTGCTTGGTTCAGAACTCTAAAATGAAAATTATTTCAGCTTACTTGAGTAGCAAATAGATAGATTTATATATTTTTAAAAGCTTAATTTTAAATCTAAATTCCTAATATTAAAAAGCAGAAAAGCACTCACTGCAATTTTTTCTTGTTAGAAAATTCTATTAACAAAATACACAGGGTCAAAGGAGTTGCTTGATAATTCATCATAGTACCTACTGAAATGTGCATTTAATCCAAATGCTCATTAGTTTAACAAGAAGCTGTTGCTTTCCCCTGCTGTTATTTGTTTTAAAAAATCAGATTATAGGCTGGTGAGATTGCTCACTAGGTAAAGGTGCCTGCTGGCTTGATGACCCAAGTTTCATCCCTGAGCCCCACAAGCTACGAACAAAACTAATACCCACAAATCATTTTCTGGCCTCTACATGTGCAGTGTGAAGATGCAGACACTAACACACATAGAGAGAGACTCACAATAACTAAATAAAATTTAACACGCATACATAGACTCACACTAATTAAATAAGATTTAAAATTATTATTTGCGAGAGAGAAAGAAAACAAGTTTTTTCCAAGCACCTAGAATAAGATGGTCACAGAACGTTAAATGGGTGAGGACAGGCACTAGGCAGCTCATGGAGGTACAATAAGAACAGAAATTTTGGGAACTTCTTCCTGAGCACAGGAATGCCAGAAGAAGTATTTGGCTCCAAGTTTCTTTAAGATCTTCTAAAGGGGCCCCTCTGCTCAGCTCTGTGTGACTATGGCTGAGACCTCTGTGTGCAGCAGTCATCCCTTCTGGTGACAGCTTTGGGACGGGATCCTTAGCTTTCATGATAAGAATGAGCTCTATCTACTTCACAATCTTGAAGGAATATGTTCTGACACTGAGGACACAGGCACTGTTCAGGATCATTATGGGAAACCTTCTTCCTCTTGGTCAATAGAGTGCAGTCTACCCTTAACTTATGTGGACACATAACATTCTGATCTGCTCCAAAGTTAGAATATTACAAACCACTATATTCTCCACTGAGAGTTAATACATGGGGCTACAGATGTGGCTCAGTGTTTAAGAGCACTGGCTGCTCTTTTAGAGGATCCAAATTCAGTCCCTAGCACCCACATGGAGGCTTACAACCATCTATAACTTCAATTCCAAGGGATCCAGCCCCATCTGTTGGTCTCCATAGGTCTAAGGACACATGTGGTACACATCCATACATGTGAGCAAAACACATAAGATAAATAAATCTCAAAAAAAAAAAAAAAGGGTTAATCCACTAATCCACCTGAGCCTGTCAATGACCTGGCCAAGAGATTAATCCCTAAGAAAAGGTGATTCACCTAAAATAACGGGAGGAATAACTGATCATCTGTTACAGCAGAGCAGGCCCCACTGTGAACCCTGAGATTGGGAGACCCCACTGTGAACCCTGAGATTGGGATTTTACCAGAAAAAAAAATCAAAACCTAGTTGTGGTGTGACTCAGTACTAGCACACACTTTTAACTGAAGAGCTTTCTACTTGAATATTGTAAACAGGATTATATAAAATTCAACCACAGGTCAAGAGGCAGAGCAAGCAACCAGTTTACAGGAAGTGAACAAGAAAAAAATGGTAGAGTAAGAAGGAGTTGGGGGGGATGGAGAGATACCCACAGGAAGTGGAGGAGAGGGACATTGAGTTGGAGGAGTCTTGTTTGAGATGGCATAGGAGATAGGTCTTTCTGGGATGCTACCAGAGGAGGAAGGTTAACTGGATGCTTTCTCTGCCTCTCTGACCTATGTAGTAGTGGGGTTTCTCGGTCTCAGGCAGCCAGAGGTCTGAGACCCACAGACCTGCCACCAGAGACCGCTTAGCCGCCCAGCCGCCCGCTCAGGCCCCAGAAATGACTCAGACACTTATATTAACTTGATGCTGTTTGGCCTATGGCTCAGGCACATTGCTAGCTAGCTCTTACATCTTAAATCAACCCATTTCTATTAATCTGTCTGCCACGTGGCCCGTGGCTCACCTGTGCTCTTACAAGTTGCTCCTTGGGCGGCTTCAGCTCGGTCTGTTTCTGACTCCGCCCTTTCTTTCCTACCTATTCTGATTCCTCCTCCTACTTCTTCTATGGTGCCTGTCATAGCCCAAAACAGCTCCTTTATTTAAAGATTGAGATTCACACCATACATAAACGCATTCCCACATCAGACCTAGGAGGCTTTTACCCAAGCATCTGGCTCCCCAGTCTTCATCAGTAAAATTAAGCAACTGAGATTTTGTTAAAAAAACAACAATCGCCCACATAATGGATAATGTACTTTTCCTTCCCAGAAGTCCTGCTTCTATGCAATTGTTTACAGAAACAACCATTCAGAATTGCTAAGTCTGACCATTCATCTGAACCAAACTCAGAAACAAACAGAATATTTCTTCTCTCTCTCTCTCTCTCTCTCTCTCTCTCTCTCTCTCTCTCTCTCTCTCTCTCTCTCTGTGTGTGTGTGTGTGTGTGTGTGTGTGTGTGTGAAAGAGAGTGTGTGTGTATGTGTGTGGGTCTCTGTCTCTCTCTGCTTCAGATACTATTCAAAACTCAAAACCTCAGTACTTGATCTGAAATGACCATAAATACCTAGAATTATGATATAATACTTCTGAATCAAATGTGTGTTCTCCCAGTTCTCTACCCAACTGGCTCTATTCCAGGTAGGTACCCAGCTGACTGCGATGAGCCTCTGAGTTTATTAGCTATTCTGTCTTGTAAGATGTGCCAGAGAATCTTCTTATACACTTCTGGAGCCATTTGGGAAGATGTATAAAAGAGGAGGAATAGAGCCAAATGTTGAATGAAATAAAAAGAGTTTCTTTGAACATGGTCACAGAGTAGTGAAGCTCCATGTGTCATGTGCAGAAAGATGTTTAAGGTATGACAGTAAGGCTAGTGTACTAGCTGGGCAGAGACAGAGGATAAGAATAGAAATATTTGTTAAGAAGCTTCCGAAGATGACATACAGAGACAATTTAAGGAATAGCCAGAAATTCTCTAAGTCATAGTTCCTAAGAAATATTCTGAGAAGCGTGAAATTCAGGACAGATAAACAGCTAAATCTGGCTTGACTGGGTGTGTTCTCCACAGGTTCAGGTCCACAGCTTGGTGTCCAGTGATGATGCTGTTGTGTGGCGAGAACAGTGGGACTCGGCCCTGGATAAAGCCAGTTAGAAGAAGCAGAGCTTTCAGAGTTACAGACTAGTCCTACTTCCAGTCCAGCCTCCTGCTCTCCAATCCACTGACAAGTCTGGAGTCTCCTCCACATGCTCCAAAACAGAAAGAACTCAGCTGTGCCTTACACAAAAGCATGAGCTGGTACAAATCCCCCTTTCATTTGGCTTCACTGTAAGGTATCTTATCAGCAACAAGAAGTAACAAAGGTCACTCACCTGACTTCCTCTACCCATCATGGTTGGGGGAGAGCACGAATTTTGCTTTCATTTGGCAGCAATTGTATCCTAAATCTAGAAGATTCACATTGGAAGCAGGAAAAAAATATTAGCAAAGAAAAGGAGGAGGAGGAAGAGGAGGAGAAGAGGAAGCATTTTTAAGAACAAAGTTATCCTAGGTTTCCCTAGACACACTGGCTGGTTTCAAATCCTGAGCCTACTATATAGTACCACAGGATACAAGCACTAAGGTTTTCCTCAGGGTCCTTTGTCTATGAGCACTAGCTCCCTCACATCCAATGAGACCAAAAGTAGGACCCATACAAAGGCTGTGGTGTGAATTAGATGGAGTGATGCATTCTTAGGATAATTTCTGAACAAAGAAAGACCTCAATAAGCGCTAGTGTTGATGTAATTTTGATCTCTTCCACTTACTGCCACCATCACCTCCAGCTTCATTAGAAAACCACAAAACTTTCTGGGACCCAAGATTTGATCTGTAGCTCCAACCAGAGAAACAAAAGCAGATACATGACAAAGAGATTGTGAATGAAGAACAGGCAGGATATGGAGGCTTCAGAAATGTGAGAAGAGATCTCTGTAGAAGAGACTAGAGTCCACTACATGAATCTGAAGCTGGCTGGTATGAAGAGACAACAGGGGTGGAGAAGAGAAGAAAGCACCAGGCCTCTGCAGGGACGAGGGGACCACAATACAGCAGGGCAATTCAGAAGTATCCACGAGGCATAAGCTGAAGCAGTAGAAAGGATGGAGCCAGTGCAGACATGACAGCTGGCAATGCTCTGTGGAGTTAACAACTCCTCCAAGGCAAAGGGACTGGGGACAGGGATGAGCCGTGCCACCATGACCATCATTTTTAGATGAAATTGACTGGATATTTCCTCTATGCCGGGATACTTTGTATTTTTATGTTGTTGTTCTGATTAAACCCTCAGCATAACTGCCTCTTTTTTTTATAGACAAACACATTAAAAATCACGAAAGCTAAAAGTCTGAGGGCATCCAGCTTTATAAAATTAATTTTTAGTGTCAGCATACAAAGAAATGAGTCTCATGTGGTAGTATTCCAGTTTTTAGCCTATCTGGATGAAAAGTGGAAGCCAGGACTGGGGGAGGTGGTTCTGTCAGTGAGGAGCTTGCCTTGTAGACATGAGTCTCAGGGTCTTGGAATCCTCCTGAGAAAAGCCAAACACAGCAGTGAGTGTTTGTAATTAAAAGGCTTAGGAACTGGAGGCAGGAGGATCTCTGGGACTTGTTAGCCAGTCAATCCAGCCTACTAAGCAAGGTTCAGACCAGAGAGACCCTACCTCAAAACACAAGGCAGGTGATGCCAGAGTGATGATGTCAGAGACTGACCTGTAGCATCTATGGGACTCTGTACACATGTGCACACCCCTACTACACACACACACACACACACACACACACACACACACACACACACACACACATGTATGTAGTAGGATTAAGAGCCTTTACACTTATGTTTTTGTCCCCTAAAAAATGGAGCATAAATTTACAAAAAGAAAAATAAGAAGATAAGAGAACATGTAAGTAACAGCTCTGAGAGATGAAGATGCTGGCCTTCTGAGGTTGGCAGACAGCCTTCCTGATGCTGTTGTGTGCTCTGAACATAGAGAAAACCTTTCTCAGAAGATAGGAAAGAAGGTTAAAATCACAAAGTATCAACCAACCAGAAACTACACAAGTAATCCCCAAGAACCAGTTTCAATGTCAGTCAAAATGCAGAACAAGGAGCCAGGTACCATTTGCTTACTTTAGCAAAAACATGGACACTACAATTCTGGATTTGACATTCATTGACAGAAGCTTTTGATTGCTGCCTTTCCCAGCTTGGATAGAATCATTAAACTCTGGTTTAGAAGGACACCATTTAAAAAATAATAATTTTGGATTTAAAGGGTGTGTCCTATATGGTAAAAAAATCAGCTCTACAATCCTGGTTACCCACACTGCAGACTCTACCAGACCCCTATAGATCCCACTCTATAACCTGCACCATGTCAACTAGCCTAACATTTATTGATAACTATGCCCACATAGCATACAAAGTCTCACTGTGCAGCACTGGGTGCCATGGGTGAAACTCACTATAGACCAGGCTCCCTTACAAGTCACAGAAATCCACCTCCCTCTGGCTCCCATGTGCTGTGAATAAAAGCCTGTGTCACCACATCCCCAGAGACCTTACTGATGATATTGAGAACTGTCTTTTTGAGCTTGAAGCATCTACTTACCTCACGTGAAAGTAATGAATTATTTCCCATGACAGCTATTGCTGCGTCACACCACAGACGCTCATCCTGTGCCCATTCTCTGCCCCTTGGATGTGTGGTATGAAGAAAGCCAATGTACCCAGGGGAGTGAGGAAGGGAATAGTCTTCTCGCCTCTGGTAGTTTATGAGGGAGGTGCAAAGAAGAAGAAAAGATAGAAAAAATACAGTGACGATTTCTCTGTGCTTCAAAATAAGACAGTGTTGAAAGAAAATCATTTCTGTACCAGGTAAAGTTAATCATTTTGATAAGAAAATAAATAAAGATTAGATCATAGGTGCTAAGTGACAGAAGCATAGGCACTAATGGAGTCTGTGCTTTGTAACTTCATTTACACGAAACATCCACAATAGAAATATCCACCTAGAAGAATACACAAAGGCAGTTGCCTAGGGCTGGAGCCAGGGCTCCAGGTAAGAAACTGTTGTGAGTGTGAAGCATCACTGTGGAATGACAAGAAAGCTTGGGGAGGACACTTAAGATAGTTCTACTCGGTGAAATTTATTTCACTACATCACTGTAAGAGTTACCGTTTTAGAAGGAAGAGGAGCCAGGTGGTACGGGTCTGCCGTAGGAACACCACCAAGTCTAAGGCAGAAGGATTGGGAGTTTGGAGGTGTCGGTTACCTTCATAAGGCTACATAATGAGGCCTTGTCTTAAACACAGTGGGTAATGGTCCATTCTGGAAAGCAAACAAATGGACTTTTCACTTTCCCTCAAACATTGATAGAATCGCTTTGAAAGAAGAGTGTACTATCCTCCTCACACTTGGGTTTTATTCTGGGAAAAGGGAGGGAGAGCTTTGATTATATTTTGCCTTTAGATCTTCACATAATAATATGGAAATGTTCCAGAGAAACAATGAATCACTTTTCCATGAAAGATAAAGAGGGTAAATAGTTTCCACACAAGACTGGGCTACAGAGCTAGACCTTCTCTTCTTTCCTTTCCGTCTTTCTCCCCTCTTCTCTCTCTCTCTCTCTCTCTCTCTCTCTCTCTCTCTCTCTCTCTCTCTCTCTCTCTCTCTCTCTCTCTCTCACAAACACACACACACACACACACACACACACACACACACACACACACACCACTGCAATTTCAGAGGTAACGCTGCTTTGGAGGCAGAGCTCAGGTGGCCATTTGGGTTCAGTATTTTGAGAAGTTAGACATGGAGTCCAGTGGACACGTGGGGCTGACTGAGGGTAAATGAAAGCAAAGGAATAGAACTAGGGAAGGAAAGCTTCCAGACAAGGTTGCCGGGCTGTGCTATGGCCAGAGGAGAGAGGACAACAGATGTAGGCTGTCGGAGCTCAGATCCGAGGATGGTTTCAGGAAAGGGCTGGACAAGCAGGTGCAGAGATAGAGAGAGGCCACAGAAGGAGGTGTGTACTAGTGGGTGGTCAGCATGACACCTCAGATGCAGCACCAGACCCCTGCTCTCCAGCCAACTTAGCTGCTAAAACAAGAGACATTTTCATGGCACCATCTCAGTATATGTTTCAAAATCTACAAGGTAGCAGCTCCGGCACTAACTATATCAACACTCTGAACTGGAATTGGAATTCCATTCTGTATGGCTAATTGAAAACTGAAGATGACTGCCTCCTTTATTTGAGGCATCAATTCCTGTCACCTCTTCTCTTAGATCTTTGGGGGTCATTGCCAGAGAAGGTAGAGAAACCAGATAACTACATATGACAGCTAGTGGCCACACTCAGGGCTCTTGGCAGGGATCAGACAGTAGAAGCCATGAGTAAGATCCTGAGATGGCAAGTCAGACCCTGAGCAGAAAGAGGGTAACACTGATAGTTACAGGAGATGTATACACCTACTTATTGCCTGTCAAGGTCATTCAAAGATGTACCAGTGCCACACGATTCCCTCATATGAGCTACAAACCTGCTCTGAGGAACAACAAGAGCATATCATAATTTATACACAATACTTTTGTGCAATTATAGTTTTTCTGACATTTAGGATAGTACTTCTTTAGTAATCAGTACCTGGTATGTTAGAAAATATTACCATTACAATAGAACCAAATAAGTCAAATTTTACATAGGGGAAACAAGGCACCTAGAATTGATTAATTTGATTATATAGAAATTAAGTAAGAAAATTATCTATAAGCTATATTGGTAGAAATATTCTATATTCTGGTGTGTGTGGTGGGATCAATGAAGTTTGAATATGCTGCCCTAAAGACTTTAAAATAATATAAATGAAAAGCCTTGCTCTCTCTCTCTCTCTCTCTCTCTCTCTCTCTCTCTCTCTCTCTCTCTCTCTGTGTGTGTGTGTGTGTGTGTGTGTGTTTACACTCATTTATAAGACAATTTTAATGATAAGAAAATCTAAAAGACTGTACAGTAGAATAAAACTATCATATCTGGAGAGCTTCCCCAAAAGGAAATGCTAGTGAATCTATTTGGGGGTAGACAATTGGACAATCAGTCCTTTTAGAATAAAATGCACTCTTTACTTTTTTTTTTTCTCCAATAGTTTACTTAGCAAGACTGAAATGGTCCACAAGCAAAGTACATCTTGGGGCATTTATTTATATCAAAGAATAGCTTTCTGTCCTCACAGATCCTAGCTTAAAACTCAGCTCTTTACACAAAGCATGCCCTTGCTCTCCTTTCCTTCCCTTCTCTCTCCTTCCTTCGCTCTCTTGCTTCTGTTGTTTATTTTGCCTGATGTAGTCCTCTCTTTCTAAAATGGCTGCCCCCCCCATCCCAGCCCGCAGGATGAAGTAGCACCCTCTGATGAAGTGTGATAAACTCTCCTCCAAAGCTGAGCACAAGGGAAGGAACACAGCTGAGAATACCATCTGCCCGTGTGACATGGCTGCCTGTCACTGTGACCACAAGAGAAAGGAACACCTCAGCATGATCACATGTCTTCTGACTCACACTCCTGGGATGCAGAGGGTAGAAACACCTCTCTCCTGGTCAGCGGGCAGCCTAACAATCACATGCACAATGAAGCAATCAGAAGAGGTGAGCAGGTGAATATCTCCTTTCAGAGGATAAATTACCTTTCTCCTGGAAAATGATTATTGGCTGACAATGAGGTGGTAATTTACCTCCTTCCAGCCCATAATAAACACAAATACAAAGTAGGACACCATTTTCAATAGCTATGTGGGTGATTGTAATCACCTTTTAGCCTTAAAACCAGTCCCTTCCCCATCAGCTATGATACATAATACCTTCTTATTTTTTTTAATGTCTTCTAAAAGAAAAGGTTTTTGTGAGGCTCAGCTTGGCAAGCTGTCTGAAGTGTCACCTATTACTGCACTCGACAGAGTTTAAAGTTCCTTTTGTAGAAAACCCATTTTTGTAGTTCATCATACCCTCTCACTACCTACATTCAGGAAGTAGTCTGAGACAGTTGGTTCTATTACAGGAAGAGAACAAAGGAATACATTATATAAGTGAGCCAGGATGGAGCTCGCTGGTCCTGGACAATGGCAGTGCTCTGGGTGAGAGAAGCGTTCCTTAAGTAAGAATGGCTGTTTTAACGGGTCACATGATTATATAAAAGCCAGCTGAGGGACAGCAGCTGCAACAGAGTTCTGCATCAATTGAAATTCAAGAGGATGGGAATTGAAGCGTTGTCTTTAAACGTTAAATCAGGGAATGAGAAGGGGACAGCTACCAGGGGCATAGCAAACAGAAGAGACAGAAGGACTGTGGCCGAAGTAGGGGACTCAGAACCCTCACACCCCACACTGCACAGAAGACTGCTCAAGCACAGGGCATAAGGACCGCTCTTATAGGAAAAAAAAAAATACCCTCTGCTATTATCATGCCACCAAAAACAAAACAAACAAACAAACAAAAAAACAGGAACAACAAAAAATAAATAAAGAGAGGCTCTGAGGTTGGTAAACTTGGAAGTCTCAGACACAGACGCCATGAGAGCCATGAACCAAACCTGCTCTTTAAAAAGCAGTAACTGTCTTCACTTAACACAAGGGAATTTCATTTTCCACTGAAAAAAACAAAACAAAACAAAAACAGATGAATGCTTCTCCGGTGAGAGAAGAGGAAGAGGAGAGTGGAGCGGGGAGGGAAAGAGGTGGGGGAAGAAGGAAAGATTAGGCATGACTTCCCCGTGGCTGCATAGCAACCCAGGGCTTTACAGAGGACCAGGGTTAAACAGGTCCACACTGCTGCGGCCTTTCAACAGATCAATCCAATCATCCGCATGGCCTGCCTTCCCTGTCACCTGGTCCAGGAAGCTCTTGCCAGAACACGATCTGAAGAATCTATCCATGACTACGGATGTACCCTGTTGTGATTTTTGCCTCGCCTATGACCGCTTTTAGTGAATCCCTTAGTTCTGCACGTTGCAATCAAATGCAAGTCAATCTGCCAGTAAATTTCTCTCCTGGTTCCGCATGCATGGAAGGCAGGTTTGCTGGGTTTGTTGTTTAAGACAAACTCAGGTTGCACTCGCTTGAGCTCAAGCCCCGTTCTAAGTCAAACAAGGACAGAGCTTCTGATTAAGCTCCTGTCCTGGGCTCCATATGAGCATGGGGAAAATCAAAATGGACTGACTCCGACTCAGGTCTCCTATGTGCATGGGGTAACGTGGACATATTTGATCTGGGGATAAATTAGGATTAGCGAGAAACCAAGTTTCCAGCAGTCCAGGCCTAATGATAATCAGGACCCAGAGCCACCGAACACCAAGGAATAACAAGGGATACATTATTTTTTCTTGTTACCACTCCGCCCCTTATAAGGAAGTAACTTTGAAATGATCAATACCATTTTAATTCTTGTGTTTTTCTGCTTTCCTCCGTCCTTTCTTGAGGATGAAACCAACTATTTCTGCTCGAGCCGTGATAGCCTCCCTATCGGATGAAACTGAGAAGAGATCCAAGGACTGAAAGTTAGCTAAAGCCAGCCAAGATTTCTACATTAAATTGTGATAGCTTTTCCGTTGGCACTAACTAAATACTTTATGTTTTTAGAAACAGAATCTGGATATGTAACTCAGGCAAGCCTGAAATTTACGATCCTCCCGCCTCACCTCCACACTGGGTAAAAAGATAGCATCACTACATCCAGCTTCATAAAATCACTTGCTTTACTTTTTCAGATTCATTTTCCTCAGATTTTTGGTTAGGTTCAGGTCATAGGAGTCATTGGCAGCAAGGTGAGGGCAGGAAGGGCAGAGAGAAATTACTCCTCTTCTGTGACCTTCTTAGGGAACCTCTTAGTCAACGTGCCCCCCACCCCATGTCCGCCCCCCCCCCAAGGCTTTCCTGACATTCCTCATTCTGGTCTCCAAGTTTCCCGGTAGGCCTGGCTTCCCTATTCACTGGTCTCCACTATTCTCCATGTTAGTACTCTTGCCCCTACTCATATTTTTTGAATCTTCACCTGGGCAAAGGGTGTAGCTCAGCATGGAGGGAAACCTTCTACTGCACAAATAATACACAAGTAAATAACACCACTTTTACTAATAAAAATACCTTCTCTGAAATCTTTTGTACTGGGTTTCTTAACTGGACCTCCTTTGATACATCAGGAATTTGTGTAGAAGGTTAGGTGGCTAAAAGGACAAAAGGAAATGACACCTTAAGAAGTTTTCAGATGAGTCTTGAGAGAGATTTTAGATAAGCACAATGCCACAGATTGGTCTTCAAAGCTTACTGGTCTCCATCAGATATTCAAGTAGCTGAGTGCTGCGGGCCATTTCTTCTCCGAAGCCTTTCATTTCATGTATAATTAGAAATGTGCCAGGCTGTGATGATGGCAACCTTCAGAATGGTCAGTCTTTCACTTGCCCATCTCTGACAACAGACACAAATGCCTGCTGATTACTAAGAGTCTTATTAAGGACCTATTGTTTGCTGTGAATCACACCAACTCCTCCTATGTTATCTTTATCATCTTGCATTCTACTTAAAGAAGGGTTTTCAAAGCAGAAAGATGATCCCTGGTCACCCACATCAGGCTGTATTCAAAACAGTGGTAAAGTGCTTCTGGTCCTGTCACTCACAGGCTTGCTTTCCTGTCTAAATCTAAGAATAACTTGAAATCAGTTGCAAAAAGGAGAAGTTTTCCAGAGAGCACACGTGTGACAGAAGTCAACCATGAGGTAAAGTACAACACTACAAGTCTGGCCAGACACTTCTATGGCCTCCATTCAACTTGCTCAATTGTTTTGCCCATGATATTCATTTTTATAAACAATAAGTATAGCTACTATCTTGGGCAAAACTATTCAGCTTGGGCAGATGATGTCCCATGAAGAGTATATCAATTTTAAAAACTGCCCAATTCTTTTACTGGCTAAGATAGGGGGGAAAAAATAAGCTTTATTTGCAAAAGTGAGTAACAATTTGCCCCGCCCACCAAATTCCCGTACCTATAACATTATGCAACATGTTTCTGACAGATTCCTAACTTCAAATTACCTAAGTTTGAGAGCAAAACACTTGGTTTCAAAGAGACAATATTTTACCTTTAGTAAAATAGTGTGAGTCCTGAGAACTAAAAGAGGCTAAAACAAAGGAACAGCTTCAATTTCCTAATGGCTTAGGAATTAGTCACTGACTCTTCATTGTAAGCACAGTACATGGTCTGGAGAGGATAAAAAGAATGAATCTGTAGCCCAGTGTCTTGGCATATTTCACCCACTGTCACATCAACACTTGGAACAATTACCTGCTTTTAAGGACCACCTTTGTTTAGGGATGCTCATCCCCGAATACTGTTCTGATTTTGCAGGCATCTACAGTACCATCAATGGTTTCAAGAGAAATCTTGCACACAAAGGAAACACTCTCATCTACAAAGAGTATAATGGGAGTCTGCCACTAAGCCTTCCTCAAGAGGTACTTACTGCCTTTCAAAACAAAAGTCTAGGTAGACAAAGATAGGAAAAAGGAGCATTGAAGTGACCAGCATAAGAAAGCAGAATCAAAGCCACAGAAGCTGCCAATAAAGAAAAGCAATGAGCAGGCAGTTTCAAGAGTACTGGTTTTAAAACCTTATCTCACAAGCTGGAGGGGCTTGGATTTACTTTCACAGACCTTGATCTCCGCTGCATTGAATGCCCATTCTACAGGGTGGCATCAGTGGAAAGGGATGTGTGCATCTATGACTGGACCACCAAGAGCATGACTACTTAAGCTTCTCTAGCAGGACTTCAGATGCTATGCTGAAAAGTGGAGGTAGTCAGGTCAGGTATAGGGGACTGGGGAACAGGGACAGGAGTTTACATGCCTAGATCCACATGCTGGCAAGCAATTCTTTAAGAGAGAGTCATGTCTAAAAATTTATATTAGCAATCTACCTATTTAAGAATATAAAATGTATGAAATCAATAAAAGTGAATTAAAAGTATCTTATACTACCCCAGTTCTCTGCTTTAAGAAAATGTGTCTTGGATAAATATTTGTTCTGATAAAGCAAATAAAATAGGATGGGGCTCATTTGGGGGTCTTTTTTAAAAATATTACAAGGGAGCAATTTAAATTGTTAAACTCCACTTAAACAAGGAAAGATGACCAAACTCACAGCTCATGGGCAACATCAAAAATCCCAGCACTAATAAAATGAGACTGTTTACCAAGAAAAATGACCTTCCGCACATGACAAGCCTTTAGAACAACAAAATGGATTCAAAACTTCCAGTCTTATCCTAAGAATGTATAGTGTTCACAAATATGTACACTTTTAACATCAGGACAAAGAGCTTGCCCCTTTTTGGTCCCCAAGTACTTAAACTAAGTTGTGTGAAAATATGGGAGGGCTCCAGACCCTCTTCCTGACATCGGAAAAAAAAATTACTTTTTTAAGACAATGATTAAACCATTGGTGACTCTCCTTCAGCTGACTCAGATGTTCCTATAATGGATTCTGCAAACAGCTTTTTTGTTACTGTCCTCATTATAAAATTGTGTCCTGTTGTCATTCTAGTGACTGTGATAGGGGGCAGGCTTCTCTGAGGAGCTTTTCCTCTGCATTTCCAGTACCTGAGTGCTGGTGGGCTTTTAGGAAGACTGGGAACAACGCTCAGATTTGCTGAGTGTAAGAGCTCTTCTGTTGAATGTACAGGTCTGTGTTGTATACTGCTGCTGTAAAGTACTTCTTGCTGCTATAACAAAATGCCTGACCCCACCAACTTATGGAATGAATGGAGGGCTTACTCTGGCTCACAGATGGATGCTCCATCAAGCCAAGGAAGGCAGGGCAGAAGGTCCAAGACTGGCTACTCACATTGCTTCTAGTCAGGAAGTAGAGACAGATCAATGCAGATGTTTGGCTTGCTTTCTTCTTTTCATTAAGTCAAAGCCCAAATCTATGGGTGTAACCCCACCCTGTGAGTGTGTGTGTGTGTGTGTGTGTGTGTGTGTGTGTGTGTGTGTGTGTGTGTGTGTGTGCGTGTGTCTGTGTCCAAGTAACTAGGACAATGTTCCTTGCCTCCATCCTCATCCTTACAGGTATAGCTACTAATCTTTGGAAACAATTTTTATCTTTACTATTATAGTTAGAAAATGGCATTTATACAAAATAAGTAGAGGCCCCAAATTGTGCAAATCTGACATAGGCAAGCCTCCTGAAATATACCAACAGGGTTAAGGTGGGGAGACACTGTTCTAGACTAATCTCAGCTATCTCTAATCAAAGCACCACTCCGATCCTAGAAATAACGACCACAGTTGTCCATGCTGCAGGTACAAAGTGGTAAGATTTAACAACAACAAGCACAGACCTTACCAAGACTGGACCAGGAGGGACTTACTCACTACCAGACATTTGTAACATCAACCTGAACATATTACACATGTCAGATACTGTGAAAAGTGTCCTAAAAACTGGTGGTTATTATTGTGTATCTCTGGTACTCAGGATGTGCTCAGGGAAGATAAACACTAAGTTATCACTGTTTATTAAACAGATGCATATAGAAAGCACAAAGTCATAAAAAGTGTACCTCATGGCACAATTCTCATACCAACAAATTAAAGTCCTTTTATCCGTTAATGCTTTCTTTTAAAAAGCTCCTGACTGTAAGAACCAGGTTGTCCTACATGCAAACTCAAACATGTTTTATCCTTCTCTTTGTACAAAAATGCAATAAAATGGGGCATGGATGGCACATATTACTGCAGCCTGGGCAGACTGCAGGGGCTAACACTGCCACCAGTTCTGGCCTGTAGCTCATAGGAAAGTGAAGAAGAGATACAGAACTTCAAAGAAATCAATTTTCTTTACTAGCTTCCTTTTTTTAACGTTTGCTTTTACTGTCTGTTTTGTGGATTAAGTTAATCATTTTCATGTAAAGATCAATTTCAATGTGTGCTCTCAATGCAGCCAGTGTCCAACACATCGGAGAAGGCAGGTTCTCAAGAAAGACAATGAGGAAGTATACACTTGTGTATTTGTGTTCATGTACATATCACTTTCAATTTCTCATGGAAGTGTCCAAACCTTGTTCTCTGTTGTTAGCAATTACTTAGTCAAGATGTACCCTAGGCAAAACCCAGTGTATTTCTCAATTTAAGCCAACTGATTTCTCTCTCTTTCTCTCTCTCTCTCTCTCTCTCTCTCTCTCTCTCTCTCTCTCTCTCTCTCTCTCTCTCTCTCTCTCTTCTTTATTAGAATATCTGAAATAGCAAAGCAACTGGGAAGTAGTTTGAATGATGGTGTCTTCATAAGGCTTTTAATAGCATATTCCTATTGATAGCTTCACGTATATCATACTTGCTGTTCATCCCCAAATACCACTCTCCTATACCCTTAGTTGGCACTAAACCAATAACCACCCCCCCATTGTAATTCATCTCTGTTTGTCACTGTTAAAGCACCAGATTACTACTAAAATCTCACCACTGATACAAAGTTTGAGCCCATCTCTCCCTCTTTGATTTAATTGCTAACCCACTTTACATTTTAATCACTAGCTCTGCAGCAAATTATTAGGAAGAACAATTTGAGATACTAAAAAGGTGCCACCATTGCTGTTATATTTTATACACCAGTTTACTTGCAAAGACAAGCAATAAATTCCACCCTGATGTGGGAATGCCTTTCTGTATGCTGTGAATATCAATCTTTAAATAAAGGAGCTGTTTTGGGCCATGACAGGCACCATAGAAGAAGTAGGAGGAGAAATCAAAGCATAGGTAGGAGAAGCAGGGCGGAGTCAGGCAGATCGAACAAGCCGCCCAAGAGGCAACATGTAAGGAACACAGATGAGCCACGGGCCACGTGGCAGACAGATTAATAGAAATGGGTTGATTTAAGATGTAAGAGCTAGCGAGCAATGTGCCTGAGCCATACACCAAGCAGCATGAAGTTAATATAAGCATCTGAGTCATTTCTGGGGGCCTGAGCAGTGGGCGGCTGGGCGGCTGAGGGGTCTGGTGTGGCAGGGTCTGGGCCTCTGGGCCTCTGGCCGCCAGGGACCAAGAAACCGCATTGCAACACCACCCTTTGAAGAAAATCCCTTCAAATGTATCTGGACTGAAACTAAGAAGACTTCTTTAATTTCTGAGTTAAGGAAAACACCTAAGTTAAGATAATATTCCGTGTGTGTGTGTGTGTGTGTGTGTGTGTGTGTGTGTGTGTGTGTGCGCGCGCTATAAGCACATACATACATACATACATAAGCACCTCTACATTTTTCTTTCCCTTGGTGAGGTTTTGATTCCATTCTAGCACAGGCCTCCTTTTAAAGAGCACTAGAACTTTCCTCAACTCTTTCAACAGCATCTCCCTGCAGCACACTGCACATTTATTCTAGAAACATTCACTTCAAGTAAGCCTCTCCTGGTTTCATTCTAAGCCATTGTGTTCAAATCAACTAAATATCTTAGACATGCTGTCAAGTTTCAACACAGTTCCTCCACTGAGAATGATTTTTAAAAAAGCTAAGCAAACTCAGCCTCCAGATCTAAGCATTCTATTCCAAATAAATTCTATCTTCAAACTGCTCCTGTAATTCTCAATCCACACTTGCCTGCTGTAGCTCCATCCCATAGAAAATGCACAACCCGCAATTCTACTCCATGCAAAAATCCCATGAGTCAGAATATATAAAAAGAAGAACATTTGAAGATCTTTAAGGATTAAAGGCGAAGTCACATTATGAGGGAACATAAAAGACACTAAGCCAGGTAACCCAGCAGAAGAAAAAGAGAGGCCGAGGGTTCAATGAGAGATAGCTGATAACAGAAAGAGAAGGATAGTCATCTGGGCCAATGATCATCTGTTTATCAATTTGGCATTTTCTCAGATCTAATGGTGTGACAGATACTATATAAATTGGGGAAAAAAATATATGACTTTAACATTGATTCAGTTCTACCCTGGCATTTGACCTCAAAGGGAAGATCAATTCCCATTATCAGAGCATGATCTTGAAAAAAAAGAAGAAAAAAAAATGAGAAATAATATGTGTATCTGAAAGATATCCATCTTTCAGGAAACAAGTTATTTCACAATTCAAACAAATAAACAATATATTAGCACCAAAAATAAATTAATAATATAAAACCTCCAGGTTTTACAACAAAGCAATGCATTAGTAAGTCTAGGCACTCTTATACAGTACTAAGCTTCTTTCTTCCAGATTTCCTTTTCAATGTATATGAAAGACTATAAAGAATATTCACTATGCTTCAAAAGAAGTAGAGATAATCCATCAGTTTAAGAGATTAAAGAGCATTGAAATGAAGCAAACTTCTAAATTCAACTTCAAATCATAGGACATACCATCAACAATAAACCAAACAACTACCAGCATAAATGAACTTGAATGATTCTAAATTGTGGGAAATCAATGGTAGAAAAGCAAGAGCTTCATAGCACAGCAGGTTTGAAAAGCTGTAGCTTCTCAGCCTTAAGTTCCAGAGAGGCAACAGTACAGCTGTCTTCCATCATCCCAAATTCGGGCTCATCTGATACCTGTGGCCTCTACCATGCTGCCTAAGTACATCCCCAATGAGATCAAAATTTTGCACCTGAGATGCACTCCAGGTGAAGTCCATGTCACATTTGCCTTGGCCCCCAAGATAAGTCCCTGGAGTCTGCCTTCAGAAAATGTCAGTGATGACATTGCCAAGGTAACCAGTGTCTGGGAAGGTCTGATTCCAGTGACAAAGACTACACCAAACAGACAGGTCCAGATGAGGTGGTGCCCTGCTCCTGGTCGTCAGAGTCCCCAAGGAGCCAGCAAGAGAAAGGAGGACGCAGCAAAACGTTAAGTGCAGTGGAATATCAATTTTGATGAGACCGTAAGCATTGCCCAGCAAATGTGGCACTGTCTTTAGTCAGAGATCTTTCTGGAATCATTGAGGAGATCCTAACTACTGATTAGTCTGTGGTCTGCACAGTGGGTGGAGGCCACATTTGTAACAACGTAGATTACATGAACAGTGGTGCAGTGGGATGTCCAGTTTGTTAAGGAGAAACAAGAGAAAATTAATTCAATAAAAGAACATCTGATAAAAACAAGCAGGAAGGAGGAATGAAAGGTGGGGAGGAGCTCTAAGTCATGCTTATTAGCAATCTATATTGTGAATTATAAGAAAATACATATAGACAGCTAAATGAAATCATGAAAATAATATAGGTATAAAATTATAAATCTGATAATGAAACATAAACATAATAAAGGAGCAAAAAGAGATCCCACAGCTGTAGAGTATAGTAAGAAAGCAAAAATAAAATTGAGTAGGGAGCTGTAGCAGACACTGTTTTGTAGAGTGAACTAGCAGCTCGTAAGGCAGGACGTGTAAAGTCAGTCAGCTCAGGGAAAAAGAAGAAAGACTGAATGAAGGGGGGAAAAGCAAGTGGAATGTGTGCAGGAGCACGGACAGTCTGGTAGCACCCAGAGAAAACAGAGGGATGATAAGAAGAAAGCCTATTAAAAGCAGTATTGTAAGAAAATGTCTCCAGCCATTGAAAGTATGTGGCTTTTCTTTGAAAATATTAACAAAACCAACAAATTGTAGTGAGGTTTCTGTCCCGGACTTTCTGGGCCTAGCCTCAAGGTTTAGGCCCACAAACCCACAGTCCCGCAGTCCCTCAGTCCTGCCCCACAGAAACACACAGATGTTTACAATCGTTTTAGGCTGATCAACCTCAGGCCCAGGCATATCACTTGCTAACTCTCTACCCTTCATCTAACCCATGACTCTGAACCTGTTCAGCCATGGGGCTCGGTACCTTTCCTTAGAGCAGCATAGTTGTCCTCTGCTTCTTCTGGCTTCTCTCTGGCATTCTGCTCTGTGCTTCCTGTTCTCAGAGTTTTCTTAGTTTGGTAGCCCCGCCCACACTTCCTGCCTGCCTTTGGCAAATCAGTGCTTTGGATGGGATAATTATTTACAATGTAACAACATAATCTCCCACAACAAATCTTCAGTCAGAATAATTATAAATAAGGAGAGAAAATTAAAATTGGAAAGATGAGCTTACAAAAGTAATACCTTAGAAATAAAACAGATCTTAAGATACTAGGAACCTGTACATGCTAACAAATCAGATAACCTATCTGAAATAGATAAATTCCTATCAACATACAACCTACAGACTTTGAATAAAGAAACAATCTGAGCAGACCTATGGCAAATTAGGAAATGGATCAATTTTTTAAAAATGAGTACTTAAATATTTACTTTTATGAAGCCAACATGATTTTGCTACCAAAGTCAGACAAAGACAGAGAAAACCGATGGTAGATCAATTATTTGTGATGAATTCAGATGTATAAATCCTTAACAAAGTATTAGAAAACCGAATTTAAAACACCAGCATGCTAAAAGAAGATAAACTACAAGTAAGCAAGATTTACTCCAGGGACTAGAGAGGTGGCACAGCAGCTAAAAGGCTGTATGTCTCTTCCAGAAGAACCCAGGCTCAAGTCCGAGTACCCATGTCACATGGCTCACAACTGCCTGTAGCTCCAAGTCCAAGGGTTTTCTACCTCTGGACTTCCAAAACACACACATTTGTGGCATAGACATGCATATATGCATAATGAAAAATAAAATTTTTTAAGTATGACCTATGCATTGGAATGTTTATTCGACTTATGAAAATTAATTTATTTGGTATTTCATATCACTTAAATAGATGAACCAAAAACACTAACAGGATTCGATATTCTTTTATGATTAAAAAATAATGCTTACAATAAAGTAAAATATAACCTAGAAAGAATATGCCCCACTACAGCAAAACATCTATGCCACTAGTAACGTGTTATAAACTCAAGAATAATAGAATGGTCACTCACATTTCTGCTGAACATACATAACATTAGAAGTTTAAATGAGAAAAATTGGTGATGGAGAAATGCCTCCACATTAAGATCACTTCTTGCTTTTACAAAGGACCCGAGTTTAATACCCAGCACCCATACAACTCAGACCATCCATAACTCCAGTTTCAGGGGATCAAACACCCTCTTCTGACCTTTACAACATCAGGCATACATGTAGGTAAAACACTCATACACATGAAATAAAATAAATAAATCTAGATCTTAATATAAGAAAATAAAAGGGATCTGAAAAGGGGGGAGTGATTAGTACTTCTGTTTGTTAACATTGTGATCTTATATTGTGAAGTTGTAATCTATATTCTACAGATATGACTCTAATTTGTACCACATTGACATAATGAATAAACAAAAAAATAAATATACATTTTAATAAATGAACAAATGACAATCACCAGAATATACAATAGAGAATAGACAGCCACTTCAACAAATGTGTGTGGGAACTATATATCAATAAGTAGAATAACACGCACCCCCTTACTGTTTGGAGTGTAATAATTTCATCAGGCTCATGTGTCTGGATGCCTGGTCTCCAAATGGTGCTTTGGGGAAGGAGAAACCTCCAGCAAATGGTTTAAGTGGAAAAAGTAGGTTTCTGGAAGTGGGTCTTATGGGTTCCTGCCTGGCCATAGTTCGAGCCTAGGCCCTCTGCATCCTGGTGGCTGTTCCTTGTAACAAATGACTCATGCTCCCACAGCTACAGCCTCTAGCTACCCCTGTCATCAGGGGGAAGGAAAATAAATCCTTCCTCTCTTATGATATTTCTGTCAGGTATTCTATCACAGTGAAAAGAAAAATAAATACAGACTCATAGCATATCATTTTCAACAATCAAATAAAATTAAAATAGATTGAACACTTACATATAATATCTAGCATGTACACTTAATAGATGAGACAATAGCAAAAATGTCCCACCCTGTTGATTTAGGGAAAATGTCTTAGTTATCACGGCAGAACCACAAACAACAAACACAACAGTCAATGAATGGGATAGCATCCAAGCCAAGCAGTTTCTTATAAAGCTAGTGATGGAAAAGACAATCCACAGATGGTAGAAAACATTTGTAAAGTGTAGCTCAGATAAAGGATGACTATCCATTTTTTTCAAGAAGCTCACATAAGGAAGTAACCCAATCAATAATGACGTCAAGAAGATAATAAGGGTAGATAATCTACATGCAAGCTTCTCCAAAGCAAGCACACCAATACAGAGACACATGAAAACTCCCAGCATTACTATGCATCTAGAGTTGAAAATTGAAATGGCAAGGAGATATCATCCACACTGACTAAAATGGCTTCTATCCAAAAGACACTGGGAAGTGTGGACAATGATGTACAGAGGAGGGACTCTGTATACAGTACTGGGGAAATCAGTTACTATCGTCATTTTGAAAACCATTGTGGAGGTTACTCAGAAAACTAAAATAGAATGCTTTGTGGAACACTAATCCACTTCTGTAGATCCACTGAAAGGACTTTAAAGAAACATGTGAAAGCCATCCCTGCATTCCATGCTCATCGTACACTATTCCCAGTAGCTAAGACATGGAAGCTCTCACTGTCCATCATCAGATAAATGGATAGAAAAATTGTTTGTCTATTTATATCATGGAATGTTATACATTCCTAAAAGAAGTGACACACTGACATTTGTGATTGTATGGATGAACTTGTAGTAAAATAAGCTGTCTATAAACAGACAAGTGTACATATAAATGTTCATTTATTGGTGACTCTAACAAAATCAAACTTATTGAGGAAGCTATTAGAATGATAATTACCAAAGGCTGGCTGAATGTGGAAAGAGGAAATGTGGACCAAGAGATACAACACTTCAGTCAGACATAGATAAGCTTTGGTGAGCTTTGCTGCAGGAAATGGTGACTGTGGGAATGCACTGTATATTTCAAACAATGAATCTGTTTCAACAAAGCAAATATGTATGAAGTAGTAGAATCATCAATCAGCCTGTAAGCAATCCACATTATGAATATGTATAGAAGCTTTATGCTATATATCATAATCATACATAAATATTTTATAATCCAAAGTAAAATTTTTAAAATGAAGGCTAATTCAGAATACTTAGAATTTGCTCTTTAGCTGAATTCATATGTAAGAGTAGAGTGCAACATGTCATTATGTCTTCACATTACCTTTTACCAACAACATTTAGAGAAAGGTAAGCAGCTATGGCATTTCTAACATACCAAGGGAAAGCACACTGAGCAGATAGTAAAGACACCCATAATGCAAGTAGTATAAAATAAGCTGAGGAGTTGTACAGAGGACCAGGAAGCAACTGTCTATATTTAAAGAAGAAGAAGAAGAAGAAGAAGAAGAAGAAGAAGAAGAAGAAGAAGAAGAAGAAGAAGAAGAAGAAGAAGAAGAAGAAGAAGAAGAAGAAGAAGAAGACAGATTAGATGGCTGGATACACTGGACAATTTATATTCAAGACTGACGGAGTTAATTTAACCCCCTCAAATAATTATCAGTACATTGTCACAAGGTCTTATTTAAAAAAAAAAAACTGCAAGAAAGCATTTTAAATGCTTTAATGGGAAATGATAACTGTCTACATTTTCAAATCACATTTTTATTTTTAAAAATAGGTGACATATGTAGAATACATTTTGCAAGGAACTCCTTTAGATGTATATTGGCTACTATTCATAGAATTGTATAAAAATATTTGAGTCAATTTTTTATACGTAAGATGACTACTATAGCTTTTATTTTATTTTAATAATACAACATAGATAAATGACTGCCTTGGAAAAACCACCAAATAATACAGAGGATTCAAGATTCTAAAATGAAATTTTCAAATATTACACAGTTTGTCGTACAACCTCACTATTGCTCATGTGCACAACTTTTGCTTAGGGGATCTTTAGAGACACATAGCCAAGATCTTTATCTTTTCATAATGGGGTAATCAGAGGTAGACTCAAAAACTTTGTCTTTATTAAAAGGTATGTGCCATTCTTTCATCCATTGATTCTAGAGCCCAGGAGCAGAACAGAAAACATAAGCAAGGTGCCAAAGGTGATTGAGAGGGTCTAAGAAGAGACAACAGAGTAAGCATCAGCTCTATACAAATAAGCAAAATGGGATGTTGTATTTTTTTTTTTAATATGGTCATGAGGTATTTTAGGAGCACCAGCTCTAAAGAACCCCAAAGTTTACAACACAAATGCCAACATTCTTTATGAATAAGAAAAGTTTTCCACCGGCTCTTAAGTCTCATGCAGTTCCCAGTTTACTCCATATCACATTTGATTTCTATTAAGAAAGAAAGCTATTCTTCATTCTTGTTTCCACTTGAACATTATTAAAGAGCTCAGCATTTGCTGCAGGGGAAAACTGCACATTATTTTTCATGACCTTCTCTCCCCTGACTAAGAAAATAATCCACTTAATGTGTCCAGGAGGACAATAACCCTCCTGCTACACAAGGGCAGTACAGACTTGTAGGGAACAGAGCCATTTACAAAAACATTGAGGGGTTTGCCAAACACTGTAGGTTTATAGGGCCATTGGTAATTACTGTGTATAATGCATTCTAAACCCTCTGGCAGTGAGCTGGCTGATCCTTCTGGGTTGTGTCTTTTAGCTGAATGCTGTTTATTTTCTACATAACAAATGACACAGAGTGTGCTGGTCTAGTCTAAAAACTTAAAAGTGTGCTTTAGGTTATGACAAAATATGCCAGTCATCCATTATAAAAAATAAAATCATTTTAGTAAACCTCACACATAATGTAATTTTGGCAACATACAAAGGATATAGATGTCTTATTGCTGACATGTTTGAGCTTGGAGAAGTGCCAAATCTGAGTTCTCTAGGACAGTGGTACTCAACGTGTGGGTTGGGAACTATTTGGGTCAGTGTCACCTAAGACCTTGGGAAAACACCGATATTTACATTGTGATTCATAACAGTAGCAAAATAACAGTTATAAAGTAGCAACAAAATAATTTTCTGTTGGGGTCACCACAACATGGGAAGCTGTATTAAAGGGCTGCAGCAGTAGGAAGGGTGAGAAGCACTGCTTTAGTAGGACCTATTCCCAAAATTGTGTGAATCTAACTTTTCCTTCTGGAAGACGGCTAGATGGTTCCTAGGAAAAGTCAGAAATATATTTTAATCATATTTTGCAAAACCATCTTTGAACTTACTACTTCCCTATTATTCTCTCTTACATGGAGAAAATATCTTTATCTCTGGATAAATGGCCAGAAAGTTTTTCAAAATAAAATAAACATTTATTATTATTAGTTTCTTCATATGAATCATGATAAGATAGACAAAAGCATATGAAGCTTACATTTCAGACATTACACTAACAAGGATTTTGCAGTCAAGTGTGAGAACAGAGAGCTAAGACCAGCTCTACATTAAGTCCCTGGTGCATTTCACAATCTATATCTCACTTTGCCTGCCAAGATTTAAATATAGTTTGATGTGGTAATTCCATGAATCTACCTCTCTCTGCAGCTTTCCTATCCTCCACTAACATAACTGCAACTGGATCAGTATCAGTCAACACTGGGCACCAAAGGCATCAGGAATCTTCACATTATTCTCACAGTCATACAAGAGAGATTATCTCCATTTTATAAATGGACAAACCCTGCCTCATGAAAGGTTGTGTCTTACTTAGGTTTGCTCATGTGAGCATTGACGTCTGTCATTTTGAATGTAAAATGCTTTTTCTGACCTCAAACACACACACACACATACACACACACACACACACACACACACACATACAAATACACATATACATACATATACACACACTTGCACACTCACATACATATACATACACAAATACACACTCATGTACACTCAACATCCCCCACACATACACATTGAACACTTGGCCCTCAAATGGTGGTATTCTCTTCAGAAGCTATAGAATCTTTGGGGTAGAAGGCAGGGTTGGCAGAGTGGGCCACTGGAGACAGGCCTCTAAGGGTGACAGTCCAGCCTTGTTTCCAGTCCTAATGAGCTAAGACGTGAGGAGCTGCCATGTCATGCTAAGTTACAACTGCTCAGAAGCCTTGCCTTCCTTATGGTATAGAAAAGTCATTACCTACTTGGAAAGAAAAGTTGTTGGACATAAACAGCAAACAATTCTCTCCAGCTTTAAGACAACATTATGAACAAAATGGAGAATGAACACACTGACTAGAAGAGAAAGGCATCAATAAATGTGCAAGTTTGAGAACTGTGCACATGAGCTGGGTGTCGTGGAAGATGTCCAACATGACTGCGTTGCGCGCAACCTCGCCAGCAAGGACTACGCGACACCAGGCTCTTCTTCCAGTGGTTTATTCAGGACCTTGAAACAGAGCTTCTGCTGCTGGGGAAAACCCGCTCCCAGCTAAATACCTTCTGGACAGCCAATCATGAGGTGCCACGTGGGTCATGCCAATAGATCCAGGTGCACAGAAGCAAGCCACACCTGGAAGCAAGCCACGAGCTTAGCCTTAGCCAAATAAGGAGTTGTTTATCTCAGAGAGCTCTCACCATCGGGAAGGTGGAAGGCAGAAGCCAGCACCATCTTTAAGGTGTGGCCACACAGCTCTCTACATCACTGAACAGGGGATGAATGAGAAAGGAAACATAGTTAAGAAAAGAAAGGCAGAACCAGGCCATGGCTTCCTTGGCATTAACTACAGCAATGGGAGTAGCTCAGAGAGCTGGGACGACTTGGCTAAAGACTGGGAAGACTTCGGTGAAAAAGCAGCATTCACCTTCCCTTCCGGGCTGCTGACCCTGCACCTGCTCCATGCTAGTCCCTGACTGAGAACACATTAGGTGAATCATAAACTGCCTGAAACTGAAATGTCTATAATGTAAAGATACTGCCCGGGATTTGAGAGCCTACAAAACAAGTTAGCAGCACGGAACTCCTTCTTCTAACCCCCCTCCTCCCTCTCACTCATGTAGGTTGTAAGTTATTCCTATAAACTGGTGATAAATTAGTTATAAAACTGGTGCTGTGTGGTTGTCTACAGCAATAACGAAACAGCAAACAAGCAAAGAAGAAAGGAAGATCAGAAGAAACAGAGCCTCAGTCACTTCCTATTAGCTGATCGTTCACTCATCCATTTGCTTAAATATTTATTTAATATCTGCCACATGCCAAGAACTGTGCTGCATGCTCAGAGATACACTGTGTATAAAAAAGACTTACGTATAAAGCTTGCTGGAAACATAGATACCTACTCAAATACAAGAGAAATAAATATATAGCCATGAATTCTGACAGCACACGAGGAAATCAAAACACAGGCAACAACAAGGGCCTGCTGGGTAATTGACAGATACAGCCAAGGAGCTTCACCACCTTGAACATCTAGATGTGTTTCAAGGAGATTTTTGCTAAAACCAATGGCTGACATTGTCTCTTATCCCACCACCAGTCTTCTCATCCAGTACTTGTAGAATTCTGTGAAGACTTTGTATTTCTTACAAACAGGCTGATATTGTTGATGCCACAGCACCAGAAAGCCTCCTTGGAGAACTGGTTTATGACATAGCCTTAGAGGGAGACAAACGCAAGTACTAAAGTCAGAGAGAGAATAAGGCATGTGCTGAACATCCTCACAAATGATGCTCACTTCTGTTCTAGACTTAACTTGTCAGGAAGTAAATCTGCATGACCAAGGAATAACTCTGTGTGTGTGTGTGTACGTGCACACGCGCACAAGTATATGTATATGTATGTACATGTATGCGTGTATAGGTATGTATATGGATGTATGTGTATGCTGCATGTGCATATATGTTCCTATTAATTGTGCATATAAGTGCATATATATGTGCAACTGAATGTGCATGGAAACAGAGGTCAATGTTAGGTGTCTTTATCAGTTTCTTTGAACGTTTTTTCTGAAAATGGGTCTTTCACCAATTCAGCAAAGATGGCTATTCAAGGAGGTTCAGGAATTTGCCTATATCTACTTCTCCAGTGCTAGAACAATCAATACCTACCATCATACCATCAGTTCACCTAAACTCTGGTCCTCATGCTGTGCAGCAAGTGTGTCATCAATTGAGCCATCTCCCATCCAAAGGCATCTACTCTCACCTTTCCCTATTATTAGTCTCTACATCAAGAAATGATAAGAAATTCAGCTGTTAAGAGCCATTACCCAAATCAAACACCATTTCAGTAAAGTATTCCTGAGTTGAGACAATATCTCATGAAAAGAACTGGACATTAATTATTGTAGCACATTTAAAGCAAAGATAAAAAGGATTAAAGGGTAAAACTTGCCACCAAAATACAGTATTATAAAGACTATAATGAAAAGGTCACCTCCATTAGCAAAGTAGGAATACAGAATTTCTGTAAAGGGGGCTACCTCAGATGTAGAAAGAATTTTTCCTTAGCCTAGTGTGGTGTTAGCCACTAAGATGGCTTCCAAAGGAAGATAACTTTACTAGTAGTTTCCATTTCTGAATAGACAGAAAGCCATAAATATGCTGAGAGTTTGATAATTTTTAAAATTCAGGCTTCCTCTTAGCCATCTAGAAACTTCTGGAAGTGTACATTCCTAGGATGCTATGCCCTGAAATGTGCAATGTAAAATGGGCTAGACACCCCACTAGTGATGAACTGAGGACCACAGTGAAAAATGCCCAACAAAGGCCTGCCCCACCACCTGTTCAGGCCAAAGCCCAAATGGCTAATCTTACACAGATTTTGACAGAGATATATTTAAGATTTACTATGCACTGGGGACTGCACTGAACAGTTCATAAAAGTATCTCTTTCACCTTTACGGTATTGTTAAGCATACTTAAGTGACAAGGAAATGGGATCCAGTGATATAAAACAATGTGTCCAATGTCAGTTATGCAGGAATTAGTTAGGGTAAAATTGAGGGTATGATTGCAATATTATGATTAACTTCATTGCACTGTACTTACGAATGATAACCTTTGTGGGTACATTATCCCAAAATGATTTCCTCACCCCATTAGTTCTTATAAAGTACCAAATAATAAGGGACTTAAAAATTATTTTTCTAATACTTTTGAATCTCCTTGAAAATAATATTCATGTGGTCTGGAAAACAAGCATATAGAATAATATACTTGATAAAGCCATTATCCATTTATCTCAGAAGAGCAGGGACCTACATTAATGAGACCATGTCTCTGGGATGTAGGTGCAGCCCTGTGGTAGCATGCTTGCTACCATTCCAGTGCCCTGTTGCAAGATTAATTAATTAATTGATTAATAAGTAATTAGGTAATTAATAAAAATTTAGACATGACTTTCTAATGGATCAGCTACATTAATGTAGTTAAATAATCTGTGAGTCTACCTCATCTATAAAATAAATAATATTACCTAGGGAATTATACATATATACAAGCTATTTTTATAGTAGAATACATGTATATTTTATGCGCGCACACATGTGTGCACACATACACACACACACACACACACACACACACACACACGTATAATCCCCATAATTTCTACTATGAAGAAATATCTTTTCTCTTTTGACTTTTTCCAACCCTAGGAAAATGAAGGAAAAAACCTTCTCAACCATTGGGCCTCTTATGCTGTGCGCCAGAAGGGTGGTGTGCTTGATTAGGCTTAGAGGTTGGATGTAGTTCCCCACTTCCCATCTAAGAGTAATTCTTATATGTCTGTGCAAATATCAGGAAAGACAACAGTTAAACAGCATGAAAAACTTGGGAACATCCATCAGTTCACAATCAGCAAATGAGTGTATAAGTAATCTTCCATATTTTGTATGTAAAAACAAATGAAATAATTTTTAGCTACTAACATAAAAATATATCCAGTAAACTGTTCAATATTAAAAAAAATCAGGTTGACAACCACTGAATGACAAAGCAAAATGAGCTGCCACATAGATCACCAAGTGCTTAGTCCTTGTGCTGACCTGGCACTGGAGAAGCTCTATAGGATGTGGTAAGTCACTTTGGATCCACCATTCTAAGATCTCAAAAGAGGGAAGTAGTCCATTTGCCTTACCACAGCCAACTTACCAATGACACACAGGCCTGAATGAGGAAAGAGGCACAAATACAGAGTAGGATGAGAGGACACACAATTATTGAGCATCCTAGGAGACTCCAGGAACAGGTTTCTGCTGCATTTCTTCACTAGCAATTTAACCATTATCAGCGATCATAGGCTGATAGTGATATTAGGAAAACAGGAAGTTAAATCACATTTCTGAGTTTCTGGAGTCTCTGATGGACATCAGGCTGCCTAACCAATCAGGGAAAAATGTGGTCACAGCAAACACTTATTAAACTTGAATAACAGCCCTATCTAATTACATGTTTTAAGAAGCTCTGGCTATAATGAATTCTAGAGGTCTGTGAAGTTGACTTCATTTACATGCGTTTCTCCTTTTACAACATCTCGGCCAAACATTACTAAAATCCACTGTGCAATTTATAAACTCCTAGGTGATCAACTCAGAGTTCCAAATATACCAGTGTCTTCCTACAGGGATGCAGGGTCAACAGACATATACTTTGCTCTATAAATAAAGCTTGCAAAGCTTAAACATGTGGGGGACAAAGGGGCCCCTAATTGCAATGAATATTTAAGAGGCTTCTACCTGTGAGTATTAAACTGACTATTACCTTTTGTATTTTTGGGTAAAAGATGGAGTGTACTTAGATGACAAATGGACCCACATCCTTGACTTCTTGCTCTTTATGAAAAGCAAAATGGTAAAAACAGGAAATCTAAAACTCTTCAAAAAAAAAAAAAAACTTCATTATTTTAGTTTATAAATAAAAAAAATCTATGAATGCATTTCAAATATATAATATTTAAATTTAAAATATATGTTCAATATATTTGAATTATATGATATGTACAATATTTTAACTACATATTCAATATCTGTATTCACATACACATTTATACAACAAAAACTTTATGCAACACAGTAGTAGTGAATAGGTTATTGGGTTATTTAAATGGTATTGAATCTAAATACTACTGAACTTTTCCTAGAGTTAGTTAGCTACTAGCCAACTAATTAACCCCCTCTGTTTTTAGTGGCATACTAATTTACAACATATCATGTGTAATGCACACAATTCTTAATAATGTCATAGTAACAGTCCAACTAGATTTATTCAACTTACCCTCAGCAAGAAAAATTAATTTTACTTCAACTATAGGGCTGTAAGGTACAATCCTGTGTGTTTATGTGTGTATGCATATTTACAGATATGAATATATGTATATAACAGATTTGGATGAGAGTTCTCCACAAAAGGCTATGTGTATTTTCAATATATACTGATGTGGTTAAACTGCTCAGCAATAAATATGGGTCCCAACATCTCTTTGCTAGTTAGAAGCCTAGTATGACATTATGTATTTTTAAGTGGAGCTTATATCAGAGGTGAGAAAATCTTCCTGATTTTACTCAGCCATTATCTGAGATGGATTCTTTCTTTTTATTGGCTATTTGTAGTTTTCCATTTCTGTAAGCCTCTCATTCATAGTCAATGCCTTAAGGGTGACTTAAGAAACCTTCCTTTGGGGATTTAACTATTGGCTTTCCATCGAAGATTTACACTGCAATTCACCTGGCTCACTGTTGAGGGGACAGCATTTTGAGCCATCCCTGTAGCCAGCCTGCCTCACATTGCTCTGCTTTCCACTCGAGGGTTCGTGCCATTACCGTTCGCCCCTTTTACCATCATGTCTCATAGCTATTTCTCTTGTCTGTCCCCACCCTCCTGTTGTCACAGCTCCTTCAATAAAGAACTAAGATGTCTCCCCTCCCTTGCCTTTTTTCCAAGGGGGAATAGAGCTCGGACTGAAGACCGTTTTGATGAGATGGCTGGAAAAACTGCTTTTCTTCATTGGCGTTTTGAAAATATTGCTCAGGTGTTTGGGGACCCATTTGTTTCTACTGCCTCCATCCATCTTTGCTTTATGGCTTTTGACTTCTGCTGCTTTAACTCTGTATGTGGTTCTGCTCCACTTCCATTGTGTAGCTGCCAACCTGGGTCTGCTTTCACTGATTTACTATACCTAACCTCCCCTCTCTGGATTCTGAACCCTATCTGGAAAAGATGCTTCCACCTCAGAGACACATTCATTTATCGACTGAACAAAGTTTAGTTCAGTAAACATTTTAGCCTGAGTGGGCTCACTTCCAGTAGTACAGATGTTTTCAAATCAGTTCAGATGGTAGACATGGAAATTTTATTTTTTTTTCAACTACAATTAGATACTGAAGCAGATATGCTTATATTGGGGAAAATCAAAATGCTAGTAAGCATAATTAGGACATAAATTATTGTTATGTTATAGTGATAATTATACTTAAATTATGTACATTATATTTAAAATATAGAGCATTATAATAGTAAATTTTCAGATACCAGCTGTAAAAATAAAATTTTTGGAAAACAGTTTTCTTTAATTTTTTTTCTCATTAACACTACTTGGAAGTGTTTTTGTTGTTTGGGAGGTAGCAGCAAATACTAAAGAAGAAATTAAGGGTAGAACAAGACACAGAACACTCTGGGAAATTGCTTTTCTTAGTGAATTAATAAAACACAATTTGTAATCTAGGTGGGCATAAAAATTGTCAATGTAGGGCTGGAGTGATGGCTCAGGTTAAGAGCACTTAGTGGTCCTGTAAAGGGTCTGGATTCATTTTCAAGGACCCACATTGCAGCTCACAATCATCCATGAGTCCAGTTTCACGAAATGTGATGCCCCCAAGGGCCCCAGGCATCTCCATGGTGCACATAGGTACATGCAGGCAAAACACACATACATACAAAATTAAAGTAAATATTTTTGTAAAATGTCAATATAAGGAGAATGGCTTAGATACTGCTGTCATGTTCCTTGGTATAAAACTGACTAGCCACCGCAAGGTGAGGGGAGAGGATGGCAATAAGCAATGTGGGATCCATTTCAGAAGTGAGACTAACAGGACTTGCTAAAGAAATAAGAAAGATGAAGGCTAATTTTGATATCTTCAAAGCCTGGACATTTCAAATTTCCTGACCACTTGTCAATGCTGCCCATCAACATCCCAACCTGGTTATACATGCACATGTGTGATAGACATTCTGATATGTTTCTTATTCTTTATATGTTCCAATGTCTAAATACTGGTAGCATGGCAATATTCTATAGATTTGTGCGCCATATGTGGAAAAGATAGCCAATAGATTGGTTAAGTCTCAGAGAATCTACAAATGGATTCACTCTACAGCAGTCCTCTATTGTAAGGGATCCTGCAGAACTCAGATAAAATGTCTGAGTTTAGGAGCATTTCCATTTCAGAGCTGGTCTGGCATTTTCAAAGCTCTTCTCCTGCTTTATGATATTTGACATATCTAAAAAGAGTCAAAATTGAACTGTTAGGTATAACATGCTATTTTGGGTTGCTGATGCTTTTGTTGAAGGACAATCAATTGTGATTTGCATGAACTCAAGGGCAACTGTTAAAAGACAGTTGCAGTTAACTAAGATTGAAGCTGGCATGTCTCCCTCATGAGGTATAAAGCATAGCAATGGCCTTCATTTTTCAATTGAACAAAAGGTTAAGACTGTCAGACAACCTGTCTCTCACACCTTGAGTCTTTTCTACAAATAGCAGCTTGACTGATCATTTCATAATGAAAAATCACAATTACACACACTAAAATCCTGCATGGGTTTTCCTATTTAAAAGATGGGTACCACATTCCTCACCTGGTTTACAATGGTCTTCACTTAAGAGCTCTCATCCAAGTGGATCCACTTTCCCTTTTTGCTACAAATATTGTGTATGTGTCCTCTTTACTGTGCTAAAATTCAGTATTCTATTCAATTCATATAATCTACCTATACTCATAACTAGTTGTAATACCTTAACTTTAACATCAGAGAGAAATTACTAGAAATGATCCCTCATTTCCCTACTTGTCCACAGGAAACATGCAAAACCAACTAGTGAAGGGTAGCATCCATGCCTACGAGAGGGGCTGGCCCAACACAGCCAGTTTTCTGTGTAGACAGCAACAGATAGACAGATAAAAGTCAAACTATCATAACGTTAGCTCACTGAGGAATCAACAAATCTCAAGGCTCAAACTAGGTTCATAATCTGAACCAATGCATTTCTTTGATCCTTAAATCTACTGCCATTCATAGAAAACATTAAAAATATTACACCCTGGCCCAAACTAAAAATAGCACATGAGGAATGGATGGTTCCAAGTACCTTTTCCAGTTTCTCTGTTCCAAGCACTTAAAAGCCATTAGCTCCCCTTTACCGTCTCTGAGGAGTGGATGGGGCAATGGGGTGGGGGGAAATTTGAGGGTGACTGGGAAGAGGGGAAGGAGGGGAAACAGTGGTTGGTATGTTAAAAAAAAAAACTTTTAAATAAAAAGCATTATCATAAAACAAAAACAAAACAAAGCCCACTAACTCCCTTCAAACTTTCATGGCCACCCTTGGGTGATTATTATTGTTATCACCATATTGCTAATGAAAAGACTGATGCCTGCATAGCTTAAGTCACTTATGAAAGTTATGTGCTGACTAGAGCCTATCAATTAAGCAGTCCGGGAAATGAGTGTTGAAGATACTTAAGGGTTATGAGAATATGAACTATCAGGTACCTCAGAGCTTTTAGATAAAGACACATAACAGTGTTTTAATCAGAACAAAAACAAAACAGCCTTTTCAGAAGAGTGTGAAAAGCTAAAACTAGAAATGCGGGTAGGAGAGCTAGAAAGATAGTTCCACAGTTGAGTAGGCACTACTCTTGTGGAGGACCCCAGCTCACTTCCCAGCAACACTCTGAATGCCTTCCTAACACTTGTAACTCCAGCTCCAGTGGATCGAGAACCTCTGCCAACCTCCATGCAACCTGTAGTCACCTGTGCATCCTCACACAGAGATGCACACGTACGCATGACTAAAAGTAAAATATGTTTTAAGAGAAAGAAAATGTAGATAGGGAACTATGAGAATGTGTTTAAGGTATAATATAAACTTTTATGTAAAAGTTCTTTATATGTCTGGGTAAAATGAGTATATATAACTATAAATTTAAATAACAAAGAAAAGCTCAGAACTTGAACTTTGTACTGTTTAATCTAGTCACTGTTACACTTCTCCATTCTAAAATCTGGGTTCTGGTAATCTAATCTCTTACATTCTGATGAACTCACATTTATATATATTTGTGCATTTGCTCAGGCATAGAAGTACCAAATATTTATCAAAATGAAATTGTCTCTCCTTGTTGCGGATCCTATGTAGCTACAGACTTAGAAAGATATAAGCGTCCTGGTGATTTGTACAATGTTTGCACTTAATAGAATACAGATCAGTCACTTTTTATGTAGGATTCTGAAGGGCAAAGAGGTTAGTTAGGGTCTCTACTGCTGTGAAGATACACCATGAACTCGGCAACTCCTTTAAAGGAAAACATTTCATTGGGATTGGCTTACAGTTCAGAGGTTTAGTCCATTGTGGTCATGGCAGGCAGAGGTGGTGCTGGAGAAAGAGCCTAGAATTCTTCAGGCAGGAGGAACACAACGAACAAGTGGCCAAGACTGAATATATGAGGCCTCAAAGCCCATTGCCAGTGACACACTTCCTCTAACAAGATCATTCTTATTGCAACAAGGCTACACCTCCTAATATTGTTACTCCCTAGGAACCTATAGGGAACATTTTTTTTTTCAAATGACCACATTTCTTTGACTGTAGTGTATCTACAAACCAAATCAAATTTAATGATCCACAGGCTCTTGAATCTTCATCATTAATCAAACTTCATATTCCCAAATGATTCGAAAGTGATTTTAATCTTAGTTTTCCTCTCAGTCTGAATTTTATAGTGAGTGTCTATGCAATGAACAGAAGACAAGAAGACATATTTACAGCCAGCTGCAGGTGACCAAGTGAACTTTCATAGACCTTGTTAACTTGATGCAAACATGGAATAAGGGAATCTCAACTGAAGAATTATCTCCATGAGAATGGTTTGGGGATTATCAGAGGAGGCATTTTGTTAATTAAGTGGGAGGGCCCAGCCCACTGTCATTGACAGTGCTAACCCTAAGAAAGATAAGCAAGCCAGGGAGACCTATCCAGTAAATAGCATTTCTCCATGATCTCTGCTGTGTAGTTCCTTCCTTAAGCATCTGTCTTGACTTCCTTCAATGATGAACTATACCTATGTAAGCCAAATAAATCCTTTCCTCCCAAATAGGTTTTGTCTAGTGTTTTATCATCACAGAAAACAGATTAGAATAACAACCTTAGCTGAATTTACAGCAACTTGCAAGGGCTTCATGGGCAATTATTATTGTGTTGGCCTGTTCATCACTCTATCACAAGACACTGGAAGCTGGCTACTGTATAAAGAAAACAGACAAACAAAGCAAAGTGCTTTGGTTTCCAGTTTGGGTGTTAAGAAAATGCAGAAGCATAGTGCTAACACCTGCTTAGCTCCTGGTGAGAACTGTTTACTGTGTTACATCAGAACACAAAGACAGCACATGAGATACCATCTGGTTTGGGGGCGACTAACCCCTTCCAGTAGGCCCCAACTTATTTCCTAAAGCACATTACTCTACTCAAAGGCCTACCATTTCTTATTAACATTATATTGAGGTTCAGATTTGAACTTGAGTGTCAGAAGGAACAGACTAGGGCATGATGGGAAATGTGACCATCCAATCAGGTGAATACAAGGCTATCCATATTGTCCATATGTTCAAACAATACAATTATGAGCTGTAATTGGCTCTAGTAGATGAACACCTATTTTATTTCACTTATGACAAAGTAGGAGAAAAGGGGGTGCCAGTGGTAAATAATGCCAAGAATACTGCCAAAGATCTTGCTCTCTAGAACTCAGTACTAACTATGCAAGTTCATGGTTCTTGCCTACCTTGGACCTCATCTTTCAGGATTAAAATATAACTAAAGAGTGCATCAGGCAAACACTTCTTTTTTTTCCCTTAAGGACTTTGGGGGAAGTGTCTTCATTTACTGTTTTAATTAAGTAAAATCTATTTTATAAAGCAAGAAATTTTCAAGGAGGTCATAGATCTATCGTGATGTTAAAAGTCATAAAAATTATAGTTACAGGCTAAGTAGTTAAACTAAAATTACACACCACCCCATTAATTTTATAATCAATAAAGATAAAAGAAATGAGAAGGCAAGTGATAGAATTGTAGCTTAAATCATATCAATACATATTTATTGGCATCCATTGCACATAAAATGCCATGAAGAATAAAAGGCAGTGTGAAGTGATGTCCTGTCTCTGAAGGGCTTATGGTCTGGCTGGGGAACCGATCTGCAGCCTGCAGAAACTCATGTGTGCAATACAAACAACACAAAAGCATGGCTTTTTTGCAAATAAATGTTCAGAAGAGCTCAGGGGAGAGAAGGGTGCAGATATCATCTACATGGTCTCTGTGGCCAGACTTCCTGTATTAAATCCCAACTTTATTTCATATCACTGGCTTCAGAAAAGTTCTCAGTCCTCGTGTGGATAAGGCAGGTACTAACTCACACAGAGATCAGAGTATTAAGTGATTGAATGCTTACTCTGTCTCTTCGGACAATAAGTGCCAGGTGAATGCTAAATACATGGATTAGGATTGGAAGGTGGGAAAGATTTCTTGTCTGTGGTTCTGAAGTTCCTTCAAGTCTTAGCAACATTTCAAAAGAAAGAAAAAACAGACTTCCCTTTTCTTTTCTACAGTTCCTTTCCCCATTACTACAAACATTGTAAGCTCCTAACTCATAAAAATGAGAAACAATATCTGGGTATGATGGTAGAATAGTTATAATCCCAGAAAATAGAAGGTAGAGACGGGAAGATCAGGAGTTCCAGGCCAGTCTTGGCCACATGGTAAGATAGAAGCCTTCCCATGATGTATGAGACTCTGTCTCCAAGAAAGAAAAATAAATAAAACACAAACCCATAAATGTCTCTGGCCTTTATACGCCGCTATAACTTCATGTCACCTCCACATCATGGAGGAACTCTATGAGCTTCTATGAGTGTGTTATTTATTGTTTGAACAGCACCCTTCCATCCCCTCCCAAAGATGAATTCCAGTCCACATTCACCACCACCAGTTCTGTACTAAGGACTTAAAGTTGCCATACATTTACAGTCACCTTTAGTTTTTACTAGTTGGCACTGGTTAAGACATTAACAATAATTCAGCATTGGATGATAATTTTCTCCCTTCTAGGTTCCATCTTTGTTGTTAAATGTTGAATTCTGGAAGTAAGAGACTTTTCTTCTCACACACTCATCTTCTGACACTCAGTATTATATCCAAAGTGAATGTCCATGGCTCTCATCCCAGCAGTGAGCAGCTGAAATGAGGTAGCATCTGGATCTCTGCTCCTGAAGCAGAAAAATATTGTAATTCCCTCCTCTCAGATATACAGAGATGTATGACATGATAAAATTCAGTCCTCTGACTGCTATTGGATATAGCAATAGTAAAGAGATATTGTAAACACAATTAAGATACACCCTCACTTAATCTTGTGTTAGTTCAAAGAGTTAAACTTCACTGAGCCTGACCTAATCAAGGGAGGCCCTTCAAACAAACTAGGTAGGTTTTTTTCCCCCCTGGAGGGTAAATTTTAAAGTATAAAAGCAATGTTCCTGCCGACAATTTAAAAAGCCAATTCTCAGTACCACTGCCTAAGGGAGAACCATTTGGCAAGGAGCTCAGAGTGAACACAGGCCTACAACCATCAAGATAATAAGGCCTTCAGTCCTACAGCCACACAGAAGCAGATCTGTCAAAGAAGGAGGCCATTTGGCAGAAACCCTTTCTCCAAGCCACTTCTCCAACTGGTTAGAAAATTGGTTGGCCCTCAGGTATGCTTAGCAGAAACTCCAGGCCTTGGAAATGTTGGGGTAAGATCCATGTTGTTTGCAAGGTCCAGCTTGTGGTCATTTCTTCATCAGCAATAGAAAGGAAATGCTCTGCTAACCTGTTTCCCTGGACTCCATTTCTTCTTCTGACTGTCTCCACCCAATATGAAGGGGGGCATTATCTTTCCATCTTTCCTGTCATCTCAACAGGTTCCAGAGTCAGTGAGTCTAATCTGATCACTTCAGTAAACATCTTATGTAGCTATTTTTATATTCCTAGACCATCTCCTTTAAGTCTGTTCCATTTTCCTGCTGAGCAAATTCATGTGAACATTATCACACTCTTCCCAGAACAGGTACAAGAGCCTACTCACTGCCCCACTTGCCCTTACTCACTGTCTGAACTCTTGGCTGCCCAACATCACCTCTGCTTTTACTGTCCATGGTCTAGGCAATCATCCCTCTTCTCATGCAGTCTGTGTTTGAATAAACGCTGCACTCTTTTAGCAACAGATGATATTCAAGACATTTTTTTTCCATTTCCATTGACATATAGAACCTGGATATTATTAATCTAGTGCTAGTTTATTCAAAATCAATTGTTAACTCTCTATTTACAGAAGGTCTTACTAAAAACAAGGAATCTGCACAGTTTCACATAGGATCGCAAAGTATCACAGAATTAAGTTTCAGTCTCAGGCTCCTTACTTGATAATAGTGCCTTAATGATTTTTTTCATGTCTCAGGTCATAATTCCTCATATTACTGGAGAAGCTGGAGAAGGTAATATCTACCTCACAGAGATAACATGAGAATTATACATAATATTTAAAAAGTAATCCAGTAGGTTGTTTCGGATCTAATTATTACTTGGAGTGTTAGGTACATGTGGTGGTTTGAATGGGAAGAGCCTCACAGGCTCATGTTTTCCATCATGGTCCCCAATTGATGATGCTGTTTGGGAAGGTTATTAAACCTTTACCAGGTAGAACTTTGCTAGAAGAAGTATGTCACTTGGGAGGGCGTGGATTTGAGGTTTTATAGTTTGTCTTTGGTTTCTGTCACCCACCACCACCATTTCCTTCTGACTGTTGCCATGTCGACCCTGCCTGATAGATTAGCCCTCTAGAACTGGAATTCAGAATCGACCCCTTCTTTCTTAAGTTGTTTTTGTCAAGTTATTTTATCATAGCAACAGAAAAGTAATGATCTGGCGCCTCTGCCAATGAGGTGCACAAATGTAGCTAGTATCCCCTTTACCAAATGATTAGTGTCACCTTGAGCCATGTCCTACGTTCTAGCTTCATCAGAACATGCTTTGCACCTCTCCTCAGATTGCAATGTCTTAGAGGCCATTAACAATGCTGCCTGATTACATGGTCCACTCACTGCCAAATGACAACCAACACAGGTAGAGATATTAGACAATTAAAATGGAAACTTGGGAGCACACAAGAAGAGAGCAATGCATGGGGGAAATTACAAAGTATGCATCATCTTAACTACAGTCAAAAGGAAGTAAAAGTATCACATGTGCTGCACTTAGTTTTAATGAGCAAGTCCTCTTGGACACATGTGCCACACAGAGTTCGGCTCTACTTTTGGGATAGTTACATTTTCCCATGGGAGTATTGTTCATCTCAACACATGCCACCCAAAAGACTATCCAGTATGAATGAGATTCTTTTGTAACAAAGGGAAGAATAAAATAATTGGACATGCTTGACAACTTGCAGTGAGCCCACTTGCCCCAAAGCTGTAAATAGTTGAAAATAATATTTACCTAATGCAGCTAAAACCCTGTCTATGGGAAGGCTTCAAAAACAGCTGCTAGAGAGTGACAGCACTGGGACCTGGTGACAGTGTCTCTTGGGAGATTCTGTAGACTATTACTTTCAGTGACAGTATGACATAATTCTATTTCCTGCCAAACATTTACAAAAACTCAGATATGTTTTATTAAAATCAAATAGAAGGAATCAAAAATTTTATAGTGGATTAATTCACTTAAGTGGATTAAAAGATCTTCTTTGCATTATTCCATCATCATTGCCAAGGAAGTCGGGAACATTCTAAATATATTCTTGTAGAAAGTCATTTGAAAACTATATTGTGGAGAAGAGATGTTGTTGAGTATTTAGATCAATCCCAAAGAAATGCATGCATCACACTAAGGAGATGGCTTGGGGTAAAAACTATCACTAAACAACCATGAGGAACTGAGTCCCAATCCCCAGAATTCATGTAAAAGCCAGATGCATTGTCTGGGTACCTATTATCCCACCAAAGGGAGAGGGAAATTGAGGTAGGAGGATTCTGGAAGTTTTGGGGCCAGGTGGCCTGGAGTATGCACAGAAAAGAGTCCCTGTCTCCAGGAAGCGCTGGTACCTGAGGTTGTCTTCTGACCTGTATTATATATGTTTCTATATGAAGAGAGAGACAGAGAGAGAGAGGGGGAGACAGAGATAGGGAGAGACATGCATAAAGGATACAGTGGTCAGACAAAGCTTCTTATCTTAGTCCAACAATTTCAGGCCCAAGAGAAGAAAGGAAAGGAGAGAAGCTCCTGGTTGTCCTTCAGGGGTCTCAGCAGAACTATCTCTGGCCAGTGCCCTACACAGGCATTGCTCTAGAGAATCATAGCTGTCCACAGTGGATGGCAAAAGCTCTGGCCTGGCAGGGTACAGAGAACAGGAAAAGGGGTCAAAAAGTAGAAAAGTTACCAAGGAATACACACTGGCTGTGTGATTTAACCCATTTGTTAGTTTTATATCCACAGCAACTACTAAGAAAAAAATCCCTATAGCAACAGAAGAGCCAGCGCCAAATGCAGAGTTAGGCAGGGACTGTGTCCTGGGACTGGGACTCCAGATGCTGGACTGGGTCATGCCAGACTTTGGAGCCTGGCATTTGACCTGTATGAAGCTTCCTTAGAGGAATGGAGCATGCCTGCTGTCAACCGACACCTCAAGTCAGGTCTCCACCTGCCCCGATGCTTTGAGAATAACATGTTCCAGGTAAACCGTGAAGCCACCATGATGCATAGCACAGTGAAAACTGTGAGCTAAGCCCACACCCTCTCCTGGAGACTCACAATAGGAAAAAGAGCCCCCAGCTGCTCCTCAGAGCTAGAAAGCACAGTGAGGTCACTCTGTGTCAGCAATTGAAGGAGCATTCAGTTGTTGAAGTCTCTAGAAACATCTTTTTTATTACCTGCCCCCTATTAGTGCCTTCCCTGAAGCTAAAACTTATCCATCTTCTGATCAAACATGAGTTGTGTTTTCAAACAAAAAGAAACCCATTTCTGACCTCCACCTCCTCTATTCTAAGCCTAGAACACATTTTATTTAATGCATCTCACTTCTAAATAAACTAGAGCTTACACAGCAGCTCCTGTTTTACTATGCTTTGTGTGTGGAGAGCCGTGCTCTGTTCCCACCGTGAACTACCTTTTCCACTGTATTTTTTTTTTGTTTTCTTTCATTTTACAAACCACATTAGCTAAAACATATTATATTTTGTTCTCTTCCGCCATTGTCTCTTGGACAGCATAAGTCCTCTGTATTTCTGAAAAACTCATCTGGTATTGGTTGCTGCTTCCTGCCCTTATCTCCATCAAGTGTAGATAACAGTCATGCTCTGATGATGCCAAGCTTTCACTGGGCATTGTGGGATTATATTTATAAAAGGGCTTTGATGCACTTGACCAATCAAAGAGCTCTTTGTACCACTTCCAAAATTTTCAGCCCCTCACATGAAGCCAGTAGCTGAGAGGGCTGTCAGATTCATGGCTGCAATAATTTTCAATTACCTGTGTTTTTTCTGAAAATCCTGGCCTTCATGACTTGCTTTGATCTAATACGGTGATTAAAAAATAACTTAGCAACATTACGCTAGCCCTCAGTCCAACACTCTTGTGTTAGACCATTCATTTATGGTGTTGGACTGATAATTTACTCTTTAAAGGTGCTGATGCTGCTATTGTTATGACTATTTGATTTTGGGTTTTGAGACAGGTTTTCACATAATTTACATGGACTTTACCCCTGTCGTCGGGTATTCCCTTGAACATTTGATCTCCCCCTCTCTCTCTGTGAGGGTATTGCTACAGTAGGCGCCACTATAGCTGGTTTATTTGGTACTGTAGATCAATCCTAGAACATTTTGAAGACTAAACAAGCGATCGACCACCCAAGCTACAGCCCAGCACCAGGAACAGCATTGGTAACGGGAATAAAATCAATGTGTGGCTGAACTGCCAACATGCCCTTGAATTTCTTCACTAACATCATACCAACTCCACTCTCTTAGGTTTGATGTTTGTTAAAGAGATGTTTCTGTATTCTTCTCATTGACAATAAGGTTAAGAGAGATCAAAGCACTTGCTGGAAGGACTGTCAAACAATTCATTGACTGATCCATCATCTTTTGTTGTATTTCACTGAGATATGAACACTTAACATGAGCTCTACCTTCTTAAAGTGGTAAGGGCACAGTATAGTATTGTCAAGTGTAGGTAAAGTGCTGCACAGCTGGTCTCTAAAATACTCATCCTTCACATCTGACATGTGACACCTGCTCAACAGCACCTCACTGTCCTATTTCCCCAACAAGCTCCTGACAACCATGGCTTTACTGTTCTCAGGAGCTAGACTCTCTTAAGACGCCCATGCAATTGGAATCATACAGACTTGGTACTCCGTAACTACTGAATTTTGTTTAATATTGTGCTCCTCCAAGCCATCATCTTTCATGAAAGAATCCTGTCTTTCTTGAGGTTGAAAAATATTGGATTTGTACACCATACTGTCTTGATTACATGAATACCCACGGGTGAACATCTAAGTTATTATATATTTTCACTCTACTGAACAAAATTTCAATGACACGGTGCCACTAATCTCCCTTTCAGAGCTTGATCTTAATTCTTTAGATAAATACACAGAAATAGGGTCTCTGGGTCACATAGAAATCTATGTTGTTTCTTAGGAAACTTCTGGTGGTTTTCTGGATGGCGGCTACATTTTCAGTATTGCACAGCCTTGCCAGTTCTCCTGATGCTTCACCAGTGCCTGTTCCCTTCCTTTAAAACAAACAAAACAAAGCAAACCTCTTCTTTTGAGATTATAATTGCGCATTTCTCTCTTCCCTTTACTCCCTCCAAATCCTCTAATATACACTCCTTCCCACTCTTCTTAAACTCATGGCCGCTTCTTTGATTGACTTTATCACATATGCATATATGTATGTGCATGTACATTCCCAATTATAACCTGCCCAGTCTGTATAATGTTACCTGTATGTATGTTTTCAGGGATAATCATTTTGACAAGTTGGTGTCCTTATCCCCAAGGAAGACCCCTCTCCCACTCTTACCTTTCCTTAGCTGTCTGTAGTTCTTTGTGTATGGTTGAAGCCTCAGAAGCTTTCCCTGGTCACCTTGGGGTGTCCACTGGTGTCACCATTGCTCAGGCATGGTTGGGTAGCCATATTGTGAGACCTTATGGGTATAGTTTCTGATATCACCAGGAGACACCATTTCACGGAAAATTCCCTCATTCTTTTCATCCCCTGGTCCACAGTGTTTCCTGATCCTCAGGTAAATGAGTGTTCTGTAAATGTATCCATTGGGACTCTGTGTGTGTGTGTGTGTGTGTGTGTGTGTGTGTGTGTGTGTGTGTGTGTGTGTATGTGTGTGTGTGTGTGCATGTGTGAGCTCATAGGCATGTGTCACTGTGACCCTTTTTATTCAGTTTCCTGACAATCAGTGGTATTGACCATCTTTTCATATACCTGGTAGCCATTTACATTCTTTTAAACATTCTATTTCTGTCATTTGCTCATTTTAAGAATCAGTTTATTTAGGTCAGTGTCCAGAATTTGGTCCTTGCTTTCATATTTGGATAGTGTTGATAGATTACACCTTCATCAGATATGTGGCTTAGAAATGCATTCTCGTTCCCTATAGTGTTTTATTCTATTGATATCCTTTGCTGCGTACAAGTATGAGGGTTTGGTATTGTGTTATTGATCTCCCTTTGCTTTCCTCTCCTATGTCATATTTAAAAAATAATCACATGAGCTAATGTCATGAATACTTTCCCATATGCTCTGTTTTAAACGTTTATATATTCTAGCCTGACAATCTTTAGTCCATTGTGAAGTACTTCTTATGTGGGTATAAACGACATTAGGCCCTCCAAAAAACCATTCTCAGCCAGTTGCTATAACACCATCTGATGGTAACTGTCCATCTCATCTGGGCCCCCCAACTTCCTCAACCTTTGGGAATCTTTCACAGTTGTTTCATACTTCCCACCTCTCAGGACTTAAAGAATAAATGTCTTCTTCCAAATTTGTACTGACAGCAACATTTTAAAGCGATTCTATAGACTTTACTGACATTTTGAAAGAATGGATGAGTTAAATCCACAACAGGAATCAAAGCATCCAGAATTGGGTCACTCTCTTTTCAATGGCTCTTCTTACTCATCGTGGTGCCTCTGGGATAAGTTCAGGGTTTCCATCCATTTGCCACAACATAGAAGAGTGACCATACTTAAAGTCTCCTCCAGGGACAGCAAGAATGGTACCGTTGCTTCCCTGATACTTAAGGCATTGCCTCTTATGCATTACCTTGCCTACATGTTAACTTTAAATAACAAATTCAAACTGTCATTTTGCTAATGCCTTGACAAATTTATACTAGTGTTGCTCTGGATAAACACTTCCTTCCCAAATAACTATCAGAGAGAATAATTTCCCTCCAATTTACTTCCATGTTTTACCAGTTAATTATTTTTGAAACATTTTACAGTATATTTTGGTGGTCCTATTAAACAGAAATTCTCTCTTTGATTTCGTACCACTTCTGCCCACCTTCCAGTAATCACTTTTACACTTTAAATTGTCAGTTCTGAAATGGCACTTCACTAACTGTAATAGTCATAGTTAAACTTGAGGTATGAAGTATCATTTGTAACAGTTTTTCTCGTCTGAAACATGTATCAATGTGTCATAGTTGCTTGTTCTTTTTTATAAATTATAATTTACCTCCAAACAAACAAATCTGAGACTAAAATACAAAGTATCCTTTGCTTTACAGTCTTTGCAAAGAAGCAGGTAATTTGTAGCAGGCATGATGGAACTGTACTGACTGGGCAGAATCAACAGCCAAGAAGGAAAGCAGGCATCCATCAAAGGATCTCAGCCTATCAATCAGTTAGCAGCAAAATGACTGTACTGCCCAGCAGCAAGCCATCACCACACACATACTTTCCTCTGTGACTTCTACAGCACACACACTACTACTGAAATGCATGCTACCCTATCTGAGCCTTCAGCCAAATGCTTATGGGAAGGAAGTACAAAATCAAAAACTCCCAGCCCCTTACACACCTTCATAATGGATAAAATATGCAAATACAGTCACCAGCATTCCCAGGGAGTTTAACTTGTAAATGACTGAGTGTTATTGGAGCTGACTTTCAGATGAAAAATTTAGATAAGATAGCAAAGCCATTTTTCACAGTCTTCCTGATGTGGTCCTGGAGTTGATGTAGGAGTGAGAAATTATATACTTCATGATGCAATAAAAATGTTTGAGCATTCCCCCCCCCCACTAACTTGGTTTATGAGGAATGATATACATGCCTGCTGAAATACTGAGCAAATGTCATCCACTCAGGGTGTAACCCAGGGATGTATTACTCCCAGGGCTTGGGAAATCCAAGGCTTCTTTCTGGTGCCTTTTCAAAATGGAATCCAATACCACACTGAGTTACTTTTTCTTGTTAGAATGCACTAGTTGCCTCCTAGAGATACGCTAGATGTTATCTCGGGGCTCTTGGGCCTTGAAGTAGAGAAGAGAAACCCTACACTCTTCAATCCTGCACTTTATATTGTAATTAAAACTGTGTGTATTTGGAAAGGTCGAAGTCAAAAGGTACATATTTTCATTTCTGAAGGATTTGACACTGAAATTAACTCAGTTTGAATTATTTTCATTTTCCTACAGAATGTAGCATTCTTTTCAGAAAACATTTGTCATATATAGAAGACAAGCATTATCGGTCTTTGAGTCTTCCAACTACACATTTACTTTCTAGAATGTTCTGCTGTGAATTTTCCCAAACTAAAGGAAAAGAGATTCTATAATAAAAGGCTGAATCCAACTTGTAACTCCTATTTTTTTTTTTCTTTTCTTGCTTGACTTTATTTTTGCTGAAATTCATCTGTGATCCTAGCTTGCAGACAAGATAGACTGAATTCTCAGATCTAGCACAGCTTTATTGAAATTTTGCCACATAACTACTGAAGTAAGAAAATCATATACACTAAGAACCTAACATTGATGCTCTTCATCAATAGCTGACATCAGTAATCAATAGATCTTCGTCTACAGACAGCTTTGCTGGAGTCAGGCAAGTGTTTTTTGTTTTTTGTTTGTTTGTTGGTTTTTGTTTTTTTTAAATATAGATAATGATGTCAGTTAGGCAGAAAAAACCAGCAGGTCCCTAGTAGATATTAAGAGATTATATGACACATGCAAATTGTAAAAAAAGCAACTTGGATCATTACAGAATTCTCTATGTTCTTAGAAAGCCTTCCTGCCAGCCTTTTTGAGAAACAAATAGTAAGTAATAATAGTTCATTCATTCAGAACTTACTGAACCTCTATGGTGGGCCTGTGGCATTAACTACATCTCAGACACTGTGCCCTGGGTGACATATGCCACCTGATCTAATCAAGAGCAGACTTTAGGTCAAATATTTCCTTTATCCTCATTTAGTAGATGAAGTGAATATCACACATGTAGGTCGTATGACAATTAAATAATCCAACACCAGACAAAGCTCTGCTCTTCTGCCAAACCAGTGGTCTTACCTACTCCATTTTACTGCTTTACTCGCTGCAAAAATTGCAAGTTCTGAAGGTAGATTGAAACCACTCAGCTCCATTTGATAACCTGGGTCCTGTCACCCCATATCACAGTTGTACAACTATAGATCAGAAAGGAAATTTTTGCCAAAAGTTCATAGTTAACCAAGAACAGGGCTGGGACCCGAACCCAGATTTGTACAGATTTGAACTGCTACACTATTCTAGCAATTTTTCTGCGATTTTGATGTCATCAACCTGAGTCTGTGGATAAACCCTCCAGAGAGATCAGGGGGAGAATCCTTCATTCTGCCGATCCTTTCAGTATCTAGATGTCCATGGAACCAAAGCAAGGTGCCAGGAAAAGTCACAGGACGGGAAATCTCACAGGGTGTGAACATGCTGCATCATCTTCGGCCTCTCTGCCCACTCTTCTGTCTCTCGGGCACTCTGAGCCCTTCATATTTGAAACCCCACAGGAGCTTACTCTTAGTGACAGCCCTGAGATTTCTGCACTGTCAAAAACTTCCACAAAATTGAGACCACTGTCTGCCAGCCAGTGAAGACTTCTGGAGTAAAGAAGGTCTAAGTATCTATGAAAAATGCTGAAGGACAACATGTTTCCCTTGCTCATCTTCTCATCTCAAAGTCTAGTATTCAGTCATGGGCATGTGGTCATTGCCCATCTCTACTTGGAAAATGGCATATGTATGAATATATGCATATGGCAAATAACAATATTGTTTTAGGCAATAAAAATAAAGGCCACAGAAATTGTTAATTATGTACCAAGTCCTGTGCTAGAATCTGACCTGCATTATGGACTGACCATCTCACAAGCAGTTTATTGCTATTTCTTGTAAAGAAGTTCAATCCATAGTCACAGGGAACATTGGTTCATTTATATCAAATTCCAAGCCCAAACTATAAAATCCCAAAATTTTCTATTGTAACCCAAAAAGCAAAATAATTATAGATCCAAAGTAATTTTTCACATGATGTTTTAGGTATTTTTTATGTTTAGTACAGAACATAAATTTCTAAAATTTTAGGGTATTTAATCAAAGCAGGAACTCTTATAAAGCATTCTTGTGTCCTGTCTCCTGAAATTGTGCAGTGTGGGATCATAGACCAAGTGCAGTATCACAAGGTGAAAGCACCATAAGGAATCAAGATTCCTCCTGTCCATGCCAATATGATCCTGAAATTATAAGCAAATCCAGTAAGAGTAATGTTTCATGACTGGCTTGTTCCATGATCATAAAGTTTCATGAACCATAGGAGTTACTTAAAGTGCTCACATCTGCTTACCAGAAATATAGTCTTTCTTTCAAGCATTTTGGGGAAATAGAAGGAGCTCCACTCCTTAAACAATGAAGTACCACACAGAAGCTTATTTTAAAATAGGCTGGAGAGAACAATGGAATCCTTACAACAATTTATCATTTCAAACTTCCTTTTAACTGTTTCTTTTTCATTTGCTTACCTTACAGAATAGAAAGGGGAAAAAAATCATTTCACCTGCATAGAGCACAGCACACAGGCAAACTTCAAAATAGCCATACGCAATCTGATTAAAAGCTAGGCTATTTTTTTTTTTTTTTTTTTTTTTTTTGGCTTTGAAAATCTTTGTTACAAATCTTAAGCCGAAGAGTTCTTGAAGAGTTCTTGGTTTGATGAGTGTATATAGATAAAGCACTGTTTTTCTTGAGAACTTCAATTTCTGATGCACACAGTGATGTCTTTCAAAGTTTGACCTTCCATACACTTACTCATCACCCTTCTGAGAGCTGACATTTTACTCTGACTCTCTCCACATCAGCCTTCCTAATGCTGCAACCCATTAGTACAGTTCCTCATGTTGTCGTGTCCCCCAACCATAAAATTATTTTCATTGCTCCTTCTTAATTGTAACTTTGCTGCTGGTGTGCATCACAGTGCAAATACCTGGTATGCTGGTCCTTGGTGATCCTGTGTAAAGGGTAGTAATCCACAGGTTGAGAACCACTGCTCTTCATTATCTATCATCTTGGGCCACTTACCCTCACAGTTACTCTTCAGAGGGCATGAATCTTCTTTTTCAAGGAGATGTGTTCTACCCAGTTGCTTCATTGCACAGCAAAGGCACCTATCACTTTCCTAATTAGACCCCAACTTTAACATAAGATCACAAATATCCTCTGCAATGAAGAATAAGGTGTGAGCTACAGAAAAGATGACATGGTTCCAAGTGCTCAGGAAGTGTTGCCGTCCATCTAAGGGATAACACGTGGTTTTTAGGCTGAGATTTCAAAGTCTTTCCAAGTAACAATGCCCTGTTTTCCTGTGCCAGAGCCTTGCCATATGTGCACTTTAGTGATACTGGCCCTACCTGGTGATTCCACATTGTCTGCCATGAGTAATGTATAGAAGTATGATCAATTACTCACATGACCTATATAATTAGAGAATCTTTTAAAATTGTTTCGAAAGCCCCATCTATAGAGACTCAGGTTCTCTAGGACCAGGTAATAACACTTATAACAAGTTCAGAGCTGATGCTATGTGTACCCGAGGTCAAGACTGACTCACTTGTGCTCTCAAATTCCAAAGCCTTAGGGTGGTCAGCCATGAGAAGCACTAAGATGGCACTTCCTAGCAAAGGTTGGTTTGCAGAAACCACACTGTCTAAATGGCAGGTTATCTTCTTCTATGAAAGCAGGAAAAGTAGAACTTGTGTAAAGGCTCCTAAACTGATAACAAGCCAACTCTGGTTCATGCAGACCCATCTCATTCCCAAAACTTCCTGATCTAGGAGAGCTGCTCACAGTATGAATATAGAGAAAACCACTCGCGGGGCCAGCTGTAATTCTGTTTAAGCATGTCTGAACCTGCTTTTTTTTTTTTTTTTTTTAATCACTCCCCATCGTCCCTGAAGATTTCCTCTCTTTCAAAAAAAATTTAAACCTAAAACCACATATGATTTCAGTAGCAAAACTAGCAATCTTTAAAGCAAAAAACCCATGCATTCTGTTCTTAATGTAGTCCCATATTGTCTGTCATTTTACCCATCTTCCTATGCAAGAAAAGACAAAAGTAAAATATTAACAGCTCACTAAAATGGAGTGAATTTTAAAATCACCCAAAATCCACATTGCTAATACCATATTCATGCCTTTAATTTGCTTATCCATATGCCATTACATAGAAAGCCAAATGTCTAAAGAACCCCAAAGCAAACAGCAATGATAGGCAGGAAAACAGCAGTGACAACCTGAAATGTCCAGAGCACAAGCAAGTAAGGTAGTGTAAATCAGAAAATGGGAGGTTGGACAGAGAACTTCAGAAGTCTGCTCTTATCTAAAGAGAGGCCAGGCTCTAATTGTGACCATGCTAATGAGCGCATATCTGGGATCGTTTCTGTTTTCTGTTTTTTAAGTCTTGGTCTTCTTTTATACGAACTTTAGTTTTAAGTTAAAATACAAATGCTATATGTGAACTATATACAGTCTGTTTTCTGGGAGCGGTGAGGTAGTACACACTTTCAAACTCAAAAGAGGCTGCTGCATCTCTGAGTTCAAGACCAGCTAGGTCTACATAGAGTGTTACAGGCCAGCTAGGGCTCTATAGTGAGACCCTATCTCTAATAAATAAGTAAAATTATAATCTAAATGAGAGGATTTACCACTGAAGATCATACCTATCTTTGAAAGACTCTGAGATGTCTCCAATTCAAGAATGAGCTGACTCCAAGTCAGTCAGCCTTTTGAAGGATCTAGCCTCCCTATGGACTGTCTTAATACTTACAGTATAAGCAAAAATCCCTTGTCCTTCACATATGCTGAACTTCAATTATTGTTCCTTTGGGTACGAAAGAGGTTGTCAGAAACTGCTCTGTTTTTCTATGCTCCAACTTCACCAAAGCAGAAGTCCCTAGACAGAGATTTAATTGCCATGCAACCATTTCTCCAATAAATAATGTTTTCAATCTAGAATTTCAGATTTGAAATCAATTTTTAATAATTAATTTATACAAACCACATAGGATTTATTTCAGTAAGAATGAATATGTGATGATATATATTCAATATATATATATACATTCAATACAGTAAAATTAAGACAGCAACTAGTTCTTTAGGTTCAGTGACCTCTTTTAAGATATCCAAGGTAATTTTTGAAATTTGTCAACAGTCCTGAAAGAAATATAATACAACCAAAATTCAGTGTTATAATTGGGAGTTCTTGGGAAACAGTTGATAAGTATTTGATAATGAATAGACACAAGGCAGAGAAAGTATTTCATCTAATTTCGCAATAAGATAGCAATAGGCCCCCTCACCCTTGTGCTTATCAGACAGCAGTTGAAGATGATGCTGATAGAGTATCACTCCACAGCGGCCAGTAAGCGTGCAGCCCAAAGAAAGAGATAGGCAGGTAAATGGGAGCATCATCTGCTACCAAACTCTCAGTACAGCTTAGTATCCTAGATCAAGATCTATGTGGAGGGACGGAGAAAGAGAAAGCTAAGCCTTTAAATGGGACTTCGTATATACGAAGATTTTACCCATAGGAGAAAATGAGAGAATGATACGAAAGATAAACAAATTCTCATCATATAAATGTAAAGGCTCTTTCTGAATATTTGCTCAGCTGGTCTATCTAGTCTAGGGTAGGAAGAGCTAGTCGCCACCCAGGCAGCTTGAGAACACAGCAGAGGACTTGGGACGCGATTGTTCATGAAGCCTGCTGACATGATTTCCCCCCCCCCGCCCCCCAGGACTGCAATCAACTACAATAGCATGTTCTCATTGGGAAAGTTCTATAATCATCCTTAGCATATCTATCTTCCGTTGTGTTATCATTATTTAAAAAAAAAACATAAACATGCTACCCACCCATATTTCCCCACAGAAATGATATCAGAAAGCAAAGTCTAGGCAATTGCTTGAGTTCCCACATTTTAAAGAATTTTAAGATTGAGTCACTGAACATATAGACCAGGAATCACAAAACATGGTATAGTGTAACAAACAGTATTAACTGAGGGGGAAAGGCAGCACTTCCTAAATGCAGAGTCAATCTCTATGAGGTTGTGAAGATTTTTATGGATGAGGAAAATGAAGCTCAGAGTAGTTTAGGAATTTACTCAAAGTTAGACAAGTAGTGGAGAGTCAATTTGAAACTTGGTCCCTTGATGCTCCATCAAAAGCTCTTAGCCACATGACTTTGCTGGCCTTTCGGACTACATTGATCATTTTAATGTCTACCTTCATATTCCCCCCACTTTACTAATGCAACTATGGATTGTGGATATGTGCCTTTCCTAGCATCTCTTAAAGTATGAACTAGATATAAAATTAATGACATCCTGGGGGCCACAATTCTTCCCTTGAATATCTTGCAAAGAATGTGGTTTATGAAATCTTTATATCTAGTTGAAATGTGTTTACTAAGCTCTTCCAGGAAGCCCATTTTGCTTTCCATTACACACAGGCAGTTCAAGTTGCTATAGACCTAAGAAGCTTCCATTTCAAGTGCCTCTTCCCTTCATGGCATCCCCTAACTCTGGCAAATGAAGTACCTGGTCCATTTCCTTTTCCAAGTTGCATCAGATAAGAAAGTTTCAGATCTCACCAGGAGTCCAGTTCCAGCCACACTGCTACTGTGTATCAGGGTACAGAACATGTGTCTCTGAAAAAGTACAAAACTATGTTTATCACCTAGACACTTTACATTGTAGCCAGTAGTGATGCATTCCTAGAATACTAGAACCTCAGAAGCTAAAAAATAGGAATATGGAGTTCAAGAATGGCCAGGACAACATGGCTGCACTGTGAGGTGTCTCCAACACAAACAAAGGAATATGTAAAAAGAAGCTTCACACTGCAAACTTGCATTTTGGTAAACATCCCCAAAGTATAAAGAAATGAATAATCTCTGGGAAAAAAATTATACTGTAAACCTTCGTTTTCCTCAGTGGAACAAAGCAAGCTACCTCATGATGGTGACCATGTAAAAGCATTTAAAGATTCTTCAGTTATAAAAAGAATGTGTACATAGTGACGGTTAAAATACACCTACACGCGCATGCACACGCACGCACACACATGTGCACACACACACACACACACACACACACACACACACACACACACACACACACACACCAGACACCTATGTCCTCAGGAGCAGTGTAGGGCATATTCTCCAAATACCAAGGAGCATAGAGGTGACAAAGCAGGAAAGAACAGGTGAAATTCACTGTGCCTCCCTGGAGGAAGTTAGCTGGGGAGGAGACAGTGGGTTTCCATAGTGATGGTAAAGGATAGAGCAGTAAATCAGTAGGATAGAAAGGGACCAGAGTGCACAGGAAGGAGAAAGTGGACCCTGCAATATTCCATTATGCATCAGTGTTGAGATGATGCAGCAGGAGACAATGACTCCTGCCCTAGCAGAAATTCATTTGCCAAATTGTCAAGAAATCATAAACACTAAAAAAATAAAAATAAAAACCCTCAAGCAGGAGAATCTTGCTGATAAGGTAGTAAAAGTATACCTTTAATATCACTGTTACCAGAAACACCAAATGTGCCCTTTTGAGCATCTAAGTTGAAAGGGAAATCTGGGATCCCCCTTTATTTGTCCAACAAATAAAGATTTTAAGAGTAGACTCAGAAGAAAAGAACTATGGGTCAGTTAATCTGTAAATCACAGCTGCCTTGAGGAAAACAGGAGAAAAAGAAAAGAAGAGCCATGCCTTTGTCATAGGCAGGGAGGTGCAGCAAGCAGTCACAGGCAAAAGGAAGGTAGCTCCAGAAACTGAAAAAGCCCTAAGTACCAGAGAGAGAGCTTTACTGGCCAACACTGAAAAGAAAAAGACAAGAATGAAGAATGAAACAAAGGTGTGCCTTTCCGGGTCACACTCAGAACGGAGGCAGACCTCACAGAGCCTTGTGTCAGTTTTGCAGCAATTACCCCAAACAGTGACTCTGTGAAGGAAAATCACAAGCTCTCACGAAAGGAGGAAGTGCTCCTCCCATCTCTTAAACAGGACATTTGGTGAATCCATCTTCTGAAAGGGCAGTCCTTCTGCAAGGTGATTGACAGATTCAACTGGAGAAATTCTTGTGTTTTCAGTGGCTTGCAATATTGGTCTCTACCAAAGCTATATGTAGATTTTATTCTCCTGACCAGAAAGAAATAGCCAGATTTTTTTTTTTTTTTTTTTTTTTTTTTAATGAGCCTCAACAGAACCCTGATCAAGGCTATTGTAATAGAATGATCAGGTATCAGAGTTTGAGCATTTTTCCAAAAGCCAAGTATACATAGAGCATAATGGGCAAATCAGAGGTTCACAAAGACACCATTAATACTCCAGGGTCTCAGCACACAGACAGGAATAGCTAGGCATGCATTTCTAAGTAGAAAAACACCACTGTGCTTGAGTACATGGGGAAAATGTCAAGTAGGTTGTACATTTCAAACACTGTATGAACAGCTAGTTTTTTGTACAGTGGGATCACAGTAGATTCTGTTAGATACCACTTGACCTTAACTATCAGAAAGGAAAGAAAACAAAACAAAAGGATCTACATTTTCATGTTCAGGATAATTTTTTTATTTTAAAATTTTTTAATAAACCTATGCAAAACCAGGCATGTCATGTTGGAGTTAAAAGAAGTCACTGATTATATTACATCATAATATATAATAAAACAGAAAATATGTGATTCAACCTAGTTTCATGGGAGGGGGTTGATAATCTCAAATGAACTGGGCTGCTAAAGAGTCACATGGAGAACTGTTTAGAAACTGTGAAGTCTCCACTCCAAGACTTTCTAAAGCTGTCCTGTTATAACCAGTGACACAGGATCTACTGTGAGTACACAACTCGCTGCCGGCCCTCAAATCTTCAGGCTTGAAGGACGGCTAAGAGTCACTGATGAGCAAAAGATGATCAACAGAACAGTACTGGAGGGAGAATGTGAAAGAAAGGCTAAGGCCAGCACCAGAAGCTGTGCACTTAATACGGACATAAGATGAAGGCACTATGAAGGGAGGGGCCTTCTCAGGAAAGGACTCACAGGACCATTCTAAGTCTTACAACAGAACTTTAAAAACTGCAAAAGGTTTCAAACGATGATTTTTATAAAGGAGGAAGACCTTTGTGTGGGCTCTTGAGGAAAGAAAGTGAGGGCAGGTTTGCATTCACTAACATTGGGGAGTGTAATGATGGATAGATCGTTGAGAGAGACATTTAGACTATTCAGATAAACTCTATGAGCAGATATAACTCACAACCCACACTTGCTGGTGTTTGCTGTTGCTAAACTGTGTGATGGAATCTTGCTTCTATGTGACTTGGGTTCCTTTCCCAGGACCCATACGGTAGTTCACAAAATTCTGTAACTCCAGGTTGAGGGAATCTTAAGCCCTCTTCTGGTCTCTGAGGGTACCAGGCATTTACATGGTACAAACAAAACACATAATCACGTAAAATAAATACATCTAGAACATAATTAAAAGCTAAAATGCGTAGCAAAGGCCTGATTATCAAGGCTCAAGGGGAAAATGAGTTTGAGTCCAGCCTGGTCTATGTAGTCGGACCTTGCCTAAGTAAAAATAATCATTATAATAATAATAATAATAATAATAATAATAATAATAATAATAGTTTTATGGTTTTACTACATGGAAATATATGAATTTATATAAAATTATTATGTATTGAATATCTCAGAAAAAATTATATTTCTGTCAAAAAAATTTTACAAGGGTGATGAGCTGTTTAGAACATATAAGTGGAGACTTGCAATGTTCTAAGCCCAGAGGAAAATTATTTGGGGCTACTATTAGCACCCTCAATATTTATTCTATCTCCTTGTGCATGCCCTAACATTCCTGTGACTATCAGGTAAACCCTTTTGGACTTAATTAAGGAACTACCAAAGTTTCTACCAAACCCCAAATCTAAGAAAGCCATCAGATAGCATCTACAATCTGTCACTGAAATATATACCAGCTTGGCTGCCACTACCTTTGTATTCCACCAAGGCATGAGGAAAACTTTGGTTAAGAACATCTTTTAGTCTTGAACTATTAAAAAAAAAATTTAAAAAATAAACGAAAACAGAAGACTATTGCATGTTTTCACTTCAAGGCCAAGGAAAGTTCACTTAATAAAGAAGCTGTATTCCCCAACAATACAAAACTTTCCCAATGTGTCACCCCACAGGCAGCAATCAGTGTAGAGTAAAGGCCTAGGAGGTTGACCAATTCTGACAAGACAGGAAGAAGAAAGTTAACAGCTTTGGTAGAGAAAACTGTTAACCATCATGAAGTGAAAGACCTGATCCTTATACCCCAAGAGCTTATGGGGAACACCCAGGTCCAAATCTCAAGTACAACTCAGAAGCAAAACCTCCAAATGACATTTTAAGACTCATGATTTTCTACAAGTTTATTTGCTCAATGAGAAATAAATAATGCAAAGTCTTTTTAAATCTGTATTTCTATGGAGTTCCTCATACAAATAAATACCCAAGCCCAAGGCAGGGAGAGTGATACTCACCATTTGTCTTCATTTCAGATGCTGTATGAATGAACTCTGGTTGTAAGTCAAAGTTCAATAAAGGCAGCAGAGACAGCCACACTTGACAGTAACACCCCATGAACAGAGCTAAGAACTAGTAATCTTCCTGGGCTGTACATCAGTGACTCACCACTGGTATCAATCTATACCAGTGACAATCCTGGAAGGGCTGAGAACTCGCCCATTTTATAGATGACAAAAGGAGATGCTTGGGGAAATTCTACCACATGCCTGAGAGTACTCCATTGCTTAATAACAATAAAGAAGTAGTCAACATTAGTGTTTATTGGAGAAGGATTCAACATGAGACACTGGCATAACAAATACCTAAAGCAGAGGATGTAGCTCAGCAGCAGGAAACTCCTTAGCACACAAGGAGCCTTAAGTTTGATCTCCAGAACCACAGAAATAAATGAAAGCTACTGTGTTTGTGAGACCAAGAAAATGTGGCCAGAGGTATTTAAAGCGCCCAATGTAACGAATTCAAAGCGGTGATTACCAATTAGTGTATCACTCTCCTGGCTGATGGATGGGGCTAAGCGCTGGATCTCATTTGAAAGGTGGCTGCTCTTGAGTTGATTAAATATTCTTTCCAAAATCTTGTTTACATTATTAATTTCCATAGCAACCCTGTCTTCACGAACATGTAAACCTATACCTGGTCCCTCAAGAATTAACACATATTTTTAATCAAAATGGTCTGAAATAAATTATTATTTTTATAGATATTTATTACCAGTATTAATTCTAAATACATAAGATTTTAAAATGAGGAACATTGAAAGTATGCAAAGACAAGTGTTTTAAACATCAAAATATCTACAGATTACATTAGGACTCAGCAGACTTCTAATTACTAAAATTGGATGAGCCACTTTAGTTTGTTTACCTAAATAATGTAAAACTTCAGGGAAGGTAAAGATTTGTCCAAAGTTTACAAGTTTCAGCAATAAACTAAAATTGTCTTTTATGAAATACTAAAATGAAAGTAGTCGCCATTAGAAAATTTGACACATTGCTCTCTTATGGTCCAAATTATAGTAACAGAGATTTGTGTATAATAATGCACATATAATTATATGCTATATAAACAGTTTAATTATTTTATACATGACCGGAATTTTTTAAATTAAGTACCTGCAGAACTTATATGTGAACTTCTGTATCAGTTTTGCTACCCTTCAGTTGACACAGCCCAGTTCTTAGTGTCTACAGAATGGCAAAAGCAGATCGAAGTATTCATGTTGTTAGTTTTCTAACCCTCCCTCTCCACTCCTCCCCTCCGTGGGGTGTATATGTGTGGTGTGTGTGTGTGTGTGTGTGTGTGTGTGTGTGTGTGTGTGTGTGTAGGTCTGTGTAAGAATATGCATGCACACAGTGAATCTTAGTGCGCATACATGTAGAGGTCAGAAGACAAGCCCTTCTGTTTCTCCTCACTTGCTGCCCCTCTCAAGCCTGAAGAGGCTGGCTGACCCAGCACTGTGCTTCACCACGGCTGCTCGTGTTGGGTTTTCACATGGGTTCTGGGGTGTGGCATGGAGATCCTCATGGTTTCAAGGCAAATAATTTACTGAGGTATCACACCAGCCCACTGTGTCCATGTTCTATAGATGTAAACACGTGGGCTTGATTTTAGGCCATCTGTTAACACCCTTTGCTTCACTCTTCAGTCCTTACAAGCTAGCTGCTTTTCAACACCTACTATGCAGAGAGGCTAGACTTGGCTCAAGTGTTCCTTGCAAAACGTCACTGGATCTTATATTCCAGGAACCACTAGGCATCTGTTTACACAGACTCAGACAGCTTCAACAGCTAACTGACACAGAAGGATACTAGAAATAAACGGGGTGGAAAAAAAACCAAAAAACAAAAACCCAAAAATCAGAAGCATGCTTCAGGGCAAGTCTATGGCCAGGGTGAGCCTACATCATAGACTAGCTATAAATCTCAGCTTGGATTTGGTTGTGTTACTTCTCTAGTTTCTTCACACTGACAATGGAGGCAATGCCAAGTCCCTGCCTCAAAGGGTCTGTAAAGATAAAAAGGAGATGATAATGTAAAACTTTCTAGGAAATGCCTGACACTCAGCATAAACATAATGAATACTGGCTGCCTTGAGATTTGTATGAATATGTCATTACTTTATACACTAGAGAATACACTGGGATGAGCTATAGAAATGATGCTCCTAAGAATGCTGAGAAGAACATATTCTGAATGTGCAGAAGTTGAGAGGAGAGATGAAGAATTCTTGAGGAACATGTATTGCCCAAGAGAGATGGCCAAGGAAATTGTGAAGTGACTGTTTAATATCAGTGTCAAATCAAATGGGACCCTGGCCATGATAGTGGGCTGATGGTGATCATCACCATCTTCATCCATAAAGTCATGTGTTATGTCATATCTTGGCACAGCAATGCTCATCTGTTACAATTACCCTTCTCTCTGATGGGAGAAGAAAGCAACCGAAAAGCAGTTTCTAATATTCTGGTAAGTGCCTCCAAATATTTAATGTTCTGGACCGTTCTCCAATTTAAAGCATATAAGACCTCTGGGGAGGATGCCTCCCATAAAAACACAATATCAGGAACCCTAAAAGTAAAGTTAAAAACATGTAAGAAAGGGGAAAAACTTCCAAAATGTCATAGAGTTTGTCTTGTGTTGGCTTCTACGTGAGGCGCAGGGTCTACCCTTAAGAGCATAACATGGTTCTTAAAATGTTATTTATCTAATATAGAGAGAGCAGACACACTGGACATCCTTGTACACAGATTATGCCATCTGTATGAGGAATGCTGAGAATAGCTGCCCTGTTTTTACATGTGGTAATGACAGCATGGTCAAGATTGATTTTAATAAAAGTTGGCTGAAAGAAAGAGACTCTAGAATGCAGATAGATAGAAAAGAAATCCATATAAGGCAGACTTTTTAAGAAATTTAGTTTTAAAAAGGAGAAAATGCATTATTTGTCAAACTTGCTTATCAAATACAGTTTCAATAAAATATCATTAGTCTCTGGGTAAACTGCACCCAGAAGTGAATGAGATCTTGAAATAAGCTGATTAGTCTGTTAATCCAGAAAATGCCTAGTTTATCACGTGTACAAAGACACTGCCAGTGAGCTGGAGTCTTGTAAAGAACTGGCCCAGGAAAAGCCACCAGACTCAATTAACTCACAACTGATGAGATACCTTTAGATTATGTTGGCTCACAGGTGGATTTGTACAACATAAGACACACAGCATGCCATTTAAACATTCATGGGCATAAATATTTTAAAGAGTATGTCTTTCTTTTTCTCTCTTTCTTTTTTTCTTTTCATTTACCATAAGCTTTCTCAAAGAAACTCGGGACAAGTGACTGAGGTGCCTAGTTAACATATTAATAGCGATGCTGGCCACCAGGCTCTCATCCCTTAAGTACCAGTTACAGAGTCCTAGGCCCTCAACACTTCTCCCCCTCTAAACCTGCCCAGTCACTGAGCGTCCCTTCTCTGACATTTCATTTCCTAGGTAATCTCAGTCACTCTCTTGGACTTCTTTAGAGTCTACTCTTTTTTCTCTTCCTTTCTTGCTCCCCATCCCCCATAATGTCACACTCTATTGGTCTATCATCCCGGCCATGTTCAGCCTGGACTCTTCCAGATGCCTCTAGCTGAGTTCTCCCCAATATCTACATTAAAACCTTCCCCTCAACCATACTTAGGAGTGGTCATCTTCTCATTTTTATTCAGTCCTTGGCACCAGGAGTGGAGGGACCCACCATTCCTCACCAAAACTCAAGAGTATGCATCTCAAATTCTTCTTGCTATTTCCCATCACACTTGATCCTCTGGCTGATGCTCACCTGAGACATGACTGTCAGTTCTGCAAAGTCACACTTCAGGGAGTATCATGTCCCTTCTTAAGTACAACACTAATTATGGAAGTAACCCGCTTAGTCTCTTGCCCCAAAGAGTTAAACATTTAAGTAGACTTCCCCAGAATTCACTGCATTTCAGAAGATAAATTCATGGCATCTTAGCTGGCAGCACAGAACCCTTGAAACCCCCACAGGCTTGTTCCTTTAATGAGGCCAGATCAAGGTGGCAGCAGCTATTTGGCAAGCAGATTCAGGGGGCTCCGATTTGTACTTCTGTTGTTTCCGGAAACTGTTGATAGTGTGCCATATCCATCTGTGACATATAGCATACAGGTTATTCTTAAAAGGACATATGTTTAAGTACAGTGAAAAGTCCATTTAGTGGAGAGGTGTGATGGCCCTCCATACACTCCAGCATAGCCCTAAGTGGGTGTCTGTTCACTCTTTCTGTACACACCTTGTTAAGAACTACCAGGTGTCAGGATTCCCAACAGGATCAGGCATCGTTTGGGGATCCCACTGCACTCTTGTTTTTAGCAGAAAGACATATCTGATCCTCTGTCCTTCCAAAACCTAGCTCCACATTACATAGTACTAAAGATTGGTGTTTTAACATTCAGTTGAGAAATAATGGTTTCTAAAAATTTCCAGGGTTAGTCTAGTAATTATTGTTTCTTAGAATCACTGGAATATGTCAGGATAAAAAGCTGTAGATATATGCAAGTAAATAGTTTAACAGGAGAGTATGCAAGTGATATCCTCCTAAAATCCCATTCTCAAAGTGAATTAATCACACTACTTGAGTATGAGTTTCCTCTAAAATGGGTCACAATACCTATCAAAGATACATGCATTAAACCATTCAGTATTGGGCTGAAACCAGAGTAAGCCACTATACACTATGGATTTAAAAAAAAAAAATAGATTCCAAGAAGTCTATAAAACAAAGCTCATTATAAAGCTGTAAACAATTTTCCAGCAAAAACAGCCTTTTCCTTCTCACTCAATTATTTTGACTTAATATTGAACTGCTGTGGATTAGGCTGAATTTAATGAATAAATTAGAATTAAATACTGCATTACTTAATAATTTATTTAATTCTAAGGCACCTTCAATCTCTAATAGCCTTTCTATAATTACAAAAAGACTAAAAAATAGAATACAGAAAATACGTGTGGTAATTATAAACTGCATCCACCCTAATTTTGAAAATGTTTAAATGTATTGAAGTGGTATAGCAAAATTTAACGGCATATCACACCAAAAAGTCTATAGTAGAAGAACATGGTGTCAGCCAGATAAGAGGCCTTCTATCAAGTTGCAATCTACAGAATAAAAATCCTTTAGAATATCTTAGAATCAAATAGTTAAAAACTCATGGCCTGTACAGACTCCTTTGGGAGAAATCCATTATACACACACACACACACTCACACACACACACACACACACACATACATATATATGAACTGCTGCAAGTATGTACATTCAACTTGCCATCTATTTGAGCAGTAAAACATCATCAAGATATATTGCAATAAACACAGAGCAGAGACATATTATCTAAATATTATCTCTTATTAGAATATAAAGTCTCCAGAAGGAGGAGTTCCACCTCCTTGAACCAAGCACTGGCCACAGGGATCTTAAGATGCCAGGAAAGCTGCCTTGACAGCTTCTGAAGATTCTTGTCCCACCTCCCATTACACCATAAAAGTGCTGGGATCACAGGTCCATACCACTGTTTCCAGCTTATGTGGGTTTTTCGGATCCAAACTCAGGTCCTTATTCTTGCAAGTACTGTACTCACTGAACCAGCTATCTCCCCAGCAGAGAATCATGACTTTTGTTTCAAGAGAAATACTTTTTCATTCATTCATTTGTTTATTGTTGTTCTAAAGTTAGCCATGCAAAAGTCACAGGAGGAGTGGGGAATTTTCAGGTAACTTTGTCAACATGTGAAATTATTGAGCATTTACAATGCATGATAATTTGATAAATAGAAATTTTTAGTTATTAAACCCAATAAAAAGACTGAAAGCCTACTAGGAACTATTTATTCAGGCTAACCTTGGTAAAATAAATATATGCAATAAACAGAGCAGAGACAGCTTTAACTTTATATGTGGGACAGAAAGGGCCATTTCTTCTCAAACATGTATCACCCCATATGTGCTGTGATTTACAATCCCCAAAGCATTAAAGTTTAAATTCTGAATTGACTGTCTCAAATTCATTGGAATTCTGATCTAATAGTCTCTCCAAAATAGATGCAGGCTAGAAGACAATTTCCTAAAGTTAAAAGCCAGATGGCACATATCAGCTAAATATTTTTTCCTTTCTTGTTCAAAAGAAAATTTATGTTGGAAGTAGTGAATCAACTTATGTAAGATAAGAATTTAAGAGATCCTTACTCACCAATCCCAAACTTAGGATTCTATTTAAAGAAAACACACACACACACACACACACACACACACACACACACACACACACATACGCATGTGCATGCACTGACAGAGGAAACATTTCTTTGAGGAAATTCCCTTAACATTAAAAAAAAAAAAAATGTTTTCCCCCACTAAATTCTGCACAATCTAATAATCATTTTTTTTCTCATTAAACATTAGAATCTGTTAGAGCTAATCCTGGTAGTACCAAAATGTCTGATTATTCTATCAAGTACTCTGTTATTAAATGTGTTATTCAATATTAGGTTTTATTCATAATTTTCCATTTGATATTTTAAAATAGTGCAAAAAAAAAATCCAGTTCTACTATTGCTAATCTGAGCATGGTAGAAACCCTAGTTATTAGTGTAATATGAGACATTCTCAAGTTTATCTATGGTGTTCTCTCTCCTGCCATGGGCAGAAATCCTCCACAGCAGCCTATGGAGATGTTACTATACTGAGTCACACAGCCAAAAGACATTTAGTGGCTAAGAGGTGGCTAAGTTTGCTTTGTTCTCTCCATCATGGTTAATGTCCCTATTCTCTAGGATGAAAGGTGGCCACTGCAAATCCTTCAGTATACTGAGCCACAGTGGATTCTTGTCTCTAGTCAATACACACACTTAAGCTGTCCATGGGGTTAGTACTTCATATTATCCCATCTAGACCTAATAGTTAGAGACTATTGCTTTCTTCAAGCTATCTCCATGTTTGCTCATTGGGAATTTCCAAGTTGGTACCTTACATAATGTCCTTTGAGAATATCATTACTTAGAACAAAGGTTGAGTTGATAGGGACAGTCAGAATTGGGTTAAGAATGAAGATCATACTCAAGCCATGCTGTTTCCTAACTCAAGGCTATGATTTCGATCTGTTTGATGCACAGTGTCTATGTATAACAACCAATGAAATGAGCTGTGCATCTAAAATGAAAACTTACACAAAACCATATGTTTAGAAGTGAAACAAACACTCTCAAGACAAGGCTTAACTTTGCATTGCTGTCAGCAAGCCCTTCAAAATGGGAAACACTAGTATCCATGCCAAAAGCATACCTCCAAGCCCTATGCACATCCACATGTTGACTCGACCAAAGATTGAAGTGGTCACAGTTTGTCCAGTTGTGGACCAGGACATGATTAAAACAATTGCTGAACATCTCCTATTGTGAGTTAGACATCACAGGAACAGGTGGGATTCTAGGCAACCTAACCTGATACAGCCCTCATCATCCTGGAGCTTACAGTCTCATGGAAGTGTCATTGTTGGCTAAATTAAATAGCAAGCAGATACTGAACTGCCTCTGTGATCTCTGTGCACTAGGTCCTATTGGCTTTTACCCTACTATCAACTCATTTAATCTCTACACAGTGATCATAGGTATTTTATAGAGAATCTGCTGAGTCACAAAAATGCCTCGGGGCTGCTGAGCACCAGAGTTTCGTATGAGTCTAGAAGTGTGGTCTCCATGTTCTAGAGCTCAAGGACTATATCCTAGTCCTCACTCAAATATTACCAGAAAATTAATGTAAAATATTTCTACAACAAGTCCACTAAAGTAATACCTGGGGCACAATTGTAATCTCACTGAAGAAATGACTCTGGGGCTGACAAGATCACTCAGCCTTTAATGGCTGGGTCCACTACCAAAAGAACAAGAGGTGATAGTACAGTTGGCTGGCAAAGGAAGAACAGTGGAGAGCAGAGAAGAGAGGGGTTAGAGGGGTTTGCTAGCAGATAAAATAGCCTGCTTGGACCCACAGGAACAAAAGTCCAGAAAATGAGAGAACCAAGACTCAGCAGCTCAGCACAAATTATACAGGAGGGTAGCAGGACCCAAGAATGGCAAGTAGAGTAAGGAAAAAGAGGCTAACGTGAGCCTGGCTGGGAGAGTGAGAAGTCAGTGAGGGAAGCAGTAAGGGGCAGACAGCTAAACACATGCTTTCCAATACTCCTGCGGCTGTATCTACCCACCAGGAAAAGCTCTATCTACAGCAGTGCTGACATGGGACTCCCAGCATGGAGACCAACACGAACTAGCCGGATTGTTCCATGTGTTCCTGAATGTATCTCTGCAGTATGCCAGTTAGTCCCTGTGAAGTGCACTTTGCAGATGGTAGCTCCTCAGGTGGGCTCCTCCCAGGTTTGCCCCTCGGCCAGATGTGAACACCTGGACTTTACTGTGCAAAGGGAACTGTGAGCAAGGAAAGATTAAAAATAAGGCTATTCTCTTCAAAAATTTCCATCTGTAGGTGGGAGAAACAGACAGATATCTCACATAATATTGAATACCATGGGACAGTTGTTCACACTTAAAAAGCATTTAGGTGTTACTTCATGTAAATGTTGAGAAAGGAAAAGACTCCTGTTACTATCTCTTGGGAGTTAGGTTGCTTTTTTTTTTTTTTTCTTTAAATAACTTCAAGTCAAAAACACTTTTTCTTTCCTTTGTTTTATTTTTTTTTCTTTTTGTTGTTGTTCATAAAAACTTAGTTACATTTATGAAGACTTACCATAAAGAACCGATTGCTGAGCTCTGAGAGAGTGTCATACCCTGTATACATGCTCAGTCAGTCAGAGTGGCCAGCTCTAAGCCTCTGATTGCTTTGACCCTTATGAAATGCACACTGCCTCCCCGCCCCCACATTCCATCCTGGTTTCTGTTACTGTCTCTGGAGAAAGCAGAAAAACTTTGAAGAAATTCACTGCTGATTTACAGAAGCACTAAGCTTCAAGATCCTAATCATCATTGTCTTGCAAAACCATTTGTGCAGAAGCATGGTCCTAGGAGTCCCTGGGCTGAGGCTGTGGCCTTGAACTCCCAAGAGACTGCCATCAAGACCTCAGATTTGGGCTATTTTCTAGGCTCTTCCAGGCATCATCGGCATTCACATATATGAGACAGAGAAGGTAAGATTACATAATTAGCACAAGGCCCTGAGCAGGCCAGTGATAGATAAGTTAGTTATTTACCTAACTACCTAACTTTAAAAAAGAAAAGAAAAGAAAAGAAAAGAAAAGAAAAGAAAAGAAAAGAAAAGAAAAGAAAATCCAACTTTGAAATTCTCCCTCAGATACAAGAAGGTTTACCAAAGGCTATTTTGGAGGAGGGTGTGCCATTTGTTCTTTATCTGCAGAGTTTGGCAGGGTCATTGAGCAGACTTTGAAGACAAAACCCATGCTAATTTGTCCTGACAGTCCTCTGAAAGCACAGAAGTACACAGAGGTAGAAGGACCCTATGGCTGAGCTGAGTTTATGAAAAGACATTTGTTTTTAGCTCAACAGAAAAAAGCCTTTTTCAGGTCTCTGGACATTCCTGACTCAAGGAAAAGGCTCATTGGTCCAAGACAGTCATCGAGTATTTTCACTATCGAGTTATAAACTGGGAAATTATATTTCAAATAATCAGATCAATTGGATATCAACTAATACTGGTTTTATGAACTTATTAGCCTAATAGCATGCCAAGGTCACTAAGAGACTACATCTAGTTGTTTTCTCAATGAAACAGATGTGTTCTCTGGCCCATTTATCTCTTCAAATTCCAAGCCCTATCCTCACTGTGATAAGCCTTTCACAAAGAGCTCTTGTATAAAGCCCATGCCTGTGCTCACTGTCTTCTAACTCTAAAAGTTGATTGTTTTAATAGGGAACATAGCAATAGCCAACATTCTTAAAGTTCTAGTGACAAAACACGGGACTACCTTATGTGTCCAAAAGCCACCAATCCCAAAGACATCTCAGTGAGCAAAACTGAGGGAAAGTTTTAAAGAGAAGCAATTATAATCTCAGATTGCAAGAAAAATAAATGCCTCAAATACTGTTATTCATTAAATTCTTCTGACAACCCAACATTTATCTCTGTTCACACTGAATAACAGAAATGTTTCCTATTCTGTACAAAGAATGTACAAAGAATGAGTACTTTTAATATTAATACGATGTACTTCACAGAGTTGATCCTTTTCTTTAAAAATAAAGTTTGAAAAAGCAACGACTGTTACATTAATTACAAACCAATGTGAGGTACAAGAAATGATGCAAAGAAGCTGGAAGAAATAGGCACATGCACTTCAAAGCAGGTCTACTCTTGGCCCCCCAGGTGTTGCTCTGAAGATACACACTAACACTAAAACATCCATCTGCACATAGGTATCTGGTTTCTTCGATAATATTCAATTTGAATCAAACAGTAATTAAAGCTCTTAATTTGTCTGAGCACTGTTCCAAGATTAACTAAAGGGCTTAGGGGAGCCAAAGGAGGGGCAATCAATTAGGAACCTATTAAAATATCCAGAGGGGGAGGAGGGAGCTGAGCGTGGATGCACATCACAGGAACGGAAACTTGGGATTTGGAAGTGAGAATGCAACAGGAGAAAATGAGAAACGTTATGGAAAGAAAATGAATAATGGCTGGGCACGTAATGGGAGGGTAGGGAGACAACTGTACGACTCTAGGTCTGTGGCAGTGACAAGACCATCAGCTGATGGAAGAAATGGCCATTGTGCTGGTTTACTGGGAAGGATTTCCTTTTGCAACTGTTAAGTTTCACATGAAACACTAACCTCACAGAGAATTGTAGATAACAGTTGGAGCCATATCAGAGATAGAGACATGATTTGGGGAGACAGTTTTTACAACCTAATACTCACTATTGGAAAAAGATATCTCCATAAATTCAGACACATTTTTCTTCCTAACAGCAGCAGTGACAGAATCAGGACAGTGACTGTGTCTATTCACCCAGCAATCAAGGGAGATGAAGAAGATAAGGCAGACAGAGGGCAAAGGGGGTCAACACTGACGGAACTCACACCAAAGGTTCAATCTTCTTCTGGCATCGTGAGCTGAAATAGCTTCCCTTGTTAAGCTTAGTTTTTTCATCCAAAGAAAAATGAACATATATTCACATTATAATAATCTGAGAAACTCAAAATTAATGAAAAAACTAAGACCTGAAATCTTAGGTCAACTGAACAGAGTATGAGAGAACAGATAGAGTCCCACACAGGCTTCTGCCACACTCATATATAATAAAAATATGATATGCTGATACCTCACTTTTAGGGACGAATTAATGATTAGATTGGGATAACTTTAAAAATTCTGTAATATTCATATTTATATTTTAATTTTTGCATGTATTAACAATCAGGCAAGGAAATCATTAACTACATCTGGAAAAACTGCAGCACAAGAGCCTCCATCTCCCCTGTCATTTGTTCCTAATAGAATACAATTCTATTTTTTAAAAAAACGCCATTTCAGTAGCACACACAACTGATAATTGTAATGAGCCAGGCTGAATTGTCTGCCATTGCTAACTAACATTCTAAAACTTTGCTCATCATAGGAAAAAATATACTTATACTTCTCTGACATAAATGGATCTTGGGAAAATGAAGGGTAACAATATCATAAATAGTTATAGTACCCACTAACTAATCCCTTTTGCCAGATAGTGGGCCAGAGTCTCCTAGCCAATTGTCTATAAGTTTTACAACATCATGTATATGCAGTGAGAAAAATCTGCTGTAGAGGTGTGAATTTATGGGGGGAGATAAGAAACTCAGTTACTTAAATATTTTCTTCTTTAATAACACTACTACCAGTCTAAAAACATGCTTTTCTTTTTAAAATAGTTTATAAATCTAGATATTTATAAACAACAAATTAATATTAAGCTCAACTGCAGTAGAAGACATGGATTTAATGCTTTGGTTATACCTTAAAATTCAAGCTCTATTTTTGCCAGAAGACCTACACTAACCAGCAAAGGACACCTGAAGGTTCCATTTTCCATTCACCACTTCAAGCAGTCACAGAGGGCCTGGAGAAGCTATAACTAGAATATTTAAGAAAAAGTCCAAAGGGACACAATACTAGTGGGGTGGCCACTTAGAAATGCAGCCTTCGTGGGTGTGCTTTGTTACTTAACCTGCTCAGACCTCATATCCCTTCAGTTGGAACTCAAAATGGAAGTGAACAGGAAAACAGAGCTAAGGTGTCTCCATGAATGGTGCTCATCTCAGGCACTGTGGTAAGCATCATATAGAAAAAGACATAGTTGGGTGGTGGTGGTGCACACCTTTAATCCCAGTTCTTAAGAGGTAGAGGCAGGTGGATCTCTGTAAGTTTGAGGCCAGCCTGGTCTACAGAGGGACAAGGATATACAAAGAAGTGATGTTTCAGAGAGAGAGGGAGGGAGGGAGGGAGGCAGAGACAAAGAGAAGAATAATCCAGCACAGGAGCTATTGCACAGTCAACTCCCTGGCAGAACTATCACCACCACTGTGTTCAGTATGAACCATGAGAGCAGACTTAATGCTAATAGGAATAGTCACTGATAGACTATAAAATCAGTCAAAGTCTCCAAACTCCAAGTCTCTTATTTAGGAGAGGCTCTACATTTGCAATGTGCATAATATACCTAAAAGTAATTGTCACAGGACATCAAACACAAACAAACCACAAAACTAAAGTGTCCATATCACAGAGCCTATGACACAGGGAACTCATTTATGTCGGCACAAAGGTGCAGGAAACACTTAAGACTGGGCAATACTTACAAACTTCAGCACGGAGTAATCACAAGTGTGAAATAACTATAAATCAGAATGTAAGAGAGATGTTGTTTGAAACAATGTCTGAAATAAGAGGAAAGAGACCATTGAAAGAAGCTCTGTCTTTGAGATGCACCTTTCTCCAAGGTCAGATAGAAAGGAACTTTCTTTTCTAGGGAGAAGCAAACAAGACTACGAAGAATTGCTATGGCAAAGGGGGATGAACAGGTGGCCTGACTTGCCCTAGGATTAGCTAATTTTAGGAAGGGATTCTACAGAAAGGCTATTCTGCATTCAGGTACTTAGGTCAATATTTCAGAAGAAGACAGACAAGACCAAGAAAGTCCAAGAAATTTTAGTCTCAGTAGGTAGTTGTCCAGTGGGTACAATGTAGCCACGTGATTATTTATGGTACAGGAAATAGGGGTGTGGAAAGTCTAATTCTAGACTGAAGAAGTGTGTCACTGAGGGTGGACTTTGGGGTGTCAAGAAATTCATGCCACTGCTAGTGTACTCTGTCTTCCTCCTGCCTGGGAACAAATTGTGAGCCCCCACCTCCTCCTGCTCTTGTGCCTCCAGTCCAGGACCACTGACTGGAACGCTCTGGAACCATTAAATGTTTCTTTTAAGTGACCTTGGTCAGGGTCATAGTAATAGAAGAGTAATATCACAGGCAATCAAAGAGTTTGTCAGAGAAGAAACCATTTTATAATTTGAAGATTTTAAAATACATCTCATCTTTCCTTTGGTCTTTACTCTTAAAGACAACCTTTGATATTTACTGAACTTGGATGTCGAAGTGGACGTTCTTAGCTAAGACAGCCTACATCTCTTGGCAATCTGTTCCTGGTATTTTTGTTGGCTTCTCTCATTCTCTGAGTCAAAGTTTAACATATTCGGAATCCTTCCCACCACCTGTTTTAGTATATTGTTTGTTCAAAGCAATTTATGGACATTTGTGTTCCAGGACACATGGGGTAACAAGGCGCTGAACCTTGGGTGCTCTGGTCATGGCCTTTTTAGCTTTGTTGTTTAAGTACTTTCTGACAACATGTTGGTGGACATCATTTTCTCTAGAGAGACTGAAAAGCTATCAGATTCTGAAAGCTTTTGGGCCCAACTACTGAGGTACAATTTGTCTCTTAATCCAGGAATATCCCTTTCTCTTTAGCTTATAACAACCTAATCAAGAACATCCAGATTGATTCTACAATGCATAATTGAATAGCTGGGCTTCCTTTTTCAGATCTCCTGGCTCTGTAACAAGAATGTCCCTTTCTCAACAGCAGACACACTACCGTTTCTACACCCTTCTTCATTTCTTCTTCACAAATAAAACCTTATTTGTCATTTACCTACTGATTAGGGCCACATAACCATTCCACTCTTCACCCAGAGCATCAGCAGCTACTTGTGGCCATGTGCCGCTCATAGAAAGTATGAATTTGTGGCCACCAGCCACTTCAATGAGTTTCTGACTGCCAGTAGCTGCATTTTGGCAAAGCCTTAGAGTTGATTGGAATGGGTTTTGTACTGTTGTCACCGTTTGGGGTTCCCTTTTCCTTTTCCCTTCTCTTTCTTCTTCTTTTTCTTCTTCTTTTTGGGATTTTTCTTTTTTTGGCGGGGGGGGGGGGGGGGTTTCTATACAGAGTTTCTCTGTCTCGGAATTTGCTTTGTAGACCAAGCTAGTCTCTAGGTCACAGAGGTCTACCTGTCTCTGCATCATGAGTGCTTGGATTAAAGGCGTATAACACCACCCAGCTGCTTTTGGTTCCTTGAATGCACTTTCATTGGTCAGAATCTTTGCTTTATTTTGTTTATAAAATGGGGTCTGATGTTAAGAATATTTTTATATCCTAATATATTCTCAAATACAACAAAAATATAAATTGGCTAGCTGTACAAAATGAAGGCTAATAAGAGAATGAGGTAATGGTTCATTTATTTTCTTCATTAGCTACTGCTTTTCTTTGAAGAGATATGCATGGAGGAAATCTCAGAGTTTAAATTTGTCACTGGGTTTCTGGTTGTAATTGGATTTCCAATAAATGCTCTTTACCGTCAATAGAACTCACCCCTGCATACTGAATTCAAACTATATGAGGTGGTATCACTAGCCATGGCATGTAGCAGTTACTACAGATTTCCATACAGTAATGTGGACTTACTGCTAACAAGTTTCAAATAAATGTTTGCATTGTCTACCTAAACTACTGAGAATTGCATATGATGAATTTTCTGCTTGAGATATTTCATTCTAAGTAATATAGATATATATTGCTGGATTGCATGGAATGCCTCAGGAATCAGAGGAGTGTATATATATTCTTATCTCGGAGGGCAGGAAGCTCACAGTTTGATTCAGTGGTCAATCCATACTTTACACTGGTCTGACAAGATTAGAGAGCAACACTGTCCCATCAGTTCTGATGAGTGAAGGTTGAATTGTTTCAGAGGGGTTTGGTCTCTGTCTCCCCAGACTAGAAAGCAAAACAATGGGGGTGTATGGAAGCATGGAGAGTCATTGTGGCATTATAGGCAGTTAACTGGTTGTCATGGTAGAAATATTAACAATAACAAAGATATGAAAAAGTAGGAAGTACAAAAGTTAGAGTAGCAGGTAGAAGTTACAGCATCGATGCCCTGAGAGCTCACTGTGTGCTCTGCACTGGGCGGACTGCCTGCTTCATCATCTAACTCAATCTTCCCAAAAAGCAAGTCTCATGATCTCTCCACACAGATGAAGAGATTAGGCAGTTACCAAGAGCGAGAACCAAGAATGACCCCAGGGATTTAGACTGCCAAGGTCCTTCTAATTCAATGACTTGTTCAGTACGTTAGAGAAGAATCTTAGAACATACACTCAAAGATAAGAAAGTAAAGCAAATGAAAATCTGCCTTGTGTACTAGAAACAGGTTTGGTTCAGTTTTAGTAAGACTCTGTCATCTTCAAATGAGTGGTCCCTAGAACCAAAAAAAAAAAAAAAAAAAGTACCCAGTGTAAACAGAACAATAGATTTAATCTGTCCAAAATTCCTGAAAGACCAAGCAGGACAGTGGTGATGGAGGTGATGCTAGTTACGACAGCAGAAATAAGGCTACGTTAAAACAATCTCTTTTTATGAGCCAGGTTTTACACACCCAGCATCACATGTCAGAGTTTCCCCTTTTATTTCACACACCTCTTCAGTTGGGTTGCAATTTCTTTTTACAAGGAGCATTCCATTTTGGTTTGGTATGGATAAAAGAAGAAAATATATGGAACAACAGAGGATGCTAACGGTGTATAGAAACTATTCATAACCGACACTGAAAATTCCCAACGACACAAAGGGCATCTCATTGCACTGAATATCAAATCGAAGCCACATACAAAGGAGAGTGCTCTTGAAGAACAAAGCAATATAACTATTGTTTGGAGAGTTACAGGTGGGATCCAGTAAGAGGCACTGTATTAATTATATTGTTTTCCATGTAACTTTCCGGAGGTAACCCAGGATAGCAAGACTATAGAACATTCACTATGAAACTGTCAAAAAGGACTAGACTTAGGGACCTTTGGGAAAAAAAGAGATTTGAAAATAATGTACTGCCTGCCCGTGAATCAGACATGCCTGTCTCTGCAAGTATGACCACATTATTGATTCTCCAAGGAAGAAAGGAAATATGACTTTGTCCCTTAACTGACATCAAAGTTACAATGTGACTGCATAAAAGCATTTGCAAATATTTTTTATTCTCAGTGTCCACAGTGTCCTAGGAGAAGAAGATTGTCGCGCCCGTTGTCCTAAGATGCTGTGGTAAATGAGTGCTGAAAAAAATAAAATCCAAGAGTGAGTGGCTAGGAAAGAGAAAGGGTGTAAATTCATATTTTAAATACATAATTCCTTAGCATAGAAGACCTTGAAATTCTCTGCGAACCCAAAAGTCCACAGGTCAAGACATTTCCATATGGTTGGTTATTTATCAAAGATTTTATTATTATGACCAGGCAGAGTATAGGACAGTTCTGAGCACTGACTATCAAACAGCCTCCTCACAACCCCTGTCTCTATATACTAATGGATGCTGTCAAGACTTAATAGGAATGGAAAAGGCATGATTTCTCATGTGTGATAGAAGGTATGCAAATATTTGCAAAATAATTAGCATGAGAAAGTGCATGAACAGGTGATTCACAACTGGTATTTCCAACATGGAGTTTTATTCCTAAGTAAAAAATGAGAAATACTGAGCCATGTCTGATGCAATTTGTTTATTTTTCATATACAAAAGACCATAATGCAGTCATAAGATAGAGGTCACAGAGAGTGAGGGCTCCACTGACGTACAGCTTATATCCAATGGTGCAGACAGTCATAATCTCTTAGACAAGTACCCAAAGATACCTAACCTCAAACCTTAGTCAGTCAGTTTAGAATCCATCAGCAAATTTAAGTTTCTCCAAGGAACCTGACAGGTTAGGCAAAGAAAGTATGGTATACAATCTGTTCTTCCACTGATGACTAAAAATCTATTGGTTAGAAAGGGGCAAGCTCTGATATCTCCTCCATTATTTATTTACAGGAATATTCTAGATGATGGTAAATCAATAATTTCACATATGAACCCCTTTTGGCTTCAAAGATGTGCTTGCAATAAACAAAACTCAAAATGCTTTTTCTTCTTAAGCATTTTTTTTTAACCTTCGAGGGAATATCCTCTCAGCAATGACTTTGCATCCACTCACATATTTTGAGTTAACTTTGAATAGCAGATGGGAAGCTTCTCTTGTTCAAGACACACACTCTGCTATTCGACATTAGAACTTTTATCCATGTACCCAATCCTGGCTAACTAGTTCCAGCTGACACAAAGTTCACTATGAAGCTTGTCTATAGCTAAAAATGGGGACAAAAATTCAAAACTCCCTTGCTGAGCTTGTCTGTTTTTAAACTGTATTATGGAGAATTTCAAACACATACAGAAACATGCGTAACATCAATTTTGATATACCCATCATTCTGCAAAAATAACTAGTCATGTAATTCAAGGTCAGACTTGCTTTAGATAGACTTACTTTCTTCATCCTGTATTATTTGAAAGCAGCTTGTAGACATCATGTAATTTAATGTTACATTTTTCTGTATGTAACACTCTGAGGAATGACTTAAACAATAGGGCCGCTAGAAAAACCTACAAAGCTAAATAAACAACGTGCCAATATGAAACACATTTAAAAGTGAAAATTAGCAGTGATAAAAATCAACAATTTTAAGTGGAAGGGCACGCATTTCTACATGTATTGCAAATTTAAATTCAAAACCGCTTCTAAAAAGTCATTAGTATTTCCAATCACTTTTATTCTGCCTTTTTGTTTCGTTTTGGTTTTGAGACAGGGTCTCTTATAGAAGCTGTCCAAAATTCACATCATTAGTACTCTGCTGCTCTGGCTGCCGCTACATCACCAGGATTGAGATTACAAACCTGCATCACTGCATTTGGTTCGTACGGTGCTGGGACTGGAACTGGGACCTTATACATACTATGCAATCACTCAACCAACATAGCTACACCCCTGGGTCCCTGCCTGTATTCTTTTAAGCTAATAAAATATCTTTATACAAAATTCATTTCAATGCACTTAAATTAGAACCATTGCTCCATTGGTTTTTCCAGTAGATGCAGCATAAAATGCCATCACGGGTTTTTTTTTTTTTTTTTTTTTTTTAATATTCTGAACTTATACTAAGTCCCATGATATCTAAACAGATGACCCAATCACAAGCAAACTGACTCAACCTATGAACAAATATGACAAGTATGAGTTCATACCTGCTAAAGAATGCTCACGCAAGATATTCAGATAATATCATTTGGCATCACCTTATCAAATCTTCCTAACAAGGCCTGGAAATGTTGGGTGACTTGGCCACAGGTATCCAGACAGTTGGGGAGAGAGAGAGAGAAATGTAGTCTGGCTGCCAAAGCCAGCAAGCCACACACTCATCAATGGATGGACTAGCATTTGAGGATATAGACTTCAGATTTCCTTAACTGCAGCATAGGCAGGGAGAACACGCAGAACAGGTCTCAGAAGCTACTTAAGGAAGAACCAGAAACTGACTCTGGATGACTCCTGCAACTCCACAATCATTTCTTTCTAAGTTTAATTACTGCTGAGAGTCAGAAACACTAGCTGGGAAAATATTTTCCGTGTAGGGGATCCACTTATGAAAGTAACACTTGAAAGAACGCTATATTCTACTTGAAACACCTGGCTGGCTCGCTGCCTATGTCACCTTCTTCTAAGACCCTCTGAAGAAAACACAGATCTTCTGAGCAGCAAGTAATAGGTAGAGTTATGAGTACTTTCATGGGCTGAGAGTAATCTGGCTTGAGCTTCCCTCTCAATTACCCAATGCTTAGGCTTCCTGTGGTGCTTGGCAATCTGAATCTTGCCAACACAGAGGAAGAGGCCTACCCTTGACTCAGAGCACTTCATCATCACATTTTACAGTACAAAGCAAGTCCTAGAGGCGCTAAATCCTTCACAACTCAAAGATGATGAAGTCTTTAATGCCAAGATGCTTGCACAGCAGTCTTTGCTCCTGATTCTTCCTCTATTCTCCTGTTATCTAAAAGACAGAAGCAGGTAACAAAGTTCGAGTTCATTACCCAGAAAATCTACTTCGACAGCCAAAGCAAATAGATTTTGAATGAACATCCTCCATGCCAGTTAAAAATGCCAAGTGTTAAATGATACTCTTTTCAAGCATTTGCATGACTGAGAAGCCAGACTTCTGTGATTCCTATACAAAATGTTCTAGGAAGGGTGAAGAGGCTAGAACAGGAAGCTTTCCAGAGGGCTAAAGATACTTGAAAGATAAAGATCAGTGCCTCCCCAGTTAGAGTCAGGCCCTGTTCCCTAGCAGCCAAAACAACCCAGGCTAGGTCACCATTACTAAGACAATTAAAAGACTCGGATTAGTAATAAAAAACAGCGAAGTCCATTGTCGTGTCCTAAAATGAAGGTGACATTTAACAAAGATAACTAGGCAGGCAGGTCATGGCGGGGTCCTGCAGTCACCACAGTCTCAACTCTAGTGTTTCACAATCTCAGTCTCAGCAGCAAGGTCACCTAATAAGTCATAAGCCATCCCACAGAAGACAAGCCTGTCCTTCAGCTGCCCTGAGGCCTGAGCCTTCTCTTCTCTAGCATGAGAGTCCTGGGGGAAATTCTAATTTCTTGGGATCCATTTTTGAGGGTGGGGGAGTCTCAGGAGCATGTCTTCCTTCCTGCCAGGCAGACCAGTTACTTGAGCACAAGGTTTCTCTGTCAGACATATGAACCTTTCTGAGGTGATCAGGACACTGGAGCAGCTGAACAACTGCTGAAGTCCTGTGGTGAAGCTGAGAAGTATTAAAATATGCAGTCCACCAAAGTGCCCCATTGTCTTCAGAGCACAAATTCAGACACTGTAGTGTGTCCATAGGCCTGGTTCCTATTTGTTGGGATTGGTTTATCCTTGTAAAAAAAAATCCACTTACTCATTTCTTTATTTGTTATTTATTGGTGGAGCTGCACACAAGCTCAGCTTGTATGTTAAGATCTGGTGGACAATTTGCTAGAAAGTCTCATACGAAGTGGGTGATGATGACTGAGGGTGAGTCATTAGGCTTAGAAGCAAGCAGCTTAACCAAAGAGCCACACTGTGAGCCCGGGTGGGTATCTAGAAGCAGTCAGTACTGATAGAGATATCCAGGGTAGAGAGCTGTGCCCATGTTCCCATGCCAAAAGCCCTGGCATAAGGAGGCATTTTAACTCTAAGGTCAGGCACTGTGTTTCACCCTTGAGCTATTTGTCTACTGTGTGCTTGCAAAATTAGTAAGTTACAGGCATCCAGGAACTTGAAGCTGATTTTTAAAGAAAAGATAATAGTCACTCATGTCCTACAACCCTACACCTAACAAAGGAATTCACCTGGGGTCAAGCAACTCTGCCAGACAGGAAACGTCCTTCTCCAGGAAAGGAATTATTAAATTTTCTCATAACTAAATCTTGATTTGTGGGGTAGTTTTCTATAAGCTGTAAGACTCCCACAAGCATGGGGTGGTTGATAAATGGTTGTATTGGGGGAGTAGCAGCTAGGAGGGCTCTAAATAATAACAGCAATTCACTTTTCCTTCTATTTTTTTTCTCTTTTTGGGGCAGGGAGGGGTTGGGGTGAATTCAGGAAAACTGAGGCGTCAGTACCAACCTGACTCAAAGCTCCTTTTTGGGCTCTAAGTCTTGCTAATAAAAGAATTCGGAAACAGACTTAGGCCAATGATCTGAGACAATGTTATTGACATTTTTAAGAAAAACAGGAGAGTAGGAAGTAGGTAAGCTGTAACACAGCTTCATGGAGAAAAAAAGAGATGGAAGGAGACAAAATTCCTTGGCTTGTTAAGTCAGGGTCTAAGAAAATGGGCATGTTTAGCAATGGGTGTCTATAGGCAGTGTGAGAGCCAAAGTTATGTTTTAAGTTTTAATTACTATGAGAAAAAGTGTAGGGAGCCAGCCGCACCCTAAAGATGGCGCTTGTATCGGGCCTATGATTAAGCGGTTTAAGGAAGCTCCTTAGTAAACAAGTCACTGCGCATGACACCTTGTAATTTTCCAGCAAGAAGCCTGGCCCCCAGACAGATACATCATATCGGGTGAGGGTGTGCTGACCAATGGGAAAGGCCCAAGTCAGAGATAAACAATGTTGCCTATAAAAGCGGCTTGCCTGGGAGGCTTGGGGTCTTCCGTTCTTTGCCCCAGTGTGTGAAGCTTCAATAAACCTGCTGCAGAAGGATCCTGTTGTACTGCGTCTTGTTTGCGGGCAAAGAAGGCGCGGGACAAAAAAGGAGGTGTAGAATGTCTTAGTGTCTTCTCTTTCATTGAATTTCACCCCTAGGAGGGGCAATCCAGAAGATCCAGACAGATGGAGTTAGACTGAGGCAGAGGCATGTGAGGACTGGGGTATACTACATATAGAGGACATAAAATTAAGACAGCAAATGAGCCTAAAGATTCTGATCTTAATAGCCATTACTATTAAGATAAATTGGAAGTTGGTGGCATAAGCCTTTAATCCCAGCATTCTGAAAACAGAGGAAGACAGATTTTGCTCTGTTCAAGGCCAGTTGGTCTGGTCAACAAGGCAAATCTTAGGACAGTACCAACTACCTAGAGAAACCTTGTCTCCAACAAACAAACAAATAAAAAGATTGGATTATATAAAGTTAGGGCAGAAGCTAGAGAATCAGCCACTTGTAAAAGTAGCCAGAATAGAGTGACTTCTATTCAAAGATAAATATGGAGGCCCTTATCCTTAAATAGCCTCATGAGTTTTTGTCTTCAAGAAAAGATTTACTTTACAAGAGTTGGATAAGTCCTACCAGAGAGACTAGAGATAATGGCAGGTAGGCAACCACAACTCCAGGATTGTTTAGCAACACATCTTGCCTTTAATTAAAACCCTACTCTCCTATTCATATTGATGAAACTGGGGGAACCACTAGATCTGTGTACCTTTTTCCTCTGTGGCCACATTGAAAAAGATGAAAAAGAAAAAAACCTAAAATCCTTGGTTTTCTGCTTTGCACTATTAATTAATTTTTCTCTTTTAATTGGCTTACTGATGACAAGTAGCAAAGGCAGGGCTGTTATGGCAGCCACAGGTACAGGTTCTGTCCCTAACTTTAGAAATATTGCAACTGTATATATGATTATTATTATGTTGACCATAAGTGTTAAATAATAGTTAACTTTTTCCAAAGAAAGATCAAAATTAAAAAATAACAAGTTTCTAGACAGAACATGGACCTAAAGAGCCTTCACTAAGATAGTCTGAATGACTACAATAAAGCTTGGCTCCACCTTTGCTGGTCTTCTTCTATTTACTTTATAATTTATGCTCCATTGAGAGAAGATTTCCGTGCATGCCAAGCATCTAATAGAAGAAAATTTCCAAAAATGAGCATGATCAGTAGTAAGAGAAATTAGAAAAGAAAAGTTTTCTCACAGTTTAGAATAAATAATAAATGGTAGAGAAAATAATTTTATATTTCTTCAATCGAATATTATGTAATAATTATTCTTCCTTCCAAAACAAGCGTGATGGTCCAACATCATCTTTTGAAACCCTTCCTTGACCTAAGGCAGAAGCTCTGCCTGGAAATTTGAAATACTAAGTTAAAGTAGCAAGCTAGGTAAGAAGTTTCCTTCCAAGGGTCTTTGTAGAAACATGCCAGAATGCTTTTCATTTCTAGAAACTCATACAACCTCTGACTCCTAATTATTGCTGAAATTCTATTAGCTCTTATAATGAAAACCTATTGGGAAAAGCTGTAAGATCAGGGACAGAGGAATAAGCCACATCCACTTCTCACCTAGCCATTCCTCATAAATCCTCAGACTGAATGGCCCTGAGTCCTCTAAGGGCTGGGCTGAACCCTGGCTCATCTCACCTTATCACTTACTATCTCAACATTCCTAGTGCTGGGATTAAAGGTGTGTACCTCCACTCCACCTGGTTCTGTTTGGTCCAGAACTCTCAGAGATCCAGAGAGATAAAGGTGAGAGCCATCACTTGTGGGGATATGTTTCAAATTTAATAAAAACAGCCCCGAGATATCAGAGGGATCTACCCACAGTCAGTCTAGGAGGATCAGACAGTGGTAACTCATACCTTTAATCCCAGCACAGGGAATGTCCAGGAGTGGTGACTTAAGCCCTTAATCCAATCAAATCTGAGTCTGAGGTTATCTTAGTTTATAGGAGTTCCAGGCTCCAAGGCAGGCAGTGGTGGCCCACATTGTTAGTCCCAGCACTTGGGAAGCAGAAACAAGAGAATCTCTGTAAGTTCAAAGCCAGCCTGGTCTTCAAAGCAAGTTCCAGGACAGCCAGGACTGTTACACAGAAAACTCTGTCTGGGAAAACAAACAAACAAAAACAAACAAACAAACAAACAAACAAAGACTGGAAGAGGTGGATCTGTCCTCTGATATCTCAGTCTGTTTTTATTAAATTTGAAACATATCCCCACAACCACTCCCTGGCCTTCAAGGCTACATTTGTGGATTGGCTGTCCACTGATTTTCAGACAAACTTTATTAGACATACAACATATCATCACACCTAATACCTTCCAGTTTTGAGGAGCATATGTTAAAATCCTTTATCACTTTTTTCTTTTAGTTTGAAGAACACATTTAATTAGAATGGGACACTACGACTAAGATCAAATTGTAGTTTTCAAAAGTATAGCCTATACCCCTTTGGCAAATACTGTATGTTGCACTGACCCCACATATATTAACTAGAGCCACCTGTACCCACTCCACTAATCACCCACACCTGCTCCTCCACACCGCTTCTCACTAAGATGCCCACTAGAACATCTGCCTGCTTTATATAGATTCTACAGAGATCAAAATTAGCATAACAGGCATTTAAATTATTACTGAAAAAGAAGTAGTCAATATGCTAATTTCCAAGGCTCTGTGCCTAATTTTCATTAGGCTTACCCTAATTTCTTTTTCCAGGTTTGGCATGAGAATCTGAACCTATTTTCATTGCCAAAAAGATAGCTCTACTCACAGATGGCAAGAGTGAGGCATACCTTCCATCTCACAGCTGGGGGCATCACTATTCTGAACAATCCACAAGCTGGAGCTCAGTTTCCCCTATGCTTTATGTGAAAGGCAGGAGCTAACCCCTCCAATCCAATCCTCTGATTCTTCACCTTTAACCAAAATGTGTGATAACTTTCCAGGTTCAGGAACACAGGCAAACTCTAAATGAGTCAATTAAGTCACTGAGAAGAAATATTCTACCAACAAGTGACCACAGTCTGATGAGACAGGAGCCATTTACCTGGTCCAGTTGTTCCCAGCCTTCCTCATGTGGTGATCCCAACCACAAAATTATTTTCATGGTTGGTTCATAACTCTAATTTTGCTATTGTTGTAAATAGTCATGTAAATATTTGTGTTTTCTGATAGTTAAAGCAACCCTGTGAAGGGGTCAGTCCCCAAAGGGGTTGCAAACCACAGACTGAGAACATATGTCTTAATAAGGACAGGGTTTGTGGTGTGTCATAAGCTAAAGAGCACACAGGAGAATGAATGACTGAATAACTCTGTGGGCTGAGTGTCCATAGGGTTTACAGACTCCTTACCATTTTGGCCTCCAAGACACTTAAAGAATAATCCCAATAGTCTCCATCCAAGAAATAAACCCCAAAAGACTAGACAGGCAGAACAGCACAACAGGGCTCCTCACATGGAGCCCCTCCAGTTCTGCAGAGCTCTTTCTCACTTTTATCTAACAAATCTACATCTGCTCTTTATCCTCCCTGTCTGAGTGTCCTGTCTTGCGTTGGCTTTGAGATAATGAGTTCAGAAAAGGCTGAGTTGGGATGGTTTTGATAGCCATTGAGTTTCTGTGACTCAAATAGCTCCCACACTGAGTAAATCACACCAAGAATTAAAAAAGGCTCCACTGCACTCAAGGGATTCATATCACTCAGACTTCCTCATGATGCTTTCAGCTACAGACAAGGTTCTAGCCATTCTTCCTGTGTATATTCACAACAGCAAATCCAGGTGTTCAGTAAATGTTTATCATGCTTAGTAGTAGGAAGAACCCAAAAAACGTTCAAACAAACCACTCCCTTTTGGCAAGTAAGAAAATATAATTGGCAGGGAAAAAGCCATTAACTACCATACTAATACTGTCTTCCAGAAATTACATTTTATCATTTTTAATTAGCATTTAATCTGAACTCCTCAATTATGCCAGTGTTAAAAAAAAAAATAAGATTTAAAATGTATTTTCCCCAAGTCAAATCTGTAGGTCCTGTAGACGTATAGAAGCAAGCTTCCACAGCTTCTTCTCGTGAGGCTGAACAGTATGGTCTCAAATCTTCAGGCAGTGATTTCATTAACTAGCAAGTGCCAATCAGTACTGTTAGAAATAAGTTCAGACTTGCAAAGGAAGGGGCCACCACTCCAAGTGAAGCATCTCCACAGGGAAAAACTTTACTTTTGATCAAGAGGAGACCAAACACATGGAGAGAGGAAGTGACCTGGTTTAAATTCTAATGCAAGTGGTGACTGAATCCTTTCCCCATTGCTTGGTGGCTGGTGCACGGTCCCTCCTGATTGGCTAATTTTAAAACAAATGGTAGAAGAAATAAAGGGGAAAGGGCCACTTTAACCTGAGAATGAGTAGGGAGGTCTTAGTGTAAAGAAAGGTTTCACAGGAAAAGGGGGATTCAAAGATTTGCATAAAAGCCTACAAGCAAGGGGATATAAAAAAATTTTAGTGCCTTGTCATAGACATAAATTTTATAGGATTTGATAGAAAACTCTTACATAATGTTTCTTACAGTACCAAGAAAAATTCGAGATCTGAGTCCCAAGTCTCATTTTCTCTCTTGCGTGCCATTAATACTGGAGAAGCTGTGGCTCTCTCTTGGGTTCTTAGCCTCCCTAATAAAGACATTTGAACATGGGTGCTGAAGGCCACACCATGACAAAAGAACAATAGCACTATAGGCAAGCTGTGAATATCTTCAGCAACTGAGGGGAGGGACTGGTGAGGACTGAAATCTGGGCCTTTTGAGCCTCAGAAAGCAGGATGTTCAGAAATGGAGGACTGTGGGTAGCTACATGGTGGAATTTAGAAGGGGGAGCTGCAGAGAAAGGGTGAGAAAACCCAGAGTGTCTAGAAAGCATGCTTAGTTAGGCTTTTGATCATTTTCTGAAAGAAAAAAAGAACAGAAAGGAAAATTTACACATTTTTGAATTAAGGACAATGGGCAGCTGTGGAACCAGTGAGCAGACTCCAGGTGGGAGAGGCATATAAGAAGCTTCCTGGTGAGTCAGATGGAGGAGGAAATGATAGTTCGGAGCCAGAAGATTGACAGGCAAACCTGGATTAACTCTGTAAAACAGGAGCCAAGGGTGTGGTGATGTTCTCATTTTACAGCTCCTCAGAATGTCCTATCTCCACCCAGGTACTGGAGACTGATCTCAAAATCTATTCTGCTAACTAGAGGAAGCGGCTTTCCTTTGATGGGCCTCAAGGGAAACACCTTCCCCCAGGGTGTTTCAAATCCTAAGGAAGGACAAAACTAATGTTTCCCTTTCTAGTCATCAAGGGAAATGAACAATGAGAACTGCAGTTGACCAGGAGGGGGGTCTGTCATCCTCTAAGGCTGTTGATCATACAATAGGAAAGCAGAAGGAGGATCTATCACTAGGGAGGCTGGGGACCAGGGAGAAGGGAGGAGATGACGGGAGGACCATAGTGAGGAAGAAAGTGACAAAGGTACAGGGGTATATAAAAATGTCATGAGGAAACCTCTTATTTTTTACAGCAATTCAAAAAAATAACTTAAAAATTCTTTCTTCCCTTAATCCAGGCATTCATATCAGGTCTCATTTATTGAGTGCTTATTTTGTCTGGAGTTCTCTAGGTAAGTTAAAAATTAGTCAAAACGATCTGATTAAGTAGGCACTGGTATCACACTGCTTGTCAACTGTGTGCCAATGCACAGAGAACATTGGTGACTTACACAGTGTGATGGTTTGAATATAATTTGACCCTTTGGAAATATGTGTTGACATCAGTTCCTAATGCAACTGTACAGAGAGGTGCAACAATCTTTAAGAGGTGATTATATTAATGCATTTCTCATGGAAGTTGGTTCATCCTAGAGAGAACAAAATAGTATAAATTAATATCACTTCTTTTGTTTTGTGTCTTAGATATACAGCCTCTTTCTTCTTGTCCTGAGTTGAAGCCACCTGGTGCCAGGGGCCATGGGAGTACACAGCAGAAGAATAGTCTTTAACCAGTTGGCCCACCAGGTGTTTAATTTCCTGATCCACCTTGCAGAGCTCTGGGGGTCATTAACTGTTGGTGACCAGTTGTTTTCTGTCTGTAACTTTGTCTGACTGCAATGCCTCCCTAATAAGAACGGTTGTGGGTTCTTTCCACAGCCCATTGGTAGTGTATTTTACATCTTGGGGAACACTCATTGTTGTGGATAGTTAGGAGAGTGTATTCCTGTTTAAGCTATATAATTCTGACGTATAAAAATAATACCAGAACATTCTTCTTTACTGACACAGGAAAGTAATAGTATTTTCATTCTCAAAGACAACTAATTTTAGACTTCAGAACAAATTCAAACAGACTAAACTACCCCTACAGAAAATATACAAAGATGTTTTTTGCTAAATCAAGGCCAGACTGTTTTGAGACATAACCCCTTTTACAATAGTTGACTTTCTGCACATACTCTGACCACTCAAGATTCAACCTGATATTATTATTGTTAAGTCCCAAATTTCAATTTCATTGTCTGTGAACGTTTACACATTAGCTATGGCTACATAGAGATTTGTAACTGTGTGGAGGAAAGGAAGATGAAACTGTATAAAAGAAGATGTAGAAGAGAAATGTATGTAAAAGAAAGATGTGAAGACGTGAAAATAGATGTAACTGTGTATATAGATATATGACCATATGTATGTCAAGAAAGATATATAGATGTATGTATAGAATGCAGCAATGTGGAGATATATAGCTAAATAGAGACAGAAAGAATCAGAGACCAATTTTAAGTAGAAGTAAATGAGAAAGTTACCATCGTAAAGCATGTATGGCTCTTTATTTTACCAGTCAGTTAGATAGAGATTTATTATTACTTACCCTATGATTAAAAAAAAAAAGTTTCTTATCCTTTGCTACTCTGAGGCATTCCTTTTGTTACCTTGGAATGGATCATGGGAGCTGGTCTCTCACAGTCTGAATTAACATGACTTACCACATATGGCTTCTTGATCTGAGACTCTGCAGCGTAAGTTGTGAACCTAAATAAATTATTCCTTGATAAATTCCCAGTCTTAGCTGAGGAACAGCTCAATTGGTAAAGTGTTATCTTGCAAGCATAGGGACCAGAGTTCAAACCCTGGAACCTATGTGGAAAAAGTTGCATGTTTATAATCCCAGTGCTGGGGAAGTAGGGATAGGCAGAGCCCTAGGGCTGTCCACCTAGACTACTTGAGAGACACTATCTCAAAATGGCTGATGATCATCCTTGGGATACACACATGCAGAAAGAGAGAGAGAGACAGAGACAGAGACAGAGAGACAAAGAGACTTGTAAACAAACAAATAAATAAATGACCAATTACCTGTTCTCTGGCATTTTGTTATTGGGTTATAAAACAGGATAAGACACACCAATAGAAAAACTGGGGTCCTAACCAAAGATATTTGACCTGAGTTGCAAACTTTGAGGTACTTCCTTTACTGCTCAGGACTACAAAGTAGAGAATATAAGAGTCTATAAAACAATAAACTAGATCTTGTATTTGACCAGCATGCACTGCATGCAGCTACCTCTTTGTCTTTCAAACCCTAAGATCCCTGCTGGTTACAACATGAAAGGCAATCCAGGGAGGAACAGTCAATCTACTAAAATTAAAAGATGCCTTTGCTCATTTCACCACAGGCTAAGAGAGCCATGAAATCTACTGAAATCTGGATAGCAATCTGCCGTCAACACAACAACCAGCATTGGCTGAAGTATTAGTTCAGAAAGCAAGGTAACCAGTTATGTTTTTCTCAGAATTTATCACATCATCTAATAGGTTAAAAGACTCATTGACAACTCAGATTAGAAAACTAAAACATACACACACACACACACATATACACACATATGCTGAAATACAATCTTTAAATTAAGAAGTCTATGACCATTTTAAGAGATGGCAATGGAAATCTTTCCAAAGGAAACTAAAGCTAATCCCTCACCCACACACATACCAGAGCTCCATGGAAAGTAGGGCTCTCACTGAAATGCTGATGCAACCAGCCTTATAAGCGTTTCATATGGAAAGCTGTAATTCTATTTTCTAATTGTATACTAGAAGAAAGAAGAGCCAACCAGAACAAAAACATAATAACTAGCTAGAAATAGTGCATCCGAGTTCTTGGATTGTAGACAATGCACATGAAACGCTATTATCTTCGGCCAGAGCCAGAAGATGTCACACAGTCAATTCATATAACATGCCAGCTTAATAAAATCTGCATACAAAATTTATGAATGCAGTAATATTCCTTTTTATCACAAGTTATTAATGGTCAATTTAATGAACAGCTACAGCTGGAGTGCTTTGGGTCTGTATGATATTTTAATCATCTTTAGGCATAGATTTAAATGAGTTTCATTTTATAACCATCAGCTATTTGAGATAAGAAAGCTTTAACGTAAGTACTGAAATATTTTGGGGGGTAAGTTACCAATTTTGTATTAATGCTATTATTGATTTTCTTACAATTTATTACAATATAAATAGGACCAAATGTTCCATTCTAATCATATTTGCTTTAATATCTATATTATGATGCAAAAACAGTTGCTTAAATCTGCAATACATGTGTGGTTTGTTTAAAATCTCCCTCTACCCTCTTGCCAATAATAGCCATTTTAGCCTTGTTTATAGAAAACTATTTAGCTGGAAGCTATTATCCACCACAAAGTCTCCTGCTGGAATGTTGACATGATAGACATAAATACTCCTGGAATTAATGTGCTAAATTCACTGAAGTATCTTACTTATTTTCATTGACTATTTGACATATTCTTTTTTCAAAAAGGCAGTATAACACTCAGTTTTACAGTTTCCACAGATTCTTGTCTAAAAATAAATTTTAACACATGATGCATATGTGGCAGAGACAGCAACCTTAAGAAAGCTAAATCACCAAGAACAAATGTAACCAATGATCCAGCAACACTACTCCTGGGCATACACCCAAAGGATGCACATGCTTACCAGAAGGATATTTGCTCAACTATGTTCATAGCAGTATTGTTTGTAATAGCCAGAACCTGGAAACAATATAGATGTCTCTCAACTGAAGAATGAATTTTAAAATGTGGTACATTTACACAATGGAGTATTAATCAATAGTTAAAAAATAATAATAAATTAAAAATGTAAAAAAAAAATGGCATCTTGAAATTTGCAGGCAATGGATGGAACCAGAAAAAACCATCTGAGTGAAGTAACCCAGACCCAGAAAGACAAGCATGAAATGTATTCACTTATAGGAGGATATTAGACATGTAGCAAAGGATAACCAGGCTGCAATCCACAACCCCAGGGAAGTTAGTTAATAAGAAGGACCCTAAGAGAGACATCCATGGATCTCCCTGGGATGGGGAAATAGAGAAAAAAAATCCCAAGTAAATTAAGAGAATAGGAGGGAGAGGATAAGGGTTGGTGGGAAGAGAACATGAGAGAACAGGATGGTAGAATTAGGAGAGGGACAGAGGTAAAGAGCAACAAAATAGGTATCTTCACAGAGGAAACCATTTTGTGGTTAGGGAGAAACCTGGAATCCACAAGGACAGCCTCAGCTAAGACACTAAGCAACAGTGGAGAGGGTGCCTGAACTGGCCTTCCCTTGTAATCAAATTGATGACCATGCAAATTATCATCATAGGACTATCATCCAGTAACTAATGGAAGCAGATGCTAAGAATCATAGCTAAGCTCTTGGCTGAACTCCCAGTCCAGTTGAAGAGAGGGAGGAGGGATTATATGAGCAAAGGGGTCAAGATCATGATGGGGAAACTCACAGAGACAGCTGACCTGAGCTACTGGGAGCTCTCTGACTCTGAACTAACAGCTAGGAACATGCATGGGGCTGAACTAGACCTTTTGAATGTGGATGACAGTTACGTGTCTTAGGTAGTTTGTGTAGCCTCTGGCAGTGGGACCAGGATTTATCCCCAGTGCATAAACTGGCTTTTTGGAGACCATTCCCTATGGAGGAATGCTTCTCTGAGCCTTCATAGAAGGGGGATGGACTCACTCCTGTCTTAACTTGAAATGCCTGACTTAGATGACTCCCCATGAAGGCCTCACCCTCCAAGGGATGGGGTGGGGTGGGAGAAGCTAGGTGGAGGGGGTGGAGGGGAGAGAGGAGAACAATGATTGGTATGTAAAATGAAAAATAAAACTTTCCAATAAAAATATTAAAAAAAAATAAGAAAGCTAAAAGAAAACAAAACCCAGACCTGAAGCATATACAATATTGAGGACTTTCAAAGACAATAACCAGGTGTTTCTCACACAGGAGCACTGGAAGCATGGCACACAAGCTATACTGATCTTGTGGAGTCATCAGGAAACTATCTAGCAAAAGGAAAAGGACCCAGATGCGTATCATAAGTTTGTCTTTGGGTGTAAGCAATGGCTGGGTAAACTGGAAAATGGAAAATAGCAACAATTTTGTTAGCTTTGTGTCCCTAGAACAGATACTGGGAACAAATCAATTGATGAAGTGCAAAGGTCTATTTCAGTCTTTGAGCTCATGCTTCAAGGGCACCTTTATCCTGGTGCATGCTAAGTGAGGAGACAACGCCTCTTAGAACCTCATGATCAGAAACTGGAAAAGGGTAGAGCTGAAGCCCCAGTATCCATCAGCCCATGTCCCCGGTGACCATGAGACCTCTCAAAGTCATCACCACTGTCCAGTAATACCAAGTAACACAGGGATTCGTAGCTATGGGAACCATTAATAAATGACAACTTCAGCCTGTCTTCAGTTTTACACAAAGTGAGTGGTGAGATTTCTGGCAAGCCCTGTGGACAGGAATGTGATGTATCTAAATGATACTTTGGATTCACTTAATTTCCCAATCCTTTCCTTTCTGATTGAGATCCAGCTTCTCTTCCTTTGACCTAAGTTTGCTCTAGAGAAATATGTTCCCTTCTGGAGGTATCCTTTATCTACACATAGGAATAGGACCACTGTAAACAGAGTAAAAGGATGAGCGCTCTGAAGAAATATCGAGCAAGAATCCCAAGAAGTATTTGTTTCTTATAGAGGGGGCAACAGGGCAAGTTTAAATGAGTTTGAGTGTATTAACAGATGACTGGGAAAAGCTGAAACAGCATGAGGCAAACAACATGCAATTGCTGAAGGAAACTAAGCAGAGCACATGTGCATACATTATGAATTTGAAATCCTGACCTTAAAGAATATACATATGTGTGTGTATCTGTAACGTGCAGTTATTTCCCAATTTTCTCCAGTAAGTAGGATGTGCACAAATCCAGGCAAATCATAACACATTAAATTCCATCTTAAACTTCCTAAATCCGTCTGATGGTTCTCATCTAACCAGGCAATCCGATGTATGCTTATGCTGTGGGCTTAAAGCAATGAACTTGTGAAGGGAACTTGTCAAATCAAATTATCAGCCAGCAATAGTCCTGCTGGTGAGTATCTGAGCTGCAATGTCAACTTTACAGAACTGCACTGACACTTGTATCTGCATCTTAATTAGGTCACACCCTCAACATCATCAAGTAATTTCAGTTTAATGTTCTATTTTATCACAATTACCAAAATGACATTTGAAAAAATGGACATAAAGAAAAATACATCTACTTTTGACACCTCATTTATATTGAAATTGAATTCAGTATTTTGAACAATATTGAATAGTGTTCAATAAATGAGATAATATCAAAAATAGAGATATGACTGTGTCTAAAAATCTAAATATTTAGACTAACTGAGCTTTTAAACTTCTAAATATTTAGACTAACTGAGCTTTTAAAATATAAAAATAATATTAAATTTGTATCTAAAGCGTAATGAAGTGTTGGGCCAAATGTGAGGTTCTATTTTCTGAGAATCAACAGAAGTCATTTACGAAGTCATTTTGGTTTGAGTTCCATTTGAGTTGAGATTTGCTTTCTCTCACGAGTTCATTGTGGACACAGAAAGGGGAATCAGACAATTATAAAAAGCCCTCTCTCCACTTTAAAAAATGTACATGTTTAAGTACATTCTTAAGAGTTGCAGTGTTGGGTAAAATAGAATAATTTAGTCATTTTAAAATCCAGAGGTATTCAGTGTGATCAGCGTATGTATAGCCTTCCCATGCTCCACTTCCAGAACACTTGTGCCATCCTCACATAGATTTTCAAATACATTTTAAATAACAATATTCATATGGCTGAAGGTAAAGGCTCGGTGTAGAGTACTTGCCTACATCTTTGGGGCCCTGGCTTCTATTATCAACACCCAAGGAAGAATGAGAGAGAAAGGCAGAGAAATAGGGAAATAAGGAGAGAGCCCTTAGAGGCAAACTGTCTAATTTCATTATTTTCCACTGTATTCTCTCTCCAAAAATTTTTTTAAATCCCTCTGGGGTTTTACATTCCATGTTTATAAGGTCAATAATTTTGAGGTTTGTTTTTCTCAAATATGAGTGATAAATTTGCACTTATTTTTTTTTTAATTTAATAAGATATTTATGACATCAGGATGTCAGCCTATACAAAATAAACAAAAGAATAAAAGAAGACCCCAAACAAAAACTACACTGAGTTCATGGTTGAGGAGAATTCATGGCTCCTGAGCTGGTTCCTTTTATGTCAACTTCACACAACCTATAGTTATTTGAAAGTACGGGACCTATTTGAGAAAGAAAGATCTGTCTGTTAATTAATGATTGATTAATGTAGGCGAGTCCAGCACATTATGAGTAGTTGCTACAACTGGGTTCTATTAATAAAAAAAAAAAAAAAAAAAAAAAAAAAAAAAAAACAGGCCGAACAAACCATGAAGATAAAGCCAGTAATCAGCATCCTTCTCCACATCAAGCCTTGCCTCCAGTTTCCTGCCCTGTTTGAGTTCCTGTCCTGTGGTGGAATTCAGGTGTTAGCTGACAAGGCTTGGAGGCACGTCTCTGGACTTCTGGGAGCCTGGGCAGGGCGTGGCCAGTCCCGTTGAAGGAGGAGGCATTGGGACCCTGAACCCTTCCCTGTTTGTACCTGCTTTTTCGGAGAGCAGAGCAGCAGCCCTGTCTGAGACCAGTCCTATGTCCAAAAGTTGTCTTAAGGTTTAATTTGTATCAGTGAGTGTTAGTATATCCTTAATAAATAACAATCCTTTGTATGGTATATTGAGTATTACTGCAATAGCTGGTGATCTGTAAATGAGCTCTTAGTTTAGTTTTATAGTTTGGACTTGTTTGTAGTTTTGTTTTTAATGATTTAGATGTTGATATTAATTTTATGTTATTTGGCCTATGTTTTAGGCACAAAGTTAGTTTTTTATTTTAATTTAATTTATTTTATTATCTTGTCATATGGCCTATGACTCACTTGTGTCTTTATACGTTGGATTTTGGGCAGCTGGCTTGATCTCTCTGTCTGACTCTGCCCACTTTCTCCTACTTATGCTCTGATTCCTGCCTACTGCTATGGTGCCTGTCATGGGCCAAAACAGTCCCTTATTCACAGGATATAGAAAGACGAAGATTCCCATATCACTGTCCTGACCTCTTTTGATGATGTATGGAAGTATAAGTCAAATAAACCCTTTTTTGCCAAATTGCTTTTAGCATGGTGTTCCTTCACAGTAATCGTAATCCTAAATCAGCTCCGATTTATCAAATATGTCAATCATTCTATGCATTCAATGCTATTTCTAATAACTACTTTAAAAGCTTTCTTCACAGAATTTGACAAATTTTAAAAAAAATCATTTGTAAGAGTAGAGGGAAAAGACCAACTTAAGAAAATGCAAAGACCTCAGGGCTTTCCTTAGTTGTGGAGCAAGACTCCATAACTCTTTCTTTTATCCTTTGCTTCTTTGTCAGTCAAAAATAAATAAATAAAACCAAAAAGTCATCGCAAAACATCCCAGAAATCTGGGACACCATGAAAAGACCAAATCTAAGAATAATAGGGCTAGAAGAAGAATACTAGCTTAAAGGCACAGAAAATACTCAACAAAAGTATAAAAGAAAAAAATTTCAACCTAAATAAGAAAATGCCTATAGAGATACCAAAAGCTTACAGAATCCTCCCCCCCACAATAGACTAGTTCAAAAAATAAATAAATAAATAAATAAAAAAGTCCCCTCACCACATAATAATTAAATCACTAAATATACAAAATTTAAAATATATTTATATTAAGAGCTGTAAAGGAAAAGGGTCAAGTAAATTATAAAGATATATCTGTCAGAATAACAGCTGACTTCTCAATGGAGACTCTGAAAGCCAGAAGAAGGTTCTGGACAGATGTTATACAGATACTAGAGACCAGGGGTGTCAGCTCAGACCACTATGCCTAGTAAAACTTTCACTCACCATAGACAGTAAAAATAAATTCCAGGACAAATCCAGATTTAAAGAATACCTAATCCACAAATCCAGCCCTACAGAAAGCACTAGAAGAAAAACTCCAACCTAAGGAAGTTATATGCACCCAGGAAACCATAGGCCATAGATAATCCCACACCAGCAAATCCCAAAGAAGCGAAACACTCACACACTACCACCAAAAAGTAACAGGAATTAACAATCACTGGTCATTAATATCCCTTAATATTAATGAACACAATTACCCTAGAAAAAGCTACAGGCTAACAGAATCAGTACAAAAACAGGATCTACCCTTCTTCTGCATACAAGAAAAATACCTCAACTTCAAAGACAGGCACTACCTCCAAGTAAAAGCTTCGAAAAGGACTTTCCAATCAAATGTACTTAAAAAGCAAATCGGGTAGCTATCTTAATATCTAACAAAATAAACTTCAAACTAAAATTAACCAAAAGAGATCAAGAAAGACATTACATATTCATCAAAGGAAAAGAATCCACCAAGATGAAATCTCCATTCTGAACATTTATGCCCCAAATAAAAGGGAATCCACATATGTAAAAGAAACATTACTAAAGCTTAAATGCCACATCAAACCCCACACACTAACAGTGAAGTCTTCAACGCCACACTCTCACCAACAGACAGGTCTGCCAGAGAGAAACTTAACAGAGAAACAAGATCTAACAGATGTTATGAGTCAAGAAGACTTAGTAGATATCTACAGAACATTCCACTCATACACAAAATAATATACTGTCTTCTCAGCACCCCATGGAACCATCTCTAAAATTGATCACAAAGTCACAAAGCAAATATGAATAGATACAAAAAATGGAATAAACCCCTGTATTTTAAATGGATCATCAAGGTTTAAAGTTTAGAGTTCAAAGACAGCATATATTATAGAAAGCCTACAATGTCATGAAAACTAAATAATGATCAACTGAGTCACCACTGAGTCAAGGAAGGAATAAAAAAAATTAAATATACCCTATAATTCAAGTAAAATAAATTCACAACATATCCAAACTTATGGAACACTATGAAAGCAGTGCTAAGAGGAAAAGTTCACAGCACTAAGTGCCTACATAAAGAATTTAGAAAAATCTCACACTAGCAACTTGACAGCATACTTGAAAGCTCTAGAACAAAAGAAGCAAACTAACCCAGGAGAAATAGATATGAGGAAATACCCAAATTGAGGCTGAAGCCAATAAAATAAAGACAAAACTAACAATACAAGGAATCAATGAAACAAAGAGGTGGTTCTTTGAGAAAATCAACAACATAGACAAAAACTTCTCCAAACTAACCACGAGGCAAAGAGAGAATATTCAAATGAACTAAATCAGAAATGAAAAGGAGGGCAAAACAGACACTGAGGAAACCCAGAGAATCATCGGGTCATACTTCACAAATATGTAATCCCCAAATTTGGAAAATATAAAAGAAATGGACAATCTTCTGGATAGGTACTACAAACTAAAATTAAATCAAGAACAGATAAACAATTTAAACAGACTTTTAATAACCCCTCAGGAAATAGAGGCAGTTATTAAAAGTCTCAGCTCCTGTCCAAATGGTTACAGCACAGAATTCTACAGAAGAGCTAATACCAACACTCCTCACATTGTTCCACACAATAGAAACAGTAGGACCATTGCCAAACTCTATTCATGAGGCTACAGTTACCCTGATATTCAAACCACACAAAGATGCAACGAAGAAACAGAATTACAAACCAATCTCCCTCATGAACATAAATGTAAAAATAATCAATAAAACACTGGCAAACCAAATCCAAGAACATAAAAAAAAAATCATCCACCATTATCAAAGAGGCTTCATCCTAGAGATGACTCAACATATAAAAATCTGTCAATGTCATCCATCATATAAACAACCTGATAGAAAAAAGCATATGAGCATTCCATTAGATACTGAAAAGCCTTTGACAAAATTTAATACCCCTTCATGACTAAGGTCTTAGAGATTAGTAATACAAGGAACATACATAAACATAATAAAGGCAATTTATAGCAAGCTGATAGCCAATGTCAGATTAAATGGAGAGAAACTCAAAGAGATTCTGCTAAAATTAGGACCAAGACAAGGCTGACCTCTCTCCCCATATCTATTCAATATAGTACAAGTATAATTTTAGCTAAAGCAACAAGGCAATGCAAGGAGATAAAGGGAATACAAATTGAGCAGGAAAAAGTAAAAACTGTCAATATTTGCAGATGATATGATAGCATACATAAGTGACCCCCAAAGTTCTGCCAGGGAACTCTCACAACTGATAAATATCTTCAGTAATGTAGTAGGATATAAGATTAACTCAAAAAGAAACCAGTAGCCCTCTTAAATACAAATGATACATGGACTGAAAAATATCAAGGAATATTGCCACCATAGCCACAAATAATATCAAATAGTTTGGGGTAACCCTAAGCAAACAAGTGAAAGACCTGTATGACAAGAACTTTAAGTCTTTAAAGAAAGAAACTGAAGAAGATATCAGAAAACGGAAAGATCTCCCACACTCATTGATAAGTAGGAATAATATTGTAAAAATGAGAATCTTACAGAAAGCAATGTAAAGATTCATTGCAATCCCCGTCAAAATCCCAAAATATTCTCCACAGACCTCCACAGAATAATGTTCCACTTCATTTAAAAAAACAAAAAACCCAGGATAGCTTAAAAATCCTGTATAATAAAAGAACTTCTGTAGGTTTCTGACTTCAAGCTTTACTATAGAGATATAGTAATAATAATAATTAATAATAATAATAATAATAATAATAATAATAATAAAAAGCTAGCTTGGTATTGGCATAAAAACTGACATGTGGACCAATGAAATTAAGTTGAAGACCTTGACATTAAACTGCATACCCATGAACATCTGATTTCTGACAAAGTAGCCAAAACTGTACAATGGAAAAAGCATCTTCAACATTATGCCGGCATAACTGGATATCAACATGTAGAAGATGGCAAACAAATCCGGGTCTATCACCATGACAAAACTCAAGTCCAAGTGAATCAGTAACCTCAACATAAATCCAGTCATACTGAACCGGATAGAAGAGAAAGGAGGGAGGAAACATGGCATAGGAGAATGATTCCTAAATATAACACCAGTAGCGCAGACACTGAGAACAACAATCATAAATGGGACCTCTTGAAACTGAAAGCAAGACAAAAGACGCAGCTAATAAGACAAAACAACAGCCCACATAGTGGGAAAGTTCTTTACCAACCCTTCATCTGACATTAGGCTGATCTCCAAAATATATAAATAAGGAACTCAAGGAAATAGACATCAAAATACCAAAAAATCCAGTTTAAAAATTGGCTACAGATCTAAACAGAGAATTCTTAGCAGAAAACTGTCAAATAGACGAAAGGAATTGCTCAACATCAGGGAAATACAAATCAAAACGACTCTGAGGTACCATCTTACACCTGTCAGGACGGCTAAGATCAAAAGTACTCATGACAGCTTATGCTGGAGGGGATGCAGAGCAAGGGGGAACAGTCCTCCACTGTTGGTGAGAGTGCAAATTTGTACAGCCACTTTGGAAATCAGTGTGGTGACCTCTCAGAAAATTGAAAACCAACCTACATCAAGACCCAATGATAGTACTCTTTGGCATATACCCAAGGGATGCTCAATCATACCACAAGGACACTCAGTTATGCTCATAGCAGCATTATTCTTAATAGTCAGAACCTAGAACAACCTAGATGCTTCTCACCTGAAGAATGGATGAAGAAAATGTGGTACATTTACACAATGGAGTATAAAATAAAATATCATGAAATTTGTAGGCGAGTGGATGGAACTAGAAAACACCACCCTGAGAGAGGTAACCCAGATTTGAAAGACATGTACTCAATAATACGTGGATATTAGATGTAAAACAAAGGATAACCAGATCACAACCTACAGCTCCAGAGAAGCTAACACGGAGGACCCTAAGAGGGATGCTCTGATCTCCTAGGGAAGAAGAAACGGATAAAATCTCCTAAGTAAACTGGGGGCAAGGAGAAAGGAGGGGACGGAAGACGAGAACAGAAGAAAACAGATGGTCGCGCTGAACAGGGAAGCCGTGTGACAGACAGCAACGAAGAGACATCTTGATAGAGAGAGACACTATAGGGTCAGGAAGAAACCTGGTGCTAGGGAAGTTCTCAGGAATCCACAAGGATGACCCCAGCTTAGACTAGCAGCGATAGTGGAGAGTGTGCCTGAGCTGGTCTACCTCGTAATCAGATTGGTGATTACCCTAACTATCATCGTAGAGCTGTCATCCAGTAACTGATGGAAGCAGATGCAGAGATCCACAACCAAGCACCAGGTCGAGCTCTGAGAGTCCAAAGAGAGGAGAAAGAGATTGTATGAGCAGGAGGAGGGGGTCAAGACCATGATGGGGAAATCTACAGAGACAACTGAACCAAGCTACTGGGGACTCATGAACTTTAGATTAATAGCAGTGGAGTCTTCATGGGGCAGGAATAGGCTCTCTGCATGTGGGAGACAGTTGTGTAGCTTGGTCTGTTTGAAGGATCTATCCCTGGTGCAAGAGCTGGTTTTTCGGAGCCCATTATGTATGATGGGAAGCCTTGTAAAGGCTTGATGCAGGGGGAGGGGCTCGAACCTGCTTCAACTGAACGCACAGGGCTTTCCTGACTCCTCATGGGAGACCTTTTGGAGGAGGAGATGGGGGTGAGTGGGTCATGGAGGAAGGCTGAGAGGGGACAAGAGGTGGAATAAGAAGGGCTAATGTGGTTGGTATTTAAAATGAATTTAAAAGAATCTTAAATTAAAAAAGAAAGTTCTAGATCATCCAGAGCTATATTCTGGAACCTTCTCTCAAAATTAACTAATTAAAAAAGACAGATGAGTCGTTCATCTGAGAATAGCTAATTAATACATGCCATACGCAAGAAAAAATATGAAAGAAAACAGTAATGCTTCAGGAAAAACCTCATGAGAAAGTACTTTTATTATAATATGGTCAGGAACAATTTATTACGCTAAATTCAAACTTAATAAACCAATGTTATTAAATTTATCTGTAATAAATTATGAAAATGACCTTATAAACGCATACACACATATATAAACTCGCATACATACAAAAATATAATTCTGAGTTAATATCTTAAAACAAATATAATCATAATTTAGATAGAGACATCACCAGAAAAAATATAAATCAGTGGAAAAAGTGATCTATGAAAAATAGATAAAGGACATGATACATGAAAAATGGCAGAAAGGGAGATCAGAGGGTACAAGTAGCAAATTACCAGTGGTTTTCTCCAGTGACAACTGGACATATAAACAGTAGACCCATAGTATCCTACCTTCAGCTAGATAGTGAATGTTTACAGTATTTGCTGAGGCAAAAGCTGACTAGGACTTGGGGAACATCTATTTTCTCATGGTACTAAATGGGAATGTAAATGTAAAACTTCCCTTTCAATTTGAAGAAATAGGTGGAAATTCCGCTGTGAGGTGAACTGTCAGTAGAAACACTACACAGTAGGAGACATACAGAGGACACGGGGATTTGTTTCACATCATCCTAAAGAAGAACAAGAAATAAGCTAAGAAAAGGCAATAAGATAATGTACCATCTCTCCAAAACCTAGAATCTAAAATATGGGATATGAATCCAGGGTCCAATTGTTATTTTATCAGAGCAGCTAAATGAAGCACTGGTTAGATACAGAGTGGGATGAAATGTGAAACATGTCAAGTGAAGAAGGTGCTCTCCTTTATAGAGAGGAGTTTGGGCAGCAAGCGCTGACCTGAGCACAGCTGAAACACGAGGTTCAGGTAGTGAGCACCTCTAAAAGAGTTGTTTTCAAGTTTCCCCAAACACGTCAAGGGCTTAGCTACCAGAAGGAAAAGAGGCCATACCTCCACATATGAATTTAGAGAAAGAAGTTTATACATTTTCTACAGGACCAGAAAACAGGATGATTCCAACTGCAAGGAACCATCTCCAGAGGTAAATGACAGTAAGGTTCATGAAGTCACCTCCACACTTCATTTTTAAATAAGTCTCATACATAAAAATACATTAAAACTTTAAGGTGTCTAGCATGTTATCTCTTATACTTTTAAAAAAATAACTTTTATATCATTTTTAAAAATTGAGCTACTCTCTATATAAACATGGCTGATTTCACAATCTGCCAAAGATTACATAATGCCTTTAGTGTATTTCGGTAAATGTATTTGGGAAACAACTATTCTCCTACTCATGATCATATCTAACTCATGATTTCCTCTCTCTCTCTCTCTCTCTCTCTCTCTCTCTCTCTCTCTCTCTGTTTGTGTGCATGTGTGCGTGTGTGTGTGTGTGTGTGTGTGTGTGTGTGTGTGTGTGTGTGTGTTGTGTACAGAGATGCATAAAAAGGATTTGTGGAAACCCAGTTTGTCTATCAGCTTATCCCGCCCTCACCGTTTCAGAAAAGAGCCTGAAAGTACTCCATGGAAGGTTGAATTTGTCCTTCCCTGCTTTATCACACAGAGGGGGACAGTTCCTGTTCCTTTCTGGAGAAGTGGACAGTAGAAATCAGTGTATTCCAAAATTCACTTCTAGCTTTCTACAGTCTCGAAATTCCCGCACACTCCTTTGAGACCAATCAGTACAAGGTTTTTGTATTCATTTAGTTCTTCAGGGATGAACTGAAAACTACTGGGGGGAAAAAAAAAACAGACTATAAAACTCTAGGCTCTAGGGCTGGAGAGAAAGTCCAGCAGTTAAGAACAGATACTGTTCTTCCAGAGGGCCAGAGTTCAAACCCCAGCCACACTTCAGGTGGCTTATAACGATCTATAACTCCAGCTCCAGGGAGATCCTTTTCAAGGGCCTGCACTCCTGTGTGCATGTGTTCACACTCCCAAATAACAAAACTAAATACATATTTTTAAGTTCCAGGATCAGCCTGGTATGGTGGCACATGCCTTGAATGCCAGCATTTGGACAGCAGAAGCATGGAGATCTCTGTGAGCTAGAGGCCAGCCAGGGTTGGAATGCAGAGAATCCCTGTCTTAAAAAAAACAACAAATAATAATAGTAATAATAAATCCAGGCTCTGTGGACAGACAATTCAATCTCTTTCACACACACCTGAGCCCTGTCAATGTAGAGGAAAATAATTTGTATCCCATGAACAAGGGCTGTGTTCTAATAAAGCTTTAGCTACAAAAGCAGATGGGGAATTTAGCTCCAGGTCACTTTTTAATACATGGAGAGTTATCAAGAATAAAACTGCATACACAATCTTTCAGATTGTAAAACATTTTATCAAATTTTCTGTTTGAAATATTGCTTTGTCCATATTTTAATCTGTGAAGAAATTTTACAAAACAGAAAATGAATTCAGATAGATGAAGTAATTCTATAAATGAAGAAAATGTCTCTCTAGATTTATAGACTACCAACTTCTTTCTAGAAGAGTATATATGATCTGATTTGCTCAATTACTAATTATAATTGGTTCCATTTATTTAAATTAAGCTATTAAAGATTTCTGAGGAAAATAAATACACATGTCTTATCATCAATTCAACTCAGGGGTTGTACTGACAAGGACAGTGCAGTCACTCTCTCTGTACAAATAATAGGTTTGCCATTTCACCTGAATAATTCCTTGTAATCATGAATAATGATGTTATTCGACAGCCTAATGATATCATGGTGAGTTACTTCAACCTATCCATCTTCGTCAAGAAGGTCAAATATTTGTATTCCATGGCACTAGGTAAAGTTGAACAAGCAGTTAAATAATATCATAACTTTGATTAAACCTCTAAATGAGGCCAGAGAATTCCATTCCACACTGTTCTCAGACTTATGAAATGTACATCTACTTCAAAGATACTAAATGTACATTTTTAAACAAAGTTTTGGCTCAACTTAAAGGAAATAGGAAAGTTGGGCCAGTGAGATGAATTGGAAGTACAGCTGCCTGGCAGCAAGTCAGGAAATCTGACTTCTGGCCTCAGGAAACACACATGTGCGCACACAGACTCGTATGCATGCTTTGGGGCACATATGTGTACATACATACACATACAAAATAAACAAATAAAATTTTAAAACAGTAACTTAAAAATAATAAACTCAAAGAAAAAAGCTTCCAGTGTATCCAAAGATATTCTTAACTGGATGAAGCCACTAACTTAACACAGATTTATGATTAGCTAAACCATCTGGAGACTTCTGTATTATAGACATCAGAAATAACCCAGAGGATATCATGGAATTGGCACAAAGGCTGTGAGAATTAAGTATTAATAAGACAAATGTAAACCACAACATCCCCAGAGAAATGCTTCATAGTAATAAGAAGCCCTGGAAATCAAAGCCAGGTGGCTGGAAAGGTGGCAATTTTCTATGTACTGTTTTTCTAGGGCTTGCAGCAAGCCTGGGCTGTTGGGAGAAAGGACAGTAAGAGTAGTATGATGCAGAGATGCATAAATGTCACTGCTACAGGAAGAAGGTTTCCAGATTAAAAATCATTTCCTATTTCTTTTTCTTTTCCCCAGTGTCCCTTGACTCTTCCTATGGGTGTCATGGTGTATGGTCCTGGACACAGTAAGGTTCCTTTTGGATCCCTGTCACTGCTGTGTTGGCACACTTGACTCCCACTAGTTTAGTGTGATAATATCAAAGACACAAAGTCATTTCTTCCTGTGAGTCTCTATGTTTCCCTTTACCCAGGGTTCTCTGTTCACTGTCCTTCACTGGGCTGGTCCCTTATCAGGGCCTCCAAAGACAAGACCTCTTCATTCTGCATCAGGTAGTCCTTCACTGTTAATCTTTCTCCTCCTAAAAAAACCTAAAATCATACCTTTCATGGTACTGGTTCATATATGTAGATTAAGTTTTAGTTATTGCCATTGCCATACAAAAGCTCATGCAAGAGTCTTATCAGACTGTTCACTACTGAATTCTCAGGAATATGTACACAGCTAAACAGTAAACCAAAGTAGTCACTTTTCATTATTAACAGAAAAGTATGATTCTAATCCTATCTCAGCAGACTATGGTTCTAAAACCAAACAGGACTGACATTTTGTGTGTGTGTGTGTCTGTATTATCCGTCCGTGTGTATGTGTGTTCATGTGTGTGTGTCAGTGTGTGTGTGTGTCTGTCTGTCTGTGTGTGTATGTCCATGTGTATGTGTGTCTGTGTGTGTGTGTCCACATGTGTGTATGTGCGTGTGTGTGTGCGTGTGTGTGTGTGTGCGTGTGCGTGTGTGTGTATGTGTGTTGCATGTATATGTATCTCTGCATGCGGTTTTTTGGTATTTAAAACAAAAATCTCACTATGTAAACCAAGGCGACTCAAAACCATTCTAATCCCACCTTTCCAAGGCGACTCGAAACCATTCTAACCCCACCTCCAGACTGACATCTGTTTTTGCTACTATTGTTAACATGGATTGTGTGGGTTTTAAAATATTTTATTACTTTGTTAGTTTGTGTGTATGCACGAACACATGTAGGTAGGTTCAAGTTCATGCCATGACATATCTGTGGAGGTCAGAGGACAGCCGGCAGGAGTTGGTTCTCTCTTCGTCATGTGTGATCCAGGATTGAATTCAGGATGTCAGGCTTTACAGCAGGTGCGTTTACTGCTGATCCATCTCACTGACCTCAGTTTCATCAATATTCATACAGTTTTATTAAAACACAAGCATGCTCAGTTGTTTACCAGTTGTTGATGGCAGCTTTTGCAGGACAGTGGCATAACTGAATTGGGTAACTTGTAATAGAAAATACGTGACTGAAGGAATATTTATTAACTAATGCTTTGCAAAGATTGCAAACTATTATTCTACTATACAGAATATATTTTGAAAAAATAAAATGAACAAAATGCCATTTTTTGTCTTTGGAAGATTTACAGACTTCTGCACGTATACTTATTCAAATTTATCTAAATCAAATCTTTGAGCCCCAAAGAAAACTACAATACTTTCAATGTTGCCTATCAGAAGTTACATGAATATTACATTCATAGTACAGCTGACTCAAAGCCTGGCCAATGCCAAGATAGGGTAAGAAAGTTATAGCAAAACGACAGGTTTGCAGGTTTACTACACTCTTAGTAGCCACTGTTTAAATTAGATTGACATCAGTTAACATTCAGTTCCTACAAACAGTAGCCACACTTCAAGTCTGTGCTAGCCACAGAGACTCTTATACTGCACAGAACAGATTTATAGGGCCTTTCAACCACTGTAGACAGCTCTGTTGAAAAACACTAATATAGGGTGTCAGAAATATTAATTGAAACTATTTAGTAAACAGTGGGAACCATGAGTCTGTACATGGCAAAGGATCATAAGGACCCCATCTCCCAGGAAACCTATGTCTCACAGAACAAATCAAAACCAAAGATGTTCCTTAAAAGCATTCTGAAAAATACAGCATTCTGCTCACACAGAAAGCTCAAGAAATCACAGTCAGTTGTACCTAAAACTATGAGTAGTGGTTAGGAAGAGAGAGAAAGATAAATAATACCAAGAATGTTTGAAAATGACATAGGGTATCACTATATCTACCTAAAATTACATATAGTGTGTGCATGTGTGCGTGTGTGAGACAGCAATGGTTAAAAATGAGAATTGGAGGGAGTGAGAACTGGTACGGGAGGGATGGGAGAAGGAATGATATGGTATAATGATAATTAATTAAGAAAGACAGAATGAAAATACCCAGGACAGGCGGTTTAAATTAGATCCTGAATCAACCTTAGATAAGGAAAGTCACATCTCTCAGCCAAGTCCCTTATTTGTTAGGTGTGGACAGTAACTTAAATGAAATTTTGTAAGATTTCCATGAACAGAAATCCTGCAGTAAAATTAACAGTGTCCAAATCAAATGGTGCTCTATTCATTGGGTCAACCTGTGGACTAGGTGGACTATAAAAGTGTTAACAGTATCTGATCTCCAGTAAATACTGTGTAAGTACTGGCTTTTTTTTTTTTTTTTTTTTTTTTTTTTTTTTTTTTTTTTTTTTTTTTTTAGCATCATCCCCATCAAGTAACACAGGCTTGGCAGATAACATTCCCATTTGTTGAGCTGACTCAAAGTGAAATAGATTCTTAGAGCCAGAAGTACTTACAGGAAAACTTGTAAAATTAGTCATCAAACACCTGACTCACACTTCTAACAACAAACCATTCTGGAAAAATAAACTGAGCCATAAGAAAACATTCCTCGTCCTTTACAAGGATGACTTTAAAAACACTTGATCTAAGGGCCAGACTCCAATGCTTGTTGAGACTTAATGTTTGTTGATCACATCTTGTAGGCAGCCATTAATTATCTTGTATGGACTATGGGTTTATAAATTAAAAAGTTAAAAAGTAATTTGTGTAGCACCTATGTGTAATTGCAATAGAATCCTATAATACTCACTTCTATAGATCTATTTCTTTGAAATTAAAAGATACAAACTATCCAAAATTTTCACAATGTTTTCCCATCATGACTAACTGGTGTACAATATTTCTGTAGACCCCCACTGTCTAGGACTTTGCCTTTCAAATCTGGTGTCTATATTTATGTCACATTTATTAGAGGGCTTTGTTTGAAATCCTAATTCCTATTGCTTATCTCAGAATTCTGGCACCAAGGGATCAGGCTCTGCCTATCTAACACTTGAGCCAATACCTCAGGGACTTTTCAGCCCCATGAGAATCTGTTACATTAAGCTAAAAATTTCTAATATTCTCAAGAAGAAATGCCACAAAGCTAAATACATCCGCAATCACACTTTCCTCACTTAAAAAAGCAATAAAGTAATAATATATGTTTTCTATAGTAACTCTAATGAGCTACTATATGTACACACAGCCCATGTAGTAGTGAAATATTAAAAGAACATATGCACTTGAAATGTGGCATTTTTATTAATGATGAGCTTCTTAGCCACGGTGCATGCAAACAAAGATTATGACCATATGTGATTGACAGCTCACTGAGTAGGCATATAAGATTTCAGAGAAAGAAGCAATCAAGCTACTCTAGCATGCCACTGATATGAAAAAAATGACTTTCTTTGAACCCAACAGTAATCCAGGCAGGGAAAAAATGATGGCGGTTGTCACACTCAGTAGTCATCCAAGACCTGTTCTTCCTGCAGTTATGATGTCAGACCTCAGAACATAGAAAGAGCAAAGCAACACCGACAGCTTTTTCAATGCCTAGCACACAGCTTGGGGAAGATTACTGAAGATTCAGAAGCTGCTCCAAGGTCCATGCAGTCTTACAAACAAGGGTCTGGGTCACCTTGTTGTAAACAAATAACTGAACACTGATGCAGCCTGTTTCTCCAGGGAGCTGTCCTGAAGGACTACACACAGTCCAGATTATGTCTCTTCCCATGGCAACTGTGATACAAATCACCACCTCATTTCTTTATCTGACACATCTTCACACACTCTGACCTGGTTACTTTTCTTATGCATTGAAGTCCGGACCCTCTGAGGATCCTACGAAGTTCTAGGAAGTAGAGCACATGTCTTAGTTTCCGACACCTCCCCACACTTTCTTTTGTTCTTCCTGTAATGTTATGCCTCATTAACAGGCATCATTTGACTGTTTATCAATTCACTGATGAATTTGTACTGTGTAACAAGCATTGCAGTAGGTACTTAATAGGACCAACAACTAGACCCTGAATGTAATGGCAGTGACTAATATTGTGAAGTTAAAATGGCTGAATATAACCCTATGTTAATGGAAGAGGCCACTGTTTATATGCTTCAAATTGATCACACGCACACACAATAAATAGAATCACAATTTAGAAGTCCACTAAGGTGATTTTTTAAAAATTCAGTTAAGTTGTTCCCATTCAGATGCAACATAATGTTCAATTGTACAAGACAAATGAAATGTCTCTGAAAACAATGAGTAGAATTAAATATATACTGAAATGGCTTCATGCAAAGAGGCTGGGGAATGAAAATTAGGTAGATTGCTCTAACTTTACCTTAGCTGAGACTCTGTATAAACTACTTATTTGGGCCTCAATTTCCACTCAACTAAAAAATGTGGTGATAAGCTTTTCAAAAACTGTTCAATAATTTGCTCATGATCAAATAGATGCAAATTCATATTAGGCCACTTACGTATATGAGTTACCAAGTGTTTTGTGGAGCATCAATGCGTGTGTGTATGTAAGAGTAAGATGCTTTTCCAATGAGGATGTAAATAGTGTAGTGAAGCATGAAACAGCAAAACACCAGAGAGCAAACAGTCAAAACCAGGTGATGTAATGATAAGAAAGAAGCAATGGACTTCCACTGAACCACCAAAAAGAAGCCTAAGAACACTATCTAAATGGAAAGGAAATGTGCCTGTGTTGTTAGAAATGGAATTAACAGCACATCATATATGGAATTTTACCCTAGACCATGACACTAGAGCTGTTTCAAATATGTTTCAAATTTAATAAAGACCAGTCTGAGATATCAGAGGGATCTACCCATAGTCAGTCTAGGAGGTTCAGACAGTGATAATTCACACCTTTAATCCCAGCACAGGGAATACCGGGGAGTGGTGACCTACGTCCTTAATCCCAGCAAATCTGAGTTGAGGTCATTTTAGTTTACAGAGAGAGTTCCAGGCTCCCAGGCAGGCAGTGGTGGCTCACATTGTTAGTCCCAGCACTTGGGAAGCAGAGGCAAGAGAATCTATGTGAGTTCAAAGCCAGCCTGGTCTTCAAAGCAAGTTCTAGGACAGCCAGGACTGTTACACAGAAAACTCTGTCTTGAAAAAACAAAGACTGGAAGGGATGGCTCTGTTATCTGATATTCCAGACTGGTTTTATTAAATTTGAAACATATCCCCACATAGAACAAAAGATTAACTTTAAAAGATTAACAGTTTTCCCTCTTGGTAATTGGATTAAAATCTGTTTTACTTTTTTATACTTTGGTAACTGGAAAAATTAACAGTATTAAATTTTTGTTCATTTTATTTATATGTAATGTATTATAGTACTCATTTGGAAGAAGGGGAAAAATCAGTTCCACTTTATGTGGCCTTTATGGATTATATTATAAACTAGGGCTAGTTTTATTGCACAGCTAAACAACTCATGGCATAAATAATAAAATAAATAAATAAATCATGCCATGCATACTTGGCCTAGAAGCGTCCCTGCTGTGTAAACACATCCACAGCTGCTCACACCAATTCTTCTCTCAAGTTTCTGGTTGAACAGAGGTGCTCAGCAAGCAAGTTCTTCCTTATTCTAAGCCAAGTGTTTCTCATCCCAGGCATTTGCTAATTATCACACCACTGAAGAACACAGCTAGCAAAGGAATACCCAGAGGTTTCAGGACACACATAATCCCTGTGTTCAGTCTCAACCACAAGTGCAAGTGAGAGGCAATAGACAAAATAAATGCGAAGAACTATTGTGAATTAAAATACACTAACAAAATTAATTTTAAAAACTAACTTGTAGTTAGACTGTAGTGGTTTTCTGTTGGCAACATGGATAGGTTGCTGCTCTGTCCTGTAGTAAACCTAATAATGGAAATCTAATTTATTTGTTATTTAGCTTCAATTATTTTCCTAAGTCTGATGAAAGGGGCTGCAATGTGTTCAATGGGCTGAAAACACAAATTTTTATTTTTGAATTTAAGATGGAAGTTAAAGTGTCATGTGCCAAATGATCCCACCAGGAGGTCCTTAGACAACCTGGGTGTGGACAGCCTTGTTCTGTAACTGCCATCACCTCTGAACGTTTGTGGATGTAATCCCCACAAATTTGCTAAAGATATTTCCCCCATTTGTTTTGATGGAGTTGTAATTCAACCAGAAAAACAAAGCAAAAGACTATATAAAACAAAAACCTGGGTGGTTGAGGGGATACCTCAGTGAGAAAGCTGTGGGAACGAGGGAACCCAAGTTCAGATACCCAGTACTTATGTAAAGTCTGGGCATGGCAGCACATGGCTAAACCCCAGTGCTGAAGAGGAAAGGCTAGAAAGAGGGGTCGCTAGGAAGCCAGTCTAGCCAAAATGGGGAAAGTGCTACCCCATGGAGAAACCCTGCCTCAAAGGAGTCGGCAAGGAAGAAAAAGGACACATAAGGTTGAGCTCCAGCTACCACACATCCCTACACCCAGTGAGCAAATAAAGAAATCTATCTGAAATTCATAAGTTTATGTATTTGTTTCTTTCAGAAAAAAAAAAATAATAAGACAAACCAGACCAATTACCCAGTCAAGGTTAGTTTCAGGATTGAGATGGGGCTGAGAGACTGACGGACAACCATGGTAAATTTTGCAGTTAAACTGGTCTTATCCACTGCAAATTTGAAAGGTTCTTTCCCTGACTCTAAGTTCTTTCTAGTATATGTATAATGTGAAGTTAACTAAGCAGGGCAGCACATGGTAAGTGATAGCTGTTATCACTATATATAAAAGACAGAAACAATAGTCAATAAACATCTGTTATTAGCAATGCCCTACTCTTGAAAACCTATTTTCAAACCGCTTATGTAATAAATCGAAGGTATTTCTAGATGCTTGTAACCAAGCCAGGTCCACTTTTCTCTTTTCTATTTTTTTGGTCCCTTCTCTGCCCATGTAGAAGAGCGTGCCCTCCAAAGTCTCTCCCAGCACTATTACTTTACTAAAACCAGACTGGATTGGAAAGTTGTATTATTTGGGCTTGAGGGAAGTGTGTTTGCGTGAATATGTGAACACGAGTATGCATGCATGTGTAGGTACCCACACATGTGAGTGGAGGCTAGAGGCTGACACCTTAGTGTCTTCTTCCCCCATTGGCTTACACTTCTGGCACAGGGTTTCTGACTGAACCTGGAGTTACAGATTCAGCTGCACCAACTGGCAGGCAAGCCTCTGAGACCCTTAAGTCACCCTTTCCCACTGCTGATCACAGGTGAGTGTCACCACATTTGGTTCAGTTTGTGAGTCCTGAGGATGCAAATGGAGGTCCTCATGCTAATGTAGCAAGTACTTTAACCACTGAGCCATCTTCCCAGCCCTTGAAAGAGTTTTTCTTTTTCTTAATTTAAAATTTTTTTTCTTTGGGAAAATCCCAGAAAACTTCTCAAGTCCATGGCTGACAGCCCTTACCAAGATGTTACTAAACTCTTGTATTTCTCCTTCCTAATGAGGATCCATTAGTGTTCCCATAGAGCATTGCCTTCTGATGGACTCTCTCTAAATTAACGTCTACAAGGCTGTAAGGGAATGACAACCACACAGTTAAGAGAGACAGCATCCTTCTGTTAAATTATCTCTACTTTTGTTTGAGAAGAGATTATTAGGCCATTTAGCTGTCATTTTCTTGTTTTTGTTTTTTTTTACCAGGATCAATTACTTCTTATTACAGGGATATTTTACAGATGTGACCAACTTTATCATTAATCTTTTTCTCTTCTGATCAATTAACAAGATAATGTGTAATGTCAAAGCCTGGTCTGTCTGGCATACTCATGGGACAGGCTTGAGATTTACAAAATAAATAAATAAATAAAAATAAAAAATAAAAAAAATAGCTTCGTTAGTAAAAGAAGTAACAATGACATAGTCCATTGACACTTCTTACAGGTATATGGGGGGCTGATGACTGATTTTCACATGACACTCTTTCAGGGAGGTGGGTGGGTGGGTAGGTAGAAAGGTGTGGGTTATTGTATGGGTCTTCAGCAACAGGCATGGTGAAGCTATAATGCCAAGGCATGAAGAGTGGAAGACTTGCTACAAAAAGACCCGAGAAGGTAATGAGTAACAAAGGCCTTTGAAGGCTATGATCAAAGTTAGTGTGTTTCACCCTGTCCACAAAATAAGTCCCCAGGGCCAACAAGACAGTGCAGTGAGTAAAAGTATGTGTCACCAAATCTGAAGACCAGAATTCAATCTCTGGGACTCACACGGTGGGAAGTGGGAACTGACTCCATAATGCTGTCCTCTGACCTCCAGTCTCTCTCTCTTTGTCTCTCTCTGTCTCTGTCTGTCTGTCTGTCTGTCTGTCTCTCTCTCTCTCTCTCTCTCTCTCTCTCTCTCTCTCTCTCTCACACACACACACACACACACACACACACACATACACACAAATACAAGCATATATGCATACATACACAAGTGGCGATATCCTAAGATTTACCACAGTGTAGATCTGTTGGGTTCACTAACCCACCCTCGCCTCAATTCTATGAGTAACATTCATTTGCCTGAAATACAAATGTGATAATCTGCCAAAACAAACACCTCTCCTGGCCCAGGCAAGAGAGCCAGGGCTGACAGATGGTCTGCCCTGGGAACTGGACTCCTACAATTCCTTGTGACACAGGCTCACGCATGGTTGGAAATGCATAATTTCCATGGCAGAATCCCAAGGAGACTGCCATTTTGCAACTAAGACACTAAAACCCTCCTGTAATCACAATTATATCTGAGACCTGTTACTGTTCAGCTTTCTCTAAAAATTCCATGACCTGCTTTTAAAGCCTTTTCAGCTCATTACTTTGACAGATGTAGAAGCTGATGCTCAGATAGGGTAACAAAATTGCCAAAGCCAAACAGGTAACAAATGGCTACCTTTGGATTCACTTCTGTGTGTTGGTCTAAATCCACATTCAAGTCTCTAATGCATTCACTCTTCTGTTTCCTATTATCACATTTAATATGTGATTTATAAAAAGTCCAGTAACATTTGCTTATAGCACTCACATAATCCTTAGAACATAGAGTGAAATGTAATCTGCCATTGTTACATTTGCTGTTTGCAAGTGACAGTTGACTTAGAAAGCCTGCCTTTAATGAATACTTAACCATAATTACCAACACATTCCATCAACACTGAGCTATACAGATGTGGTCACCACTGTCTTCAGTGTCTACTCTGTGTTACTCTGACAACCAAAACACAAGCACATAATATAATTTTAAAGATAATTTCAATCCAAACCATTCTTCTTTGACCCAAAGTTTAGAATTCTGATGACAGACACAATTCTAACATTGCTTGTCATGTATTATGGGATTGTAGGGTCAATATAAGCAATAAAAAGTTATGAAGTAGGTGTAGGTGACAGGTGCCAAGATTGTGCTGGATTTCATAGAGTATCAATTCAAGATGCAAAATGTGTGTCAGGCATACATCCCAATCTTTTTCACAGGATGCGCTTACAGTGTTACCTCAGTAGCTGTGATCTAGGGTTCCTTGAAAAAGCTACTTCCAGCTGGAGAGTTGAGAAAGTACAAAATGAACTTAAAACATGGTGTGCCAAAAAACAGGAAAGTACTCAACTGAGCTCATAAATACCGCATGACAGGGCACCTGCTGTAGTCCGGCATGATCAAGATGGCATAATAGCATTAGAGTATCATACCCAGAATTGAATGCAAATTCAGTCAACTGGATAAGAGACAATAGTGTTAAAACAGGTGTGTGTGTGTCTGTCTATGTCTGTTTTCCTGTGTGTCTGTGTTAAAAATAAAAACTAAGAAATAATAAATGTTCAAAGAACAATGGAATGGAAAAGCCAGTATCAGAAGAACAAGAATAGATATTTATCAAATAATTGTTCAAAGGATGATGGATTGGAAAAGCTAGTATCTTGTAAACTCCCCCATTGTAATTACTCAGGCAGGTATTATGAATAAATGCTAAAGTAAACTGTTGGGAGAGCTAAACTGGGAGAAAAAATATTAACTTGATAACTGAACTTATGAAAAGTCAAGGAAAATATTATCTCTCTTAGAGCCATGGATACAAGAACTACCCAGAAACAGTCTGAGGCCCTTACAACTGAGACTGTCTAGAGCCAGACAGTAGTACACTCTGTTGTTGCTGAAAGTCAGTCAACCAGACGTTGATTAAATCTGGCTAAAAATGATCCATCCAAAAACAGACTCACTTCTCTATATGCCAGTCAACCAAACCTCCCTCTCATTTGAACAAATATGTTTCTGCCTCTGTCATGGCAATGTGCTCATTACTGAAAACCCACCCAACTCCATATTTAAGTTTGATGATCAGTTCAGTTCTTCTTTACAATAGCTTCAGCTTCGGTTTTTTTGAAAATTATTATTTCAAATAATGTGTGGACTGCAATACCAACTACACACTAAATTAAAACCTTTTAGCCTGTCTTTCATGGGGGGGGGGGGGGGGTGGGGTGATCCAGTAGTTATCATTCAACCAGGAGGCTCAGCTTGGCCTTGCCAGGACTGATTCCAACAGCTTGACAGGTTGTACCCTCATATGACACAGAGGTGCATAGACAAAGACGTTCATTCCCTTTCCTTTGCCAGAAATGTTAGACCTAAATGGAATCACAGGAAAACAGTCAGATGAGTCAATCAAGCAGAGTGTGGCTTAGAGCTGCTGTCCTCGAATTACACATGATTTAATTTTATGAAGAACGAAGATAGATAGTGAATTTTTATGGATTAAAAGATATTAAAAGAATTAACAAGCAGATGCAAGTTATAGGCCCTGACTGATCTTGTGACATGGAGGCAAGAAGCCAATTAAAGAAATTTGAAGATGGACTTATGATGACGTTACTGAGCTGATATAGACTTTATTTTCCGCTAGTGCTAAAGACAAAACCTAGGGACCCAACAAAGTGTCCAGCCATGTGGACTTTCTTGGATGCAGTGCATAGGCTGAGGTTGTAAGTGGGAGAAGGCACTTTTATTCCTAGGATACACAATGAGCTGCTTTGGAGAGAACCATGAGGATGTGGGCAATTGGTTCCCACTAGTTGGTGTGGCAAAAGGAATATCTGTGTGTCTAGGAAGAAGCAGTAGGAACAGTCAAAGGTGTTAAAAGCTTTTGAGTAGTAGTAAATTATGCCAGAATAGGGTCTGTCAATCTTACTGTAAGATTCGAGTATTTTTATTTTGAAATGCAATACTGCATTTAGATTATGCCAGACATTTCCCCTCTGTACCATTTTCCTGCTAACAATAAAAATAAATCTATCATACTTTACTTGTAAGGGAGCTCAAACTATGACTGGCAAGAGGATTAATCCAAATAAACAAAATTCATAGTATTTAATTCTGAAAACAATTTCCGTATACATATATTTATACACACATATATGCATATTTTTCCAAAAGCAAATGCTTTATAGCTAACAGGATAAAAATCCTTTTCTAATCCAAAATCCTCAAATGTTTATCACAAAACATTTAATTTCTCTTTTAATAAAACCAGTAGAAGCTTGTGAAAGGGAGAAGTGAAATTTGTATCAAAGGACTCAGATGAACACTCAAGATGCTCATAGTATCCCTGAACTCAAAGGACACTTCCTTTGCACTACAATGACACTAGATGTCTCCTGCTGAGCAGTCTCCAGGGGAAGAACAGCCTTCAACTGCCAGAAGAGCATGTGCGCGCAGGCTGGATAAAATGCAGCTGGTTACCAAGTCCCCAGGGACACACAATGACAGGGGGGAGGGCAGACCAGAGGTGGGTGCTACAGACGAACTTGCAGAAATATAGTGATGCTGTGTAGGAGGGATCCCTTCAGCCTGCAGTAGAGGGAACAGTTGGGAAAAAGGTAATCTAATCCTAGTAGGAAATGAAGTTGCAAAGAACAATGCTTTAGAGAGAAAGGTATTATGGGTAAGAGCTGTCAAGAAGCTAGAAACCCCAGGTACAGACAACAAATCTTGCCTAGCTCTGGCTCAGAACATAAACAATGACCCTTGACACAATGAAGAGAAGGAGGAAGGAAAATCTATACATTTACGGGATGTGAATACACACAGTTGAGGGAATTCAGCAAAGGAGGAGGGCATTAATGTCAGTGCTTACTGATTTACCAGAAGACAAACGAATTCTGACCAAGCCCATCCCCAGTGAACTAATCTACACAACAGACAACAGCCACCTTCAGAGCTCTGGCTCTGCAAAGGAAACAAGCTAGAAAGAAAAGGCTGGGCTTTAATTAACAAAAGGTTTAGGAAAAGGAGAAAGCTTTAAGAAACACAAAAATCCCAGAGGAGTCCTCTAAAGGTCTCCTATCTGTCACAGACGTCAACAAATGGAGCTAGTATTAAGCCTATTGTGCGTCAGGAACAAGTCATAGATTTTGCATGCATTAGCTCACATGATCTCCATAACAGGTCCCTGAGGTGTATATCTCCACCATTACTATAAAGCAATTGAAGGAAAGTCATTACATAGCTCCTGACCAAGAGATAAAATTGAATTTATAGCTTGGAACCAGGCATGAAGTTTACAGTCTTGAACCCTAGATCTTGCTTCTCAGAGGCCAGAGGCATCTTTGTTAGAAACTAAGGCTGGTGTTGGCAGCAGGCTGGGTAGAATGGATTCTGGGAATTAAATCCAAAATCTTATACACATTGAGGTTCACTTCTTGGCAAAGCTAACACATAGAGAAGAGACTAGAGAGGCCCACCAAGGTCAGAAGTCATCCATAAACATATTGTTCTCTGAACGACTCCCCTACAATGTGTGCAAACAGCTTGGACTCATTTAATTTCACTTTTGACAGAAATCAAAACCAAGAAAATATTAAAGTAATTATTCTTTTATTCATAAAATTGCATCATGATCACATGAATGTTATTTTATGGTAATTACATTTTTCCAAAACAAAATATAAAGCAAAGAATGGCACTGTTCACCTCTCAGATCAACACATGATGGGAGACAACTGTTTCCCTTTGGCCTTTAAATACATCCAATTGATTGTGACAATCTTGGGACCTGATGGTCTCATACAGACACCACAGCTGAAAAAAGAAAAGACCTCGTAGGTCCCCTGAAATGGTCTCCAGGATCCTGGGGGCTCTAGGGACATTGGTTTAAAGCACAGACTCAAGTCAGACCACTTGTGTTTGAACTTGTCTCTGTCAGTCAGTAACTGTCTGATTTGGAGTAATTGGGCTGAAAGGGACACATTCCATCATCTACACAATGAAGTTACCAAAGATATCTACCTCATAAAGTTGCCAATGAATACCAAAATACCACTTGCCTATCTGAGGACACAGTTCAGTGATAGAGCATTTGCCGGGCTTGCATGGGGCTCTTAAGTTCAAACTCTGACACCATCATAAAAAGAAGACCAAATAACATTTGTCACACACTAGGACAAAATTTCAAGGCACGTTATATGAGAATTTTAGAGAAGTCAACAAAATAAAGATTTAGTCTTGCAGGAAGATTCTCTTCATCCTGAATTATATGTTCTCGCAGCTGAGGCAACACTAGGGTTCAGTGGGGATAGAAACAAACCACCTTATCCACACTGTAACAGAAATAACAGTGAATGGAGGATTTAGTTTAGATGCAAATTTCAACTGCCTTCAATTTAAGTAGAGGAGGGGAAATCACTGGAGTCCTCACCCTACAGAGGATGAGTGTAGATCTTAACTTCAAAACCCTTTCATGTTTAAAGTCATGTCAGACAGGAAATTTTTTAATGCAATGCAATTTTTGTTGAGTTCATTGCCAAAAAGTTTAGAAAGTCATTAAACTGAGCAACTCAAAAATACTTTTTAATAACAAAAAAATGAGTAAACAGTTAAAAATCAAGAGTCAATGTTCTCTAAAGGTTAGGCTAGATATAGTTTTATTTGGGTAGTTATTTTTATCGATTTCATTTCTAATAACTGATAAAGGTCATTTAAGTTGGTACAGTGACATGGAACTGAAAACCTAGGTTGTTAAAACTGTCTTCAACATTCACATGTGATGCAGCTCCAGTTATGACTAATGCATTATTCTTCGCTTCAATCCTGATATTCCTATTGCACAGTCGTGGGTTTTTATTTAGCACCATAAAGCGTGCATGTGCCTGTTTCCCAATAGCATCAGAACCATAGCAAATGGACTGTTTCTGAGGCTACTCTACATGTTCCTCCCTGCGTCAGAAAATAATTTACTGATACTTCTGCAGCTTCCAAGTTCTTTTTCAATACCAAAGAACAGACTTCAGCCACCAAGGAAGGTCTGGCTATCTAGGAACTATAGTGTAAGGCTCATCTTTTTCAAAGATTTACAGCACTGAAAAATGCATTCTGTAGTAATTACTAGATATTAGCTATTTAATATAGCATCATACTGTATAGAACCCTTTGCTCACTTCATTCCTATATTTCAATATCATTTTTATGAAAAAATATATGAAACTGGAAAGTCATAATTATAAAGTATGACTTGAAAGTTCAGTAAAGATTACTATTTTCAGATTACAAAAATATGGCCACAGTTCTAAAATCCTTCCATCTGCCTTTATGCTGCACCATGGCCTCTTCATTTGTAACCTTGGGAATAGTATTCTCTCTCTCCTTCAAAGGGCTCCTGAGATGATAAAGTGAATTTTTAAAACATGCCTGCAAAGTACTATGAACTTGTTGGTGAACATAGGCTAGTTAAAAGTAAAGAAAAAAAGAACAATCATTAAAAAAACACAAGAAAATATACATAAATATTTCACTATTTCACTGATCTCAGGATAGAAAGACTTTGTAACATAAAAGAACTGGAAAAGTCACTAGGAGAAGGTTGCTGAGCTTATTGTAAAATGTCTAACTCAGCACTGGTGTAAGGAACCAGGGGAAGCTGAGCCACAGACGGACAATTTTTGCAACAAATATGATATGTAGATGCTTGTCTCCTCAAAGCAACAACAACACAAACAGAAGAAAAAGTAGCCAAGAACTTTAAAAGGGAATACATCAAATTAACTCATAGAGACATTTACAAGCTCATTCCTGTGGAAATAGGATGATGTCTCTAAAAACACTGAGAAAGGTATCAACTTGGCCAAGATTAGGATAAACCCAAGAAATGAATTCTTAAGTTGTGTGAGAGTATGGTGAGATACAGACCCTCACGTATTTCCAGGATAAAGTTAATATATACCTACCTATCAATGTAAACAACTCACATCATTTGAGCAAGCAATTGGTTCCTACTTTAAAGCTTTATCAGAAACACAACAATAGTAAAAGAGTCATTCCAGGTAGCTTTAAAAGGTCCAAAGTAAAATGATATGACAGATCTACCAGGTACAGCATTACACTAACTTTAAAAATCTCCTTTCAGTACATATTAAAATAGCAGGATGGAGCTGAAGCGATGGGTTATTGGGTAAGTAAACTGGCTGCTCTTCCTGAGGATCCAGGTTCAATTTTCAGCACCCATAAAGTGACTTACAGTGGTCTATAAGTCCATTTTCAGGGGGTCTGAGAACTTCTTGCCTGCACAGGCACCAGACACAGAAGTGGTGCATAGACAGACAGACAAAACATCCATATGTATAAAATTAATTAATTAACCAGTAGACTACATTAACAATGAGCTGAGTTAAAATGAGGTTATATCTCTTTTTCATAGAGAAAAAAAGATAAAACTGCAAAAAAAAAAAAGAAATTTCATTAGAAGTTATTTCTGGTTAATGATACTATATTAATTTTATTTTGTATGATGAGTAGATTGTATTATAATTAGAAAAAATGCAACTCTAAAAATGAGATACATTTTATTTATAAGCTAGATTGCTTTTATAAATACATAATTTAAATGTAACAATGATTTAGCTAAGTAATTCATTATTTAGTTAATGGATTAAGAATGTCAAGTAGAGTCGGGAAGATAGCTGGGTGTGTATGAAAGCATTAGTCATCCAAGCTAACCTAAGTTCGGTTCCCTAGAATGCATTGAGGGTAAAAAGAAGAGAACAGGAGAAAAATCTCCTAGAGGTTCATGGACCAGCTATCCTGGAACAGACTACATAGCAACCAAGAGACTCTGCCTCAAAATACCAAAGGAGAAGGCAAGAAGTGGCTGTCTACAGTGGTCCTATGACCTATACATGTGCATGCCCATACCCACACATCCCATACATACAGACACCACACAAAACACAAGTGGTAATACCCAGTGGTCTTAGTTACTTTTCCATTGTTGTAAAACATCATGACCAAAGCATTTTGTAAAAGAAAGTGTTTTTATTAAAAACAAAAATATTAAGGAAAGTTTTGCTGTTGTTGTTTTTATTTTAATGAAAAAACATGTTAATCATCTAATAGTTTCAGAGGGTCCATGACGGTGGAGAGATGAAATAGCCAAGATCTCTCTCGTATCTTTAGCCACAATCACAAGGCAAAAGAGGGGAGGGGTAGAGGGGTAGAGAAGGAAGGGAGGACAAAGAGAGAGAACGAGAGGGAGAGGGAGAGGGAGAGAGGGAGAGGGAGAGGGAGAGGGAGAGGGAGAGGGAGAGGGAGAGAGAGAGAGAGAGAGAGAGAGAGAGAGAGAGAGAGAGAGAGAGAGAGAGAGAGAGCGCGAGCTGGCACTGGGCAAGTGAACATTACAGGAGTCTTTTGAAAACAAAAAGCCCACCCCCAGTGATACACTCCATCCAGCAACATCACATCCTCTAATCCTTCCCAAACAATTTCATCAACTGGGTACCAAGCATTCCAATATGTGAGCCTGGGTTGGAGCGATGTCTCAGCTTTGAAAGGCTAGGCTCACAAGCAAAGGCATTAACCTCTAGAGGGGCTGTTCTCATTCAAACCACCTCCCAATAATATGAATAAACACAACTTCTTCTCTCCTTAATATCTCACACGTAATTAATGCTGCTCACTGACTGTTACATCAAAAGGATTAAGATAATAATAATAAGGGTAGTTTCGTGTCAAACCTAATGAAAGAGAAGTACAAGGTTCAGAAAGCCAGTGCTCCCTGACTCCAACCCTCCTTCAAGTGCAGGCCAAGCACTCAGAAGAACTGCTGCTTCTCAGGGAATTGTCAGTATTGTAAAGACTCTACAGGAGAGCTATGCTTAAAAAATATCCATTGCAATTAGGTAAGATAACCAGCAATCCAAGCTACTTGGACACACCAGTACTTCACAGGAACCAATCAGCAGACATCTTAAGATAGGCATTTGAGTGCATCTTCCAAAAGCCAGAACAGATAGGATAGAAAAGGTTTTTCCATGTCCTCCATCCTCCAGTCCCAAGGAGCACTACTCTTTAGCATTTCGTATCGTATTATGATAGATCTCACCAACAAATGCCCCCCCCCCCCCGTCTTACCTGGAATTCACAGCTAGGTAAAAGAGTCACAAGCATCATTGCTTGTTCATATACAAACCCCAAATTCATAAAACAGATAGGAAGGTGTTCAAAGTAACTTGCTTGTCCTTGCAAGTCTACAGTTCTGTAGCTCCAGAGATATCAATCCAGGGACCAAGAAGCCAGCTTCCTTCTGTAGCACAGCCTTCTTCCATGGATAGCTTTAGTGTGCAATGGATGCAGTTACTCCAGAAGACAGAGGAACAAATATCAGCACCTCCCACTGCATTTGCCCCCACCAATTTTTCCCTTGCACAGTTTAGAACCGTGGAGTGTTGCTCAGTGAGGTATGTCTTGTTTTGTGGGGTTTCCTCGTGTAATTGGGGATAGGGAGTATCCCTAACTATTATCAACCCTCCTACGTAGGTCCTCCCTGCCTCCTTCTCTGAATAGGAAGTCTTCCTCAATGTCTGTCACTCTGAACTTCCATTAATTATATGACTGACAATATGGCTCCACTCAAAAGCTCTAGGAGACATTTGCTCCCAAACAAAACAGGAAAAAAAAAAAAAAAAAAAAACAAAAAAAAAACTGGTTTTCTAAATTCTGCATGTGCAACACTCTCTGGGAAGATTTTAATGTAATTCCTGATGATTTATTTTTATCCTGACACATCTTATTTAACAACTATTAAAGCAATCATCTCTGGTGAAAAGGAGAAAGAATATCATGGTTGACTTTTAAAGTATTAGCATTCAACAGATAAATCTTAGTTCCCACAAAACTCTTGAACTGGAAATAAATCCTGAAGATGAAATGATGTCTTGATAACTTTAGCCATTTCAAAAACTTGTAAGAAAGAGAAAAATTAAAAAATCCCATGAGCCTATCCCTTCAAGACTTATTTTACCTCAGAGAAAATTATGTAGTAGCCAGGTAACTGTGCCTGGTTCCGTGCAGCTTACAATGCCCAATTTCTGGAAGTAATCAGATTAGTTACATCCTATCGCCAACCATCACAGCAACTGAAATAAAGTACTAAAAATGATTGAGAAATAGAGACGGCAGAGTACATATTTTAAAAATGACAACCCTAGGAAGTGGGGCTTATGAGAAAGGATCAAGATTCTGAGTAGTATAACATTTTGGGCCACCAAAGTCAGCATGAGGTGAAGCAAATAATAAATGGGAATAAAGAATCCTGGATTAAGTCATAATTTCCAAGGGCTAGGTGTCACTACATGTCTGAACCGAGACTTTCCTAGTTAGACTACTCACTGATCATGAAGGATAAGAGAGAACATTGACCTGCAAAAAAAGTACTGTTGGCCACAAAATGTTACCTTAGCTCATCCACATACAACATCATTATGAGACAGCAATGAGCTGTGTTTAATAGATGCAAACATTGCTTACTGCACAAGGGAAGGAGGGAAAGTGACCCAGTGCCTCCCTAAGCTCCTGCACACAGCCAGGGTCTCTTTGAACTGTGTGGAAGATGGCCATTGGAAGCAGAAAAAAACATTCTATTGTCTTCACCCATTAATAAGTCCACAACTATGCAACACTCAATGATTCTGTAGGACAGGCATCATGCTGCATCCCAGGATTCTCTGGCAGTTTCCTCCACCAATCCTCATTCTCCTCCTGAGAAGAAATGTCTTGGATTTTCCATTATCTTAACCAAAACAATGGAATATTTCTAGACCGTCTCTAAATGCTGCGTGCCGCCTCCTCTGGACTCTTTAGATCTCTCCACACTGCAGAAATAGCCAGGTGGCTACAAGGTGCTTCAGAGAATTTCCAGGAACTGCAGCTGATGGTAATAAGTGCTACAGTCACTGTAACTGTTACACAGAGAGAGAAGTCCCCTTTCTGAGGCCACACACACATTCTGAACACAAGCTGGGGTCCGCAAGCCCAAACCAAGACTCCAGAGATATGCTCAAAGCCTGTAGCAGAAAGCCCAGGAAAATGACTAAGATTAAAAACCTAGTTCAGTTACCTATTGCTGCAGCACAGAATCCTTAGGCAGAGGCTGGGGTAGGATTTGTGCCCAAGAGCTATTTGTGCAAATTTATCGTTATTTTTTTCAGTCAATTAGCTTGAGGAAGGAAATGTAAGCTAAGTAAATAAATTAGGTCATTAATTTGCAATAAATATAAATTAGTTATGCTAATTATACCAGTTGAACGCATATACAAATTATGTATGTATAATAAATAACAAATAAGGACTATACCACGGCTCAATGAGAAGAAAGCCATCTGACTATGTTTTAGAAAAACCACGTATATTCACTCAGTAGACTTTAACAGTTTTGATATGTGTAGGAAAATATAAGATAAACATTAACTGCCTACTGGTGTTCTAGTAAATCTATTTTCATGCCAAATGGAAATTTGAATATATTTTACATTGTTTTAGTTAATTATGTGACATTTCTTATGAATAGTGATGTATTTTTCCATTCATTACTCCTAATTATGCTCCTCACAAGTGCAGAGCTGGCAATACCGTGGCCAAGCTTCCCTGTTCTTCCTAATCTGATGACTTGCTTGGAAAGAAGAACAAAGATATGCCTAGAATCCAATAAACAAGAGTTCAACAGTTGTGAACCATGGCAGTTCAAAGCTACCTGAGAAAATTGAACATGGCAACAAATAGACATGGGATCAGTTTTTCACATCACAGGGTACTCATGTGAGCAGTCAACATGGAGAGTACTCAAAGTGCAATTCTGAAACATGAAATTACCAATGTACCCTTGGCTTGATTAGGAGAGAGAACGTTCCTAAGGCTCCCTTCTCTTTTTCTCTCTAGGAACTGTACATAGATTGACTGTTTGTAAAGGTGTCACCTTCTGCTTGTGAGGAAGACAAAGAGGATTCAAAGTCTTGGTGCAGAGCTGAAAAATGTACCACTAAAAGGCCCAGTTATTAAAGAGCCCATTATATCTTTCTCCTCTGGTGTGTAACCAGGTCAGGCCAGCACTCAATCTCAGCTGCAGTGAGGCTGCAGCTGACATGAAGATGTCATAGTCAAGGAAAGAAGAATAAAACTACATTATCGAGCATCAGGGGCACCTGTGAGCTGCCCATAGCACGTGCTGGTGCAGCTCACTGGGAAGCAGGAAGTAAGGAGTCAGGGGAGACGAGATGCAGATTCACAGGGAAAATGAAGGCACTTCTATGAGGCCCAGGGACCACAGTGCACTTGCTTCAGACAACCTGTCTATGAGAGGAATCCATACATACTTCTCCATTCTACTTCAAACCTTCCTACACACATACAAAAGACCTACCTAACTCATTCCTTCAGGACACATGCCCATCTATCATCAATTATATACTAAAATGAACAAGTCTCACCTGTAGGAACTAAAAGTAAACTTGGAAGAGAAGGGCCTGGCAGGAAGGCCGGCTTTCTCTCTTCCTTCCTTCCTTCCTTTCTTCCTTTCTTTCTTTCTTTCTTTCTCTCTCTCTCTCTCTCTCTCTCTCTCTCTTTCTTTCTTTCTTCCTTCCTTCCTTCCCTCCTTCCTTCCTCCTTCCTTCCTCCTTCCTTCCTTCCCTTCCTTCCTCCCTTCCTTCCTTCCTTCCTTCCCTCCTTCCTTCCTCCTTTCTTCCTTTCTGGCACCCTTGACAAATGCTGCCTGCTAACCCTAAATGCTACCTCAGAATCAGCCCTGACATTATCAACTCTCCATCACCTCCTCAGCTGACATGTGGGATAAAGCTGACTTTTTTCTATGCAGTTATTTCTTTGGATAACATGTATAAGAAAAATGACTGTCACACAAAGTCTGTCTTCTAAAAGAAATGAAAAGGCTCCTCTGTGCCACATTCTAGACTAAAGACATAGGACAGCGAAGTAAGATGATCAGCGCCCATGATTGCCCCTGTTCCCACATACCAGCGCCATGGTGGGCTGCTATTAGCAGGTGGTTAAATTCTCAAGCCCAAGAAGAGGAACAAATTTATGTGGAAATCTCTCCCAGTTGATTAATTTCTACCATACACAATCTTTGAATGGCATAATCTGACAACTTAAAAAGATGACCATAAGTAAACCAAATTCCCCATCGCAGTAAAGGGCAAAGGACCAAAGGAACATCTTTAAAGATCTCAGTAGGAATATTTAAGCCAGCTAATATTCAGAGCAGAGCAAAGACATGTGCTCATGGCAATTTAAAGATCAAAATTCTATCTTTAGCAAAGAGGATATTAAAATAGTGCTTGCGTTCATCTTATTTGTACAGGAAGGTTTAAAAAGAAACCGTGCTGAGAAATGAAAGATCAGCAGATCACTAATAACTGTGGCTTCCTGAACAATTAAAGGAATTCACAAGATTAAAACCCACTCAGGAAGTGACAAATATTCTGACTTTTACGAAGGACTAAAAGGGCATTTTTATCTATAGTATCTATTCTACAAGAACCACAGCTAAGAAAAGGAGTTATTTTCATTATTTTTTCATTTATTTCGGGCACAAATGTGGTAATGGTCTGAAACCAGAAAAGTGAACATTTCTCACTGGGAATGGCAAAAGTTAGTCTTAAAAAGCATTTGTCAGGGGTTTCTCTCCTATCTTCTGGGGCTGCGTCGTGCCACACAGTCTCCATCGCAGCAAACTTTTTGTTTGTAATGTGTCAGCAGAAATGTCCTTTATGTTACCTCATCTAATTCTTCACAAATGCACTTTGGAAGGCTGTCCCCCATGCATCATCCTAACATTGTTTGGTCCTGATAGCATTCTGTGTGTGACGCTCCCAGCCCGGAGAATCTGTTCCTTGTAATAACTGATTCAATAAACTGTTGACAAATGATTTGTATAATACAGTATGGCCAGGGAGCAAGGTTTGTCTCCATCATTACACACCACATTCAAAACCTCTGCAAACACTGTTCTGTCCCTCTTATGCTTGAGCACTGTGCACCATTCCGAATAGCAATCCACAGATCAATACACTGTCTGCTGAAAACAACAGGACATAACAAATGAATGATTTTATTTACAATAAAAACCCCAGTCGCCAAATGGATTCCACTCATGTTCAAATTCATTTTTCATACTCAACTCAAGAGGAGAGGTGGACAAAGCATAACACAAGGGGAGGGGCAAGAGGTACTAACTGTAATGTGCCGATTTATTTAAGCTCCGAACAAGAGCTGAGTTGCATTCAAACATAGGAATAAAATGTTCAACAAAATTCTGAAGGCGCAATTCTTCAAAATGAGTCTGTTCTCACACCAAGAACGCTTGAAAAGCATTTTTCTGTACCCAGAAATTAATGAATTAAAGACATTCTTGTTTGGAGTGTTGCACGGCAGAGGCCAAAGCCTATTCAGTTAGCTCTAAGAAATTTGTGAGAATTGGGACTATTTGCTTTATGTGTGAGGAAAGGAATTGAAGTGCTCCTTTTGTGAATAAAGCCTTGCCTTGCTGAAAAGGCACACCTTTGCCCCTGGTTGGACAGATCCTTTTCTACTAAAAAAAAAGCTATCAAAACTCCAGTGATGGGCGTGGGGGATGACTCAGTGAGTAAAGAACTTGTCAGGCAAGCATGAGGACCCAAGTGTAAAAGCCCAGGACACATACAAAATTTTGACATGGTAGCACATGCATATAATTCAATCCCAGAACTCCTGTGGAGAGACAGGTGGTACAGATAGGAGACTCCCACTAGCTAGTTTGTATATACAGTGGCAAACTGTAAGAGATCCTGACCTCCATAAGTTAGAAAGTAAGCACGTACACACGAGTGCTCCCTGACTTCCATGTGTGTGCTCCCAGAGCTCCACATGTTGCCGACCCACAGATGTGACACATAGACAAACGTTTTCTTTTTGAAGGCAATAAAGAAAACCCTAAGGGAAATGAGGCTGGTGGGAACAGCCAACAAATATTAGAGATTATCAATCCAAAGACAGTGCCTACAAGTTACTCATGAATGGCACATTTCCCATTGGGGTGCTTGGATGTTATTCTTAAAAAACAATAAAACAAACATTTAAAGCAAAAAAAAAAAAAATTCCACTTTAAAGTTGCTCTAAAAGTGATCTGGAAATACAGTCAACCAATATCTATCAACTCTTTTATTCTATGTGGCCTTACCTCTCACTCCTCCCCCTCCCCCCAACAACACACAACTGAAAACAGAGCTGTAAGGGACAAACAGGCAGGGGAAATCAGGACAGTCAGCCTGAACTGGAAACCTGGAATAGTGCAGTGACGTCACTTGGCTCTGGGTTGTGGTAGTAAAGGCAGACGGCAGCAGGCCCTCATTGCCTTATTCCATTAATTTCACCATGGTTTTGCCCTCAGGGTTTGCAGTTTCTGGTTTAATTTCAGTTACTATAGTACTCAGGATAGAAGAAAAATAGGTTAAGAGCTGGTCGTCTATGCGGAGACAAACAAGACTGCACAGCATTCCATTCTGGGGCAGCTTGGGATATGTAGCATGCAGCCAGGAATAGAGCATGGGCGGAGTGAGCCAGGGTTGAATAACTCAACGTGTGAAGAAGAAATGAAATGTCCCAGGCAATGAGGATAACTGTACTAGGAGGGAGTAATATTTATCATAGCACCTCAGTTAAAATGAAAAGGCTAGGAAGATCCTCTAGGTACAGGGGAGCAGAGAAAGTGTTAAAGGGAAACACATATTCATCAGATGGCTGGAAAGATAGAAACTTATACTATATATCTTTAAAAACTTGCTACGGGGAGTTTGGACATTTTCTTCAGATTGGTCTGTAAACAACTGGTGTGAAAAATGATATGGTCAGAAGTTGCCAGGGTGGACAAACCTAAGGCAGAGTCTGCAGACAACCAGGTGATCCATGAACAGGGTTACACTAGGGCGGGCAGGGCAGATGCTGGCAAAGGGTAGAAGCTTCTCACTGCTGGTTTTGTAAAATGCAAGCAGGCAGAGCTAGCCACAGGGACAGCCCCAATCTCAGGACAGAAGATCGTGGCTTTCTGCAAGCAAGCAACTGCCTACTAAGATGCAGCTCAAGGCTGTCAACACTCTCCCCATTCCCCACCCCCAACACACACACACACACACACACACACACACACACACACACACACACACACACACACACACACACACAGTATGCAAAGGTAACATGAAAGATACAAGGACAGCATTGTCTCAATTTATCATCTACTAGCTCCAAGTTGTTCTCTCTGAGGTGGCTTCCCACGTGTGTTGTTTCCCCAAAATGGCTGGTTCTCACTCTCCCACAGAAGCAGGATTCTTCCAAAGACTGAGATGCCCCATGCTCATCAGTTAGAATGCTCGTGGCATCGTCTCACAGATATGACAACGGCTAAGGTTTCACTTTCAAAATGGTGAGTCCGGGGCACACATTTCACTATTGCTCACAGTTCATTGCGGCCATTTCCTTAAAAAAGAACATTTCTGTGTTTTTGTCAGATCTTTTCTCAGCCTCAGTACCACATTTTCACGGGTGATTCAATAGATCATGGGGAAAAGCCAAGTACTATCAAGATATGAATGAAAATTGACAAAATGCATCCACTCCATTACTAACCATTTAATACACAGAATGCCTGCATGATATCAAGACATAAAGATTCATTTGCCTAAATTCTCATTTTCATCCCTAGTTCTCCTACCCTTGTTAAAAGTCAATTTAAATTAGCACATAGAAAATGACGGTATCTTTATTCTTTTGATGTCCGGCTATATTTTTCTCTAAGTGACCCAAGACAAAATGATCACCACAAACTTGAAGTAAAATCAAAGGAAGAAACAAAAATTCTTTAGACGTTCAGGGTCCATTTGGAAATGCAACATGAAGTTAATCCATAACTTATAAGCTGTTCTGTTTCACAGTGTCCCTAAGTCACTCTGTCTTGGGCTCTCCCCGTTTTAGAAACAGAGAAAGCTGTGTTCCCAATATTGAGCATTTAGGCTCAACTTTACCTTTAAAATTTTATTAAAAAATTTTAAGTGTTAGAAAGAATAATTTTCATCTAATATTATTTAAAAATTGATTACCTGGTTTTTGTTTATAATTTTTCAAATTTTAATTAGGTAAAATTTAGACTTAAGACTGGCAGTTTAGTACAGAACCACAATTTTATGTTTTAGGTGATTTTCCTTTTTCCTTTCAACCAAGAAAAGTTTACATGACTAGGAAAGCAAGTTATTCAATAAATTCTTAAGAACTTCAAACATTTTCACTGAAAAATTACTCCAAAAATATCTTGAAATATTTATACATTGAGGACTATACTAAGGAATTAACTTCAAAGCCAAACCACGGTTCAGTGTGGAAAATATCTATTATCTTTAAAATATGAAGCCTCCTTCTTGTGACCCCTTGCATGATAAAATATGGAGGAAAAGAAAAACCCTGTGGAAACTATAAAAATCCACAGGTACAGCCAGGAAGGGATATGTTCAATACGAAAATATCACCTCCTCTGAGTGTCCCACACATCCCCGTCTCCACTGCAGAGGAGAAGGAAGCTCCTATTAAATCCAGTAGAGTCAAAGTTCTCTCAACAAATTAAGGTACCTCAACCAGCATTCACAGTGGAGAATGGTCTAGAAACCAGTATTTTTCCCAAGAGAAAATGACATTTCAAATTCCAGCTCAGATCACAACATTCATAACATGTTAGATGGTGTCTCCTAATAATGTTAGAAGCTACACCCATAAAATCTCACCAATGTGACTGCCCAAGCATGAGCTGAATACCACCACCAAGAAACACAGAGGAAAGACCATGAGGCTTCAACCCTACACAAGGAAATGTAGGCAACTAAGGAATAGTCTCCCTCAGGGAAAACACACCAATTGGCTATCCAATATCAAATTATCAGCCTTGGAAATGTATATATGAAAAATATTATATTGACTGAGAAGATGCTATTTATAGAATACATATGTATATAGACGCACCAACAAACATATGAATCTAACAATTAATAAAAAATGAGGCCATTAATTTAAAAGAGAAGGGGTATATGGGAAGGCTTGGAGGAAGGAAAAAGGGGAAATGATGTAATTATGTTACAATCTCTAAAATAAAGTAAAATAAATGAGTAAATTAAACAATTTCCATAAAGCAAAGAAACTTTAATTCTCCTGTAATCCCTTAATTCCACCTCACAGAATCACCATCCAGTTTCTAACCCTCCATTAAAATTCACAAGAAATAAAAGAAATCCAGTGTGCCCATGATATTCATTGGACCAATTTTAGAAACACCTATTTATTTACACAGCTATGGTAGTGAAAAGGTCGACCAAAAATTCCCCTCCAAAGCTCCAGTTGCTAAGCAACCCTCCTCAGAAGTTCTGCAACATTGCTCAAGCATATTAAAGGTGCCACCAACTGGATTCAAAATAAATAGGAATAGCATCTTACCTGGTTACTCCAAATGGAGAGGGAGGGAGATTCCTTGCTTACCTTTCATGAACAGGCACTAAACTCTAATTCTATATTAATTTGGTTGGTTGGGTTCATGTGCATCTTTTACAAGGAAAGGATACGGCCAGGAACAACAGGTTTCCTATTTACCAGGGCGAAAGACAACTCGGTCTTGAGGAATACCACAGAGGGCTTGATGAGATGCTGGCCAAATCTAAACGACATGGTCTCACTGTGACTCTGAAAGAGAAAATCATTTAGGAAATGATCATTCAAAAGAGAAAGCAACTTGGTTCACAGATCATTTTACAGAAGGCAAATCCATTAGTAAAGATTCTTGGGTGCAAAAAGGGTACCATTTAAACTGGTCCTGTTACTCTCCCCTCAGACAAATTCCAAGTCAGTTCTCCTGCAATGTTCCCATCTCTGACAATGCTGCTTTGATTCCAGTGAAGTTTGCAAAGAGGAAGCTGGAACATGGATGACAAGGCAGCCTTTCCCTCCTAAATTCTCTGGCCCTTCAGGTTGTCACTCAAATCCACAAGGTCCTATTTATTGAATACTTACTTATGCTCATTGATCGTCATCTCTGCTAACATGGAAATATCCATTGTGAAGTACTAAGCACCAAAATAATTATTAAAAGCTTCTTTCAAACGCTTTTATCTTTGTTTGTACAACAGCAATTTAACACAAGTACAACACTTTCTGACCTTGTCTATAATTACAAAACACACGTTCCCTGCAAACTATTACAATTCAATTGTCATAGTGAGAGAGAAAAGGAGGGGATGAGCAAAGAGAAGCTTCAGATGAGACTATTTCCTGGCTGACCCAGAGACGGGTCAGGTAATGAATGTTAATTTTTCTATGTCCTCTTTCTGAGGAAGGCTCCTTGTCAGTGTTACAAATGATGCAACCTCCCCCTCACACACACACACACACACACACACACACACACACACACACACACACACACACACACAAGCTTATGTGTTGAGCACTTGATGCTGATGGTTTGGGAGGTTCTTGAAAATTTAGAGGAAGGAGGTTTGTTGACAGAAGTAGATGATGGCGGAGAAAGAGGGCTTTGAAGGTTCTGCCAGATTTCTGGTGGCCATCTCTTTCCCTTTGCTATCTGTCATGAAATGAACAGTCTGCTCCACCACTGTGGTTTTCTGGAAACCAAAACTCTGAAATCTTGAACCAAAATAATCCTTCTGACTCTCTGTGGTGATATAATTTATACTTAATAAAATCAGCCTGGAATATCAGAGAACAGAATCACCCACAATCAAGCCATGAGGGTCAGAGAGTGGTAACTCACACCTTTGATCCTATCACTCAGGTGACAGAGATCTTTCTGTGTTTCTGTGAGTTCAAGACCTAATAACCAAACACTAGTATCTCACACCTTTAATCCTAACTCTAGGGTTATAATGCAGAGTTGAAACCGGAGATGAAACAACTGGGCTGAGAAGATATTTAAGGCAGGAGGAGGGGCAGACATTCAAGCATTCTGTAGGAGCAATTAGCCAGGCTAAGGACTTTTGAAGATAGCGTTTACCCTGTTTGGCCTGAGAAGTTGGCTGGGTGAGATTTAACTGTGATCTGTTTCCTCTCTCTGATAGTCCAGCTTTTCCCAATATCTGGCTCTGAGTTTTCATTAAATGCCAACTAGAATTTGTGCAATAGAAATCTTGAACCAAAATAAATACTCTGACTCTCAGTTGTTCCTAACAAATGTTTTGACACAGCAATGTGAAAGAGAAATGGGAGGGAGAATGAACTGAGGCTGAGCACTTGGCAGCCAGAGTGGACCAAACCTAGCCAGGCCCCAGGAATAATCTTAACTAGGTGATGTCGACACATGAGTGGCGTCTGAGTCACTAAGGCCCTTACATTTTTGTAAGTCAGGAGCAGTCAATGACCAGGGACTAACCTATACAAAAATAAAGAGATGAGAGACAAAGAATCAGGAAAAAAGGATGAAGTTGAAAAAAAAAAAACCAGAAAGCTATTTTAAAGGAGATCAAAAACTGCATGATGATTTAATGAGCCAGATGTTTAAATAAGAGCTAAAGTCCTCTACTGTAGCACGCTGAACTTGAAACAGCCTGTGCTCAGGTCTCAGCTAGGAAGACTCATGTCAAGAATAGAGATACTGGCTTATGGAATACTTAAACTAGCTCATAAAAATTAAGGGTCAGTAAGGCTTTCAAGCAGCATCTATCAAAGTGGTGTTTCAAGCATGCTCTCTGGTAAGCTATCAAAAATATGGATTTGTATTTCCTATAACTCCAACCACATTACCTTGAATTTTCCATGGTTAATACTTCACCATGTTCTGAAGGTAGGGCTCTCCATAATGTTGATTCCAGGTCTTGGGAATTGCCCCAAGTACTCATAGGCCCTAGCACACTACTGCTTTGGGAGTGAACATGGGGCACAAAGGTGAGATATAAGCAAAGGCAACCAAGTCCCTCAGCTGCTCACAGCCCCTGCCACAAAAAGTCCTTTCTTAGAGTTCAGTCTGTCAGTCTGTTATAGTGACACCTCAGGAACGCTGAGACACAGCCCACACCTAAAGACACTGAGTGGCTGGCTAACAATGCTAGGAAGGGTATCTGTTTCCACTTAAAGGCAAATGGACAAACCTTACTTAAGCATGGGCTCCAGTTGACGAGCTGCTATCTAACTGCTGCTGCTATCCTGAGTCCATTGGTCTTACTTATCTTTTTTTCCCTCTTGCATGCTCTATGCCCAAAACCATCCCGTCTCCTCACAACTCACAGATATGCTGCAGCACAATTAATATAATGTTTATCTTCTTTATAGATGTGTTATATGTCGTCCATATGCCAAAAATATGGAGGGCTCTCAGAAGCATTTAATTTTAATTTTATATGAATTATTTGTTTTAAATATCATCTGCTTTTAAAATTCTGTTTTATCCACTCAGTGTTGCTAAAAATAGTTCCTGGCTGCTCCTTTCTTCTCACAGCAATCTACTGTGAATTTTGTGTACAATCCTATCCTGCTTAAGAGTTAGCCTAACTACAATATTTTATCACGAGTAACATTGTCATTTATATCCAAATGTGCATCTATTAGCCTTAGAACAAGGTTCTAAGTTCACAACTTTACACATCTGTTCTAAGACATCTGTACCCGTTTACATTCCCAAGAGCAATATACAAAGATTTTCCTCTGTCCTTGTCAGAACTTGACACTATCTACTTTCATGACTGTTGGTTAAAATGGTGTCACTGGCTTTCCCTGGTGCCTACCCGAGCTATTCCCACTCCCAGGCCTAGAAGAGATCTGAGAAATGACTGCACCGTCTGAACAATGGGCTCACGGCAGATGGAGGAAACAGCCCAAGGCCTGCTCCTAGATGAAGAACAAGCAAATAACTGCTGTTTAGAGAGCCTCGGTCTTTCTCAGGGACAATCTCAGTGATGGGTTCCACAATCCCAAACCTTCAACCCCAAAATACGCAGGAGCAACACTAAATGGACTCCGCAGACTGCACTTACGTGAACAGGTATCTCTCTGTCTCTCTCTGCGCCCACCCCACCCCGTGTGTGTGTGTGTGTGTGTGTGTGTGTGTGTGTGTGTGTGTGTGTGTGTGTGTGTGTGTGTGTGTGAATAATTAAAGAAGAATATGATGTAGAGTTATGGGAGGAGCTGAAATGTGAAAGAGAAAGGAATAGAAACAAAGTAAATACAGTGCTCGTGTAAAATTCTAAAATTATTTCATTTAAAACGGCCTCTGTCTTTTTTAATGCACTTGTCTCTTATAGTGTCATGTGTACTTTGCCTTCCAAACATCTCCAACTTATACACTCCATCCTCCTTTGTGTAATTCTCTCTCTCCTACTTCCTGGTTCTCCAGGAGTCACAGAATGCTCTAAGTAATGATACTGACATTTTTACCGTCTGTTCATTTTTCTGTTGTTCCCCTAAGGAACAAAACCCACTCAATTTGTTCTAATTAAAATCATTAATTTTTGATATTTTTCTCCAAAATTATTATTTAACATATCTTTCTCCATCATAAAGTCTCAAATGTATATTTCAGCATTTTCCTCTATTAACTATACATCTTCATTTTTTAAAACTTCAGTGTATGTTCAATGTAAAGCTTTGCTTAAATTATGAAGTATGAGGGGGGCAGAAGAAACAGCTAAGTGGTTAAGAGCACTGGCTGCTCTTCCAAATAATCTGTATTCAATTCCCAGCACCAACACGGCAGCTCACAACTGTCTGTAACTCCAGTTCCAGGGGATCTACCACCTTTACAAACATCTACGCAGACAAAATACCAATGCACATAATGAATAAATGAATAAATAAATAAATAAATAAATAAACAATGAAATATCAAATATTTTCATTTTTCTTCTTTCTGAGACAGTTTTCTTATAGCAATACCTGAGAACATGCCCCTGTTGACAGAGCAGTGGTTCTGGACTGTGTCTGAGCCTACACCCAATGTTCTAGAACAGCAGCTGCTAAATTAGTGTCTGTAAGGGACAACTGCAAGAAGCTACAAAGTCTCTTACAACAACTTACCTCCAGCATATATCACGCATGCCACCACAGTTCCATCTGTATTCTAATAAAACTTTACTTACAGCAACATCGCAGCCTGGAGTTAGCACACCATTTGTAGTTTGTCAAGTCCATATATATCACTACTTCAAAAACTTTCTGGATAGTAGGATAGGATTTAAAATTTGATGGAGGGGAAATAGTACATCTTCACACTATTCAATGAATCCATTTGTGAACGGTGCGTTGTGTTGATTAATGCCATAATAAAACTCTGGAGATAGGTTTTGATTTCTCTTTTATGTTTTATATATTCTGGCTTAGAGATCTCCTAGCCAGCTTCCGGGCTGTGCCAATGTTGTACGTGGTATCGTATTATTGCCACCGTTGTTGCTAACTGTTGATTTTTGTGTTTGCGCAGCAACCACACTAAGAATCCCCCATGATGCTACTGGTCTCCCCAGGGTTACTTTAGTTTTCCATATAAGATTTACTTAGAAATAATACAATTTTTATCACTCCAATTAATCTTTTATTCTCTTGTGAGATCTCTGACAATGTGTTCAAAAGTAGAAGCAACACAGTTACCCTTATCTTATTCCTAAAATTACAATGAGTATAAACTTTGTTCTATTAAAAACAACTTCTACTGTAAGTTTTAGTAAAAGAGAAAGAAAGTGAGAGAGAAAGGAAGATATACTGAGAAGGAAGGAAAAATATCTGTTTCCTAAAAATTAACTGTTTTTTAATAAAACTCTACTAAATATATTTTATAATACAATTTGATATTCTTTGCATTGATGTATATACCTCACTGTCAGACTTCTTAGAATATTTAACTAGAAATTGCCTTAGCCACTCACATTATTATAGAAAGCAATATGGCAGTTTCTCAGAAATTGGGCATCCATCTACCAGACCCACTGTAGCACTCCTGGGTATATATCCAGAGGATGCTCAATCATACCACAAGGACACTATGTTCATAGCAGCACTATTCATAATAGCCTGAACCTGGAAATGACTTATATGCCCTTCAACCAATGGAATAAGGATCAATAAGAATCAATGGACAAGCAAAGTGTGGTACATTTCCACAATAAAGTATTGCTCAGATGTTAAAAACAAGGTTAAAAACATCATGAAACTTGCTGGCAAATGAGCGGAACTAGAAAAGATCATTCTGAGTGAGGTAACCCAGACCCAGAAAGACAAACACAATATAGCATACGGGTGGATATTAGCTGTAAAGTAAAGGATAACCATGCTACAATCCACAGGCCCAAAGAACCTAAGTAATGAGAGAGGCTCAAGGTGGAACTCATGGATCTCACTGTGAAGGAGAAATAGAATACACATCATAGGTGGGTGGGGGGCGGTCCATGAACGGGGATGTGTGGGAATGATAACAGGAGGCATCAGGAGGGGGAGGATGGAGGGGAGAGTACCGGGAAAGACAACTGTAATCTGGAGGGCATCTCTGGGATGAGCTAGAAACCTAGTGCAATGGAAACTTCTAGGCATCTACAAGGATGACTTTAGCTTTTTACATTTTTCAAAAAATCAACTCAGGTTCTCTGGCTTTTATTAATGTGAGTTCACTACTCATTTTTTGTACTTTTTTTTTTCCTTTTAAAGATTCTTTGTCTTCCCTCTTTCTTCAAATTAATGATGTTGCGGTTTTTCTACTTACTGGAGGCCAACACTGTGTATGCCGCTTCCTCCACTGTTTGCCTCTTCGCTAACAAGAGCTATATGCTGCCTTCAAAACTGCCCATTAGCTTCACCCCACACACACTTTCCCACCCCTTGCTTTCCTTATTTCTCAGCTTTTGGAAACTGTGTTCCTTGTCCTGGTTTCCTATTTAACTCAAGGGCTACTTCACAGTATTGATGTTTTATTTCCCGGCACACAGGATGTTTCTGCTTCTCCTTGTAACTAGGTCTGATTTACTGCACTGTGGAGAGGAGAGACTTTAGGTCAGTTCTGCTTGTGTTTTGCATTTGAGGCTCCTTTCTGGGCCGTTACAGAGGAACCATGTCCCTAACCTCACCCTCGGACAAAATTGAATTCATTGTTTTCTAAATCGGTCTCTGCTTGTCATCTCTGTCTCATTAGTTTCTAAGGGAACTGAGTTAAATGTCTATCTACAGTTGCCAATTCAATGGCAGATGCCATACTTCTTGTTTTGCACACCACAGTTGCATACTCATGGACCTGTGTTTCAACTTGCTTCACTACATGGATTGTTCTGATCACCATTGACAAATATGCATGTGTTCTATCATCCCATCTTCAACCTGTAGGCGTCTATAAAACAATGCATCCAGCACCTTGTTTTCTCTCTAGTATCCAGGATGCCTGGCAATCTGACCCCTTTGTGGATTTTACTCATTCTTTAAATTTAATGTCATTACAGCATTTCATATATCTCACTTTTCTCTTCCTCCCCACCTTTCTCAATTCAGGCTTCTTCTTTTCTAGTTAAGCCAGGCTGAATGATGGGTAAGCCTGAGGGATGCTCCTATCTCTGCCTCATCACTGAGAGAAAAAAGGTGTGTCCAGCTTTTCCATGGATTCTGTTGGTCAAACTCAGGTCCTCAGCAAGCTCTTTACTGAGCTTTCTCTCCAGCACCTTTAATATACTCTCACCCAACCGATGCCTTTCAGATTTTACACTCCATCTTTCTCTTGTCCAAATAACATGGGGATATAATTTCAAATAACCATATATTTTCAAACCCCACTGCATACTTCAAGAACCTATCTTTATGCCTTAGCTCGTGGAGACCACACCCTCTTCCACACACTGTGAAGCCATAGGTTCTTGCATAGCTGCCTCTTGCATCTCCTCTTCCTCTTTGGTTCTTAGCGCACCATTTTCTCAAGAGTCCAGTTATCCTGGGACTGAATACCCGTGTACCTTATAAAATCTTGCAAAATCCTTTTTAGTGGAGAAATTTTCTAAATATCTATTCCATCATATTCCTAGAGTCTAAAGTTGTCATTACCAATTAACTTTAAAAGAAAAAATAACCACTAAATTCTCTACTTATTATTTCTTCTTATTCCTCATGTGTGTCTTTATGTATTTATTGTTTGCTGTACTATGATCTCTAAAACTACTTTTAGAAAAAGTCTACATACACTACACTGTGAATTTTGTTCACAGTAATATACTTATTTCACCCTTCTGTTTAAACAAGCAGCCTACAGTAACAGCCTAAACTCTGTTTGCCTGTTTCAAAACTGATCTTTACATCTTGGCCTCTTTCTATCCTCACACAGCTGTAGAAGAAAGTCGGTGAACACAAAGGTTACTGTTTACCACTGTTGTTCTGGATTCTAATCCCAAAATAAGGTCTGCATTAGGCGTGAGCGTAGGACTATATATCAATGCTCGTCAATTACCATAACGAATTATCACAAAGGCAAAAACTGTCATCCTTAACTCCCTAAGGAAAGTCCCTGTCTCTTCCTAGCTTCTTGTGGAGATCCATCACCCCAGTCTCCATCTCCCCATGTCCTCCATATTCGCATGCCCTTTATGTATGTCTTTACATCTTACATTAACACAGATCGAGGACTGAGGAGATTGCTTAGCTGGTAAAGTGCTTGCTCTCCAAGCACGGGTTCCTGGAAGACTGTTTCTCAGCAAACAACGTGGCTAATCCTGAGGACAATACCTTATACTGACCATTGCTTCTATATACAGGTGCTCATACCCTCACATGCCTCAGCATACACACTACACACACACACACACACACACACACACACACACACACACACACACACACACAAACACACACTAATGACAGCCCTTAAAGGTACAAGCCAGTATATTTAGGACTCAGCAAAACCCATATGATAACATCTGAAGCAATTGCATCTACAGAGACTTTTACTTCCAGGTAAGGTCATATTCTAAAGTTCTTTAGGGGGCCATGATTGGACTAACATTTCTGTTTTATACGCCACAAGGTATGTGTGAAGTCTTAGTTCTACTGCATCCTTTAATTGTTCGGTCTATCATCTATCTATCTTCAGATACTTTCCGGCCCAAGTTAACACACTGGCCTTTCAGAGATTCCATCTGACATTTCTACCCATTCAGTCCCTCTAAGCTCTCATGTCAGTCTTTTCATACCTGCTTCTTCCTGAAGTCTTTGGAAAGCAGCCTTAAAGCAAAATCCAGCCATTCATTTACCCATTTATTTAGCTCCTAAATTTCTATGGGAAGCTTAGTAATATCGAGTTTTCTCTCTGTGCCCTGGCTATCCTTCCCTGCATGCCCCTCCTTCTGACATATCACTCTTGCCAATAAACTCATATAGTTCTACCACATATTTTTGCATATGTCTTGTTCGCCAATAATTTATAATAGCAGAGGCCCTCTGATCTCTTCACTAATTCTTCTTCTCCTCTCTCTGATGATAAACATAATTCAAACTACTCTCTGTCTGGGGAAAGCAAGAAGAAATGGAGCCAGAGTTCAATGTTCTCTACTTGGCTTAGCCCTGCTCTGACTCTCTGCAATGTAATGACTTCTCATCTGTGGGTACCTCATCTACAATGAGGAGATGATGGCATGCATTAAGCATATATCACTGACAGAGGAAACCAAAACTGTAATATTCCACTTTCTCTACAGTGGTCTCATTCTGTTACTTTTAATTGTGAAAAATCTCTTCAGCTAATAGACCTATTTCCTCACATTTTAATTTCAATGAAGGGAAATATTCCAGGGTCTGTAAAAAGAACATAAGTGTGTCACATAGTGAAATCAGCAGTGTGATTGGAGGATGTTGGTGTCTTCAGGATCTGAAATGGTCTGCAAGACTGAGATAAATATTAAATATTTTACTCTTATATGAACATGGCAAAAGCAATTTTAGTTTAGGCTGAAGTAAAATTGTTGAATCTTTTTCACCAAACAAGGAAGTTGGATGTACCCTGTTAAATTTCCAAATGAAAATCATAGCCAAGAAACCTTATTTCTTTGCTAATCTGCAAATAATTATTTCTGAAATATAGAAAATTAGGGACTTAGTAATGGAACTCATTCGGTGGGTCATGTACCTCAGTTATATTTATTAATAGATGTTAGTTAATAAAGAAATCTTAGGGAATTGGTGTTTTCTCTTGTTATGAAGGAAGAAAGAAGTAGTTATATTAACCAAAACCAAAGTCTTACATTTACCGTCTTTTTCTCTTCTTCTTGGTATTGTGTGGTAAGAACTTGCCTTTTTCAAAGTAAATACATGAGTTCTGATATTTAATAAATTTCCCATATTCCATTCATAAAAGGTATTATCTTTCTTCCTCCTTCTTCCAACCTTTGTACCCTCTCTATCCCTCCTCTGCTCTACTGCTAATTTGATCCCTTGTCACTCTGAGCAGCTAGTAAAAGGGCATGAGTTCCTCATCGTCGTAGTTCATCCAACGGGAAGTAACTAGTGCAGAGATTTCTGTCCCTACCATATCAAATCTGTGAGTCAGTGAGGCTGATTAGAGGTGTCTCTGACAGCAAAAGCTGAGCAGTGGACCTTGTGGACTATGGTTCAGTGACAAGCGAAGGTGATGACTCATTCTAGGGACACTTAGGTTATTCCTGATTTGCTTTTAAATGTTATGCTAATGTTTCACTGAACTGCCAAAAGCTTCCAATCTTGTTTCAAAAAGGAATAACCAATTCTAGAAATTCTGGGTGGAAAAGGGCCCGTGAGATCGCTTAGATCAGCCATTTTATTTTAGAGACACTGAGCACGTCCGGAAGGCGAGGGGCCTATTCAAATGAGCACTGAACTTCAGTGGTCTCGTGGCTCTTTATACAGGATACTATTTAAGGATTGATTAAACTTGGGACCCCAATTTGAGAAGCTAAATTAAAGTTAACACACTTTAGAGCATCCCTTAATACTGAAGCCATGAGCAATACTCACTATAAGAGTTCACAGAGGATTCAGAATATAAGCCTATGTCTATTAATATGATATTCCCTCCTCCAGCTGAGAACACTGCGAACTGCATTTTTTATTTTTTGATAATGTAAAGACCCTTCAAAATCCATGTCCTAAACTTGGAACTTCAGGACTTCCAGTAACCACATGGCCAAACCATGAAGATGAGAAATTTCAACTTAGTGACCAGCAAGAAGTCACTAAATCCAAGCTTACCATTAATATCTCCCTATTCCAACTAGCAAAGCATTTCTCCAGGACAAATGTAGGCGGAGTTTACTTAGAAGGCACCAGTACCAGATAAATATTTATTAAAATATAAATCAGAACTCACGGTACAGTTAACAGATTACAGTAGCACCTGAAGAAGGACTGGAGTCTGGAACGGTGAGGACAGTCGCCGATGCTACCCCAATCATCCAGGAACCAGGAAGAGAGCGTCTCGTGTTTCCGCAGCCCCCTTTCAGTGGGCTTTTCCCCGCCCCTTTTAGGGGGCCTGGTGCCCTGTATAAGTGTCTTTTGGCCTTATCAGCTGACACCTGAATCCCACAACAGACAAATGCAAAGACTGGATGTTTTCACAAGCAGTAGCTTAGTTGTTCAAGCTGTGGCCTGCTGACTAGTAATATCCACCTCACCTGAGAGTCATAAACAATGCTTATTCTGGATCACAGCACAGTTTTACCTTAAAGTGTGGAAAGTACTCTCCAAGAATACTAGCTATAATGAACTAAAATCATCTTGAAAGCTTTCAAAAGCACCAAACTTTTGAACTCCATCATACCCTAATTCCAACAGAATCTCTACAGGGATGAGACAAATGTATCTCCAGGTTAAGACAGACTTGGGTACAATGTCTGTTTTATTTATCAACCTATTGCCTGTGGCATGCTCCTTAGCTCCTGTGCATCTAAATATAGAGCACCAATACCCCCCCCCCCCATACATCCTCTTAAGCACTTAGTAAGTATTTGGTTAAGTGCTACATTTTTACCCCAACAAAAAATAACCATGTTATTTTTTTTTTTAATAAACAAGAGTTGATTCTCAATTAATACAAAATTTAATACTGGTAAGGAAGTTGGTGCTGTTATTATCACAAGATGGTGTTTAGTCATTAAAGACAAAATAAAATCTGTCATGGTACTGCGTAGATGATCTACTTGTCCATGAGGTAGTATATATTGAGAGGTAATATCCATGGAATAGGAAAAGCAGACCATGTTCACTCATTATTTTCAGTCTTCTTATGATTTAGATGACATATCTCTAAACCTCTGAGCAGCCCTATGAAGAAAGTACTTTGCACATCTGCTTTCATGGATCCCTCTAATTTTGTCACCTACAATAATTCCTAAATTTTAAAATTATCATGTTCGAAAGATATTGAACTATCAAGGCAAAATAGCTCTCAGAACGTTTTTGTAATATTTTGTAGTCAACAGTCAGTTAGGGTAGGTAGATGGCCCATTTCCATATAACTTTTGTCAATATTGGACATTCTCTAATTCTCAAAATCTGTTACACAAATTGTCATTACTTAGGAATACAATACAGAGGGAAATGAGTTCTTCAAAATGTCCTAGCTAAAGCAATCTACCATGAACACTAATGTCTCCTAGGCAACCAGGAATCCAAACACGATTAAAAAAAAAAAAAAGGAAAGAAAAGAAAGAAATGCTGTTCCCTTTGTTAAAGGAATGAAAAATGTCTGCTTTCTTTAAACTAGAAAATTAAAGATCTCATTTCATTAAAACTGGAAAAAACAAAACAATATGCTATTTTATGCCCTGACAACACCCAGTGAATGACAGAAGTCTAGATTAACCCTTTGACAGCCATCAGGATCTGCGCCCTAAACTATTCCAATGGCTGGGGACTCTGTTCCAGGATATATGAGAATTGAGGCTGTGAACCAAGAATGAAAATGAACTTGAAAACTGCTGGCTAATGGATCCTAACACTAATCTCCCCAGGAAATATGGCCAGGCATCTAACTGAGCAACAGCACATGCTAGGAGCCGGCCAGCCTCTCAAATGTACTTCATCAACTTTGGAAACCATCAAGGTACACAGTGAATGGCTGGAGACACACATTAAAGCTTATTTAGGTTTTTAAAACATTCTTTAAACACATATGTCACAATCCCACAGAAAACAGCACATGATTCCACAAATGATAGCAAAATAAAGAGAAAGACAAATAGAAATGTCTGAATTTATACAAACAAAAGAATACCTACAATTTTGTCTTAATGCAATTTGTTTTCCATATCTAAACTTTTAAAGGAACATAGGACACTAATTCATTAAAAAATATTCTTCTATATAGGTGATTTGAAAGACTTTTGTCTTATACAAAATTTAATATCTTTAATATTTCTAAAACTATGTATGATTTAAAGAAGCTAATGTTCTTGGGGTATATACACCTGTATACACATACATATGCTTTAATGGAATCTTTATAAAATATATACAGTACAGTACAGTGTGTTACTATAATTGTATTTATGTGTGCATGTGTATACAGAGAGAGAGAATTTAACACATATAAAAATATATAGTTTTACTTGGACCATGTTTCAGTTCTCTTGATAACACACTTAGGGTAAAGTAAACAAAAACAAAACTAAACAACAACAACAAACTGGTGTCGGTGTCAATGTTAAAGAAACTCTGTTCATCTAGCCATCGAACGCACCTACTAGCATCCTTAATTAATGCATGAGTCTCTCAGAGGCTAAGAGACACTGGGTGGGGTCTTACTCAAAAACTAAGAAATGCCAAAGCATAAGTGCATACATTTCATCATAGTTCAAACATTAATAGTGAAAATAACAAAGTTTATATGCAAGTTAATACAATAAGGTTACTATCTCTACACACAGGAAAAATTATTCTACAATATCTTACATATGTAGGCTTTATGCATGTTTTCACGTGTGTGTGTGTGTATGAGAGAGAGAGAGGGAGAGAGAGAGAGAGAGAGAGAGAGAGAGAGAGAGAGAGAGAGAGAGAGAGAGAGAGAGAGAGAGAGCAATGCTATCACAGGGTTTTGCTAAGAAACTATAGGGCTAATTGTAGTGTCAAATGCAGCTGGGTGTCACTGTAACATAGGCTGCCCTCTACTTTCAACCCTTTACCACATTCAGCAATTTCTAATTGTGTTATACACAAGATAATTACATGACTGATAAGTTTACTGCCAACAGTGTACCACATGTCATACAACCTCGTGAGGGAATGAGTTTAAAACTATACAATGAAAATATCCCTTTAATTCTCATCTCTAACAGATGAGAAAAAGCCATCACAGAACCCTTACCTGAGTTCTTCCAGACTTTGAGAAGATATTGGTTAAATGATATAAAAATCTAATTCTAGCCTCTGAGACTTATCTTAACTAAAATCATGGGCAGAAACTATTTCTGCAGCAACGATCAAGAAAGGTTCTCATTCAAGAGTCTTCAAATCGAGCTTCCTCATCTCAACAAGCTTCTCTTGTAAAACATGAATCGGAATGTAATGGAGTCTCCATCTGTCCTCTACCGTAATAGGCTTCTTTCATTGGAATCCTTCTCTGTCTCATAAATGCCTGCTATCTCCCTGCGCCATAGACAAACAGGACAAACAGGATCTTCTAATGGGAGTCATTCTCTGTCATTCTCGTCATTCTCTCTCTCTCTCCCTCCCTCTCATCTTCCTCTCTCCTTTTATTCCTCTCTCTCCCTCATCTTTCTTTCATTTCTTCGCCCTCTTACTATGATAGGCATTCATCAGGGGAGCTCCATTCCTACCCATCTTATTACCCTTTCATTCTGTCTGTCCCCATTTAGATGCAGGAAACTTTTAATTATTAGATTACTGTTATGAACAGTAATGAGGCTCGGGCTGCCTACAGATGAGCATCATCAAACACTAATGAGCTAGCAGACTGCGACCCACACCTGAATCCCATCAAGTGATCCCATTGTTCAGGCCAGGTGGGATGCTTCTATCTCCAGGCAGGCTTCTGCAGAGGAGCTGGAGTCTGCAGGGTGGTTATTATGCATTCCCTCCTGTCTCATGATTCACATTGACTCAAACAGCTTTCCTGTGTGGTCCTACTCATTTACACACTGGTGATTACCTCCCCCATAATAATGTTTCACTGTTTCATTCTGCTTCCTTCTTCTTTGTCCTTATCTTCGCTTTTTAAAGGGATTCCTGGAGCTGAAACTTCTCCAAAGGAACACTACTAATTGGCCATTTTCTCATTTCTACTTTTGATCTTTTCCAGACCTTCACAGAAAAATAAGTCCCACGGGCATCTGGGTGATCTCTGGGTGTACAGTATATAGGGTCAGTTTATTGCCTCAACACAGAGGATGTTAGACAAAGCAGATTGTTATCTATAACTTGTTAGCACCTAAGAAAGATGGACCAAATATTCTGAGACAGAAGATGTGCCTCTCTCCCCTAGGAAGCCTTGATAAAAATCATCTCTACAGTTAACTGGGGAAGATGTGACAACTCCATTCTGTCTCTTCCCAGACTTCCTAACCTCTTTTTTAACAGCAAGAGAACGCATACCAACAGCAAGCCTGGTCTGAACACTACCATGTTCTGTGGCCTATACAGAGCACTTGATCCATATTAGTTTGAGTCAACACTATCAGTCTACATAGAGTCAAGCAAAACCCAGAGATGTGAAGCATCTGTTTAACTAAGAGCTTAAAGCTCCTTAGCAAACCAAAGTGGCCAAAGTACTGCTTAAAGAAGGGCAGGGAGGCATGAGGGCCCAGAAGGACAATTGACAAATGGTAAAGGATACTGGTATCAGGGCTTAAGGACAGTGCCCATCCTATCTGCCTATTCTGCTTGTGTCCCTTAGCTGCTTCCACATGTCCACACTGGACACCACACTGGACATGGCACAGGGATGATTTGTTTAGAGCTACAGGAGCCCTTCCTTTTCAATTTTATGAAGGTATAAAAAATGATTTCGGAAAACAAAAACAGTCTATAGAGTCAGAACTTATATGTAATTCTAGCAAAGACATCTCCCACTGAATGTAGAGGACATCAACCATGAAAACTTGTGCAGTAACTTTAATTTAATGTGAATGGTGACATGGTGACTTGAGAAAGAACAAGGTCACTAACAAAATCACAGCATGGTATTAGATAAGGTAGGGTTTTCAGGTGCATATCTGGCTTTGCTCACCTAGTGACCATGTCTGCTTTTCCATGGTTATGAAGTTTACTCAGTGTAGCCATAGTGTGGCCATGCTAGGTCACAGAGTTTTCGAATGGGCAGGCCAAGTGCCCGACCAAGCTTTGTAGGTCTTCTGTGACATCACAGAAACTAGTCAGTTGGAAGCCAGTCTACTCTGAGGGTGTGTGGCTCCTGAGTGTAACTTACTGCAACCTTCAGTGTTAAGTAGGTTGGGAAGTATGACATCATAATTTAAAAGATGACAAACATCTCTAGCGTACTCTGAAGGCTTAGCTACTAGGACCCACCTCTAGTCCTGAGAGTGGACAAACACCACAACTTCACTCCACAGTCACACATGAACACTGAGAATGTTTCCACTGAAAGAACATGAATGTTTTTTTATCCAACCAGAGACCTAATTCTGTCTGTGCAAACGTCAACATGAAACACAAGAAGCAGGAGAAATGAAGGTGACGTGGCTCCTCCAAAGACTGCCAATTCCACAGTAACGTATTACAATGAGAGCAGATGAGATGGAAATCCCAAAGAAGTCTAAGGCAATAATTGCAAAATTGTTTACCAAGATCAAAGAGGACAAGGAAAAACTCTGGAAAAAATTCAAAGTAAAGATAAACAAATCGCTCAGTGAAATAAGGACATCAAAACAGCATCCAAGGAAGAAATTCAGTAAGGAGAAGGAAGACTGGAAAACTCAAATTAAAATTTGGAAATGAAGAGCTCAGTACATCAAATCGCCAAAGCACCATGGGAAGCATCACCCATGGATCAAACGTAAGACAGAGTAGCAGGGCTTGAAGGCTCAGTAGATAAGTTAGAACGTTTAGACACTAAGAAGAATCAATGAAGAGCATGTGGATAGAACATGTGAGATCTGAGTGGCACCAGGAAAAGGCCAAATGAATGAATCATGAGCAATGAGGAGGTAAATGCTATTCAAGCTAAAGACATAGAAAATATATTAAACAAAATCTAATAGATACTATCTCAAGTCTAAGAAAGAAATGGCCTCTTGGATACCAGAGACTCTAAAAAAGCCAAGTAGGCAAGACTCAATGAAAACTTTCCATTGCTATATTAGTATTAGACCAAATATAAACAATCCCCTAAAAATAATATCAATAGTTTCAAGGGTACCAAGTCAGATATAATGATAAATTTCTCAACTGATATTCTATGAGCCAAGACAACACAAAATTAGAGTTTCATGCTCTGAATGAGAGTGATTGTTGGTCTAGATTATCATCAAAGCCATGCTTCAGAACTAAAGGAGAAGGGAAAATTCTCCATGATAAACACAAAGGAACTGACAGCTCTCAAGTCTGCACTATGGAACATAACTGAAGGGAGCCTGGATACTGAAGAGCAAGGCACTTCCATGAGGCCACAGGAAAGAATAAACCAGGCTAGACCATCAAATCAACAAGCAATGATCAAGAATGAATACATTACACTACAACAAAATGAAAGGAAGTAATACATATATTTCAATAATCGTTTGAAATACAACTCACCTTAATTTTCTAACAAGAACAAAAAGAAGTGACACCAAAGGAAAGAAAGTAAAAAGTTGCCCTCCCTGTCTTTCAATGGCCCAATCATGAGCGTGAGACCCACAGACTCCACCAGAAAACTCAGCTCTTCCAGCAAAACTAGCACCATACAAAATCAACAGCTCTCCATACACCAAGAATGAACACAGTAAGAAAGAGACAAAAACAAAAACAAAAACAAAAACAAAAACAAAACAAACAAACAAAAAAAAAACCCTCAGTCACAAAGGCTTCCAAAATGAATAAAATGTGTAGGAATAAGCCTGAGAAAAGAAGAGATCTCAGCCTGGTATTGGTGGCACATGCCATATTCCCGGCACTCAGGAGGAGGAGGAAAGTAGATCTCTGAGTAGGAGGCAAGTTTGCTCTACAGAGGCCTGTGGTCACAGAGAAACTAAACAAAAATGAAGAGGAAGAAAAAGGAGGAGGGGGAGGAGGAGGGGGAGGAGGGGGAGGAGGAGGGGGAGGAGGAGGGAGGAGGAGGCAATCTCTGTTGTAGAATATTATTTTAAGGTGTGTTACATTTGCTTATGCTGTGGAACATTTGCTTAACAATGCAAAGATGTGTTGCATTCTTTTATGTTGCATTTGCTTTAACTCTGTGAAGCTGTGTCACTTTGCCTGTTTAAAACACCTGATGGTCTAATAAAGAGCTGAACAGCCAATAGCAAGGCAGGAGGAAGATATGTGGGGCTAGTAGGCAGAGAAGATAAATAAAAGGAGAAATCTGGGAGAAAAAGAAAAAAAGAGGAAGAGAAGAAGAGGAGGCGGCGGCTAGGGGCCAGGCATCCAGCCACAGAGTAAGACATACAGAAGGAAGAAAGGAAAAAAGCCCAGAGGCAAAAGGTAGATGAGATAAAGCTAAGAAAAGCTGGCAAGAAACAAACCAAGCTAAGGCAGGACATTTAAAGTTAAGAATAAGCCTCCATGTGGGATTTATTTGGCAGCTGGGCAATGCTCTCCCCAAAGAAGAAAAAGTAACCAACTACAATCTCTATGGTGTTTATTTTAAAACATGGAGGAAATTGAAGATCTTAGAAAACTGAAGGACTTCTTATGGTCATAGAGGGGCTAAGAAGTTGGAAATGTCTATATTACCAAAAATGTTCTAAAGAATCACTACAGTGTCCATTGAAATTTCAGGGACATTTGATATAGAAATAGAAACAAAAAATCCAAAAATTCATGCAGAAGCACAAAAGATCTCAGAGAACCTACACAATGGTGAACAAAAATATATACTGGAGCCATCCTATAGGTTAAGTTATACCGCAGTTACAGTAACTAAAACAATGCGGTACCGGCACACTGGCAGACAGGTAGGTTAGTGGGATACAAGAGATGAACCACAATTAAACCCACAGAGACCTGAAAATTAGACCTCCACATGCAGAAGAATAGAAGGAGATCCCCATCTCTTAGATTCATTTTTATGTAATGAAATCATGTCATTCAAAAGAAATTTTATGCAAATGGAGATGACAAAATAAAGAGGAATAAGCCAGACACAGAAAGACAAATGTGTATTTTCTCTCACATGTGAATCGTATATATATAGAAAAAGATATGGTTTTATGACACAAAAGCAGAAGAAAAACTGGGAAGGAAGGAGAGGCAGGGGTCAGAGAGATGCAGGCGGGAATTTCAGAAAATGGGTGCGGATATGGCTGACTACATCACATACTTGAAAGAGTCTGTCTCTAGGAAACACAGCGCTATGCATGATGAATATACACCAATTTAACAAAAGACCTAGTTTTCATTTCAGACTCAGGCTACAGACTAATGATCCACACTGTTAACAGCATCACTAAGATGGTTCCATCTACTTCAGCCTGTGATGTGACCACATGCGTATTTGCCAGCACCTGAAATTTTTGGTGAGAAGACTGAATAACAATTGCACAGCATTGAAATATCACATTCTGTGGTAATCCCCTGACTAATCATCTTGCTAATAAATATCTAAAGACCACATTTTTCCCCCTCTGGGCTTTCAGCTTCCATGGGAACATTCTGATTGTGACATAATTTTTAAATTAGTAGGTTTATTCATAGTTTTATATTAGTAAATGTCAAGCTTACTACTAATGAGCAAACTCTGTAAATCCACAGTAGTGTTAATTTTTAACAGAACAAGAAATTAATATAAGGAGAAATAGAGAGACAATTAAAAATGTCCTTAAGGGTATTTTCTCCCATGAAATTATGTGCAAAGCAAGAAAACATGAAGCCCCTTAGATCATGCATTTTGAAAGGTTGACAAAGCTGCACCCCTGTGAGGGGAAAGGACAGAACCCATGCTCGCTACGGAGCACCTGTCTACAAAAACCTTCCTTCACAATGCCTCTCTGGTTGTTGCTATTGAGATGTCCCTGCTGGCCTTTGATATGTTAAAATGCACATTTCTAGCAATTTTTCATTTCATAAGTTTTATTGCCTCCTTATTGCTGCATCCATTCTAATCACTGACCAAATTCCTTTTCCTTGAGAGGCCAGTGCTTAGTGCAATACTCAGCTCTTCAAAAGCTATGTCAAAAGAGTTCTCTTACCTATCCAGGGTTTGCTAGCACTGACCTTTCTTTCTCCATTAACCTACTGAGTGGAAGCATATGCGTCTGGAGCGGTTTAGCCTCCCAGTTCTAGAAGGTGAGAAGCATGCACCTTTCGTAGAGACTTAGGGCACTTCCCTATAAAGCCATACTACAAATACTCTCAAGTACATTCAATTGTTTTTCAAACCTTCCTAAAGCTTAAGTCTATTTGCTAAGATGTTGGAGGCTTCCCTGCACTGGTGGCCATGGAAACCACCTGTCTCACAATGGCAAGAGGTCTTTTCTGCATTTTTTCTGGAAGTATGCCATGTTGCTGGGAACCAGATAGTGTCCTATATTACAGGGAGTCAAACACAAATATTTTGTGTGATAGCTCCCAAAGGTTACAGATCACAGTTAATAATATAAAAGTATGACACTGTTTGCCCTGAAAACATAGTTTTAAGTGTATAAGCAAACCAGTGTACCAAGAACTCACTGTCTTCCCTCATCATGGCCATCAACACAACTTGCCATGCACAGATGGGGTTGTACCCACAAGAATGAGGTCTGAGTCAACTAGCATGGTGTGTGTTTGTTGTGGTCATTCTATTCCCTAACCCACCCATTTCCCAGACAAACAAATATACAGTCTACATACAAACATATTCTACACTTCATATGGATGGCAATCTCCTTGGAGGCAGGGAAGGCTGTCCAAAACTCCAGGTTTCTCATCACCCCCAAACTCAGACCTAAGCAGTACAGATTTAAATGACTGAGCAGTTTCCATGAAACTCTAAGAGTCTACAAGTAAACCTAAACTTGACTCAAACTAGAAGCCTAGTGGATCTTCCTGTTCTTTCACCGCTGAGAGACCACGTTGACATCGTGAATCTATAGGAAGAATCAACGGGGCCTTGTCTAGACTGCTCACCATGAAGCCTCTGAAATGAGCATCTTTCACAGCATGGTCAAACTCTCAGTGGACAACCTTCCTCACTACCACCCTGCTGGAAGCCATCAACTGTGAAGAGCTATACTTCAGTATCTATCACAATTTTTAAGAGTTCTCTTTAATGGCTTCCTGTCTAGAGTGTATCTAAGTCTCTCATTCTCAAGGATGAGTCCACAGACCTTGATACCACTGCGAAAGAAGCTTCCCTGCCCTTCAGAGTCAATGGCAGAACAGACCATGAACTTCCACATGGTTTCTGGTTACAGCATGGACCAAGAACATCGACAAGGCTTCAGGTGGCACAGCAGTTCATAGACATCCCCAAGGTCTTCAGTAGTAACATGGGCCATGGACATTAACCTGGTCCTCTAGTAGCAGCATGAGCTCAATATGACCTCAGGGGGCAGCCCATGTCATATACATCAACATACAAAGCCAAGCTTTTATAACATAGACTCTGTATTCGTGTGTGTGTGTGTGTGTGTGTGTGTGTGTGTGTGTGTGTGTGTGTGTGTGAAAATGTATAAGTGTGTGTGCAGGTATGACTATATATGTGGAAGCCAAAGAACTACTTTGGGTATTCCTTAGGTACCACATAACTATTATTTATTTATTTATGTACTTACTTATTGAGACAGGGTTTCTCACTGGCTCAGAACTCATTAAGAGGACCCAATTCAAATCCCTGGCTAATACTTCAGGAAATGAATCTGCTCTCCAGGTCCAAGATGAATTCTTATCAACAAAATTAATTTATTCTCTCTCTTCTTTGCCTTCCAAGATTAAGACAGTTACAGTCAAGTTGTAAAAAGCACAAATCTCTGAAAGTTGATATTGATAGAATAAAAGATAGTCAAAAAACAGTTGAGCCATTCTTTCCTCAGCCTCAGATGAGAGGAAAAAAAAGTCAACTTCTATCGAGGATGTTGAAATGACCAAATCTGCAATACCTATTTGGACAGAGTACAGGTGAATAGTCCAATTCTTCTTGGAGAAATGAACAAAAAATCCAGGCCATTATCCAAGGCAACTTAAAAAGATAACTCAGGGACTGAAATTTGTGGTTCTGATAGCATTTGAGGAAAAATGAAGGTGAAGACAGATACCTGGTGGTTTATTCTTTCTCAATAATGCCTCTACCAGTGCTTGGCTGTGTTAGTGCACAGTGGTACCTGACCAAGCAGTACCATGTTTAGCAGCCTCTAGACAAGAGGAAAAGGTACTGAAAAAGTAAAATAATTGAAAAGGCCTGCTATTGATGACTTCACATCAAAACACAAATCACATCTTCATGTCCCAGGATATGTAAATCTGAAAAAATACAATTTTTAAATAGAAAGAAAATCATCAACGTTTCCTTAGATTATGTAACATCAACCAGTTAATTATGAAAACTTTGATGAACTCGTGTTTGGTCCAGAACTTTCTTTGTTTTTAGTTCAGGTGCTCATTCACTATTCAATATTATCACAAAACAGCCGTGTTATGTGATAGACATATAATAAAGGAAATGGTCCCGGTTTGCAGTCAGTTTCCCTCTTATTGCATTTAATAATGGCAGGGTTTAGATTTTGCCCTTCACAATGATAAGTGGAAAGCACTGACTGAGATAATCAGCCTCCAATTTCTGACCCCAAAGAAAAAGCGAAGAAAAATGGAAAACACAGTTTTCAGACAGTTAGGTGACCTGGACAATAATAGAATGTTTTGATGTAGTTGAGCATGACACTGACATGCACAGGAGATTAGATAGCCAGGTGAGGCTCCTAAGACAACAAAAGAGTTAGGAAGGAAGCTATGCTTGCTAGTTGTTAGTTACGGTGGCTGCTCATCTCCCATTCCTATGTTTCAAGAGTAAGCTACTGCTTCAGTTAAAAGAACAGGATAGTTTGCCAAGTCACAGGGTTCAATACTAGACAGCCCCCTCTTACTACTCGGATGGTAATATAAGTTCTCAGCCTCTCAGATTTAATCGCAATCTGCAGCAATTTGCTCCCTTGGTAAATCATTTATTTCCTAAGGCTTTGCTAAGTCCTGAGCTAGGCAGCTTGGCTAAGAATAAAAGCCACATACTATCACTCATTCTTTTGTTTGCTTCAGTATTTGAGAACTGTGGGAACAAGGAAAAGTTTGCTTTCATGGGAGGCCCCTCTAGAACTTTTAACGGAAAGCTTAACCAAAGCAAAACTTTAACAAAATACACAGAAATAAGGATAAATCATTTAAACTTTGCTTATATTGAAATGGTATCCTTTGGGAGTGGATTAAGCAAGAAAGTTACATAAAATTTGTATATAAGAATCTGCATATTGCCAAGAGAATGGACTACACAGCTGAGCAAGAGCTCATGAAATGTTAAGAGAGTACAGAGGGGATCCAGAGGCCAATGGACAGGACTTGAATCAGTATGGTAGCGGTGAGCAGAGTAAGGAATGGTCACATCTGGAAACATTTTAGAAGATCCGGAAAGACTTACTGATGGGTGGAATTAGGGAGTTACAGTTGGGTAAGGGGGGGAGTCAAAGAGTCAGTGCTTGGCACAGAGTGATACACTGTAGCAACTGCCGGACCCTATGGTCACCCACAACTGCTCTGATCATAAATACAAAATGAAAGAGTTTGAAAACTACACATCTCTTTAAGTTGATGGATAATGCCACAATGCCTCGTTTCTACTACACTCTTCCTCACCATGAAATTCTTACCTTATTTTCCCTTAAAAGGATTTTAAAACAAAATTAACAGTAGCTGAAATTCTATAGAAAAGTGTAGAAAACTCTGGATCAAAAACTAGAACCCTAAGCTTCAATGCTACATAGTCAAAAGTTGTTAGTGATAGTCGAAGCATCATCAGATGTCTCAATGCTTTAGAAACGGAGCCTGACGCCCGAAACAAAGAGCTAAAGCTCATGTCTGGAGGCCAACCTTGAAGTCTCTAAAAAGGCCATTTGTAAAGAACTCTTCAGTTATAAGCCAAGCTCTCCATCTTGACATTGGTCTTCATTCATAGAAAGAGAAGCTATTCTGAGGTCAGCAGGTCAGCAGCCATCATCTCTACATGTGGGAAGAAGCATCCTCAGAATGTCACCATCCCACTCTAGTCGCCTTGAGCACACTTTCAAAGAGCCCCTCATGATGGAGAACCTCTCTTTCCTTTCCAAAGTCTGCTTTTATTCCTGTGCACCCTAAGACTTCCTCCAAGCACATGTGTGTTCTGGGCCTGGAATGTGTCTCCTATTCTAGTTGAACTATTTTTATGCATATCTTCTACCAAATTCAGAAGGTTGACAAAGGGCAAGATAGAATTTCAGGCAATATTTAAAAAAAATAGAATTCTATTTTCAGGACTTGGGATATAGAACTGTGAGTTTATGTTGATAACAGCTCTCTCTCTCTCTCTCTCTCTCTCTCTCTCTCTCTCTCTCTCTCTCAGCTTCTGGGGATACTTACAGTCACTTGAGGAAACTGATCCAGTTCCTTCCAGTGTTCTAAGAAAAGAATTTTTTTTGTTGTTTTTTTTTTTGTTGTTGTTGTTGTTTTTAACAAAAGAGAATTTTAGTCCGAAGCCAATTATTTTACAAATTGAATTCAAGGCTTACATAGCAGGCCATGGTGAGAATCTACAAGAAGATGGAAGGGAAATCATGCAATTTTGCACCTGTCTGAAGTATTATTTATCATCTGTCTTCCTCCCTTCCTTTCTTCCTTCCTTTCTCTCTACCTATATACGTCTCACCTATCTACCCATGTATCAATCCATCTATTTTAACATCATGTTTAAATCTATATTAAAGCAGTGTAAAAAAAAAAATAATAAACTCCAGCTCTGCTTCCAAAGAAAGGAAGGGGAGAGGAAGACAGAGGGAGAGGAAGCAGAGAACTATTATTACTTCACTACTCTGAGCACATGTCTGTGGAGTAAGGAACCTGTAGGATTGTCTTTGTGTTTGAAGATTAAGGTTGGTTTCTAGTTCTCAGCATCTCTATTTGCCTGGTGGAAATGCTCTGCAGTTTAGTGCCCTTGGACGTTTTCTTTGTTCATTTGATTTTTCTATGCAGTTCCAACTGGCCTGGAACTTGTGTTCCTCTGTCTCAGCCTCCTGTGTGCTGGGATTGCAGGCATACAGCAATAGACCAGTGTGTATATTTTAAGATGTAACATCCTGAAACGTAATTTGCATATCACCAGGTCACTAGCCTGCAAAATTTCATGGGGTTTTACTATATTCATCCACTTATGAAGCCATCACCTAAACTGATTTAGGACATTTCCACTGTTGTATCAGAGAAGGGGATCCTTTTGAGAATTTCAGAGCCCACTCTATGCCTTTCATGACATCAGTTGAAACATAGTCTGCTGGTGAGCTACAAGAGCATGGAGTCTGTGACACTCCCTAGGTGATTTCAAGGGGGCAAGTGAGTTTTGGAAGCTATACTAAGCCACTATGAGCACTGAATAGGAAACACATAGAAATAAAAACAGGGATATGTTTAACATAAAGATGAGTCTAAATGATCATAATTCCAAAGAGGTTTCAGGGAAAACCATGTTCAAAATGAAGATAAAAAGAAGGGTTTCCTAAAGAGTTATTCTTCAACTTTCCTAACCTGGATGAAAGATCACTTTATCATCACGAACACATTTTCCGAGTATGAAGTACTCTGGGTATCTATGGAGTGAACAAGAATGCTGGGGGAGGGGGAGAGACTAGAAACAGAGGAGAGACGGACAAGGATTCCAGTAGTTTCCAAGGGGCTGGTCTTCTCATAAGCTCTGGGCTAATCTTCAGGATGCTAGTGATACATGGTTCCTTTGTGAAGTCTCTTCCCACCAAATGTATTATGTACCAATAACATCTGCAACACCATCTCACAGAGCATTACTGGTCAGTACAGCCTTCATCACCAACCTTCACTCAGCACAGGGACAACTCTTCAGGGCCACAAGTACCTACCATCTACATTGAAACAACAAAACCTGCCTCCACATCCTTTGTACTTGTTTTGACAGAGTAGACAAATATTTGTTGGACTGTGTCATAGTGATTCACTATTAAGATCAAGCAAGCAGAAAAAAAAGAAATAATAAGGGCACTCATCCCAAAAAGCTCAGAACATTTAATGGCTGCTGTAGCTAGCAAAACACTGGCAAACAAGACCAGTAATTTTTCTCTATAAGGCACATCCTGAGAAGAAACACTTTGGGCACTTAATAACTCCAGTGAATAAGTGGCAGAACTACAAGCTGTTATTAAGAACACTGGATGATGTATTACCAACATGCAGATCAAGAAAAAATGTCATCCAGGGGAAAAAGATTAATTAATATCAATTAATTTTTTTTAAAGAACAGATTATGCAGAAGTCTTTAGGCTTCTGAGGAGAATGTGAGAAAATTTTACAGTATGCAGGAATTTGCATATAGCCTGGGAATAAAAAGCAAATCGCCAAAGTTGTCCCCTGGGGTATGTTCAGGGTTGGGAACAAAGGACAGTGGCATTTCTGTTAGTGTGTAGTCCTGGGGGTGGGAAGGAAAGAGAAGCAAGCTTTAGAGAGGACAGAGGAAGTTCATGAGTTGAAAAGAAAGAAACATTAATTACAATGGAGCTATATAGCTTCACAATGCAGTACTATTAAGTACTCTCAGCTGGAAGGAGAGGTTGTTTTGTTGTGTTTTATTTTTTTGAAATACAAAATGCAGAAAGAATCAAAAATCAGGTTAACAAGAACCCAGGTAAAATCCATTAGATGAAGAATCGTCTTTCCTTAGTATCTCCTGTCAAGTACAAGATAAACAGGCCTGACTTGTAGCCTAGAAACAGACCATAAGAGCCTCACCATCTAGCAAACTGGGCCAAGTCATTTCTTCACTATTTTGGCTTTGATTTCTAAATTAAAAGCTTAGACCATGATAATGCTCCCCAAGTTTGCTATATGTAGTGGGATTATGTTGTTACATTGTAAATAATTGTCCCACCTACTGGTTTAGTAAAAATGCTGATTGGGCGAAGGCAAACAGGAAAGTGTAGGTGGGCCTACCAAGCCAAAAAAGTTTTGGGAACAGGAAGAACAGGGCAGAGATGCCATAGAGACTCCAGAGAAGGCAGCAGACACATGAGGACAACTATGCTGCTCTGAGAAAAGGTACCGAACCACATGACTGAACAGGGTAAGAATCATGGGTTAGTTTAAGAACGAGAGCTAGCTAGCAATATGCCAGAGCCATAGGTTGATCAGCAAAAAATGGATACAAGCGTCGTCTTTGTGTCTCTGTGGGACTGTGAGACTATGAGACTGTGGGTCAGAACCTCAGGTATAGGCTAGAAAGGCCTGTCCAGAAACTTAATACAACAGCTATGGGAGATTTAACATATACCACTTAAAGAAAACACCCCATGTTCAAACATCACCAGAAAGAAATAAAATAATCAGACTACATGGGTTTCTTTCTTGCAAGATTCACATAAGGTCTGCTGTATCAAAGTCCACTTCTAATTGCAGAATATAACCTTTAGTATTTCACTAACTAAGGATCTCTCTCTCTCTTCATGTTTGTGGTGGTGGCAGGGTGCACATTTGTTGTTACCTGTGGAGCACAGAAGTCAACCTCAACTGTAGTTTCTCAGGTACCAACCACCATGTTTTTTGAGATAGTGTCTGGCCAGTATGGGGCTTGCAAAGTGGGCTTGGTTAGCTGGCAAGGAGACTGGGGTCCATTTGTCTCCACCTCCGCAGCCCCAGGATTAGAGACTTATGCCACTATATTAGACTTTTTTGTGGAGGTTTTGTGGAGTTAGGTCTTTACCACCTGAGCTCACTCCTCACCCCTAACCAAAGAACTGTTTGGGAACGGACTACTTCAGCCTTTGCTAAGTATTCATTCAGTATGACATGTAAGTCTATTTTGTGATGTTTGGGGGCATATATTTTAAAACAATGGTCACTTGAAATCAACAGCACAAAATGGCAGCTTTCGCTACTAACCAGGCTAACAATTTATAAAAAGTAAATTGGAAATTTTAATGCATCTTGAAGGATCAGTAAGTGGCCTCTTTCTGCAAGCACACACATACTCACACAAACTTTTACTTTAATTACTCTAGATAGAATCCTTAGACTAGATTCACTTTGTATCTCATAAGTAATAATTTTCTCTTTTTTGGATATACCTATTATGCATTAGCCTTTAGACATATTTATAAATAAGATAGGAACTTGGTAAATATAATAAATATGATAAATAAAATCCACAGTCAATACTTCAAGAAAATCACACACATACCCAACCTATATGCTACCCTGCCACCCGACTGTGAATTTCATCAGCTTTCGCTTTGTACCCTGTGGCTTCTTACTTTCTCTACACATTATCGTTACCATTTATGTTCTAGATCATAAACCAATGTTGAACAACTCAACGATAGAAAAGACTATATTTAAAGGGAGATAAAGGGTCAGGTTTAGAATCTGTCTTGATCCAGGTCACATGTTCCTTCCATAATCTACTGCAGAGAGAGCTGGCTGTAAAGGGAAATGGGTTCTTGGATGGACCACAAGACACCTGAAGTCTGCAAGTTCTTCAAGCACCACCATTAACTTGCCTGTAGGGGCAGCATAGCTGATGGATGCTCAAGTAGCATTTCAGTTCATTTTTTTTGTGACAGAGGTTCAAGATAGCTTCTGTTATCTTCCAGTTTGGATCATGTGATGCCCCCTAACACAAAACAAACCCCTTAAATCCTAGGCTCTCGGTCTCATATCAAAGTCTATTCAAGCACTCAAATTCTTCACCAGCCTTGCTTCACTTTAGAGCAGATACAGCTGTACTGGGAGAGTGAGTCATTTGCTCTTAAACCACAGAGGAGGAAAAATACAAAGGCAGGGAGAAACAAGAATTCCAGCATAATTAACACTACCTAAGGGCTCTTCCCAGTCTTAACGTGCAATTTGTAAGAATCTCACCAGAAACCACATCTACAGGAAAAGGGCTTCACTAAAGGAAAGTGAGGGGGAGGGAGGGTCTACTGCAAAGCTGGTATGTGCTATGTGATTTCCTTAGATGTAACTGAGAACTGCCAAAATGACTAGATTAAAATATCTCTAGTACAGTCTTCAACTCCTCATACTGGCTAGTCAGGAAACTCTTTTCCATATTGAAATAACAAATTCCGTTTTGGTCTGTGGTGAGGTCCCTAAAAGACTAAGTAAAGTCTTCAGGCTGCTGAGGGTGACAGTGCAGAGCTATAACTCTCTCTGCTGACGATAGGAACCCAAGTCATGATGCTGTCACATTTCACTGGGAAACCACCCGGGAAGTCCCAAGAACATCTGTGGCCATCCTCCCAAAATGTTTTGCTTCCTCTACAAAAGTACTCATCTCGGCGGTTTGAATTTCTGCTGAGAAACACATGCAATTTTCTCCCTGCCTCCAGAGCCCAAAACAAAGCCCCATCAGGAGTAAAGAAAAGAGAGTTAAAATTGCAGGAAAAGTCTTCCTCCAGCATGGTTCCATCCCAGCGGCCTCCAGAGTGGACTTTTGTACTTGGGAATGAATGGTACCTGTGTTTCCCAAGCAGAGGACTGATCCACAGGCTGTAGAGAAGGCCCAGGAAGCAGAGGACAGTTCAGGCAGCAAGTTCTCTGCTGTGGCTCTCAGGAAGTGAGATCAATGCTTAGCCGCCACAATTAAAGGCTGCGGTGGGGGTGGGGCAAACCGACTCTCCCGAGGATTCTGACCTTTCTTTCTGTGCAGATAAAGGCAGAGACTCACACTTCCTGGTAAGCCCCATGTGCTTGCTTACGTTTGTGAGCTTTTCAGTATTTGGTCTTACTTCCCAACTAAACAGTGCTGCTAGCTAGCCACGGGGGAGTTAAGCAGTCTGGAGATGAGGGGGTAACCCTTCCAGACAGCCTCTTCCGGGTCCCCAGCTCTCAAAGGCACTTTGCCGTCTCAAGTGAAAATCTACACTTCAGCAGCAAGGCAACTTAAGCTTGTGGCTTGGCTCACAAATTGCTAGCCTCATCCTTCCCTCTTCTCAATTTCTCTTTTTACTCTAGCTTGCCCCACTGATTTGGACCAGGGCCGGGAAAGTCCTTTGGAGACTCCGGCTAACCAGAGCTTTAGAACCCATCTGGACCTTCAGGGCTCCGGCTAGAGGACATGGGTAAAAGTCAGCTTTGGAATTTGAGTTATCCTTTGGGAAGCTGAAGCTATCTTTGTTCTAAATTGCTTCACTAGCCCTAGGTAGAAAGACCTGGCCTTCCAGGCTATCCTAAGAGAGATAATTACCCCATGCACCTCTCCTTCCCAGAAACCCTCCAGGAGATGTGTGCTGCTTTGCCCCTGCAGACAGCATGTGACATCAGCCTGCCTATTTCTGGAGACTCAGAAAACTGCAACTTCCTGTTTTTCTTATTTAATTATTTATTTATTAATTTATATACTGGTCAAAGATTAAGAAGGCTTGTTTACTTTCCCTACACCCTGGTGGGCTTTTGCACTCTTTCCCTGAAGCCCCTGTCCTTCTATGTGCGGCTGCTTGTCCATGTCTATTGAAGTGATCTCTCCCTCTTGGCCCATGACTGCTGCTGTTGAAAGCTCATCTGTACTGTTGTATCCTCTAAACTCTAATAAAATTTCCCTCCAGCTTCTCCATTGAGTCCATCTCTGACTTCTCTTATTAATGAGGCTGTGACTCACGAAAGAGACTTCAGTTTCGCTGATAAGGGGCTGGATGCTTTAGAACACAGATGAGCTCTGCGCTCTTCTCCTACCAACAAATGCTAGGAGCGGGGTAAGGCAAGAGTTGAGAAGAGCCCAGGCCTGGGCACATCACAATCCAATTTATCACTTAGAGTCCAGGCTTCCTGAAGACTGATCCTAGACTCCTCCCCACAGGCTCCAATTCCTGGGCCTAAAGCAAAGTTTCACCTCTGTTCCACATGAAGAGCATCTGTGCATTGCCTCTACCTGGCACAGAAAGACTATTCCCAGCCTTCTCAGGCCCCTCCCACTCGGGCATGGAGTGTCTGCTTCCTTGTCTATGCTTTATGTCCTTCTTCATTCTGTGTTCTCCTTATTTATAGGCTTGTTTCAAGAGTTGATGGTGAACTTTCTGAGGTGAGGGACGCCCCCATCGGTCTCCATTTCATCTTGATAGCTTCAAGAACAGAGCATAGATAAGAGCATTTGAGTTAAGTACGAACACACAGAAGGGAAAATGCAAAACCTCAGTCTGCAAAGTTTTTACATTTTATTCTATACGACATGCTACATGGCAATGAGCAATAAGTATTAAATTGAGAAGGGAGGTTCATAGGAATTTCCAGAGGCAGTAGACAACAAGGTAGTTAGGCAGTGGCTATGATTGCTGTGTACACTGACACAGAGCAATGAAGAGAGGCTTCGGGGCATGTCTAGGTACAGCAAAGGCAGAGATGAGGAATCTGAAATGTGGGCTGAGATTCTTCTATCAAAGTCTTTCAATAATAAACAGAAGACTCTTATTTCTTCACCCATAAACCCTGAAAGGCTTACACTAGCAATAGCCACTTGGTTATATGTTGAAGAAGGCTGCAGACGCTGGAACCAGTAGCAAGGAGACTCCATTAAAGACTGTAGAGTAAGGCTTACTCAAGGAAGAGGAAACCCTTAATACTTACTGTAATCAAATAAGATTTCTACTTGAAAGAATAAAAGAGTGGAGAAGACAGCAGCATCACCGAGGGAGACTTAATCCCTGCAAAGAGCAACTGGCTTCAGGGTAGAATTTATAGGTCAGAAGGGAACTTGTACAGAGTAATTCTTAGAAGCCAATAAACACTGAAGCAACAATTTGAGAACAGGCTGTTTATCCATCACAAAACGGGATCGGTACTACATCTCCCTGCTCAACTATGGGCTATTGATGGATTATGTAAGAGCAAAAGTTACTATCTTTAGTTATGTACCTACCAAGGAGCCCACCAGCATCCAATCGATGGTTGCAAACTCATAGCACAAAGCAGATCAAGGTTAAACTCAGTGGATCTCAAAAAACAAAGAAAGGAAGGGTAGAGTTGAGACTGGGAGTTATATGGAGGTTGGAGTCATAGGGAGAGGGAGATTAGAGTGGGTGGGAGGTCACAGTCATCAGAATACCTTACATGTGTATGAAATGGGTAAGGCACAAGTTCAACAAAAGTCACAAAAGAATGTAATAGGTAAAACTAAAATTGTGGGAGATTATGTTATTACATTATAAATAATTGTCCCACCCACTGGTTTAATAAAAAGCGCTGATTGGTGAAAGGCAGGCAGGAAGTGTGGGCGGGGCTACCAGACTAAGAAAACTCTGGGAACAGGAAGAACAGAGCAGAATGCCAGAAAGAAGTCGGAAGAAGCAGAGGACAACCATGCTGCTCTGAGAAAAGGTACCGAGCCCCATGGCTGAACAGGATAAGAGTCATGGGTTAGATGAAGGGTACAGAGTTAGTAAGCTATATGCCTGGGCCTTAGGTCAATCAGCCTAAAACTACTGAAAGAATCTGTGAGTCTGAGAGCCTAAAACTTGAGGCTAGGCCTGAAAGTCCAGGCCAGAAACCTCATACTACATAAAATTTAAGAAAAATGTAAAAAGTAAAAAGTAAATTAGAGAATATTTCTGAAGGCAAAAACGATAAGGAGGTAGATGAATAATATGGGTGAACCATGAAGAAGTAATGAAGAAGAGTCAGAGAGAGAGAGAGAACAGAGATTGCTAAACATCAAGGGTCCAGTGGCCATGGAGGGCTCCAGGGAAAAACACAAGCAAAATGGAAGAAAGAAAAGCTGGTAATTCTTTAGAATTCAATAACATGTAATGATAAAACAATTCATTTGCCCCAACTCCTTGGAGCATAAGGAAATCTGGGACAATCTGTTTTCTTGCTACATCGAAAAAGAAGCTCTTTGTTTCAAAAGGTCTGTGGTCAAACACAAGGCTGTGACGTTAATCAGTTTATTTCCATCCGGAGTGAGGTATAAATGAAAGGTCTCTATTTCAGAAAAGGCCATGAAAATGTGAAGACGTTATTATTTGCAAGCTGAGAGGAGAGGTGAGATTCTCTGCCTGGCACATTTCAGAAAGGTTCAATCAGCCTGGGCAAAGGGATGGATTTAAAATAGAAAAGTAATGGGAAAGGGCTTTCTATGAACAGAGACGATGCCTGATGAAAACTGGTCCCTCTGGAGCCAATTCTATTAATATACACTTACCAGGCAGCTTGGAGAATTTGGGGGGAAAAAAAAACCTATATAGTTCTCATTTTCCATAGCTTCTGGGTCTAATTACATATTTACATTCACATATAGATAGGCACACACACACACAGGTTTTTATATAGTGACACACAGCTTCATATCTAAGTTGTAGCTCCTTATCCTACAATAGAGGTATGCTTGCTTTTAAAAATAGAGAGAAGAAAAAGGGAGAGAAACAGGAGGAGGAATAATATTGGCCCAAAGATTGACTATCTTACTCACTAATTCATTCCTTCCCTCCACAAGTCTATATTGGTTGTTACTCTATCAGAAACACAGATTTCTGCACACTGAGGTTCTGACTACTGAGCCAAGTTAGAAACAAACTCTCATGGTTCAAAAGCAAGAGATGCATTACTGTGGCAGTTTAAAATTCAAGTACACAAGGCTACTCTGGTGTCTAGAATGCACCAGATTCTCCTGAATTTATGTCCATACAAATCTGTGCCCCATGTATGCTCTGCTGTGAGTCAACAGTAAGTGGGAACGTTTAGGACCTATGACTGCCCATTAAATATCTAACTCAGCTGAAAGCTTCAGAAATATTTTTAGTGAAAGTATACCAAATAAGATAGCTGGCAATTAATCTCTTGATGAAAATTTAGTCAATGGGCCATTTAATTTGTTGGCAGAATCTGCTTTCAAATTCTTCAAAACCTAGATTTATAAGAAAAAAAAATAGAGGCAAAATTTACCTCACTCTGTTCCTTAGGAATTTATTTGCATACTTATAAGATGCCAATGCTGAGACTTTCTTGAGTATTTGATATTGCTTGGTGATCATATTACTACTTTCAATTAAATGACTATATATATAATTGTCCAGCCACCCCAGGACATTTATGAAAACAAGATGCTGCCTTAATGAGGTGAGCTTCAGAGCGACATTTGACTCATTAGATGCCTCATTAGCTGCTATGAAAACACATTCAGTCTTCTCTTCTTGCTAACAGTAACTCAATCACTTCTGCAATTCCAGGTAAGTCCAGCTTCATAGCAAGTTCCACACAGGTTAAAGTATCAGTTTAAATTCCCAGAGACGCAAGGCTAAGTGTGCTAACTCCCAGCATGCTCCAGCCTAGCAGTCAGCACCAAGAGGAAAATGCATAAAAGGACCAACCTGTCTTCTAACTATCATGAGATGCCAGCATAGGGAGCCAACATTAAACACACAGAAAGGGGAACAACAGTCCCCTCTTAACAGCATCCTGTTGAGTGTTAGCTGGATTATGTGCCCTTTGTTATTGAGCCCATAGTTTAACATGAGCTTTAGTGTGTGTGTGTGTGTGTGTGTGTGTGTGTGTGCGCGCGTGTGCGTGTGCGTGTGCGTGTGCGTGTGCGTGTGCGTGTGTGTGTGTGTGTGTAAGCATGTGCAGGAAAGAAGAAGGGTTTTTTTTTTTTTTTTTTTTAACCTGTAATAGAATCTGTAACTGAAAGTTGGAAGGCAGCCAGAGAACCCCAACAGTCTGCTTGTTGGGTTACAGATGTGTGTATGTGTGTGCACCATGGGATTTCATGTGGTTGTTGCAGATTCAAGCTCAGCTCCTCTTATAGAAACCCTTCCCACTGAGCTTCTTGACAGCCCCTACCCGTGTATTTTTATTTACTGGAAAGCAAACAATTTACTTTATCTAATATTAGGGTAACATGTTTGTTTGAGGCAGAGTTTTGCTCTACAATAACAGTGTGTCCTTGAACTCCAGAATCTTCTACCTCAGTTTCCCTAAGTGTTGCAATTGTTGGTGTGTTCCACCATGTCTAGCTGGGATACATTTTTACATGAGATGTGCATTAATAATAAGAAAACAAAAGCTCAAAAGTTAATATAAAATATAGCAGCTGACACCAAAGGAAATGGGTCTTCTTGATCTGTATACCAATATTCTAGAATAATTAAATATTTAATTTGTTATAATCTGTGACAACTGAAGGGAATCACAAGAAATTTAGGTATGTGTCTGCACTTATAAAGACACACTTCTAAATTTCATTTTTTCTCTTAGAACAGTTAATTCCTAGGAAAAATATCCTTCTTTTCTGATAATATATCCTTTGACATAAAACTAATTACATGTAAATCAAGTAAATTCTCAAAAAAAAAATAACTCATGATATAAACTTCAATATCACTTAAAGACAGACTGATATAGTTTGCTGGTTTGAGCAAGACTGACTCCCATGGGCTCATATACATCTGAATATCTCACTCACAGTTAGTGAACTGTTTGGGAAGGACTGGCTATAGAGAAGGTGTATTACTAGGATGGGCTTTGAAACTTCAAAAGCCCAAGCCATTCCCAGTTAGTGCCCCTCCCAATCACTTCTGCCTGAGGATCAGATGCAAACTCCCAGACAGTGCTTGGGTGTTGAGTATCATGCCTGCCTGCTGTGGTGCTCACTCTACCTCTCTGGAAGTGTAAGGACCCAAATTCAAAGCTGTCTTTTCTATGCTCCCTTAGTTTTTGTTGTTTCTCCACAGCAGCAGCACAGCTTCTGAAGCACATGGCTTCTTGGCTTGCCTTCTCTGAATCTGCAGTTATCCTTCTATTCTTACAGCAAAGGGGCCAGCATATTTGCATATGAAAACTTCCTGACAAAAATTAATGGCCATAGGAATAACTGATCTTTCTTGGAAACGGTTGAAGCCAGTGAGTACTTACAGTTAGGGTAAAACAAAACTGTGTATATAGACATACACACATACCCACACATATAATACACACTCATATTTACACATGGATAGACACAAACGTGTTCACATGCACACTTGTATGTCTATAGAAAGACATAACCCTGTTCACACACACATAATCAAACATACACACACACACACACACACACACACACACACACACACACACACATACACACAAGACTAATGGTGCAAGTCACATCATCTAAAACATTGCCACAGTTCAATATAAATTTGAAACGTGGGAACCAAGAATATTTTACTTCCTATTGAGAAAGAAGAGCTTGGTGCTTCTTTCTAAGAAGAAGAGGTATCCCAGTGTTAGCCAGACACTTCAGAGGAACACTGACAACCAAGGATGTCTGTAGATAAACAGCCTAGGTAAGAAAATGCAAAGATTGTGGCTAGTCTCTCTTACTCTGCTGGCTGGATCTAGCCATGGCTCCATGTATCACTACCACACTAAATGGAGCATACTCATTTGAGTAATGACTCAGAAAATGTCTAGCAGCCTCCTGCAACAGGAGATATAATGCTTCAGATAATATTCGGAAGTATTAGGATGGGGTTTTTATTTCTGCTCTGCCTAGACCTCATCTCTCTCCCTGTCAGAGATGAAAAAAGTATCTCCCTTTCCCCAGGAAACAGAAGCTGGGCCATATGCTATCTTGAGGCTCATTCCATCTCTAAAATTTAAAATTTCACAGGAAAAACCATCGTAAGAGTATATAAATATGGAAGTATATAAATATTTGTGATTTTGTGCTCTGCTTGGTTTTTTTTTAATTTTTATTTAGTCACTTCATACAAAGTGCTGTGTAATAGATTCAGTGGTCATATTAATGACAAATTTGTCTCTAAGCACTATAAAGCCTTGTTTTAAAAAACTGCTTGGGCCAGAGAAGACTGCCTGCCGAAAGGGTAAGAGTGCTTGCTATACATTATGTATAAGAACTGGAGTTTGATCCCACAGCACCCAAGTAAATAGTCAGGAATGGCTATATGTGTCTGTAAAGCCAGTGTTGGGGTAAAGACAGACAAAGCCAGGGAACTTGATGGCCAGCAGGCCAGCCTCTCTGAACTGGTAAACTGGGTGTCTTGTTCAATTTGAGTTAAGGGAATAAGGCTAACACCATCTACTATCCTCTGGCCTTCACATACAGACATGTGCACCTATATACGCATATGTACCTGTACATACATGTGTACCCATTAACACACACATACGACACACACACAAATTATTTTTAAAAATTGCTTAAGTAAAAAAATTAAAGAATTGAATTTTAGAATTCAGTACAATCAATAAAAAAACTTTTCCCAATAAAGAAATGTGTTGGTCATCTCTGGCTTATTTCTAATCTAATATTAAGTCTACATTATTCTAAGAGGGCTTTGGGTTTTAATGATAGTAACAGTTTTAGCTGCCTACTTTCTTAACTTCCATTTAAATATTGAATTATAGTTTGTCTTATTATCACTTTCATCTTCCTCTTGAAGCTGACTGCACGTTCCTATGTGTTACTGAATAACATTACCATGGCAGCGCAAAACAGTATGAAGTAACTCTGGGTTAACAACTAAAGAGTTCTGAGTATGAGTTTGATACGGGCAACATACTGCCTTTCTTTTGAATACAAAGGCCAGTAACTGCTTTTCTGCAATAAGTTCATCTTCCAAAACATGTCAGTCAGGCAAGGCAGTGCAAGGAGGCTCCCGGTGTCAGTGGAGGGCCATGACTGATGGGGGGGGGGGGCTGTCCAGGGTGGAGCAGCAGGGATGGGGGTCAAGTTTTACTTCAGCATTTGCTATTTACTAAGTAGAAGACCTGTCTACACTTCAGACTGGGATCTTTCTGAAGTGCAGCTTTTGTTACTCTGTGTCTGAACTCAAGTCCAAGAGGCACAATTCTAAGCCCCCAAGTGCTCATTTTATGCCAACAGTAGTGATAGTCAATTAAATAGGGGATTTTTATTTAAAAATACAGGTGATTGTTCCCACTCTGGGTAAAGAAGGCTACAAATTTCCAGGTAAAGAAATGGACATTTAAAGAGAGTGAGCAGTTTTTCCAACATTCAGCCCTGGCAGGTAGTTAAGAAATGAAGCAAGAAAGCCTGATCCTAGTGTCCTTTCACCTGATCCCATTTCAATGCCTTAATAGCATCACATTGATTACCTAGAACATCACTTGCTTACCTAGAACATCACATTGCTTACCTAGAACATCACATTGTTTACCTAGAACATCACATTGATTACCTGGAACATCACTTGCTTACCTAGAACATCACTTGCTTACCTGGAACATCACTTGCTTACCTAGAACATCACTTGCTTACCTAGAACCAGGCACTTGGCTGTTTTATATTAATCTTCCCCTTGTTCTCTCTCTCTCTCTCTCTCTCTCTCTCTCTCTCTCTCTCTCTCTCTCTCCTTCCTTCCTTCCTTCCCTCCTTCCTTTTTTTTCTTTCTTTGATTTTTTTTTTTTTTTTTGAGACAGGGTTTCTCTGTGTAACAGTCCTGGCCTCTTCTACAGCTCATTTTCTGGACCAGGCTGCCCTTGAACTCACAGAGGCCTGCCTCTGCCTCTTAAGTGCTGGGATTAAAAGTGTGCCTCATGGCCTACCTGGGTCTCCCCCTGTTCTCGACAACTTTAGCAGGTGGGTAAAAATCATCATGTTTATTTTACAGATAACAAAATTAATTAACCTTCTTCCTCCAGTTGTCTCCAACTCACTGGAACTATAGCAGTTCCAACTTAAGCAAAAGATTAGATTAGAAAATATCTATAATGAGCTAAACACAAGGAGCAACACATTCAGGAGAGAATGATTTATCAGAATGAATATGTAAAACACTATTAGTAAGTACATAGAAAACACTGCCTTACAACTTTGTCCTCTTTAAAATTATCATTGACAGGTAAAACCAACCGGACTTGTAACTCTGAGGAGAATCTCTCAGTGGGGATTTACAGAGGGCTTCTTCTCTCAGAAGAATCAGAGATTCATTTCTTATCATCATCTTTTACCGTCTGAAAGATCCCTCTTTATTAAGCTAATGAAACAAGATTGCATCAGTAAATTTCCCTGGAGAAGAGACTGCAATATAAGCAGCCTACAATGGATGCTGTACTTAAGTATGCTTAAGAAGAGCAAACACCTCTCTTCTTAATATGTTTCAAAACCTCAGAGTTTCCAGCAGGAATTCTCAACCTTTGTTGCAGGCACCTTGGCTGCAAGCCTGTAGCAGAAACTTCAAAAGCTGGTACTTAGCTCCCTACCTCAGACAGGAACAAGTTGGACAATAGGGTATTTCAGGCTGGACACTGGATGTATTTCAGGACACTGGGGTAATTTAGTAGCACTCTGGTTTTGTAATGTACAGCCAAGGTAGAGATTCACTTGATGAAAGCAGCGTCTGTTTGGTGGCTGTTGGAGTCATGTGACTTGTGAAGCCATTCAAGGTAGACCATGGGGATGGCTAAGGGACTGGGGCACTCTTTCTACCCTGAAGGTAAGAATTTTATTATTTTAGTAGAGCAGAATTCTACATGAAACCGTATATGTGATTGGCTGATGGTTGCTTCCTCTCAGCAGAGTGCGGCCTCTTCTGAGAAGACGTGAATGAGAACACGAGCCTTCTTTCCAGACACAAGCTTAAAATAACACAAGTTTTATTTCAAGATCCCCTAAGGGGAAATATGTGAGATGTGAAAGTTTACATTCAGTGTTAAGGCATTGTCAAATGTTTGCTTCTGTCTGCAAAAACAAAAGCATTTTAAAAGTATCTTCCCTTATTTATTTATCTTTTGTTGAAGATTGAATTCAGTCTCATACATGTCAACCACTGAGCTAAAACCCCTAGACTAAAAAAGCAAAACATTCTCAAAAGGTAAATCTACACTTGTATGAAAGATCCTGGTATGAACCAATTTACCATCAAAAAAAAAAAAAAATTAGCATTTATTATGTGCTGCTCTGTGGGATCCTGTGTTGACATGTTAAACATCTTACATGATCTCAGAACTGCCCTAGCTTTGAAAGAGGAGAGAATAAAGAGTTAAGGGAAATGTGTTCATGACCAACAATAAATACGTGGCAGGACTGACTTACAGCATGCTCCTGCCTAGCATCAGGGCCTGGCAAACATTTTTTGGGAAGGACTAAATGAGCAGCATTTCAAGCTCTGTGGACCTGAGCCTCTGTTGTTAGTCCTCAGGTCTGGTGGTTCAGCAGGGAAACACCCCAGATGGCAAGATAAAGATGATGGCAGTATGAATGACAGGGCCAGCTTGTATCCTCAGAGTCACTAAAACTTGGTCCTATATTATTCTTTCCATTTTTTTTTTTTAAATCTATTTGAAAATGAGAAAACCTTTAGCTGATGAGTCACACATAAATGGGCAGTATTCAGCTGGGTTAGATTTGCCAACCAGCCAAAGTAGTTCTGAATGAAAAGGTTTACCTTGTTAGAGGCATTAGCCTCAGTGCAAAGATTTTGTTATGCAAAGATCGCATCAAACAAAGACTCCACAGTCAAAAGAGGAAATCCCCAGGTACCATCCTCGGAAGTGTCAGAAGCAACCTTCTTCTAAAGCACCATTTTTTTTTAATACTATGTACCAATTCCCTCCAGACATTCTGTTAAATATTGTAAGAATTCTAGAAAATGTTAACAATAACAAGTAAGTAATATTAGAAGCACCCTAAAACAGCTCATAGCATACAATAAAATGCACTGCCTTACAAGCGTGTCTTTTTGAGCAAGAAAGACAAAGTCTGGGATTTCAAAGGAATACCAAGGTCACAGAAGCTGCTATTTACCAAATGCTTTCTCAGAGCCTTCAAGAACATTGTAACTATAAGTACATTCCGGCTCATTCCAGAAAACAGGCTCATGGAATTATTAGAGGCCAGGGAAACTCCTCCAGGAGACTGCTGGAGCCAGCTCACAGCTGCCTATGAGAAGAACTTGTTAAAACTCTCAGAGTCTTAAGAGCCACTTAACATGCATTAATGACCCGAAATAAGTCATGGTCGGACATTTGTACCACAAAATTCTGAAATACACAAGTATTCCAAATTAGAATTCTTTTTTCCTCTGATTGTAAATTAAATACTAAGGGGACTGGAATGATGGCTCATTGGTTAAGAACACTTGTGGCTTTGCACAAGACCTAGGTTCAGTTCTCAGCATCCACATGGTGGCTCACAAATACCTATAACCCAGTTCCAAGGGGATCCTATGCCTTCTTCTGACCTCCACATGATCCTGCACACATGTGGTACAGTCACACACATAAAAGATATCTATTAAAATCTTTAGATAGTTATCCACAAACTACAAGCTATCATATTCTTGAAATAGAAAAAGCTCTTTAGATATGTATAAAACACATGTACACACACACACACACACACACACACACACATACACACACATACACACTTACAAACTAGGAAGGTATTAACTCTGATTTTATAGAAAGAAGAAACCTCTCCACATTATTAACAGATGAGGGTAGTTGCTTGTTAGACACACTTATGCCACTTTTGCCTCTGGCATACCAAATGTATTTTCATCTTCTGCTGACTTTGCCTAGAATTAAAAAAAAAAAAAAATTCAGAACATATTATCTCTTCTAACTGTACATGTTTGTCTAACATGAAAAGTATAGAAGCTATTACAGAGGCCATCATCAAACTGCACAGCTGGGATCTAAGAAATAGCAGTCCAGAGCTGGAGAGCTGGGTCTGTGGCTAAGAACTGATGCTGCTCCCATGGAGAACTGGAGTTCAGTAAGGAGGCTCCAATGCTCAGGGCTTTGTACCTACAAACACATGCCCCCCCCCACCCACACACACATACACCACAAGTACATAAACAAACGCATAAACACACACAGACACACTTAAAATATAATCGATTTTTTTTTTAAAAAAAAGTACCCATTTCATTTTTGGATAACACTAGCTCATGACGCACAATATCTGCCTCGTTCATTGCCTCTCATATTACTGCTATTATTGATGAGGATCCTTACAATGTAATATCTAGTAAGGTCCAAATGTTCCCGGGAAATATGTTTGTTTTTAGGCAAGAGGCTTTCTGATCATTCCTGGTTTTTGGTCTCAGACCACAAAGCTACACGAGAACGTAAACCTAATTCAAACAAATCATCTTGAATTTGTTCCTTCTGCATTTGCTGCTGCCATCTTCACTTTGTGTCACTTCGGGCATCAAAAACAGTTTGTAGGACCCTTTGCCTTTAACTTTACAAGATTAGAAAATAGCAAAGAACATTTATTACTAGGTGCGCTGCAATATCAAAAGGGGGATTATGTCCTTATTTGTCAGTAAATGAGCTGACAATAAATGGCAATAGCTCCTAAAAGCGAAAGCAGGCTGGAGCTCTACACCTAATTAATGCTCCAGAAATCTCACAGCAACATATTCCTGCATAATCAGAAATATGTAGACTCAAATAAATCTACTTCTGATCTTCAGAAAGCAATTTTCAGAGCCAGCATTTTGTTAGAGTTTTATTGAACCTCTTTCCATTACATGGCCACAGTGGTGGTCTCTCTGGCATTATCCACAACAACTTTAATTATTTATTTATAGACTTGGAGGGTATTGTTTTTCATCCAAATCGAAAGCTTATCATTCTACAACCAAGGTTGTATTTAAGTGAAAGTTTGGAACTTAGAAAGTCTAGCCAGAGCATCCATCCCTGTCCTGTGAAGACACCTACAAATTAAAGCAGGCTTGGTCGTTAAATGCATGTGCCAATATGAAATCAACACTTGAGCGACTAAATCTAGCTCTAACTTCTTTGTAATATACGCTTTGTAGCAACTTTTTCTCAACTTTTGCCTTTTTTAAACAATTTGTGAGGAACAGAATAAAATGAGTTACCCAGAACCTTTCTATGTCTCTGAGAATTGTCAGCTGTTGGTTCTTTGGAGCCCCATCATGAAACCTGTTATTGTTGTCTCTCTGGTGCATCACTCCCTCTCTGCTCAGTCCCTTTGAGGAGTTCCAGGTGCCTTTAATATACTAACATTCCAACCACTGTTTTTGTTTGCTTAGATTCTGCAAGTAAAACACATAGCATTAACCTTTTGTTTTGTCTTTATTGTTTCTGTTTCTCAACAGCAAGGATCAAATCCAGGGACCAACAGAAGTCAGACACATCCTGTCACTGAACCACACCCACAAGGCATTTTAAACAAAAATGGTCTTCTTCCTATTAAAGGGAAAGGTCAAAGGGGATATTCTGTCACAAAATACCCTCTGAAGAGTGCAGGTTCACAGTACGTGACCAAGACTGGAACAAAGTCAGAGCTTTACTAAAAGGGAGAGGTCACATGACACACCCCTGACAGGACTTCACACTTGGGCCAGAATCTGGAGACTGCTCAGTTCTTCCTCAGGCCGACCCTAGAAAATGATCGCTAAAGATAGTCATGGTTGGAGGGCAGCAGTCTTGTGAAATACCATCTCCAACACTTTGATAGAACCTGTAACTTTATGTCTATGACTTCCTTCCTCATTAATATAAACAGCTGTATTCCATGATAGCAAACCTCCAGGCTGTAGATGAAAGCCAAAACCAAAGAAACTGAGCATCTTCGGCTGAAGAGCATCGATGGGAGACACAAGAATTTATGCATCCAGTCTAGGACCCAAATTCACCCAAGAGAGTTCTTTCTAGGCAAGCTCTGTGCAGACAACTGTTCCTTTGATAGTAATTAGAATAAAACTTAGAAGAAGGCCAAGAAATGTTTCCTTTTGCCCCTGCATAGTAAGCATGTTAGAAAGCCAAGCAGTTAGTTAAACATTCTCATTTTACAAGTGAGAAAACAGGGTCTCCAGGACTTTCCTAGGTTGGGGGAATACAAGGAAAATGTTAACTCTATTATTTGATCTGCTGGGTACAGTGAGCTGCAGTAAACGACCTTAGTCTCTATGCTCTGCTCCTGTGCTAAAGTAGTTCCTCACCATTTATTAGGCTCTGCCTAATGCCGGGCACTGTGCTGGGCTGTATGCATATATTCTTTCATCTTTTTTGACAATGGTAGGCTGGACTGTCTTATTTCACAGTCATGACACAGGGAACCTATCTCAGGTGACCCAATTTACGAGGTGTAGAAACTGTACCAGAAGGCAAGTGTCCAAGGCTCTTGCTCTTCAGATAGCCTCCTTTCCCAGGTCCACACTCCTCCCTGTTTCCATTTTAAAGAACGTAGGTGGAAAAAACCAAAAATCAAAGGTCAGCTTTCTATGGCTCCAATCTGTTTTCCTTGCTCATACAGACTAATTAGGGTCTTCTGTCGTCACAGACCAAGAAAGACGGGGCAGAAACAATGATGCATAAAATAACCTGGGACTTATCAGAAATCAGCCACCTCAAAGGGGCAAATTCTCTCGTCCCTTGAGGAAGCAGAACTTGGTCACATCCTTCTATGGTTACTAAGGACAAATGACACAGAACAGATCAAATTGCTCTCAATTTACTACATTATTTAAAATTTATCAATCGAGGTACATAGTAAATGACTTCCGAATCAAGTGGCATGCTCTGAGCACACCATTCCCTCAAATTCTCAAAAAGGAAAAAAAAAAAGAGGGTAGGGAAAAGGAATAGATGATGGATGAGGAGGGAGGGACAAAGAGGGAAAATGAGAAGCAATACTCAAACCATCTTCATTAGAATCCTCTGAGCTCGGGGCTCCCTGGCTCACCCCAAATCAACTAGATCTCAACCACAACTAGATGGGACTCAGGACTTTGTATGTACGTTACCAAAAGTAACCTACCTGAGACATGATTCATGAATGTGCAGCTTAAAAAACTTAGACCTTTTCAAATTTACTTTAAGAATTTAGAGTTTGGCTATTCACAGAAATAATATTGGATAAAATGTTGGCTTATATGAAAGCCAAAGCATGCAAGAACATTCAGCAAGGTATGAGATAGATATCCCCCTCTCATAGAGACTGTTCTTTGGGTTCATAGTGTCTAGTTAAAGGGGATCAGCATCTACAACTTTATGCTACAAACCTTTAGATGCTTTTAATTCAGAGATCCATATATAGCTCTTTTCCTAACAACTGCAATCACATACTGCCTAGTCAGGTTTGGTCAAGGATGGACTATGCATGTGATAGAAAATCTGTACAATTCCATCCATAACACAATGATACTATAGCCACATCAGTACGTGTAAGCATATTCTCAGAGTTCACATGATGGGATTCATAGATTTCAAAGAGTGCACATTGGTCTTTAGCAGTATATAACCATATTTTGGTGCAACCTATATATATAACATTGAACACACAAGCCTAGGTGACACCCTGAAACAGATGCAGTGACTAGTTAGCTTCTACTCCAGGCCAACTTGGCTCAAAGATGTATTTCCATGTGCTCTTTTATGTTTGCACAGTAGGAGGAGGTACATTCTACACATCATCCTGTCTCCTTTACTTTCCCCTCCGTAACCCCCAGAAGACCAAGTTTCCACACCCCATCAATGTTTACATTACTATTCCTAAGGGAATCACAGTTGCCATCACATAGATGCAGCGTATATCATTTCACTGCTGACTGTTCATCGGCATTTAGAATTTCTCTAAACCTCTGCTAATACGAACACCATTATGAGCAGAATTTATCCATACCTTTGCTCACACATTAGAATTTATATTTAGAATAAAGTAAAATTGAAATGTATATGCATTTTTATTTCACATACTGCCACATCATCCCCCCAGAGAGGTTGTAATAATGTTAACTTCTATTAATAGCTTATGTTTCTCCCATACCTTCACCCAAACACTATGGTTCTTATTATGTTTTAATTTGACACTATGACTTTTCCCTATAATGAGTGCCAACCTAGTAACAATGTGACTTGGCCAGTCTATTTCACTAGAGAATGAAGGATAGATGAACATCGAAATTCAGCAGTCATGTCTTACTGATTATATGCTTTCTCTTGGATAAATCCTGCCTTGGGAGCTTATTAGATTGTCTCCTCCTGGAAGTATCCCAAATTACTGCCAGGCTTGGATCTCCTCTCAGGATCCTATGATAGCCTAGGCTCAGATCTTCCATTTCTCCTGTGACTCAGGAGCATCCTTCTTTTAGACTCTTGCATCTTGTTATGGGACAGCTAACTGTAAGTTCATGGCTTTGCTCCCCTTCCATTCTAGGTAGATTTTTAAATTTGAGTTTCTAGGTTCTTGGACTGAGGTGAATAGAGAAGCAACTTGGAGCCAGGAGTCTGAAAAACCGTAGACAATTACCTTTTCTTCCACAAAAGAAGAAATAAGCTGCAAAACTGTAATGAAATAAGATTGGGAGACTGGCTCTGTGAATAAAGCTTGCTGCATGAAGATGTAGACCGGAGTCCTGGTGCCCAGGATCCATGTAAAAAGCCAGGCAGGTACAGTGGTGACCTGTAACCCTGGTACTCATGAGGCAGAGACGGATATAGGGTACCCCTGGGCCAAGCTGACAAGCCAGAACTTAGTGACTTTTAGGTTTAATGAGAGACCATGGCACGATAAACTGAGTGATTTAGACATGGAATCTCAACTTTGGGCCTATGTGCCCCCATACGCACACATAAACATACATGCATTTATGCATGTACACCAAACACACTTGTGGGAAAAAAAAAAAAAAAAAGTCTTCCAATGAAACTAGGACTGGTGCTGGAGTGTCAGTCAGATCCCAAGCACTGCAATTATAAGAGCACAATTAAACTGCTGGAAGACTTAAGTGATTATTAATCAAATGTGCCTTGCTCACGTCGGCAAGAGAGGAGGAGTTGTTCTGGACACTTCTAAGTAAAGCCTCCATTACAGATGGACAGGAGGGACCTGGCTCAGTCCAAACACAGATGCAGAGCTCTGCTTTGTGAATGCAAAGGTGAATACAAACTCAGGTTACTAGTTCTATTTCTGGCTGTCACAAGAGAAAACCAGTACTCCCTCCTCCAACCTGTTATGTCTACAATTCATCTTCAGGGAAAAACAGACAGCATGCCACTTCTTCCAGTAATTCTGAGCCTGGTATTGATTTATTGTTTATTTTTCACCAAGTCCATGCACTTAGAAGGAAACAGGGAATAATATATATGTACTTTCAGAAAACTGCTTCGATGCTGTAAATAATATCCCAGACCATTAATGAACCTTTCTAGAGGTTCCTGCCTTGCAACAGAGCATTACTTAAGCACTGAAAATCCAATCAGCAAATATTTATTTTGCAAACTTCTATGTGCATGCTTTAAACTCTTATTCCATAAATAAAATAAGTCTTTGTAGAAAAATACATTAATTCAGCACATATTTACTGAGTACTTATTATGTGGCGCTACACCACAAAAATCAAATAGGGTAAAGGATCTGCTGTTAAGGTAAGAGAATGTTGAAAGAGACATGGCTGAGTTGACAGCTCACAAGAATCCAGATAGGCAAGCTAGCAGAAACTCATGAGAAAGAGCTTCTAATAGACTTTCAGGGAACTTGGAGAAGGCTGCCATAGGAGGCAGTTTAAAATGAGTCCTGTGGTAGGATTCAGCTTGGACTAATGGACAGAATCAGAAAAACAGTATTGTGTCTTACAGAAGTTGACCCAAACTCCATCCAAATCCAACAGACAGTGTCAGCATTAGAGAATGGACAGCCCTCGGGACATAAAGCATCACCCCCCCCCCCCCCATTTTCTGCACTTTCTGAAAGCTGAATCCATCTTTAAGAATGAAAGGAGACTATTGCACCACACTTTCAAATTCAAATCTCTTTGGCATTTAAAATGGTGGGTATTTTTCGCCAATTCTGAAAGACTGACTGGATGTTTCACAGCCTTAGAACTTAACTCCATCTTTCGCTGATTCCATGGCAGCAGTACCTCTGCTTCAGAGGCCCACTTTCTCTTTATATAAACCCCATAAAACCTAGTTAGAGAAAGCCATAGAGGAATATGATGGACTTAACAGATGGAAGCATAGTTTTCTTCCCTAGTATTTACATTATTTTGACAGCAAGGAGTCCCCCAAAGCAGGACATGGTGCTATGCAAAGTCCTCTGTGAATATCATCAAGGAAATACAGCCACTGAGGTGGATAAATCCACTCACCAAACACCTCCATGCACGTAATAACCAGCATGTTATACTACATAAAGTGAAATCCTTACCCCAAAACAATTGAGAATCTAGATACATTATCAGACATGCCCTTGTTGTGGAGGACTGAAATCGGTGTGCTATGCCATGAAGCAAGATGAAAATAGCAAACAGGAAAACGAAATGAGCCTTCTGAGATTCATTCTTCAGTTTGCTCATTCCAATATGCCGCAGCAAAGAGTGTTTCCCATCAGGAATTACTCGGTTTTTTGACTTGCTCTAACTTGTGCTGTTTGGAAGACAGTTGTCTCCCTCTACCACACAGTGGAGAGTTTAAAAAGCCCTGCAGATTCTTTCTGCTTTGAAAGAAGGGTTGTTTTAAAGGAGATGAAGAGGGGTGTTTATTGAGTACCACCATGGCACAGTGATGTAATAGTTTGGGTTCTTACAGGCTGTAGGTTTGTGTGCTACCCAAACATGCTCCAATAACACACACACACACACACACACACACACACACACACACACACACACACACACACACACACACACACACGTATATTAAATAGGGACTACTTTAGCCTAGGCCAATCTTGAACTCACTATGTAGCCAATGATGACTTTGAACTTCTGACCCTGCTGTCTTCACTGCCTGAGTTCTAAAATTGAAGGGGTGCATCACCATATCTAGGTAACACAGTGTTGAGGATTGAACCAACATTTTGCACATATTAGATAGGCACTATACCTGCTGAGCTGTATTCACAATCCTAGTTCATAATTTACCAGGAAGTAAAAACAAAATAAGAAAAACAGATTTAAAATCATCATTAATGAAAATCCACTAAAACAATTTACCTTAGCCAGACAGCCTTCTAGTTAGAGATTCTATCTATGCCTTTAACATCTGAACTCCATGCATCCCATCAAAATTAAATATAATGTACATTTTCTAAATCATACATATGCTATGTATTCCTATATGGCATAACAATATGCTACATGCACATTAAAATTCAAAAGAAAAATAGAAATTTGTACAAATAAATTGAAGATGAGGTTGTCTTTGAGTTTCTAATGCTGCAATAAAACACCATGATCAAAAGCAAGGTGGGGACGAAAGGGTTCTTTTAGCTTACACTTCCACATTGCTGTTCATCACCAAAGCAAATCAGGACAGAAACTCAAGCAGAGCAGGAACCTGGAGGCAGGAGCTGAAGCAGAGGCCATGGGGGAATGCTGTTCAATTGATTATTCCTTATCATTCTTAGCCTGCTTTCTTATGGGGACCACCGGCACTGAGGTGTCCTCAACCATAAAGGGTTGGGCTTTCCCCCATTGATTGCTAACTAAGAAGATGTCTTCCAGGTTTGTGTGCTTACAGCCAAATCTTCTGGAGGCATTTTCTCAATGAGGTTCCCTTGTTTCAGATAACTATAGTGTATGTTGACAATAAAAGTAGCCAGCACACAAAGATAACACAGTTTATTTTCCCATATGTATTTGGCAGTCATGGATGAGAATTGTTCTGGCTGCCATGTCTGAGGTCATCTAAAAGTAAGCCTGCATCCAGATTCTATTTCTCCAACACTAGAATGGTCTTTAGTCTCTTGTCACAGAGTTGCATTCCAGCCATTCCATCAACTGCCTATGTAGCAGGATGGGAAGCAGGATAGGTCTTCAAGCATTAACAACATGTTTCCAAAATTTTCACATATCTCCTTTCATCCTCACAGGCCAGAATTCAGCCACAGGTAGAAGTAGCAAGGAGGCATGGCAATGTAATCCTCACTCTAGGCAATGGAGGCTCACAGGAGGAATGCAACCTGTCTTCAAGGTAAGATATTGTCACTTGTGGAAGAAATGCCTGACTCCAGAGGAAATAGTTTCCCTGACTTGATGTGCTGTGTCCTGCAGCTCACAGTGCTGGCAAGTCATGGGTGGATCTCTGTGCCTGGGGTGTGGCATTGCCTGGATGACTGCAGCAAAGGTCCCCAATGGCTATGACTGACCTGAAAGAAGTAAGCTGCAGCAGCAACAAACTGGCCTTGAACTGATGGTTCAGAGCAGAACAAGTAGCCTGCCACGGCTATCTTGGAGACCAGAGCCTTTCTCTGAGTTCTGGAGGAGAATGTTAGCATTCATAAGGCTAGTGATACCTTCACACTTCACACTCACCAGGAAGCAGGATGCATGCTTTGTTATGCTTCTAAGGCAGTGCATAATTTCTTCCCTTTTAGACTAAGCCACAGACCATGGTGCTTTGAAAGATGGAGCTAAGTGATGGTTTTCTTTGTACTACTATAAAGACAAACTAGCTCAAGTGATCTGAAACTCTTTATACTAATTTTTCTTGACATGCTGGTTTATACCTCTCTCTCTCTCTCTCTCTCTCTCTCTCTCTCTCTCTCTCTCTCTCTCTCTCTCACACACACACACACACACACACACACACACACACACACACACACACATGCATGCGCGCGCATACAACATGAGATCTCACTCAAGGGAAACAGTCACATCCAGTGAGTCTCTTTCCATCTGCTGGATCCTCAAGTTCAGGGGTCCTCATTGGCAACTTTCAGCTTTGGTCACTCATCAAAAATAGTGAACAGCTTAATGTTTAACAGAAAGACTTCCCTAGTGTCCTGTTGCAATGTATTGGCTGGACCTGCCTCTTACTGTATAAAAAGTATCTCACACTATGCTTGATGCCTTCTATTCCCCCCTGCTAGCCTCCACATTAAATAAATAAATAATTAATTAAAAAGCAGGGGTATATACAAGCCCAGCCCATTTGGAACACGTTACCTTTCTATCAGATGACATCTCTGGAATTCAAAACCCAGAGTCAACCAAGGTACCAAGCCTTCTCTCTCCAGTGTCTCATTCACAGGTGGGTCAGAAACTAAATCAAATTCCACTTCACGAACAGAGCTAATACCTATGAGGTCAGAGGCTGCATTAATATTTCCAAGACCAAATATTCTCCCTCAAGTAATATAAATTTATAGGTATGACTTTTCCCCATGCTCTATCGACTGTTTGTGGTGTATGAAAGTAATTAGGCTTTCTGAAACCCAGAGTGGCATTGAGAACTCTATTTAAGTAAACACAAAAGAAAAGCTTTCTGAGTTGTACTTTTAACATTTCCACAAAAGTTTATATCTAGGACGAAAGATCGTCTTCAGTTTCAGTTTTCTGGAGTGAAACCCTTCCCCTTAATTAATAATGGGGACATATGGAATCCTGGAGTAATGTAATGTGCCAGATTTGGAATGGCGGTCAGACCCAATTCTCATTTACCCCTGTGCCAACAGTCTCCCATCAGATGAACCTTAGGCTGGCTGCCTTTCTTTTGCACCATGAAGTTTCCACATGTCCCTGCCTCTCTAGAATTATTTTACAGAGCATCATTTCAGCCTTGTTTCCCATGCTTATAGGCAGCAGAGGACAGAAGAGACATGGTGTATCTGTGCTGTCTGGAAGGAGAGCATATGAGTAATGAGCAGAAACAAAGAAAGGAATGCTCCCAAAATCAGTTCAAGCAAACATTGGGGACCATCAGTATGAAGAAAAACATGGAGATGAAGGTTTGGGGGGTTTTCTTTGGTTGGCTTTTTACAACTCTTCATTCCTAGAACCCTAAAGCATTTCACTTTTATCTAATGACAGTAGTGTTGACTATTGTTTGAAAGCTTGTTGGAAGAACTAATAACATCTGGTGTCTATTATAACTTGCTGATGATTGCTCAACAGCAGGGGCAGTGTCATGTTGTAGACACACACAGTGGTTTGCACAGGCTTAAACAGGTTACTGTAAGTTTAGACCAAGAAAAGACAGAACCAGAGCTAGGACTTGGACAATGAACACTCAGGAGTCCTCATCTACTTTCCGTCCCATATGACGCTTCTCCAACACAAATAATCAGTTCCCCAAGTCAGACACTGATAGAGTGACATGGCTAGACATGTTTCGCACAATACCATTTCTCACAACACCAGGAAACTGCAGAGTCTCGACATCACTGAATGCTGACTTTCAATGAGCAATTCAGGCTGTTCTTCAATTACAATATCAACAGAAGCTATGAAGCTCTTCAAAACTCATCTGAACCTAGCTGAGCATCATTGCTGTTGCTTTATCTGGACCCCAATTTGAAGTTTCAAACAACCAAGCTATGCAACCCATATGCCAAGACACTAAGGGAACCGCCAACATTTTAGGCTGGAGTCCCAGTCTGTTAGGTAGAGGGAACAATAAAACTAAATTGCTACATACATAGAGATGAGGCTCATCACAAGGATTTTTTTAAGGCCTTTGGCAGCTGTTTACACAGAGAAGTACAGAGGACTACATATAACAGAAATGGCAGGCAGGCTATGGGTGTTGAAATCATACTCTTACACTTTAAAAATGTAAAATGGTCTTAAAATATGCAGCACCGTAAGCACCTGGCTTCTATGTTATAGGGCAGAATTTAACTCCGGTCCTAGATTACAGAGTGCAGGGAACTTAGCTGAGAAGCTATTGGATATTTTCTGAACAATTTAAAGACAGAGCCTTTTGCAGAGTAAGGGGTGCAGCTGAGTAACTGTGTGTTCCCAGATGTCCCAAGTAACTGTCAGGAGGAAAGGTAACCATCAAGAACACTGGTGACTATATTCAGGCTATCTCCTCTGCCTAAAGCGATTAATAAACTTGCCACATTTTGGTTAAAATATCCATTTGTGGGAAATATTAATTTCCCCAAAATAAACAGGGCTACACTATTTAAAGTATATTTCACCAACAGAAATTAATTTGGGTAAAGTATTTGAGTGTAGATAATTCCACTGGGCAACAAAAGTCACTTAATCTCCCACCCGGTAACAAGAGCAGAGCATTTTATACATTTAATTACAGGTAAAATCAAGTTTATATAATGATATACCATATAGCGAGCAAGTAATGAAGATAAACACCCTGCACATTACCAGTGCTCAGAAGCACAATCAAGTTTGCCTTTTCTTATAAACTGCAGAAGCAATGTTTGTAGCAGCCAAGGGTATTGCTGATGCTATGTTTGAGTTTGGTGGCCTTCTCCCTCCCTCCCTACCTCCCTTCATCCATCCCTCTATCCTTTCATCCCTCTATCCTTCCATCCCTCCCTCACTTTGAGCTTGTAACTGGAATAACTTGAAGCATTAGAGTTTCAGTGATGATATTTTGTCTTGAGAGAAGTTTGTACTATTTAGACACAAACTATGTTTGCTTTTAACAAACATACTGCTCACATTTTGAGCAAAACTGCTGATACAGTCTGATGCACATGCCCCAGCACTCGGAAATCACAACAGATGTGCGATTGCCAAGGGATTTCCCTGCCCATATTCCCATTTCTTCTATGAGTGTCGGGAAAGCTCATTTCAAAGCTGTTAAGATGTACTACCGTGCAGCGCGGTATTACATCACACATTGTACATACTGGCAGACGACATGCAAATACAGGCATGGAGGCCAGTCTCAGAGATCCACCCAAAACAGAAGCCTCTCTGCTCCAGTCCTTGTAGAATGGAGAGCTCATTCAGTCCACATAATCTATAACACACCATTGCACAGAAGGGGGCTCATCCATGTCTCCATATCTACTTTCAAAATATACCTGTTGCTAGCATTACAATCTAAAGAGATTAAATGGTGGGGATACACTATAAATGACCCCCAATAATGCACAGTGGGGTTACAGGCAGATACCTATTAGGTTAAGAAACTAAAGACATAATTTAAGATTTGTTTCAAACAGAGATACTATAGGTGTATAGATGATGGTTATCCCACCCAGAAGTTATGGGTGATGAAATAAAAATCTTGATATCCAGATCAAGACACTTCTCTAGGAACTGTCACCAGGGAGGTCACAGAGGTGCCTAAACCTATATAGCTGTGGTCATCCTTCTCAGTTATCCACCAGGACTAGATAACAAAATAATGTTGCTGAAGACTCCAAATGCCTTGGTGGCAGAGTACTGAGAAACCTTGCTGGAACTGGACTAAATGAAAGCTTTTTCCTGCTGGGCAACCTCCATAGCGCTGGACTTGCTGTGCAGGCAACTAGAGGTACAAAGGCAGTAATGGTTTTTCCCAGCTTGCAAACTACAATACCAACTTGCCTCACTGTAGGAAGTGCTTACTGGTATAATATAATTACTGTTGGGGGAGTAGTGTTGTGAGAATTTGCTTTACCAATGACCTTGGAGTATTTGGCCCAATAGGCTTGGTTTTTTCTGGGTATGTGTGTTGTAATATGGTTTTTTGGCCCCAGGCAGCCAGACCCACAGACCTGCAACCCCAGACCCCTTAGCCACCTGCTGCTACTTAGTCCCCCCAAAATGACTCAGACACGTATATTAAGTTCATGCTGTTTGGCCTATGGCTCAGGCACATTGCTAGCTAGCTCTTACATCTTAACTCAACCCATTCTCATTAATCTGTCAGCCTCCTGGCCCGTGGCTCACCTGTGCTCCTTACATGTTTCTTCTTTGGGCGACTGGCTCGTTCTGTCTCTGACTCCACCCTGCTTCTCCAATCTATTCTGATTCCCCACCTACTTTTTCTGTGGTGCCTGTCTTGGGCCAAAACAGCTCCTTTACTTAAAGATTGATATTCACAGTCATACAGAAAGACATTCCCATATCATATGTGACTGTTTAAAACTGAGGAGGGGGCTCGCTCTCCCTCCTACTCTCTCTCTCTCTCTCTCTCTCTCTCTCTCTCTCTCTCTCTCTCTCTCTCTCTCTCTCTCTCTCTCTCTCTCTCTCTGTTGTCAGAGACTAAACAGCTGGTTCCTCTCTCCCCTGGGTGGAACAGAGGGCAATGATGGCTGTTTACTTTGTTCTGTATCAGTGAGTCTATTTTTCCCCATTTTATATCTTAAAAAAACCCTGATACACCTTAAACAGACTCATGGATCTCACACAATGTGGGGGGCAACTAATTGACTTTTGATTGGATATAAGGCCCACTCTACAGAAGGGAATTCATGCCTAGTACTATAGATCTTTTCAGAGGCTTGTGTCTGGGGATGTCATAGGCACTAGATGAACCTACTAATACTTTTGTTTCTTTAAATTGTCAAACTGCCTCTTCAGGGTTGATGTCACAGAATACTCAACCTTCTTCAAAGAAGCTTCTCTTTGCAATGAAGACCCCTTAATGCAAAGCCGCATGGTTGGTCAAACTGTTGAGCAACAGGACACTTCAAGGTTTGTGAAGCATTATGGAGGAGGGAGAAGAAAGACCACAAGATCCAGATGATGAGGAGGACAAACACAGAAGCCTGTCTTATAGGCAGGACACTGCCTTAGCACACATGTATCTACAACAGCTACAGTTGCCTGCAAAGACTAAGCATGGAAAGAGTTGGTCAGAGAGCCCTGGTTTTAGTGCTCTAACTACTAGTGACCATGTCTAGTGGGTAACCTCACATGTGCATCCATATTAAATTAAGTGGCCCACAAAGTAGAAAGTAACATAAGAAATAAGACTAGGAAGTATAATGGGGCCTCATCCATTCTTCATATGAGAGTTTGTACCTTTTCTTAATCCATATTGATAAGCCATGATCAATGGACATCCCTGGGAGACCTGCTCTTGTCTAACTTCTGCCCTCTACACAAATCCTGCATTCTTTTTTATAACAAATATAAGGGTAGGACATTAGTATTCCTGGCCCATGGTAGCTACCTGGCAAATGTGCTGTACCAACATGGCACCACCCAAGCACACCACATGTAGAGGGCACACCCCTTTCACCCTTTCATCCATGTGCATGACCAGGCATGGCCATGAAAACCTGAGCCCACCTGTGCTCTTACAATGCAAAGACCATGCAGAGCCCATTCTCTTTCCCCTTTCGCCTGCATCTTCTCTTCCTGAAAGTTCCATAAATAAACTCTAGCGTGGTTACTGGTGCTATGATTTCTTTTCCATGTGTGTTTACAGCAACAGTGTTTCATGCCTTTGATCCCAGCATCCAAAAGGCAGAATCAGGCTGATCTCTTGAGTTCAATGCCAGCCTGGTCTACAAAGTGAGTTTCAGGACAGTCAGGATTACACAGAGAAATCCTGCCCCTGTCCTGAGAAAATACAAACAAATAAAAAGCCCACAAAAGTAGGGTGTGTGTGTGTGTGTGTGTGTGTGTGTGTGTGTGTGTGTGTGTGTAGGTGCTAGTGTGAGTTATACACATGTGTGACATCATGAAAGAATATATTTTAAAGGTTCTTGCCTGCAACCACTAAAACAATAAAGTAGCATGGGCTTATGATATAAAGTTGGGTAACACAATCTACAATTGTTGATTGCAAACAACAAACTTTTAATTGTGTCTGTACCTACTGCACATAGACTTTGTCTTATAATCATTACCTAAATAATACACCATATCAAATACTTACTTTGTAGAGTAAATAAGAAATAAAAATGGATCTCACATGTTGTTATTCACTGGGGTCCTGAAAATAATACCTCATGGACACCAAGAAACAGGATGACTGGTCTAACCCCAGCACATTAGAAAGCAGAAACTTGAGAATTTTCAATAATATCCTAAAATTTGTAAAGATCTGACTGAGAAGAAGGGATTGTTGAGGCAAACTTAGACAAGATCAGAGAAAATAGTGTTATTATTGAAGTACCTACATATCACTTTAAGATCCACCAAGCACTCAGCAGATGAAGGCATGAGAATCAGGAGTTGAAGGTTAACCTTAGCCATAAAGCAAGTTCAAGGCCAGCCTTGGTTACACAAAACTCTGCTAAATGTAAGAAAACAAAACAACTTTCCCAGGACTTCCCCCTTTGTACAGAAAGATGCTCCTTCTGGGAAGAATAATTAGAGAAAGGTCCTTCCCCTAGTGCTAATACAGCCATGCCCCAGGCATTCTCTCTGGAAGCAAAGCTATACATGTTATTTGCACCTCAATTCCCCAACTCAAGAATCATCTCCACCCCCAGGGACAATTTGCATAGCAGGTTACCATGACAACCAACAGGCACAAGAAAAGCTCTCTGGTTTCCAAAATCATAACCACAGTGAAGAAATGTTTCAAAGCCCAAAAGAGTGGGACTTTACTCATTCAGGAACAGGCTTCTGGAGTAGTGGGTTTTCTGTGGGGTCACACAGGCAGAGCAGGGTCAGGTTCCTAGCAGAAAATGTGCTCATCCAGGGGTAGCTTTCTCAGCCCACACTCACACCTTGTTTACTACAGTCTTAAGTATTAGGGATCAGCAGTGCCACCTATGCGGCATTGCTCTCCATATACAGAGCTCCTGATCCAGTGAGGTGAGATGACAACGGAGCCCCGATGAAGTGATGCAGCTCATCCAAGGATCACATCAGTCATCTTCAGAAACGTGCGTAGGAAGCAGCAGAACTGTGGCTCACAAGAGACAAGAGAAGAGAAGTTACACACTCCAGTAACTTGAAAAGATTTGGAGAAGGATGGAGCAGTCTCATCCATTCAGTCGGCTCACACTACTCTAATGCTAAGCAGAACAAAAAGAGAAGGCCTGACGACATGGGCCTGGAGATTTACTGTACAAAGAGGGAGGCTGGAAAGAGGAAAGCCAGCAAAAGGCAGATAGAGAACTCAGCCAGGAGAAGAGATAACCTGGGAACATAACAGACTCCGCCATCCCTGCTTTACACAGAAGTTACATAGTATCATCAACAAGGGCTCACAGCTGAGAACATATACATGAACACTCTGGAAACATTATATACTACCAAGAATCTAACAAACTAAAATAGAAATAGGAAGGGGTAACTGAAAAATAAATTAATAACACGCTGAAGAAACACAACTTAATTACAGGTGGGGCACTTGTATTCAAAATGCGTATGACCAGATGTGCCTTGAATTTCAGATTCACACCTAAGAATTTCTCATTGCAATAGTAATGCACTTAATGGATGGAACCCAAGTAGTAACACTAGATTCAGCTAAGTTCATGTACTCTTTACACTTATAGTCTAACAAACATCTTAGAACACAGTGTGCCTTCATTTTTATTGTAACTAATAATGTGAATCAGGTGGAATGCCCAGTCAAGAAATTTCATTGGCTAGTCTAAAAACGCTCAGAGTTTGAAGCAATCTGGATTTCATCGTTTTTGTATTAGAGATGCCCAACATGTATAATTAAGTCTTAGAAAAAAATGCAAAGAATTTGTTAATACAAACAGAAAACAGAGCATACATTTCAAAGATATAACCAACAAAATTATTGATTTCCCTGAAATATTAGACTACAAAAACTAGAATACTGAGTTATCACATACAATATGTTTCTTAGGTGAAGAAAGAACCAATTCCCTTGATAGAAATAGGTATTGGGGATGGAAAGCAACAACGAATCCTACTAATTAACCTTATTAATGATTGTGGTGGTTTGAATGATAAATGGCCCAACAGCTTCTTGTATTTAAATAATTGGCACCTTGTTGGTGGCACTGTTTAGGGAGGTTATGAAACCTTTCAGGAGGTGGAACCTTGATTGAGGATTTATAGCTTCTTCCCATTTCTTATCTGCTATCTCTGTTTCCTGCTTTGGGATAAAGATGTGATCAGCCAGCATTCTGCTTTTGCCACCACATTGTGTCAACTCCGATGGACTCTAGTTTAGCCCTCTGGAAATACATTCCAAAAGAAACTTCTTTCTTTATTTTGCTTCTGGCCCTGATATTTTATCCAAGCAACAGAAAAATAACTAATTTAGATATCGAAGATAAAACTAGTTATTACAGAATTCAAGAAGAGCACACATGATTCAATCATACTGGCCCCCATGTTCCCAGTACCACCTGTGTTAGCTAGCAAAGTCTATAGGAAAAAAAAAAAAAATGTCTTATAACCCAAGATGGTTATTCCAGCATGAAGACAATAGGCAAATATACTTTAAAAACAGTATCTCTAGAAGAAACCTTCATGACCCTCTTGTGGGGAAAAAAAAAAGATTGTTTAATAATGAAAAGTATCCAACAAAGAGATAAGTTCAAATAAGTAATACTGGGCTGTTGGAAGCATGACAAAAATGTTAAAGTTAGACTCAAATAACACCACTATTAGCAATAGGAGAATTAACATTGTAACACAGATAAGCCCTCATCCTTGACCGAGATTAATGTCTACATAAAAAACACCCCAGAGAATGAGTTAAGGCCTCCTGTCACGTGAAAAGCTCCCCGTAGGTGCCATCTATGGGGAGAGGCAAACCTGCACCAGACACCAGATCTGATGATGTCTTGACCTTAGACTTGTCAGGACTACAAGAAGTACATTCCTGCTTCCTAGCCACCTCGTTCATGCAGTTTGTATTACACTGCCCAAGAAAATAGACATAAAACATCAGAGAAAAAATAACAAGAAGTCAGGTATAAGAAAGATTTTTTTGAAGAAATGAAGCCAGTCATGTATTATTTTTCCTAGCCAATTTTAAACATAAAAAAGTGACTTAGTTGAAAGTTTAGAAGGACTTTAAATTTTCATATTTCTTAAAATTTAAAAAGGCCTTTTAAGGAAAAAATAGGCTTTCTGATGAAATATCTATATGTGACCTTCAATTATCTCTGGAGTTACACTTCAATTTTTCTGTTGTATTTAAGTAGAATTAAATTTGATGCATCTATATATTTGCAAGTATATTTCTGTCTCCATGCAACTTCTGTGGTGATAATACTAATTTTTTACTCATTTTACACTTTTTATCTATGTGTGACTTAACAGATGTTCAAAATGATACTCTGGATCAAAATGATACATTTACTCCATCACCCAGGAGCTTGAGGCAAATGAGTTTGAGACCAGCCTGCTTTATATAAGTGAGTTTTAAGCCAGTCAAGACTACATTGTATAGCCCTGTCTCAAAGCAACAACAATAACAAAAGATACTCTGCCCTTGGGAACTCCACAGAAGAGGAAAAAAGATGTAAGCCAGACAGACCAAGGACACCAGGAGAACACCAGCTGGCTCACAGGCATTATCTAAGCAGGACTCATAGGTGCTCACGCAGACTAAAGTAACAGTCACAGAGCCTGCATGGGTCTGTGATAGGTCTGCTGCATATGTTACAATTGTGTAGCTTGTTCTTGTGAGACTCCTAACAGTGGAAGTAGGGGGTGTCTGTGACTCCTTTGCCTGCTCTTGGGACCCTTTTCCTCCTATTGTTTTGCCTTGTCCAGCCTTCATTTAAGGGTTTATAACTTCTTCTGTTATGCTCTGTTGATAACAGAGGAGGAATGACCTTGAGAGGGGAGAGCTGGGAGGAGTGGACGAGGGAGGGGAGGCTGTAGTCAGGATGTAATATATGAGAGAAGTATAATATTTTTAAAAAGATAGTCTGCAAGTGGTCATAATGTGTGTTCTAGGTTTTAAGATTTTTGAGTGATGGCCTTGCTTTATAATTTTCTGTACTACTTACATTTTAAAAGAAGTCACTTATAAAACCATGCAATCATAACTCTGAAATTATTACATAAAATATGATTTCATGTTACTTACTCACTAAACCTAACTGAAATTCTTTAGATAAACAGACACTCTCAAGCATCACTGATGCCCTACGTTCTCAATCCCACCCACATGCTGAGGTTCACCCAGCACCGAGAGTAAAAGGCCGCTCAAATGAACAACATTTTTTAAAGGCAATAACTCCAAGCACTTTGTATTTCATTTTCTTAATAGATTCTAGTTGCTCTAATTATCACTCCCTAGCTAACTGAGCACTTGCTATCTTCCAGCGAAGGAGATTCAACATTTTGGCTTCTCTTGGTCACATTAGACTAAGAACCATAACTCAAGAATTGGGCAACCACACAATGCTTCAAGAAACTTTGTGATTTTGTGTTACCCACATTCATAATTATCCCAGGCCAGAAACTGGACATTCACAATTACACTAACTTCAATGTCATAATAAATAACAATAATAATGATGATGTCCAAAGTAATAGCAGCTTAGATTTGTTGAGTGTCTACTAGGTACAAAGCACTGTTTCCAGTTCTTTCTCTAACTTAGGATTCTTTGGTGGGAAGTGCTTACAGCAATGGGGGGTCCTCTGTATAGTATGGAGGGAAAGCCATGTTGGTTGTTTCTCAGGAGTGCATGGTGTATTTGTATATCTAGAGAACTGCAGAGGTGAGCTTGACCTTGTGAAGAGGTCGATCTGGAAGTGCCGTGGAACGAACTGAGTGCTTCTGGTAGGTATATTGAGGTCCCTGAAAACTACACTAAAACTCTGATCAAGCAGATACAATGGCTTAGGTTCACATCTTGTCCAGGAAACAGCATTCCAATCCTTTCAATGGAACCTAATCACACACTAATGAAGAAAGCAGTAGTTAGAGCTGAAGCCTCACGTGGAGCCCAGCTCTATCTTGGGAAATGATGAGGGAGGAGCCTGAGATGCATTAGTCCTGAACAAATAAACCATGAAATTCTGGCTGAAAAGTACGTTTAAGAGTATTGCTATACCAGCTGTTGTTTCTGCTGACACTGTGACCCGGTCAGTGAGCTGAATGGGCCCTCCCACTCAGCTGCTTCTGTCTCCTGTAGGAGCAGCATGAAGAAGGACACAGAAGGTTGATATTCTTGTCCTGTATGGTTAGGTTTAGGAGAACAGAGTAAACAAAGGCTTCTCACTCTTCAAACAGCCTTGGGAATTACCATCTATTCGCCTTAACCCTACTTCACTGCTGCCATTGGAAGTGAGCTGAGTGGATCAGGGTCTCCATGAAGGGAATTTTGTTTCAATGTTTTGTAGATTTAACATTCGACACAGGGACCACAAAGGAAAGAAAGAAATCAATGGATGAATTAAAACATAAATGAAGAAATAATGCCCAGACACTTCTTACGGTTGGCTTCTTTTAGTGCCCTCTCAAACATTCCCTAATCAGAGCACTTTTGTGTGCACGTTTGCCATCCGTAAGATAAAGCCTTTCTCTTGAAAGCTGAAAGTGGTTTACACTGTTGAACTGTTCATGACACTGTTGAACTGTTCATGAGTCCGTGGGCAAATGAGCGCCTACTCAAAGTCTACATGAAATAGGATCTTTGTGGGTCTATTTAGAATCCTCTTTCCTTTTTTTTTGATGGCTCCCATCTCCAAAATATTATAATTGTTTTTTAGGTTATCTATGCTGATGGAGGCACTTTTGTTAATACTAATTAAAGATTCCGTACTATTGTATAAATACTTTCTGGAAAGATGAGTAGGGGAAAGCAAGGGAAAGAAAGATCATTTTCTCTGCTACTAAGGTCTATGAATTAAAAGTTCATCTCTAACATACAATAGTTCCATTTCATTCAGCTCAAAGGCTTTGCAAATTAAAGGTGTGATTCTTTGAAACCATTGTGATGAAAGTATTTTGAAATCATACTGTTGATAGTGATTATAAAAACAAATGTCTATGCATCACACATGGTTCAGTTTGGGTGAGAAAAATAAATAGAATAAAACACTTCTTCCCAGAGGAAAGCTGTACCTGACAGACACCAGGAAATAACTATTCACACTTCTAAGGACGCGGTGTGTACAAATTAGAACATATTTGAGAAGGCAGTAAGAAAAAATGCCAACAAAGCTCAACTTTGCATGGACTCTGCTCATCAAGTCTTTATGCTTCAATCTGACCATCTCCCCCTTCACTGTGAAAAGCTATCCACTCACACCAGGTAGGTCAGAAAGAAGAGAAACAAAGGAAAAAGTCCATGCAAGTGAAGTTTGGTGAATGGATGCTCATGATTGAGGTTATTTACAGAAGCATGGGCAACTGATGGGTAGCTACACTAGTGAAGGACAAAGAAATATTTCTGAAATTATCAACTGTCTCTGTATCATGGAGAGGGTTATGGTCTTATGATACCTCCCTCTCCATGATAGAAAGTTAATGGACCCAAACATATGCAACTCTCCTTTGAGCAATCAAAGCTGCTAATAGGTCAAGAAGGTAACAACTATATCATGCACGTAAACACACACATGCAAACACACACACACACACACACATACATCACTATTTTGTGGCCTATCATATTGGTACTGGCTTCAAAGTTGTGTGCTGAAGTAGTGAGATATCAAAACCATCATAAATATATTTTAGTTTTCTCTCATGTGAGAGTCAGTGCAGTAGGAAGGATACGTCAGTACCAATATGCACACTTTACTGAACCTTTTTCCAAGTTGGAAACCAACATTTCTTTACTTTTTAAGATGATGGTAATATCCCAAATCACAGAAATGGGAGAGTGTGTCATGATCATTAATGTTCTTGGTCCTGAGGGGCTAGAAGTTGCTTCCCAGTCTTTGTAGAAGAGTACTTACTCATGTTCACTGATGACAAGCTCTTCTGGACATGAGAAATCCATAGGCCTATTACAGACTTACAGATTCCTCCACAGTTTGTAATGCAAAGTGTAATTATTATTATTCACTCATCTTGAGCTGAGATAATGGGTGTTTATTTTCATAGAAATTCATCAAAATGATGGAAATTTATAATGCTTGGCTGAGGAAGCAGAAGAGGAGAATATTCATTGGGCACTGAATAAATATGGCCAGAGTCACAATTTCCTGGTCCATGTGTCTGATAAATGGGTTTTAGCATTGTGAAATAATCATTCACTTCTGTCGCTACACCAATTTCTTTTTCCAGTTTCATATTTAAACTGTTTATGATTTTTGTACTCCTTTTATTAGTATAAAAAATCATTTATAGATAGACACAGATACAAGTGGAGAGAGGGAAGGAGAGAGAGAGAAAGATGAATGGATGATAAAAGGGAGACAGAGAAATAGAAATGGAGATAGACACATCAGCAGCAGTAGGCCAGAAAACAAGGTTTCTGTGACAACCAGAGGCGGTGGCAGGACACAGGGCAGACAGTTCCCCTCTTAACACACCCTTCACCAAATATCTAACAAGCTCATCTGCCTAACCCAGGACTTCCTGTCCCCCATCCCTTTTCATGCCTCTCAATCAGTGAGACCAGGGAGACCAGGAGGAAGGTTCTCCCATTCTTCAAGGGATGGGGAGGGCTCCATTCAGAGGATTCTACCTCCCCATCCATAAAGGAGGCCCAGAATGTTCAACATCCATACTTTCTGTTCTTCAGACTCCTTAGGCACTCTCCTCCTTCCTCCCCCTACCTGTATTGCTAGGCTTCTATTCACATCTCTTCCCCTCAGTCTCGGTTTCTTTATCTCACTGTTTCTCTCATCCTGCCTCTTAGGATTCTCCTCACCTCCCCCTGCCAAACTCCCCCATCCTGTCTCTTAGACTCTCCTCACCTCCCCCTGCCAACCTCCTCCCATCCTGTCTCTTAGACTCTCCTCACCTCCCCCTACCAACCTCCTCCCATCCTGTCTCTTAGACTCTCCTCACCTCCCCCTGCCAACCTCCTCCCATCCTGTCTCTTAGACTCTCCTCACCTCCCCCTGCCAACCTCCTCCCATCCTGTCTCTTAGACTCTCCTCACCTCCCCCTGCCAACCTCCCCCATCCTGTCTCTTAGACTCTCCTCACCTCCCCCTGCCAACCTCCCCCCCCATCCTGTCTCTTAGACTCTCCTCACCTTCCCCTGCCAGCCTCCCCCCATCCTGTCTCTTAGACTCTCCTCACCTCCCCCTGCCAACCTCCCCCCATCCTGTCTCTTAGACTCTCCTCACCTCCCCCTGCCAACCTCCCCCCCATCCTGTCTCTTAGACTCTCCTCACCTTCCCCTGCCAGCCTCCCCCCATCCTGTCTCTTAGACTCTCCTCACCTTCCCCTGCCAACCTCCCCCCATCCTGTCTCTTAGACTCTCCTCACCTCCCCCTGCCAACCTCCCCCATCCTGTCTCTTAGACTCTCCTCACCTCCCCCTGCCAACCTCCCCCATCCTGTCTCTTAGATTCTCCTCACCTTCCCCTGCCAACTTCCCCCATCCTGTCTCTTAGACTCTCCTCACCTTCCCCTGCCAACCTCCTCCATCCTGTCTCTTAGACTCTCCTCACCTCCCCCTGCCAACCTCCCCCATCCTGTCTCTTAGACTCTCCTCACCTTCCCCTGCCAGCCTCCCCCTTCATTTCCACTGGCCTCAGCTTTATAAATGCAGCTCAACCAAGCAGACCTGGGCCAGCTGGCCTGGACTCAGAGGTGAACCTACTCCAGTTCTCTGGTTCTATTTTTTTCACATGCTCCATGCTGGCACATGTTAGGTGTTCCCTGCATTGGCCTATCTTACAGCTCTGGTTGGAAGTGACACCTAATTTGAGATGAAGAAAAATTAACGGCCTGCTGTGGACCCAGACTTTGGAAGGTACTTTTGTGCAAAGCAATTGTAACCACAGCATATGTTCATCAGAGGTGTGCTAAACTCATTTGGTTCTATGCTGGCTAATGGGAATGCACAAAACACAGGTGAAACCAAGGCTTTATCTGAGCTGCCTATGTGGGGCTTGTATTCTTTTTTCTTTCTGTTTCCAACAGCTCCAGAAGACAACAGAGCCGCACAAGGTCATACAGGAACATACCACAAGGTCACCATCCAAACCAATGTCAGACTCAATCAGCTTCCTTCCTCCCTTCCTTCCTCCGTTCCTTTTTTCTTTCCTTCCCTTCTTTTTTCAGTTAATAAATAAAGGAACATAAAAGAAAAAAATCACAAATGTTGCATGTCCTTAATTTGTTTTGCAATGTCAGAGTCTCATGAACTGAGAAACCACTATGTAATGTCTGAAGAGGTGAAACTAGAGAAACAAGATAATTCTCAAGCAATGAAAGTAAGTGAAATTCTAAATCATAGAATTGCCATTTCTCTTCACATTTAATGTTCTATAAATGAGGGCTCTTTTCAAGTGATGTGCATACTTAATGTAGAGGTTTTAATTTTCCCTAATAACTCATTAAATTATTAGTATATTTTATAATTCATGTTATCTTGAAACTAATGAAATTTGGTAAATTCAATCCTGTGACCTTTGGATTGCATACTGAAAAGGCATAAATCCACCTCGGGACATTTGTACAGGCTTGAAACACATTTCACAGCTTTTTATTTTTTTTCCTATGAGGAGAAGAGTGATCTAAAAGACCAGAGCAGCAATATAAGCAGTCCGTAGTCTGTTGCTGTACCCCCTTCTTCAAAAATGATGAATTCAGGGACCTGGTACCAAGAGTACTACTCCTTGGTGTTGAGATACCAGGATCATATCCCTGCAAGTAGGCCACGTGAAATACAATAGAAAAGGGGGGGGCAGGAACCAGCCTCTCCAATAATAATCCCCAGGATTAAAGGGATCTGTCTTCCATGTAGTTCTAGCCTAAAGCAGATGCTTCTTCTTATTTCCTTTTCCATATTTCTATGAGCTGACCACTCCATCCACAGCCCCATAGCTAATCTTCACAAGCAAATGATCCAGTAGATAGGACCTAAGACCCCAAAACTGTGAATACTACAAAGAACATTAAGCAACATTGAGCTGTGTGCTAAGATGTTATTTCTATTTAAAATCTGGTCCAGTGCCTTTTATTACACCAGAGAGAAGGTTCAGATGTGGTGCCCTGTGGTTTAATCAGACAACACTGTGAACTCCCTGGCTTTCTACAAAAGAGAGGCTGGTGTCAGGTTTATATCTATGATCAGGAGACACTATGTACTTTGAATTAATTTTTGTTATCTTTTCATAGATTTATGGTTTTGTTTCCCGTGTCACCTTTTGGTAGGTGGCATGTCTTCACAGTTAAATTAGAGACAGAATAGGTGGGCTTTATTTTCCATGATCCTTTTTCTCTTCCTTGCACCATGTTTCCTAGGCTAACCTTAAACTTGAGAACCTTCTACTTCAGGCTCACAAGTGCAGGGAGTACATATGTGAACTACTACAGCTACTTTGGTTTGAATGTTAAGTGTCCCCCAGAGGCCTGGGTAATGAGTCTTTCTCTATCTCACCAACCAGCCCCCAAATAATGATATGGACACTTATTATTAATTATGAAGCTTGGCATTTAACTAACGCTTGTCTCAACTAGCTCTTATAATTTAAATTAACCTATATTTTTAAATATATGTTCTGCCATGTGACTTTACCTCTCTTCCATCAAGTACCTCCCATTTCCTTCCCATATGTGGCTGGCAACTCTGCCTTTCTTCTTCCTAGAATCTTCTCTGTCCTGAGATGTCATGCCTAACCTCTTCCTGTCTATCTATTGGCCATTTAGCTCCTTATTACACCAACCACAGAAATATACCTTCACATTTTATACAAATATTTCACTTTTTTCATCTAAATAAAAAGTAAAGGTTTTAGCTCTAACTTAGTAAAAACCATACACAATAAGAACAATTATCAAGTAAGAATTACATTCACAATGTTTAGTCCATATATATTTGGCAAATTCAGAGAAAGTACTGTATGACCTATATTTTCTTAGTTGAGTTCAAAGTTTTAAACCTAAACCATTTTTATCATAACTTGTATTACCATTCTAAAAATATCTTTCTAGAATATAGGACATCTTCTTAGATAAACATCTTAAGCTTTTTATGTTTTTTAACCTTATAAACTTTACATCTCTTATGTAAGTTTCTTTTCTGATTTTGGTAATAATGAAAACTACAACTGTAAATTTCAGATCTTCAACCTCATCAAAGGCCTGAGAAGGACATATGAGTAAACAGGAAGTGCTTAGCAAGAAAGTTTCAAAACTATAAAAATAACAGAAACAGCTGGTTGCCTGTACAAGTGCCTAAGGTTCCTCAGCAATGTTACAGCATTCATCTTTAGCCTACAGGCCTAGAATATCTTACAGACTTTCCTATGAAGCAAGATTTTAAAGGATTTCCCTCCCTTGTCTTGGCAAAGTTCAGCAGTTACTTTCTTTTGTGTCCTGTTTGAACAGTGCACTATCAGATGTAGAGGCAAGAGCAAGTTTTTGCCCACGTGGCTAGCTTTGCTTCATTGAAAACAATCTCCATATGGAGGTTCTTCAATGCCTATCATCCTTTTCTTAAGTATATTGGTAATGCTAGGGACAGACAGATCTTACTGTCATGATAAGCTTTATTTTATTAAAACATTTTCAATGCCATATTCTGTAGGTCTTTCAAGTATTTGAAGATCATCTATCTACTTAAAATATATCTCTATTTTATCTAATATGACTACAAGTTTGATTGTTATAGATGACTATTAGCCAGCTTTCTTTATTATCCTAAATAAATTTTAAGGATCAGAATTTTCTGTTATATTTTAAAATAAGCTGCATAGGCATAATATCTTAAACAAAAGAAGATACACAATATAACCAAATAAACTGAAATTTGCAACAATTTACAAACATAACCTTAAATTTATATCAATATACAAAAATCACAAAAAAAGATTTGTGACTAGTACTTGTTTAAAAGTAGGCTTAACAATCCACCATTTTATTCCAACATTTCTATACTATATCCCCCACGTTCCCTTCAGAATGAGATCCCTAAATCTAATTTACCCTGTTCAGCTTTTTTCCTGTCCATGACCAATAACAACTTATAACAACCCCCTCCCTAAATGATGACAAACATCCATTACCCAGCTAATAACCAAAAATCACTCACACCACCTCCTAAGAATGTGGGCAATGTGTTCTTTGGGGGCACTGGTACATTTTGGGATTATCAGAAAAATGGGATAACAGTGAAGTCCTGGGAAAGCTAGTTGTATTATTTTTTGTTTAGTATTTGTGTGGTGGGAATGTGTAAAGTTTATCTGAAGTCTTAGCTGTATAGTCCATGAGCCTGAATCAGCTCAGCTAGCAGCTTTGAAGTTATTCTGGATGTAGAATTTTGAGGAAACTTAAAACAGAGGCATTTTCAGAGGCTGAATCACCTAGGTTACCTGCACTTATTGGTATCTAGTTCTTTTTTTCTGAAAACACATAAATTTTTAAAAGTATCACGTATATCTGCGTTAACATAAATATCAAATGTGCAGTGTGCACAAGTCAGTTAAAGATAATTGTTTTGTTCTATGTTTGATCAGGTAAAGGTCATCTGTTAACTTCAAAAGTTTATTTGGACTGTATAATCAAACTTATATCCATGACATATGAAAGAATAATATGTAATAAATATGAGGATTCTATAGCTAATAAGCTTTATCATGTCTCATCTAGTCTTAAAGCTGTTCCCATGTTGAGGGATCAGCATATGTCACCTACCCTATAGTCTTTCTTGGCCTTTTCCCTCACATCTGTGGTTAAGATTCTCGGGATATATTTTCTGATAAAATCTGATATTTATTAAATTTGAAGAGAACCATGACTTTTTGTTTCCTATGGAAACAAAGGCTTAACCTCTTCTCCAATACAACAAATTTTCTGACTCCCATTTTAAAATTAAGATGGTCTTAAACTATACATGTTAGTTTAATTTAACACACAACCCAATGTCTCTCAGCAGCTATTTTTTGATACATTAGCATTTATAAGTTCAAAGTCAACAAAGCATCTTGTGTTAGTCTCTAAGAGCCATGTCCTCTGAACTCTGACATCGAGCTACACCCTCTTCTGGGTTCTGACATCAGACCCCCTTTAAAGCAAGGTTCCCACATGTACCTCACTCTTTGCCTCTCTCTCGGCCTTTGTCTTATCTTGGGAGGTCTCTATTTTTCTCTCTTTTCCCGTTCTTCCTCTTTCCTTCTCTTTCTCTTTCTTCTTGCTTTTTATGCCATTATAATCATAATCTCTCTGTTAATCATAACAATATTCATCTGACAATAATGCCCTTTTCTACATAGAAACAGCCATTAAGAGTCTCCTGTTATCCACCACTGCCGTCTGCCGAGTCCCCTTGTTCCCATCTGTATCCATAGAAACCTGCCACCAGACAACTGGGTATATGCACATCATGACAATATATGCACAAAACCCTAACCCTTCCAAGATCCAGACTCCCTGTGTATTTCCCATCTTTATGTGGATTTTTTTAAATATTACTTTACTCTATCATTAAATACTTCATTATTTTTAAACTATTTTTTCCTATGACTGTCTATTCTCCACAACTAGCCTGTGTGTTAAAAGCTGACACTTTTGACAGGTGATGGAATCTTTTGGAAGGGGGCACTGAGGTTATACCTTGAAACCAATCTCTAGTCTCCTTCTTGTTTTTTGGCTCATAGAGAGAACAGGTTGATCCATTAAATCCTTTGGCTGTGATTATAAAAGCCTCACCAAAAGTCACAAATCGATGGGGCCACTAAATAGTATACTGCTTCCTCCAGAAAAATTGAGTGTAAATAACCTTTTTCTCTTCAGAAGTAAATGATTTTGGGTATTTCACTACAGGGATGTGAATTTGACTAATGCATAGTATCACTAAACCTGGCCTAACTGTGCCACAGAGAAACATAATTCTCATGCCATTTTGGTTAACAGTGCAATATTAGAGCCTGTTTCTTCCAAACTTCCTTAAGAAAAAAAAATAGCATTGTGTCTAGTCCGTCAGCCTCAGCACTGGTTAATCCTGGTGCTAACTGTGGCCTCTGTAATCTTGGTTATCTATTTGATGGCATTTACAATCACCATGAAAACAAAACTATGGGCTTGTTTGTGAGAGATTTTCTATGATAGATTATTTGTGGTGGAAAGTCCCTAAGTATAGGCCACGCTATACCCTGGGATGTGGTCCAAAACTGAGTAGAACATGGAGAGGTTGCTGAGCAGTGTCATTCATTACTCTGTTTCTGGACTGCAGGTGGAAAGTGACCGAGTCGCCTTTCGGTGTCAGCTGAGACAAGCCCTTCACATCTACAGCTGCTTAGTGTCTGGTATTTTGTCACAGTAAGAAGGAATTCATACCTTCCCGTATTCCAGTTCACATGAAGTTTGACCATTTGCTTTTCTATGGAGAAGTTATTCTCATGACTACAACCATTCAGTCAGGTAAGAACCACCTTGCCCCACATGCAGCACAGCCACTTACTTCTGCCTCTTCATCCTTGTACATGTTGTCTCCAGCACTGGCATCTTCATTAAAGGCCTCAGTTCCTAGATGGCAACAGAATAGAGCCCCTCCAATCCTCATGAACCAAGCCCAGTGCTCTTGCCATCATAACACACCACATACTCAGTGTACAAGCATAAAATGAAGAATTTTATTCTAATAAGGTGCTGTTTGCTGAGGGAAAAGTAGTTTGATTGAACACATTGTTCTGCACTGATTTTAATTGTTCTAATCTGATCTGTATCTAACCAGATAATTGGAATTTAATCGGTTTCTTTAATTTTATTACAAAACAGCTAGGGTACAGCTGCAGTGAGATACTACATAAGTAAATAACACGTGTTGCTATTTCATTACAGTCACGCATATGAATGAGCTTTAGTTTGTTTTAAGATGCTCTTCATTTCACATGACTGCTACTTTGCTTGGGTTGAACCATTATTGTGCAGTCGTATGGTGAAAAGTGATGTATGTCTGTTTATTGCCAAGTGTAAGTTATACAATACATTTCTGGATTCGCCTCCACTTGCCAAAGAATCCCAGTTTCTCAGTGAGTCAATGACTGATAAGGATTCTATTACCTAATGATGTGGTTGTTTAGTTCTAAGGAATACACACATAAATAGTGAAAACTGAGCCCATGATGCATGAGAAGGAAATTGGACTTGTTCAGTGCAAAGGTAAGTCCATCACAAAGCTTCCACACAGCTGTCACATGTGAGGTGTGACAGCATTAGTAAAACTTGTTTTTCAAGAGATTGGATCACAAGTTCACCGGGTTCCAAAATGTTCACTTTCCTGAGAGAAAAACTATGGATACTCACAAATCAACAAGGAAAATCATGGACCCACACAGTACCTGCCAAGAATGGTCTCAGGTTCCCACAGCAGGCTTTAAAACCCACCAATACGATTAAAGGACCTTGCTCTACTTCTCCATAGCTACTTTTGTGGAGATCTTTTTCTAGAAATCCTATTTGTGCTTCTTTTCTATAATTTGGCTGTGCAGAAACATCACGGGCTGCTTTCTTCCTTGGAGGGAAGCTTGGGAAAAGGATGAAAAGAAGATTCACTGCAGAGACCACAGTTCTGCTCTAGTCCAAGCTTTACATAGTGCTGCACGGTCTCATTTCCTCCTCTGTGAAACAGTTAAGAGAGCTACTCTTGTGTTGTGTAAAGATTAAGTGAGATGCTGCCGCAGGGACCTGGATGCTTCTTCTGCTGGGATCTGAGTCTCGTTTAGCACTGTGCAGTCTTCTTCCCTTAATGATTCATTGTTAAACCATATTAGTGTGTGTGTGTGTGTGTGTGTGTGTGTGTGTGTTCCTAATATATATCACTGATATGTATATATAACCAAGGGCTAGCCACCTGGAACATAAAACAGAAGGTCTAATCTGAAACACAAAATCAAGGTTTTTTTCTTTTCCAGTGAAAAAGAATACAGTTGAATTTCCCTTTAAATAAAACATGCTCAAGTAGTTATTTTTGATATTGATTTAATCGAAGTAAGCAACAGAAAAATATATGACATGCCATTAAGGAAGATGAATCCCTCAACATAAAGTGAGGAAAGAAGCCATTGTCTGTATCAAAGTGATATCTGTATTTACATAAGATTTTTTTCCATTCCTGAACAACTGTAATATACAGTAGGATAAGGATGCCCTAACTTCCAGGCCTGTACTACAACATATATAAAGACTTACCTATCAATACCTTTTCCCCTTTCACAGAGAAATGGCTAAAGATGCCTCCCTGGAATTCACTGCCTAGTCCTTTGGTTTCATTGTTCTCAACATTTGAGCTGATTCTGTCCACATACCACAGTGGTGGTAGTCAGGAAAAGTTACTATGGTGAACAGCAGTTGGAGGGAGAAGATTTTTGACCCTGTTCATCAACTGTATAAGCATCCCCTTACTTTGCTCCTACCTGTTTAATTTTTGATCCTGATATGATACGTGTTCTGTCTGGTTTCAGAGCTCTTGCTGGGATATCCCACTGCTCACCTGACCCCCAACTACTGGACCAAGTGATTCTCTCCCACAGAAATGGCTGTAGACTGTTATGTCTGTTCTGGCTTCTTGCTTGCACTCAGGAATACCTCTGTCTGGCAGTTGACTGGGCTTTCTTTGATACTTAGAGAGAAATCTAAGATAAGGTCCACTTTGTATATAGAGGTAAGTTATGAACTAATCATAGAACTTCCACTAGATCACATATTCTATATTTGTTGTTTCCTGGATCATATGAAAGAATAGCCATCTAGCTCACCTACCAGCTTTAAGACCACACAGAAATGCAAAGTATACTATCACAGAAAAAATATATCTATTAGAAAATCCAAGGATTCTTTCATGAACATTTCCTCCAGTGCCATGAGATCACTCCACCAGAGACACCCAACCCAGATGAAAACTGACAACTGTGCACTGTGTGAGCAGTAAACATCATCGGTGAGTGGATGATTTTTCAGGAGGATGAAGACATCTCTCTGTTGCTTATAAACATCTCTGCTGGTTTTTCTTCTCAGCCAGGTCATTTGGTTCAGGGATGAAAAAACTAAATTTGAGCCGTAGAGGAAGTCTACTCGATTTCAAAACTTTCTAAATAATAGGGTACTATTTCTCTCTTATAAAAATTTAATTAGAAAAATTATATATAGCAGATAAAAATCCAATTAAATAATATTTTTGTTTTTGAGAATTTCACATCTGCTAAAATTTTGTTAATTCCAGATCCTTCTCCAACTACCTTCATGTCTTCTCTCATTTTATATAACCTATGAAGTCTAATCAAAATAGTCTTAGAAGAGTTTTCAGATACTTAGCACAAGGCCCACCACTACTACCTCCTCAGTATAGCAGACATTACTAATCCATCACCAAATCCCTGCTGTTGTGTCAGATCCCAATACAGTACCCCTTGAAGCTGCTGGCAACATTTAATTCTTGGTTTGAATGATGAAGCTAGCTGTGTGGCTCTCACTGTTCTTTGTACAGCAAAAAGCCAAAAGTCTCTCAGTAGCATTACTTATATGCATTAGGGATGAGATCCTGTCTGTAGACATGTGGCTTTTACAATTAGTAAGAACGGTCAGCCTCTCCCCACAAACACACACACACACACACACACACACACACACACACACACACACACACACACATTTCATTCTCACCACTCAAAAATCCGACTTTTACTTCCTTCCTCCCATTGAGAACATAAAAAGGCCACCCTCAAATCTTCAGATTGAGTTTTGGCCAACATCTGTGGCATCTGATAGTCTCACATGGTCCTGGATGAGAGCAATTTGCAGTGTTGTCTGGGAAAGTAACCTGAGACTGGCCATAGGACAGCCACACAGTAAAAGATGGGAAGGTAGTCTGCTAATAAGCAGGAAGGAGAAGTTGGTCTCACAGCAGGAGATGAGTGGGCACTATGGCTTGAATAAGTGCCACTCAAAGGCCTGAGGGTTCAAATTGGTCTCTGGAGTGGCACTATTGGTGATGGAGCTGTTGGTGGGGAGCATTAGGAATTCCTTATGCCTAGAAATTGATGAGAAAACTGTGTGTACGGTGCAATGCAAAGGAGCTTTTATGTGGGGCATCAAGAATCTTCCCAGCGCAACCACATTTTCCTTCTTTCCTCCAACTCAGTCCTCCGTCCTGCAGCCTCTCCTTTCCCTCCACTTTCCTCTCTCTCCCTCTCTTTTCCTCCCCTCCCTCCCCTCTCTCTCAATCTCCCTCCCTCTCTCCCTCTCCCTCTCTTTCCGCCTTCCCTCTCTTTTCCTCTCTCCCTCCTCCCTCTCTCCCTCCTCCCCCCCTCCTCCCTCTCTCCCTCCTCCCATCCCTCCTCCCTCTCTCCCTCCTCCCATCCCTCCCCCTCTCTCTCAACCTCCCTCCCTCCCTCCCTCTCCCTCCCCCCCCCCAAACGCCTCTCCTTATCAGACAATTGTTCTCAAAGAAACATCCTGGCACTTTCAGGGTTAAGAGCTTGTACCCTCCTTGCCATGAAGCCTATCAGGATGGGAAGGGAAGGGACAAAGGCTGGTGATGATGCCTACATATTCAGCGAAGGTGAGAACAGATCCGTTATAGAATACTATTTAACTAGGAGACGGTACGGCACTTTTGTTTCTGCTGCATTTGATCAACGATATAAGAACGTTGCATTGTTTGTGCTGCATTCCTTTAATTATGAAAAGATGCGTTGCATTTGTTCAAAATGTACCAGGCTTTCTCTTTTGAGCCACCAGCCAGCTCCCAAATCATGACCCAGATCACGACCAGGAGACTTACTATTTTTTTTAGCCTTTTCTGACTTTCTTGTCTCTGTCTGATTGTCTGACAACTACCAGGCTTCTGGGCCCCAAGTGGTCCTCATTCTCCCCCCCCTCCCCTTCTTCCTTCTCTTGAGCCTAGATTTTGCCTCCTACTTATTATCTCTGCCCACCAGCCCTGACTATCCTTTCTCTTGTCTCTCTATTGGCTCTTTATTAGATCAATCAGGTGCCTTAAGCAGGCAAGGTAAAACAAATGTAACAAATCTTTTTTATAATTAAACAAATGCAGCATAAACAACATGACACATGTTTGTAATAGTAAATACGATTCCACAACACAGGCCATGAGCAAAGGAAGCAGAAAACCTGAAGTCAGGGAGAGAACAACATAGACATCTCTGAAGATAGGACCAGCGTGACCCATAACAGTGCCAAAGTAAACAATGTAGAAACATAGTTTAAAACCTCGAGCAGGAAGTGCTCATGTTTTTAAAGAAAGAGGTGGGGGGAAGGTCAGGGAGTAGAGGTGTAAAGCCAGCAAGTGAGCTGCAGAATTGGTAACAATTAGCATCCGGGCCAAGAATCAGACCTGGGGATCAGGTATTAGGGAGAAGTAAATAATGAAGACAGTGAGATGTGCCTGTCTTCATAACTCCTGACAAAGAAAGAACCCTGTCAGCTGAGCAGAAGTGGCACGTGGAGAAGTTAGCTGCGGGACTTGATTTTGATTGAACTTCTTACTATCATTCATGAAATTATTGTTCTGAGACATGAAGGTAACCTATATCAATTTAGGAGCCCCAATACAATGAAGCATCCACTCTAGTCATCCACTCTAGTGTGGACTGACAGCCCAGAAATTTTCTGTTCAACCTGCTCTATTGGACCTGAAGGGTACTCCCATAACAGGATGCCTTTGGGAGTCATTCTTCCTAACTAGTTATTGATTTATAAAAAAGAATACTCTTTTATATCAAATGACTCTTCCTGAATTGTAACCTTGGATCAACAGAGAGTAAACACTGGCATTTTCATATGGCAATCTGCTGTTTGGGAATAATCTAACCTTCGTGAAAGGATGGGAATAAAGCACACAGCAGTCATTTACGAATCACGCATTATTAGAAAACAGTAATTTGTCATTCAATGTGGTATTCTCAGATCACTAGAGAGGCCATTCAACTATTCTCAGACTCTTCAGGTAGGATCGTGGAAGAAATGGCCTCCTAGGATTGAATATACCAAGCATGTATGCCTGTTTCATTACTTTAGACAGAAAGTTAGTGGCCAGTACCAACCACCAGGCTACTATTGCAAAGAGCAGCAGTTAAAAGCCGAAATAAATCAGATATTCTAATGAAATATTCATTTTGGTTATTGTAATTAGTCAGAGCAGAGGAAAGTGATGGCCCACTTCACCTGAATATTAATTTACACGGATTATAACTGTACTTTGAGTTATATAATTCATTAATTCATTAAACAAATATTTCAATTTTTCAATTACCTAATACACACCTGATGCTCTCCCAGATATTGTAAGACATATTTAAATATGACAAAAATAATAATTTCTGCCTTCTAAGGATTTTGGGGGGGAGTGTTCTTGGAGAACTCTCATACAAATAAGGCACAATTACCAAATAAAAGGCTCCTAAGCCCTTGCATTGAAAATACAAGAAGAATCATCATATTTCCCAGCATGCTCTTCTAGAGGAAAGGCTGCCATGGAGAAGACAAGGGGAGCATGGGGAAACTTATTTGGAGGCGAGTCAGTTGTGTTGAAATGAAATCTCATGTTGCCCTGTCATCTGCATTGAAACTGATGTGCCTCTGGGTTATTAATGCCCTTGTCACTAACTTCTTCTATTTCTCATGTTTTCCTTCTTTGTGTAGTAACTGGGGTCACATTATCACTTGATTGAATGTCTTAGGATTTCCTTGCAATGACCCTCTTACAAACTCATCCCAGATGTGCTGTTGTTGTGATATCCTGATGATTTCACTACTGCACAATAGCAAATACAATCGAAGGGGACAGCAAATATCTACACAAACTACAAAAGCCACAGTTGGAGCCACAGCGCCTCCCCCAACTCACAGACTAGGATATGCTCAGTTATGCTGGGCCCACTTTATCCTCCATCCTGTCCATCTGTTTTAATTATTTCCTAACATTTTAATTAGATAAGTAACACATTTCTGTAACTAATAAGCAACTGTAAAAAAGATTTGATACACAGAGTTATAATAGGCAAGTTGTTTGTTATTTTTTTACATACTAAAATGAACAATTCAAATTTGAAATTAGGAATAAACTGTCATCTACAGTAACACCAAAAACTGTTGAATGCTTAATTATTTTTATTCATCTTGATAATTTTCTATGAACTCAATACAATTCCAATAAGAAGGACCAGAGAAAACTATTTTGTGGATGTTAACAAACTCCTTCAAAAGACTCATGATATCTGATGTGATGCCGAATGAGAAGAGCAGAACAGCGGGAGCTATGCCACCCTCTTTGACAGTCTCTAAAACTACAGCAGTCAAGATGGTTTGGTACTGACAAAGAGACAGAGAAACACAATATAGAATTCAGAGGCCAGAAACAAAACCACAAAAACATAGTCAAAACAATTTTTGACAAAGGAGCAAAGGCAAATGAATCAGGAAAGGATAGTTGTTTTAACAAATGGTCCTAGAAAAGCTTGTATCTACTTACAAAACACACACACACACACACCTCTTGAGATGCATATTACACCTTCCTAAAAATTACCTCAAGATGGCTCAGAGACCTAGATATAAGGTACAGAATTGTAAACAACCTAAAAGATAGCAGGAGAGGAAGTCTGGGTTAACTACGGACATGAACAATGTCAAAAACATCGTCAATGGTACTTGTCATGAAAGAAACAACTGATAGTTTGCTTCATAAAACAATTGTGGACAATACACAGTCAACAGGGCATTCAGACAAGGCACGGGACGCGAGAAAAATATACTCACAAAAGACATATCCAACAAAGAGCTGCTATTGCAAGTGAGTAAACAATTTGAAAGTTGAGGGAAAAAAAAAAAAACCAGCACCCAGATTGATTAAATATTAGCAAAAGGCGTGAGCAAAACTTGTATACAAACAAGTATACAAAATTATACTCAGTAACATCTATTATTAGGGAATAATAATAAATATCATTAGTATGTTACTATGCATGAAATAAAATGCACAAATCCAAAACAATGGCAATATTGAATATGGACACAGATAAGGAACAATTTCAAATTCCCTTCATGGATTAGTTTGTATTAGTGACTTCTTACCAAACTAAATGCAGTCAAGATTGCAATCATGACCCAATGTATT